>CM059426.1:14545849-15745849 GCA_030390025.1 Squalus acanthias
TTCTGCACTGGACTACACTGGATTACACCACTACGCTGCTGCACTGGACTACACTGGATTACACCACTACACTGCTGCACTGGACTACACTGGATTACACTGTAAGACTCATTGGCTGTGTCAAACATTTGCTACTAAAAAGTTATCTTCCCCACTGTGGCTGTTTCTCTGCTGAGCTGGGTGACTCGTTCTACTGGTTTTTCTGCTTTGTTGGTTGCTGGCTTGTGGTTTTACATTTTCTCTGCTGCTTCTGATCTACAGTGACCTCCAATTTTGCGTTAACTTCGTCATCATCATCCTGCACCGCAACCGATTCTCATTACCACGGAACTTGGACAACAGTTCGTCAATGCTCCACGCAGACTCCATCCTACCTATGTCAACTTTTTCCCTCCATGGGACCTCCGATTTTAACTCTGGACTCCCTATTATTGTCACCAACCTATTCCCTGCTACTACCAGGAAATATGCATCCCTATAATTTCTACATAACCAGTCCTATGTAACTTGAGTTTTTCCCTGTGTCCATTCGCGTGTGCATTTTGGCTGCCACTCCGGACCCAAGTCGTTCACTTCTATTTCCACTTTTTTCTCCCCCTTTTTTCTTTCTCTCTATCTCTCCTGTCATCATGCCAACTTTCATCTTTCCTGTCTCGGATACTCTGCCCTCCCAAATCCCTACCCCAACCCTTCATTACTCTTCGACCTTCCTACTCTCCTGCCGCCATCCCAGGCTTGACTCCCTCTTAGATAAGCCTACAGCTTCCCTCTGTGCCTCTCTTGGCATCCTCCAAAGGGCTCACCCTTTGGAGGATGGTTTTAAGGAGCGTCTTAAAGGAGGAAAGAGAGGTAAAGAGGCAACCCCATATGAGGACGCTGCTGCAGACAGAAGCTAACTCAGTACACAATAGGAATGTAATCGATAAAAAGAAAAGTTGTCTGCATGCCAAAGACTGTAATTCTGCTGATGGTCATAAACAATTTAATGACTTCTTCAGAATTTCCTTATCAAGTTTCAGATGGACAGATTCCTATATTTTGCCTACCTAAGGATTACCTCTTTTGAAAGTGGAATGTGTTTTTCTTGATAACAAGGGTTCATTTGAAAAATGACATACTTTTGTTTTTTTTGTTTCTCTTTATTTCTCCAACTTCTCCTCCCTTGTGTATTAACAAAGGATTGCTTCAACAGTTCAATGAATTTCAAAAGGCGAAAAGGATTTGCATCGATGAATAGAATGCTGTTGATAGAGGGATTACAACTAAACTGGAACTGAAATGGGAGGTGCGTGACAATATTAGAGCAAACAATGCTAAAGAATATAGAAAGTGGAGAAGTGAATACAGAAATTGGGAGGGCTAAAAGACTAGCAGATAACATAAAAGGAGAGAGTACTGATTGCACGAGAGAGAGTACAGAGGAGATTTACGAAGATGTTGCCAGGACTGGAGAATTTTAGCTATGAGGAAAGATTGGATAGGCTGGGGTTGTTTTCTTTGGAACAGAAGAGGCTGAGGGGACATTTAATTGAGGTGTATAAAATTATGAGGGGCCTAAATAGAATGGATAGGAAGGACCTATTTCCCTTCGCAGAGAGATCCATAACCAGGGGGCATAGATTTAAAGTAATTGGTAGAAGGATTAGAGGGGCATTGAGGAGAACTTTTTTCACCCAGAGGGTGGTGGGGGTCTGGAACTCACTGCCTGAAAGGGTGGTAGAGGCAGAAACCCTCGTCACATTTAAAAAGTACATATGCACTTGAAGAGCCGTAACCTACAAGGCCAAGAGCTGGAAAGTGGGATTAGGCTGGATAGCTCTTTTGTGGCCGGCACAGACATGATGAACAGAATGGCCTCCTTCTGTGCCGTAAATTTCTATGATTCTATGATAATGCAGGTGACTAGAGGAGCACTAATAATTAGTGGGATGCCCCACTTAAGATGTAAGATAGAAACAGGAGAATGACACCATCAAATGGAATTTTCCTGACATTCTAGTGAAAGTCAGGAAAGTGTAGTTAAGAATAGTAAATTGATAGCTTTCTCTTGGAGAGGTTTGTGTCCTTGCCTATGAAATGTTTTAAGAAAACTGAATTTGATAGTCTGGCCACTACCCGAGACATCGGTACCATGCAGTGGGAGATGAACAAAGATCTCCAGACACCCCACAATATTTTGATCAGATCACCTGAAAGTCCAAGAATGGCTTGTATCGGAGGGCATGCGTGGCATGATATTGGGATACCGGCGAGTGTGCAAATGTGATTTGTTATGTATGAAGCAATTAGCATGCAGAAATGCATGGTGAATTTGCACTGAAGAACGGGTCTCAAACATGTTCAGTTACTTGACAACAGCTGGACATCAAATGGTTAATGTGGCTCAGGAGAGCGAGACAACTTTTAAAGCACTGACACATACTCCATCGGAAACTATATAACTAATGAAACAATCAGGATAGATTTAAACACACTGGTACCTGTCAGAGGGATTGGAATTGAAGTTGAAGTGGAGAGGGCCATAGAATTTGGATTGGGCCAATTGAGGGCTAGAGAGAGATCATATTTAGTAAGAATTATCCACAAGATAGATACGAGTAAAGTGAGAGCTGGAGGATCTTTCAAATCCATATCTAATGATTTTCTTAGTCTGTACCATG
Organism: Squalus acanthias; assembly: GCA_030390025.1. Taxonomy (NCBI): domain Eukaryota; kingdom Metazoa; phylum Chordata; class Chondrichthyes; order Squaliformes; family Squalidae; genus Squalus; species Squalus acanthias. Next base: position 14,548,510 of record CM059426.1, read on the forward strand.
ATATGTTGCTTGAAATGTATGTGATTGGTCGACATGCTAATAACTTAGAATTAATAGATCTCCTGCAGAGGGATAAGAAATAAGATTGAGTGAGGGGTCGGAGAAGGATCCCCTCCCCCTCAAGGGGGACTGTAAGAATCCTGAGAAATCTCCAATTCACATTCCCACTAGCTAACATGGACGAAATGAAATAAGCATTGTTAATTGTAGGTTTAAGTTTGTATTATGTAACTGTTAGTCAATGCACGCCGATTCTTGAATAAGCATGCGTTTAACCTAGTGTAAAATGCCTTGGGTAGATCCGGTTATATTTTAATATGGAAGAAAGAGGCATTGGGCCTGCTTGAACAAATATTAAAAACGCAGACTCCAGCAAGGCCTGCTAGCAGAGCAACAGTCAGTCCGTGAGAAAAACTGAGAGAATTAATGGAATTCCAGAGACTGAGATAAGAGGCAGGGACCGTAAGATTGTTATGGGTTACATGTTAGTTGTTTTTTTGAATACTTGTTTTAATCACATCACAGAATCACAGAATCCCCAGTGCAGATAGAGGCCATTTCGGCCCATCGAGCCTGCACCGACACATATCCCACCCTATCCCCGTAACCCCACGTATTTAATCCCCCCTAACACTAAGGGTCAATTTATCATAGCCAAATCAACCTAACCCGCACATCTTTTGGACTGTGGGAGGAAACCGGAGCACCCGGAGGAAACCCACGCAGACACGGGGAGAATGTGCAAACTCCACACAGACAGTCACCCGGGGCCGGATTCGAACCCGGGTCCCTGGCGCCGTGTTGCATATGTTATAACCATTAATATCTTATAATCATCTGCAATAGAGCTATAATCATGTGAAAGGATTAAATGAAGAAGTTTGTAATTATCAACTGCATGCAAGTATAACCTGAATTATGTATAACATGTACCTCTTTTTCTTATGCTTACAAGTCTGTGAGTAAGCTGCAACCAGACAACCTGGGGTGAGGAAGAGATTGCCATGGTCGAATAGACTGCAGTTAGTCTGGAAAGCAAGGTCAGGTGCAGTTAGAATTGTGCTGGAATGTTAGAACATCCGCAGTGAATTATAAAAAAAAGGCCGACAACAGGGGCCGTATCTTAACCTGTGGAGACATATTCCTTTTGTATTGACATAACTACCCCAGATAGGAGTCTTGATGGTCAAAAACAGATGATGTAAGACTGTCATCAAACTAAAAAGCTGTGTAAGCCAGGGTGCTACCAACGTGGCATCTTTATGATTGGATTTTGGGTGTCAGCCAGTGATTGGTTCAGGAGGACTCCATAGGTTTTGAAAAAGAGGAAGGGTATAAGAAGGGGGTCTGAACAGCCATAAATTGCAGAAGATTTTAGGAGTAGAAGATCTCAGGAGTAAGAGATTTCAGGATGAATCAAAGAGACACCCGGGAGATGGACTGAGAGAGAGACGCAGGAGACACAGGGTGCAGCCTACTCACAGTTGCGGCTTCTACCCAGAGGATAACGGGATAATATCAGTCTCAATTATTGTCTGTAAACTGCTGCTCTGATACTGTAATATATTAAGTCTTGCTTGTGCTGAATAAAGCTAAATCACTGTCCCCAATACGGGTCAACCTTGAATCATTTGGAACCAGAGACCCGCTGGGGGATATCTTACAGTCAGAAACGGGAGAATTTATAATGGGGAACAAGGAAATGGCTGAGCAATTAAACAAATACGTTGCTTCTGTCTTCACGGAAGAGGACACAAATAACTTCCCAGAAATGCTAAGGAACCAAGGGTCTAGTGAGAAGGAGGAATTAAAGGAAATTAGTATTAGTAAAAAAATAGTGCTGGAGAAATTAATGGGACTGAAAGCCGATAAATCCCCAGTGCCTGAAAGTCTGCAACCCAGAGTACTAAAAGAGGTAGCCATGGGAATAATGGATGCATTGGTTATCATCTTCCAAAATTCTATAGATTATGGAACAGTTCCTGCAGATTGGAGGGTAGCAAATGTAACCCCACTATTTAAAAAAGGAGGGAGAGAGAAAACAGGGAACTACAGACCGGTTAGCCTAACATCAGTTGTAGGGAAAATGCTAGAGTCTATTATAAAGGATGTGATAACAGGACACTTAGAAAATATCAATGGGATTAGACAAAGTCAACATGGATTTATGAAAGGGAAATTGTGTTTGACAAACCTACTGAAGTTTTTTGAGGATGTAACTGGTAGAATAGATAAGGGAGAACCAGTGGATGTGGTGTATTTGGATTTTCAGAAGGCCTTTGATAAAGTCCCACATAAGAGGTTAGTGTGCAAAATTAAACCACATGGGATTTGGGGTAATATACTGGCATGGATTGAAAATTGGTTAACAGACAGGAAACAGAGAGTAGGAATAAATGGGTCTTTTTCGGGGTGGCAGGCGGTGACTCGTGGGGTACCGCAGGGATCAGTGCTTGGGCTCCAACTATTCACAATATATATCTCAATGATTTGGATGAGGGAACCAAATGTAATATTTCCAAGTTTGCTGGCGACACAAAACTAGGTGGGAATTGTGAGTTATGAGGAGGATGCAAAGAGGCTTCAAGGCGATTTAGACAAGTTGAGTGAGTGGGTAAATACATGGCAGATGTAGTATAACGTGGATAAATGTGAAGTTATCCACTTCGGTAGGAAAAACAGAAAGGCAGAGTATTATTTAAATGGTGATAGATTGGGAAATGTTGATGTACAGAGGGATCTGGGTGTCCTTGTACACAGTCACTGAAAGCAAACATGCAGGTGCAGCAAGTAGTTAGGAAGGCAAATGGTATGTTGGCCTTCATTGCAAGAGGATTTGAGTACAAGAGCAAGGATGTCTTACTACAGTTATACAGGGCCTTGGTGAGACCACACCTGGTGTACTGTGTGCAGTTTTGGTCTCCTTACCTAAGAAAGGATATACTTGCCATAGAGGGAGTGCAGCAAAGGTTCACCAGACTGATTCCTGGGATGGCAGGACTGTCGTATGAGGAGAGATTGGGTCGACTAGGCCTGTATTCACTCGAGTTTAGAAGAATGAGAGGGGATCTCATTGAAACGTATAAAATTCTGACAGGGCTAGACAGACTGGATGCAGGGAGGATGTTTCCCCTGGCTGGGGCGGGGTCTAGAACGAGGGGTCACAGTCTCAGGATACGGGGTAGGCCATTTAGGACTGAGATGAGGAGAAATTTCTTCACTCAGAGGGTGGTGAACCTGTGGAATTCTCTACCACAGAAGGCTGTGGAGGCCAAGTCACTGAATATATTTAAGAAGGAGATAGATAGATTTCTAGACGCAAAAGGCATCAAGGGGTATTGGGAGAGAGCGGGAATATGGTATTGAGATAGAGGATCAGCCATGATCATATTGAATGGCGGAGCAGGCTCGAAGGGCCGAATGGCCTACTCCTGCTCCTATTTTTCTATGTTTCTCTGTTACAATGTCCTAGCTCTAATTTTAAGATTGTGCCCCCTTGTTCTGGATTCTCCCACCAGAGTAAATAATTTCTCTGTATCTATCTTATCGAATACCTTTATTATTTCAAACACCTCCATTAGATCACCTCTCAACCTTGTATACTCAAGGGAATACAAACCAAGGGGTAGAAATTAGTATGCGTTGTGCCTGTTCTTTGGGCATAAAGCGTATGCACATTTAGCAGTGGGACAGCCTACGCCCAATCTGCACAGAATCATAGAATCATAGAAATTTACGGCACAGAAGGAGGCCATTCGGCCCATCGTGTCTGTGCCGGCCGAAAAACAGCTATCTAGCCTAATCCCACTTTCCAGCTCTTGTAGGTTGCAGCACTTCAATCACATATCCAAGTACTTTTTAAATGCGATGAGGGTTTCTGCCTCAACCACTCTTTCAGGCAGTGAGATTCAGACCCCCACCACCCTCAGGGTGAAAAAAATTCTCCTCATCTCCCCTCTAATCCTTCTACCAATTACTTTAAATCTATGCCCGCTGGTTATTTACCTCTCTGCTAGGGGAAAGAGGTCCTTCCTATCCACTCTATCTAGGCCCCTCATAATTTTATACACCTCAATTAAATCTCTCCTCAGCCTCCTCTGTTCCAAAGAAAACAATCCCCGCCTATCCAATCTTTCCTCAAAGCTAAAATTTGCCAGTCCTGGCAACATCCTTGTAAAACAGGCGGTGGTCCCACTGCCGAATTTCTGGCGTTCAATTTTTAGGTGTCCTTCAGAAAAGACACTTCAACGGAGTGAGCAAATTCATCCACTGCTGAAACCCTCATCCATGCCTTTGTTATCTCTAGACTTGACTATTCCAACACATTCTTGGCTGGCCTCCCACATTCCACCCCACGCAAACTTGAAGTGATCCAAAACTCGGCTGCTCGTGTCTTAACTCGCACCAAGTCCCGTTCACCTATCACTCCTGTGCTCGCTGACCTACATTGGCTCCCTGTTAAGCAATGCCTCGATTTCAAAATTCTCATCCTTGTTTTCAAATCCCTCCATGGCCTCGCCCCTCCCTATCTCTGTAATCTTCTTCAGCCCCACAACCCCCCTGAGATATCTGCGCTCCTCTAATTCTGCCCTCTTGAGCATCCCTGATTATAATCGCTTAACCATTGGTGGCCGTGCCTTCTGTTGCCTTGGCCCTAAGCTCTGGAATTCCCTGCCTAAACCTCTCCGCCTCGCTACCTCTCTTTCCACCTTGAAGACGCTCCTTAAAACCTACCTCTTTGACCAAGCTTTTGGTCACCTGCCCTAATTTCTCCTTATGTAGCTCGGTGCCAAATTTTTTGTCTCTTAACATTCCTGTGAAGCGCCTTGGGACGTTTTACTACGTTAAAGGCGTTATATAAATACAAGTTGTTGTAGATTCCAAAATTAGAAGAAGCATATTAATCCAGGCATTTAAAAAAATATTTGTTTGTGGGTTGTGGGAAGCACTGGTTAAGGCAATATTTATTGACTATCCCTAGATGATCTGAGGGAATTAAGAGTCAACCGCATAGTGTGGGACTGGAGTCACATGTAGGCCAGACCAGGTTGGGGTGTTAGGCTTCCTTCCCTTCACAACAATCCGGCAGAGTTCATGGTGATTTACAGGTGCCAACCCATAAATGACCTAATTTCACTGAATTCAATTTTACAACTTGCCATAGTGGAACTTAAACTCAAACTCTGGATTGCTAGTCTAGCAACACTAATTTACTGTACCAAGAGTACAGTACCAGGCGTACCTAAAAATGAGGTGCCAACCTGGGGAAGCTACAACACAGGACTACATGCATGCTAAAAAGCGGAAGCAGCATGCTACAGACAGGGCTAAGCGATCCCACAATCAACGGATCAGATCAAAGCTCTGCAGTCCTGCCACATACAGTCGTGAATGGTGGTGGACCATTAAACAACTAACGGGAGGAGGAGGCTCCATGAATATCCCCCTCCTCAATGAAGGTGGAGCCCAGCACGTGAGTGCAAAAGACAAGGCTGAAGTGTTTGCAACCATCTTCAGCCAGAAGTGCCGAGTGGATGATCCCTATCGGCCTCCTCCTAATGTCCCCACCATCACAGAAGCCAGTCTTCAGCCAATTCGATTCACTCCACGTGATATCAAGAAACGGCTGGGAGCGCACTAGATACAGCAAAGGCTAGGGCCCTGACAACATCCCGGCTATCGTGCTGAAGACTTGTGCTCCAGAACTAGCCGCGCCTCGAGCCAAGCTGTTCCAGTACAGCTACAACACTGGCATCTATCCGACAATGTGGAAAACTGCCCAGGTATGTCCTGTTCACAAAAAGCAGGACAAATCCACTCCGGCCAATTACCGCCCCATCAGTCTACTCTCAATCATCAGCAAAGTGATGGAAGGTGTCATCGACAGTGCTATCAGGCGGCACTTACTCACCAATAACCTGCTCATTGATGCCCAATTTGGGTTTCGCCAAGACCACTCGGCTCCCGACCTCATTACAGCCTTGGCCCAAACATGGACAAAGGAGCTGAATGCCAGAGAAGAAGTGAGAGTGACTGCCCTTGACATCAAGGCAGCATTTGACTGAGTGTGGCATCAAGGAGCCCTAGTAAAACTGAAGTAAATGAGAATCGGGGGGAAAACTCTCCACTGGCTGGAGTCATACCTAGCACAAAGGAAGATAGTTATTGTGATTGAAGGTCAATCATCACAGCCCCAGGACATCGCTGCAGGACTTCCTCAGGGCAGTATCCTAGGCCCAACCATCTTCAGCTGCTTCATCAATGACCTTCGCTCCAACATCAGGTCAGAAATGGGGATGTTCGCTGATGACTGCATAGTGTTCAGTGCCATTCACAACTCCTCAAATAATGAAGCAGTCCATGCCCGCATGCAACAAGACATGAACGACGTTCAGGCTTGGGCTGATAAGTGACAGGTAACATTCGCGCCACAGAAGTGCCAGGCAATTACTATCTCCAACAAGCGAGAGTCTAACCACCGCCCCTTGACATTCAATGGCATTACCATCGCCGAATCCCCCACCATCAACATCCTGGGGGTCACCATTGACCATAAAACTTAACTGGACCAGCCACATAAATACTGTGGCAATAAGAGCAGGTCAGAGGCTAGGTATTCTGTGGCAAGTGTCTCACCTCCTGACTCCCCAAAGCCTTTCTACCATCTACAAGGCACAAGTAAGGAGTGTGATGGAATACTCGTCACTTGCCTGGATGAGTGCAGCTCCAACAACACTCAAGAAGCTCGACACCATCCAGGACAAAGCAGCCCGCTTGATTGGCACCCCATCCACCACCTTAAACATTCACTCCCTCCACCACCGGCATACCATGGCTGCAGTGTGTACCATCTACAAGATGCAATGCAGCAACTCGCCAAGGCTTCTTCAGCAGTACCTCCCAAACCCGCGACCTCTACCACCTAGAAGGACAAGGGCAGCAGGCTCATGGGAACACCACCACCTCCAAGTTCCCCTCCGACTCACACACCATCCTGACTTAGAAGTATATCGCCGTTCCTTCATCGTCGCTGGGTCAAAATCCTGGAACTTCCTACCTAACAGCACTGTGGGAGTACCTTCACCACAGGGACTGCAATGGTTCAAGAAGATGACTCACCACCACCTTCTCAAGGACAATTAGGAATGGGCAATAAAGGCTGGCCTCTGCCAGCGACGCCCACATCTCATAAACAAATTAAAAAAACAGCAAGTGAGATGCTAGAGAAATGAGCAAGTTAGGAGTATAAAGGGGAGTCAGGCAGGATTGTATTCTTAAAACAAAGGGTGTGCAATGCTACTAAAAATAAATAGTGCCAATTAGGTCCAAGGGGCATTTAGATGCATTTGGGAGAGACAACTAATTGAGCGTTGTGGTGAGAAAGTGAATAGGTGATCATCCATAAACCTGGGCCAACTGGCTTTTATTGTACCTGTTCCTAAAAACATGAATGTGGAGGTAAACCATCATTCAAAGCATGGCGAAGAGCTCGGAATGATAGTGGGACCATAGTGCCAACAAAGCCTTTGCACTGATGCCATAGGATGAGCTAGCTCTACATTTCCAACAGAAAACAAATCCCAACAGTTGTCTGGAAAAAAATGTCTGAACATTTCTGGCATTTCTCCATACCTGTGGTGATGTAGCCGCCTTGTTCTGTTTCTGTTTTAGCTTCTCTCCAATCTTTAGTCGTAACGTGCTCAGCACAAGTTCCACGACTCCGGGCGAGCACTGGGCGACCTTGCGAACCACGTCATCAGGGATGTAGAAGTTGAGTCTGTTGAAAACCTTCCTGCGTTATGAATTTAGAAAAAAAAGTCTTAGGTTTTCAAATACGCAATCATCTCCACAGATGTCACTAGCTGAGATTAGTACAGTGCCTGAAAATGAGATTCCCTCCTCCATGGAATCTCGCTCTATTTCATTCCCGAGTCTGGTCAACTCTAATTCTGGATTTACATTAGACCTTTAGCATCAATGTGAAGTACGGACGCTTCAGTTGCAGTGTAAATGCATCTTAAGAGTAAGCAAGAGCATCGCCTTTTAGGCTTCCTGCAGAGCTTCTCTTAGATCACAGTTTCTTCGAAGCTGTACCTGTGTTTAATCACCTTCATATGAAATTTAAATAAGAGGCCATGATGATATGAATTGTACATGGCCCACCTAAAGGGATGGATTTGGTGGGCCAAAATACCTTTTCCCATTCCACACTTTATTTTCTTATCGTAGGTTAAATTGCTAATCATTTAATCTAACAGTGTAAAATTATGAAGGGTTGTGATAGAGCAAATAAGGAGAAACTGTTTCCACTGGCAGGAGGGTCAGTAACCAGAGGACACAGATTTAAGGTAATTGGCAAAAGAACCAGATGAGGATTTTTTTTTTACGCAGCGAGTTGTTGTGATCTGGAATGCACTGCCTGAAAGGGTGGTGGAAGCAGATTCAATAGGAACTTTCAAAAGAGCATTTGATATATACTTGAAAAGGAAAAAAGTGCAGGGCTATGGGGAGTGGGACTATTTGGAGAGCTCTTACAAAGAGCCAGTACAGGCACGATGGGCCGAATGGCCTCCTTCTGTGCTGTAAAATGTTATGATTCTATTGCAGCCACATGGTGCCAGGCAGAGCTGCTATATTTTATTGATCTGCTTGGATACAGATGCTTGGGAACTGAAAAGGATAATGTTAGAGATTAAGATTGAGAAATAATAAGGGAAACTATTTTAAGCAAAAGAATCACTCATATATTAGGTTTCATTTTATATTCTGTAGTTAAATCTTAGAATTAAACACTTCAAAAGCAATTAACAGTATAATATCTGTGCAAGAGGCACTTCTGAAGGTCAGCACATGTTTACATTTCGATTTGCTCCAAAAATGTGCAGGTTAGGTTGATTTGGCTATGATAAAATTGACCCTTAGTGTTAGGGGAGGATTAAATATGTGGGGTTACGGGGATAGGATAGGAAGGGATATGTTAGGGGGAATTAAATACGTGGGGTTACGGGGATAGGGTGGGATATGTGTCGGTGCAGGCTCGATGGGGATTCTGTGTGAGAAAGCAGGGACAGGGTACTGTATTTGGATGATCAGCCATGATCGTATTGAATGGTGGAGCAGGCTCGACAGGCCTGAATGGCCTACTCCTGCTCCTAGTTTCTATGTTTCTATAAACCTTGTTTTGGTGGCATGGCTCCTTTTTTATCATGCTAACCCTAAACTATGGGTATGTCCAGTCCCACCGGCAGGACAGACCCACCCGAGGTGGTGGCACAGTAGTATAAAGTCGGGAGGGAGTGGCCCTGGAAGTCCTCAACATTGACTCCGGACCCCATGACGTCTCATGGCTTCAGGTCAAGCACGGGCAAGGAAACCTCCTGCTCATTACCACCTACCGCCCTCCCTCAGCTGATGAATCAGTACTCCTCCATGTTGAACACCACTTGGAAAAAGCACTGAGGGTAGCAAGGGCACAGAATGTACTCTGGGTGGGGGACTTCAATGTCCATCACCAAGAGTGGCTCGGTAGCACCACTACTGACCGAGCTGGCCGAGTCCTGAAAGATCTAGCTGCCAGAATAGGACTGCGGCAGGTGGTGAGAGAACCAACACGAAGGAAAAACCTACTTGACCTCGTCCTCACCAATCTACATGTCGCAGATGCATCTGTCCATGACAGCATTAGTAGCAGTAACCACCGCACAGTCCTTGTGGAGACGAAATCTCGTCTTCACACTGAGGACACCCTCCATTGTGTTATGTGGCACTACCACCGTGCTAAATGGGATAGATTCAGAACAGATCTAGCAGCTCAAAACTGGGCATCCATGAGGCGCTGTGGGCCATCAGCAGCAGCAGAATTGTATTCCACCACAATCTGTAACCTCATGGCCCGGCATATCCCTCACTCTACCATTACCATCAAGCCAGGGGGCCAATCCTGGTTCAATGAGTGCAGAAGAGCATGCCAGGAGCAGCACCAGGCGTACCTAATAATGAGGTGTCAACCTGGGGAAGCTGCAACACAGGACTATATGCATGCTAAACAGTGGATGCAGCATGCTATAGACAGAGCTAAGCGATCCCACAATCAACGGATCAGATCAAAGCTCTGCAGTCCTGCTACATCAAGTCGTGAATGGTGGTGGACAATTAAACAACTAACAGGAGGAGGAGGCTCCATGAATATCCCCATTCTCAATGATAGCGGAGCCCAGCATGAGAGTGCAAAGGACAAGGCTAAAGCATTTGCAACCATCTTCAGCCAGAAGTGCCGAGTGCATGATCCATATCGGCCTCCTCCTAATGTCCCGACCATCACAGAAGCCAGTCTTCAGCCGATTCGATTCACTCCACGTGATATCAAGAAATGGCTGAGCGCACTGGACACTGACAAACCCCGGCTGTCGTGCTGTAGACTTGTGCTCCAGAACTAGCCGCGCCTCTAGCCAAGCTGTTCCAGTACAGCTGCAACACTGGCATCTACCCGACAATGTGGAAAGCTGCCCAGGTGTGTCCTGTCCACAAAATGCAGAACAAATCCAATTCGGCCAATTACCGCCCAATAAGTCTACTCTCAATCATCAGCAAAGTGATGGGAGGTGTCATCGACAGTGCTATCAAGCGGCACTTACTCACCAAAAACCTGCTCACCGATACTGACCGAGTGTGGCATCAAGGAGGTCTAATAAAATTGAAGTAAATAGGAATCAGGGGGAAAACTCTCCACTGGCTGGAGTCAAACCTAGCACAAAGGAAGATGGTTGTACTTGTTGGAGGTCAATCACCTCAGCCCCAGAACATCGCTGCAGGAGTTCCTCAGGGCAGTGTCCTGGGCCCAACCATCTTCAGCTGCTTCATCGATGACCTTCCCTCCATCATAAGGTCAGAAGTTGGGATGTTCGCTGATGATTGCACAGAGTCGCAATGCGGATTCCGCCCACTTAGGGGCACAATGGACATGATCTTCACTGCACATCAATTACAAGAGAAATGCAGGGAACAGCACCAACCGCTATGGATGGCCATCTTTGATCTCACAAAGGCCTTCGACACTGTCAACCGTGAGGGATTATGGAGTGTCCTCCTCAAATTCGCCTGCTTCACGACGACTTGCAAGCCGTGATCCTGACCAACGGTTCCACCACAGACCCAATTCACGTACGAACTGGGGTCAAGCAAGGCTGTGTCATCGCACCAACGCTCTTCTCGATCTTCCTTGCTGCAATGCTCCATCTCACCCTCAGTAAGCTCCCTGCTGGAGTGGAGCTAATTTACAGAACAAACAGGAAACTGTTCAACCTCCGTCGCCTCCAGTCCAGATCCAAGGTCGTCCAATCCTCTGTCGTCGAATTGCAGTATGCAGATGACGCTTGCGTCTGCGCTCACTCGGAGGCCGAACTCCAAACCATCGTCAACACCTTCACCGAAGCGTACGAGAGCATGGGCCTTACGTTAAACATCCGTAAGACAAAGGTCCTCTACCAACCTGCCCCCGCCACACAGTACTTTTTTGCCGAAGGAGTCTATGGCAGCTTGCCCATGTCTTGACACGTACGGAAAAAAAAATGCAGCAAGTCTTTAGATTCAGCATTGTAACTTGGCAAATAGAAGTAAGGCGTTAATTACTTCTTTATTCATATTTCCATCATCTGCAGTATTTTGCTTCTGTGTTAATTACTTCTTCTTGGCTAACTGTGCAACACCTTGAGATGGACTGCGGTGGCGTCAACCAGAATAACAGGAATTTCAGACTTGCAAATTTGAAAAAAAAGTGATTTGAAAAATAAAGTCATTATCTCCACAAACATGTTTGTGCCCTTCTGTACAGGCGCTTGGTCGGCCCTGGCCCGTTTTGCGCTCCAGTGTAAAATAATTCATTTTGGTAGGAAGAGTGAGGAGAGGCAATATAAATTAAAAGGGATAATTTTAAATGGGGTGCAGGAACTGAGAGACCTGGGGGTGCACGTACCCAAATCTTTGAAGGTGGCAGGACAAGTTGAAAAGGCTGTTAAAAAGGCATACGGGACCCTTGGTTTTACCTGACGAAGGAGCAGCGCTCCGAAAGCTTGTGATTTCAAATAAAACTGTTGGACTATAACCTGGTGTTGTGCGACTTCTCACATTTATAAATATAGGCACAGAGTATAAAAGCGAGGAAGTTATGCTAAACCTTTATAAATCACTGGTTAGGTCCCAGTTGGAGTACTACAGCCAATTCTGGACACCACACTTTCGGAAGGATGTCAAGGCCGTAGAGAGAGTCAGAAAAGATTTACTCGAATGGTACCAGGGATGAGCGACTTCAGTTATGTGGACAGACTGGAGAAGCTGGGGTTGTTCTCCTTCGAACAGTAAAGGTTAAGAGGAGATTTGATAGATGTGGTCAAAATCATGAATGGTTTTGATAGAGTAAATAAGGAGAAACTGTTACCAGTGGCAGAATGGTTGGTAACCAGAGGGCACAGATTTAAGATGATAGGCAAAAGAACTTGAGGTGACATCAGGAAAAACATTTTTACACTGTGAGTTGTTGTGATCTGCAATGCGCTGCCTGAAAGGGTGCTGGCAGATTCAATAGTAACTTTCAAAAGAGAATTGGATAAATAGTTGAAGGGAAAAAAATGCAGGCTATGAGGAAAGAGCAGGGGAATGGGGCTAATTGGCTAGCTCTTTCAAAGAGTTGGCACAGGCACAACGGGCCAAATGGCCTCCTTCTGTGCTGGAGCGTTCTATGATTGTTAGAAAAGGGGCAGAGCCAGCTGCAGCATGAAGCTGCAGAAAGTAAGAAAGAAAGACTTGCATTTCTATAGCGCCTTTCACGACCACTGGACATCTCAAAGCGCTTTACAGCCAATGAAGTACTTTTGAAGTGTAGTCACTGTTGTAATGTGGGAAACGCGGCAGCCATTTTGCGCTCAGCAAGCTCCCACAAACCGCAATATGATAATGACCAGATAAACTGTTTTTTTTTGCTATGTTGATTGAAGGATAAATATTGGCCAGGATACCGGGGATAACTCCCCTGCTCTTCTTCGAAATAGTGTCACGGGATCTTTTACATCCACCTGAGAGAGCAGAAGAGGCCTCGGTTTAACGTCTCATCCGAAAGACGGCACCTCCGACTCGCCTCTGAGTCCAGCGACTTGTAGCACATAAATCTAGGCTGACACTCCAGTGCAGTGCTGAACACAGCTGACACGGTAGCACACACATTTAAAGAGACAGTACATCATCACAGAACAACCTGCTCAGAGTTGCTATATTCACTCTAGCAGGAAGTTTTTCAGGGGGGTAGAGCGGGTGTTGGTAATCATCAAGTTGAGAGACAACAATACTGAGTAATAGAACATGCCCCACCTCAACTGTCCAGTGTCAGGCTCAAGCCATTCCAAGTCAGGTAGGGCACACAGATACAGAGTAAACGTCCTTCCACTTTGCCCAACCTCTGAAAAACATCTCATACTGCACCAACTTGCCATATCCTATACCAGCCATTCCAAAGTCTTTCTGAATTACATCTCACTTTAAGCACCAATTGTGCGGATTCAGTCGCCATTTTGTTCTTTTAGCTTGCAAACACTCGGAACTGGATTGAGAGTGCTGAAATCCAAAACGCCAGCAAACAGTGATGATTTCTACCTTATGAGCGTTAAGTTGTAACTATTAGAAAAACAGAAATCAATATCACTGAGTTAACAATGCCTATTTTAATTGTTTGAATCCCAAAGGGAGTAGAGTTAATGGGACTTCCTTTTTCAATATGAGAAACAACAACAACTTGTATTGCTATAATGCCTTTAATGCAGAAGAATTCCCCAAAGTACCTCACAGATGCCTAAGCAAAAAATGGATGCCGAGCCAAAGAAATTATCTTGAGGTGGGTAAGGTGGGTTTTAAGGAGGGTCTTAAAGGAGGAGAGTGGGGTGGAAAGCCAGAGAGAATTTACAGAGGTCATTCAGAGTGTGATCCCTAGGCAGCTGAAGGCATGGGTACCAATGGTGGGGAAAAGGATGCAGCGGATGTACAAGAGCCAGAGTCGGAGGAACAGGGAGTTCAAGAGAAAGGTGACAGAGATTGGGAGATATGGGACCATGAAGGGATTTAAACACAGGGATGTGAATTTTAAATTTGAGGCATTGTGGGACCAGGAGCCAATGTCAGTGAGGGGTGATGGCAATCAAGTCACATCACGTTACATAGGGTCTGGAGCAAAGAAACAGCCCATTCGGCTCAACTAGTCTGTGCTGGCGTTTATGCTCCACAAGCCTCCTCCCACCCCTCTTAGCATATCCTTCTAAAGCCTTGGCACGGAATAGGATACAGGCGGAAGAGTTTTGGATGAGTTGGAGTTGATGGAGGTTGGAGGATGGAAGGCCGGCCGGGAGAGCACTGGAATAGTGTAGTCTGGAAGTGACAAAATCATGGATGAATGTTTCAGCAGCAGATGGGCTCTGATGGGGTGGAGGTGGGCGGTGTTATGGAAGTGGAAGTCCTCAGTCTTAGTAATGGAGAGGATATGGGGGCGGAAACACACTCAGAGTCAAGGTTGTAAACAGTCTGGTGTAGCCCGAAATAGTGGCCGGGAGAGGGATGGAATCGCTGGCAAGGGTATGGAGTTTGTGGCGAGGGCCAGAGACAATGGCTTCGGTCTTCCCAATGTTTAGCAGGAGGAAAGTGCAGGTCATTCAAGATTTGATTCGGACAAGAAGCCTGACAACTCAGCAGCAGTGGGGCGCTGAGACAGGTGGTGATGAGATTGAGTTGGGTGTCATCAGCGTACATGTGGAAGCTGATCCCATGTCTGTGGATGATATCGCCAAGGGACTGCATGTAGATGAGGAAGAGGAGGGCCAAGGAATAGAACTTCAGGGACTTCAGAGGTAATGTTGTGGGGGGCATTGCTGGAGAGTGAAACCATCGATGGAGATGCTCTACCTACAAATGGTAGCTGCGAATATGGGTAGGACAGGTAATATGGAGGGACAGGTTTAGGGTGGGCAGGAAGGTAATAAATTCAGATGAAAGAGGGCAAGGGGAGCTAAGATGGAGATTTAAATCACCAAGGATGAAGAGTCACTCAATGCAGATGCTGAGGAAAGAAAGAAAAGGGAAGAACAGATTTGCATTTATATAGCACCTTCTCACATCTATCAGAAATATCTTTCAGTGCTTTACAACAACAACCTGTATTTATATAGTGCCACTTAGTAAAACGTCCCAAGGAGCTTCACAGGAGGGTTATAAAACAAAATTTGACACCAAGCCAAATAAGGAGAAATTATGGCGGACTTGGTCAAAGCGGGAGGTTTTAAGGAGCGTCTTAAAGTAGGACAAAGAGGGGGAGAGGGTTAGGGAGGGAATTCGAAAGCTTAGGGCCTGGGCAGCTGACGGCACGGTCACCAATAGTTAAGCAATTAAAATCAGGAATGCTCAAGAGACAGAATTAGAGGAGTGCAGGTATCTGAGAGGTTTCAGGGCTGGAGAAGGTTACAGAGATAGGGAGGGGCAAGGCTTGGGAGGGATTTGAAAATGAGGATGAGAATTTTAAAATCGAGGCGTTGTTTACCGATAAAGGTACTTTGAAGTCCAGTAACTATTGCTATGTAGGTCAACAAAGCAGCCGTTTGGTGTCTCGCAGAAACCCACGGCAACAGCAAGAATTTGTTAATCTGATTTTGGTGGTGTTAGTTGAGAAAGGAAAGTTAGCCAGGCTACTACAGCTCTTTGAAATGTGCCACAGGAAGTTCACTGAAACAGGTAAATAAGGGTATCAGTTATCATCTCATCCAAAGATCGAGAGATGCAAATTACGAACACACGTACACGGAAGAAAATCAGAAAAGTCTGGCAGAGGACCAACCCTCAAACAAACCCTCTTCAAACAAAAACCTTGTGAGAAGTCGCACAACACCAGCTGTTGGACTATAACCTGGTGTTGTGCAACTTCTCACATTTGTCCACCCCAGTCCAACACCGGCATCTCCACATTATAAACAAAACCTTGATAAGAGTTCTTGGAAAATTATTCAAAAGCTGTTCAGATAAGATCTGCATGTGTAAATTTAAAAAATATCTGTATAATAAAAAGTTTTGTGTCTGTAGTGAATATGTCCCTCGTCACGAATGTCTGTTAATTGGCTTCTTCTGACTTTTTTTCATTCATTCATGAGATGTGGGTGTCGCTGGAAAGGCCAGCATTTACTGCCCATCCCTAATTTCCCTTGAGAAGGTGCTGGTGAGCCCCCTTCTTGAACCGCTGCAGTCCGTGTGGTGAAGGTACTTCCACAGTGCTGTTAGGGAGGGAGTTCCAGGATTTTGACCCAGCGACGATGAAGGAACGGCGACATATTTCCAAGTCTGGATGGTGTGTGACTTTGAGGGGAACTTGGAGGTGGTGGTGCTCCCTTAGCCTGCTGCCCTTGTCCTTCTAGTTGGTAGAGGTCATGGGTTTGGGAGATGTTGCCGAAGAAGCCTTGGTGAGTTGCTGCAGTGCATCTTGTAGATGGTACACATTGCAGCCAGGTTACGCCGGTGGTGGAGGGAGTGAATGTTTAAGGTGGTGGATGGGGTGCCAATCAAACGGGCTGCATTGTCCTGGATAGTGTTGAGCTTCTTGATTGTTATTGGAGCTGCACTCATCCAGGCAAGTGGAGAGTATTCCATCACACTCCTTACTTGTGCCTTGTAGATGGTGGAAAGGCTTTGGGGAGTCAGGAATGAGTCACTCGCCGCAGAATACCTAGCCTCTGACCTGCTCTTGTAGCCATAGTATTTATGTGGCTGGTCCAGTTGAGTTTCTGGCCAATGGTGATCCCCAAGGATGTTGATGGTGGGAGATTCAACGATGGTAGTGCCATTGAATGTCATTAAATGGTTGAGTAGATAGACATTTCTTCTGCTTTCTAATTGATTGTTTTCCATTTCTGTTATCATCAATAGTACTGCACGAGGCTTTTCTCCCAAAAAACAATTTCTACCGAATTATATTAAAGCTGAGTCATACAGCATTTTCTTTGACATGGAGTTACTCACCATCAATATACCATCAAATTAAATTTTAATCACTAAATAATCATTAAAAATTCACAAAAGAAACAGCCAAACCACAAACGTACTCAGCT
Source organism: Squalus acanthias (assembly GCA_030390025.1). Lineage (NCBI taxonomy): Eukaryota > Metazoa > Chordata > Chondrichthyes > Squaliformes > Squalidae > Squalus > Squalus acanthias. Next base: position 14,565,633 of record CM059426.1, read on the forward strand.
CACCATCCAATTGTTCCAACAACTCTTCCCACAAGCCTCGACTAGCGGAAGTCACCAGACCAACCCTCACCTACATAAAGTTGCATTTATATAGCGCCTTATCGTCCCAAGCCACTTCACAGGAGCGTTATCAAACATAATTTGGTACCGAACCACATAAGGAGATATTAGGACAGGTGATCAAAAGCTTGGTCAAAGAGGTAGGTTTTAAGGAACTTCTTAAAGCAAGAGAGATAGGTAGAGAGGTTTATGGAGAGAATTCCAGAGCTTAGGGCATAGGCAGCTGTCATCCTCAATGGTGGAACGATTAAAATCAGGGATGTGCAAGAGGCCAGCATTGGAGGAGGGCCGAGATCTCGGAGGGTTGTAGGACTGGAGGAGGTTACAGAAATATTGAGGATGCAAAACCATGGAGGGATTTTAAAACAACAATGAGAATTTTAAAATTGATGCATTACTAGACCGGGAGCCAATATAGTTCAGCGAGCACAGAGGTGATAGTTGAACATTACAACTTGCGCTTGATGGACAAATGGCCACCAGACAAAAGGCATGTGCTCACACAATTTTTTTTTTTTAAGCAGTAGGCCAGCAGAGGCCTCATTCCCTGGTCTTTAGCACTCTCTTTCACCATTCAGCAGCAGGAACTAAAATTGAGATTGGTCACTATTACCTGAGCTGGAGAGTGACTAATGTTAGACACATAGATACATAGAAGATAGGAGCAGGAGTAGGCCATTCGGCCCCTCGAGCCTGCTCCGCCATTTGATGAGATCATGGCTGATCATCTAAACTCAGTACCCTGTACCTGCCTTCTCCCCATATCCCTTGATACCTTTAGCTTTAAGAAATATATCTAACTCATTCTTGAATATATTTAATGACTTGGCCTCAACTACCTTCTGTGGTAGAGAATTCCACAGGTTCACCACTCTCTGGGTGAAGAAATTCTTCCTCATTTCTGTCCTAAACCTTATCCTTAGATTATGACCCCTGGTTCTGGACTCTCCGACCATCGGGAACATTCTTCCTGCATCTAGTTTGTCCAGACCTGTCAGAATTTTATATGTTTCGATGAGATCCCCTCTCATTCTTCTATACTCCAGCGAGTATAAGCCCAATCGACCCAATCTCTCTTCATATGTCATTCCTGTCATCCCAGGTTTCAGCCTTGTGAATCTTCGCTGAACTCCTTCCATGGCAAGAACATCCTTCCTCAGATAAGGCGATCAAAACTGCACACAGTACTCAAGGTGTGGTCTCACCAAGTGACACTGCTATCTCCAGCTGGCTGGTGGGAGGCGGGTGGGGGTAGAGAGGGTTTCAGGCTATGTTTTAGAATAATGCATTCAGAGAAGTAGCTGGAGCATTCCACCTGCCAGAAGCACAGCTTCCCCCTTGGGCTCGTACAGGCGGGAACAAATGCAATCAATAGGGGGTTAGCAAAAATTCCCTCGGCTAGGAAAAAACCCAACAGGGTACAGAGCAAGGACAAGGAAACCCTCTCAGCAGTAAGACTTTTATCAAAGTCTTTAATAAAACAAAGAAAAAAAATCATGCGTAAAAGAAATTTCAACAGCACCTCCCAAACCCGCGACTTCTTCCACCTAGAAAGATAAGGGCAGCAAGCGGTTGGGAACACCACCACTTCCAAGTTCCCCTCCAAGTCACACACCATCCTGTCTTGGAAATATATCGCCGTTCCTTCATCGTCGCTGGGTCAAAATCCTGGAACTCCCTCCCTAACAGCACTGTGGGAGTATCTTCACCACTCGGACTGAGGCAGTTCAAGGTGGCGGCTCACCACCACCTTCTCAAGGGCAATTAGGGATGGGCAATAAATGCTGGCCTTGCCAGCGACATCCACATCCCGTGAATTAATTTAAAAAAAGAAAGAAAAGCTGAAATAATATGGTCAGCGGCAAAGTATAGCGTTTGCAGAACTAAAGATGAGACACCTTATAATGTGAAATACCAATCACTGTTGCAGCTCGAGCTTTGTCCCCACACATTCGTCAGCTAAAAAGTGGTTTTCATAAGCAGGCCAAGTATCCTATAGACCAAAAACCAACGTTCTATATCTGCGGTGTCTGAAATAGCTTGCTCAGGATTAGCAATTACCCTTTTATTGTGATATCAGCCACAGGACATTGCATGTGTCTTCCTGACAGGAAAAACTGTAACGGAACAATGGGTGATCTTTAAGGAGGATATGTTCCAAGTACAGGCTAGGTACATTCCAACAAGAGGGAAGGGTAAGGGAACCAAAGCAAGGGCTCCTTGGATGACGAGGGAGATAGAGAAGGTGATGAAACAAAAAAAGACGGTGTATGATGCATGTCAGGTGAATTCTTCAAGGGAGAGCCAGACCAAATACAGTAAGTTGAGAGGGGAAGTGAAGATGAAAATAAAATTGGCAAAGAGTGAATATGAGAGTAGAATGGCAGTTATCATAAAATGGAACCCAAAATTCTTCTACCGGCATGTAAACAGTAAGCGGGTAGTAAGAGGCGGGGTGGGGCCTATTAGGGACAAAGAAGGTGATGTATGCTTAGAGGCGCAGGGCAAGGCTAGAATACTCATTTAAGTACTTTGTATCGGTGTTTACTAAGGAGGTGGATGCTGACAAAATGGGGGAGAAATTCGGTATCGCCCCGTTTGGGGCGCAATTATCAGCCGGGCGCAAAGTTTAGCACCTGGCACTAATTATCGCCTCCGACTGCAAACTTGGCTTCTATCGCCCCTGGAGGTGATTTGAGCACTAAATCAGGCGCTACACACCTCTCTTAAAGCGCTAAGGCCAAGGAGCGAGGTGTTACCTCAGAGCGTTAGTGAAGCTCATTTGATGTCAGTTAGCAATGGAACACAGACACACTGGCGTCGGCCAGTTCTTAATGAGGAGGGTCGATCTTGCTCTCCATCCACTTCTTCTTCTTCTTAGGCAGTCCCTCGGAACAGAGGATGACTTGCTTCCACATTAAAAATGAGTTCTCAGGTGACTGATGAGTCCAATGCGGGACCTACAGTCTTTGTCACAGGTGGGGCAGACGGTGGTTGAAGGGGCGGGTGGGGTGCTTGGGTTGACGTGCGCTCCTTGCGCTGCTTGCGCTTGGCTTCCGCTTGCTCCCGGCGAAGAGACTCGAGGTGTTCGGCGCCTTCCCGGATGCTTCTCCTCTACTTTGTGCGGTCTTGGGTCAGGGATTCCCAGGTGTCAGTGGGGATGTTGCACTTTTTCAAAGAGGCTTTGAGGGTGTCCTTGAAGCGTTTCCTCTGCCCACCTGGGGCTCTCTTGCCGTGTCGGAGCTCCGAGTAGAGCGCTTGTTTTGGGAGTCTCGTATCGGGCATGCGGACGTTGTGACCCGTCCATCGGAGCTGATCGAGCGTGGTCAAAGCTTCGATGCTGGGGATGTTGGCCTGAGCGAGAACACTGACGTTGGTGCGCCTATCCTGCCAAAGGATTTGCAGGATCTTGCGGAGGCAGCGTTGGTGGTATCTCTCCAGTGCTTTGAGGTGCCTGCTGTACATAGTCCATGTCTCTGAGGCATACAGGAGGGCAGGTATCACTGCTGCTCTGTAGACCATGCGCTTAGTGCCGGGTTTGAGGTCCTGGTCTTCAAACACTCTCTTCCTCAGGCGACCAAAGGCTGCACTGGCACACTGAAGGCGGTGTTCGACTTTGTTGTCGACGTCTGCCCTTGTTGACAGTAGGCTCCCGAGGTATGGAAAGTGGTCCATGTTGTCCAAGGCCTTGTCGTGGATTTTGATAATCGGGGGGCAGTACTGTGTGGCGAGGGCAGGTTGGTAGAGGACCTTTGTCTTACGGATGTTTAGTGTAAGGCCCATGCTCTCGTACGCTTCGGTGAAGGTGTTGACGATGGTTTGGAGTTCGACCTCCGAGTGAGCGCAGACGCAAGCGTCGTCTACATACTGTAATTCGATGACAGAGGATGGGACGACCTTGGATCTGGACTGGAGGCGACGGAGGTTGAACAGTTTCCTGTTTCTTCTGTAAATTAGCTCCACTCCAGCGGGGAGCTTACTGAGGGTGAGATGGAGCATTGCAGCAAGGAAGATCGAGAAGAGCGTTGGTGCGATGACACAGCCTTGCTTGACTCCGGTCCGTACGTGAATTGGGTCTGTGGTGGAACCGTTGGTCAGGATCACGGCTTGCATGTTGTCGTGAAGAGGGCAGCCGAATTTGAGGAGGACACTCCATAATCCCTCACGGTTGACAGTGTCAAAGGCCTTTGTGAGATCAAAGAAGGCCATGTACAGCGGTCGGTGCTGTTCCCTGCATTTCTCTTGTAATTGACGTGCGGTGAAGATCATGTCCATTATTGTGCCCCTTAGTGGGCGGAATCCGCATTGCGACTCTGGGAGGAGCTCTTCGGCTACTGGGAGAAGGCGATTGAGGAGGATTCTTGTGATGACTTTCCCTGTGGCAGACAGCAGGGAAACTCCTCTGTAATTACCGCAATCGGACTTGAAGATGGTCACAATTACGGCGTCTCTGAGATCCCCTGGCATGCTCTCCTCCTTCCAGATAAGAGAAATTAGTTCATGAATTCGCGCCAGTCGTTTTAGCACATCGGTGGGGATTCCATCTGCTCCTGAGGCCTTGTTGTTTTTCAGTTGTCGGATGGCCTTTTCAACCTCATTGTTGGGGCTGGGGTTGTACTGAGATGGTGGCGGGTAGCATGCTGCGGGATGGAGTTGAGGACACTCGCGTCGAAGACAGAGTCTCGGTTAAGGAGATCTTCGAAGTGCTCCTTCCAGCGGGCACTGACTGCCTCTCTGTCCTTGATGAGTACCTCTCCGTTCTTGGCCCGCAGTGGGGTAGGACCTTGGGTGATTGGGCCATAGATGGTCTTGACTGTGCTAAAGAATCCACGCACGTCGTGGTTGTCGGCTAGCTGCTGGATCTCCTGCGCTTTCTCCACCCACCATCTGTTCTTTAGGTCGCGAGTTTTTTGTTGGACCTCGGCCTTCAGGCGTCTGTAGAGCTGCTTTCTTGCTCCTTAGTTGTGTTGCTGTTTCCAGATCAGGAATGCCTTGCGCCTGCGGCTTATTAGCTCCTGGATCTCCTGGTCGTTCTCGTCGAACCAGTCTTGGTATTTCCTGGTCGAGTAACCGAGCGTCTCTTCACAGGTGCTGATTATGGAGGCCTTGAGTACAGACCAGGCGCTGTGGACACTCTGTGTCTCTGCATCACTGGGAGTCGTCAGGTTGTTTGTGAGGTGCAGGCTGAATAGGGCTTTCTTAGCGGGGTCTTTGAGTGCTCCAGCGTTGATTTTCCTGCGGCATTGTTTCTGTTGCCGCTGCTGTTTTGGGGCTACATTGATGGAGATGACAGAGCAGATTAGGCAGTGGTCTGTCCAGCAGTCGTCAGCTCCTGTCATGGTGCGGGTGATGCGGACGTCCTTGTGGTCCCTCGCTCGGACGATGACGTAGTCCAGCAGATGCCAGTGCTTGGAGTGAGAGTGTTGCCATGAAGCCTTGTACTTGTCTCTCTGATGGAACAAGGTGTTGGTTATGACAAGGCCATGTTCTAAGCATTTCGACAGGAGGAGGGTACTGTTGGAGTTGGCTTTCCCTACCCCCTCTCTGCCGACCACACCTCCTCAGAGGTCTGTGTGCTTTCCAACTCTGGCGTTCAAGTCACCAAGGAGGATTAGCTTGTCGCCCATTGGGACTCGGGACAGGGATTGTTCGAGGCTGGAGTAGAATTCCTCTTTGGTCTCGTCTGTGGCTTCCAGTGTTGGGGCGTACGCACTGGTTCCGGGCTAGGGTGAGGTGAAGAGTCATGAGGCGCTCGTTTATACCACTAGGAGAGTCTCTGAGACGCCCAATAATTTCATTTTTTATGGCGAAGCCTACCCCATGGAGGCGGCGTTCTACTTCAGGTTTGCCTTTCCAGAAGAAGGTGTAGCCACCGCCTTGCTCCTTGAGCCACACCCTGCTCATTGCAGTCTTGAATCTCCGCCTGGAGAGACCTGTACATCAATTCTGCTGGAAAGAACAATGTTCCAGGGCCCAGGAAAAGAGCTCAGAGTGCAGCCCCCGAGTCTCTTCTAAATTGATGCAAGGAAGGTCAAATCAAAATGAACCTGCAAAGTGATGCTCAGTACCCAAAACTCCTTCACACAGTGTTGAATCTCCCCAGAAGTCTCTCTCTATCTCTCAGAATGCGTGGTGCAAAAATGTCGCCAACAAAAAAAGGCAGGGAGCGGCCGCCTTTAAATAGCGCTCCCCCAGTCCCTTCCCGAATGCAAAACGTTCCCCTCTACCTGTCATTGCTAGCAGCAGGCAGAAAGGCAGGGGGCGCCACTCAATATCCGGTCCGGGGCGCTACCGACTGACGTCACGATCTGCGGGCGCAGGAGATCGTGGCAGTAGTGTTTAGCGCCGCCACAAAATGTCTGGTCAATTTCGCGAGCGGCGCAAACATAGCCACGCCCGGGAGCCTAAGAAGGCAATAATGGGGTGCAAAGCAACCGAATTTTTCCCCCTACGACTCTATGACTATGACTCTGTCATCTCCAAAGAGTGGTAAAAATCAGACCAACAGGTACTAGCTAAAATTAATAAATTTGTTTATAAGTAGAATAAGAGAGAAGCAGTAAGACACATCAAGTTATGCAAAATACATTACTTGAAACAATGAAGACAGAATTAAAGCAGCGGCAGCAGCGAGGCTCCGATTCAAAATCAACAAAAAAATCAGAGTAACGTCACAGGAGTGCAGGTCGGTGATTGGTTGGTGAGTATTACAGCTTTTTTTTGCTCTCTAAGTTAGGGAAGGTGGTTAAATTATTAGCTGAGAAACTGTAACTTGCTAGTACTTATTATATTAATAACTTAAACTAGATAAAATAATCAAACAATAAAACTAAAATATCGATTGAATAAAAGCTTTAACTAATTAATTAATAAATAAAACAAGATTCGAGATGGCAGGGCAGGTGGTGTGTCGTAACTGCAGCATGTGGGAGTTTGTGGAGAGCATCGCGATCCCGAGCAACCACATCTGCAGTAAGTGTCTGCAACTTGAGGAACTTCGGCTCAGAATTGTTGAGCTGGAGTATGAGCTGCAGACATTGCGATGCATCAGGGAGGGGCAGAGTTACCTGGACACTTTGTTCCAGGAGGCAGTCACACCCTTTAGGTTAAGTAGTACTTTAGAGTTCGTCAGTGGGCAGGGACAAGAGGGTGTGACTGCGAGTCAGGAAGGTATGGGGACCCAGGAGGTAGTGATGGAGGAGCCTCAGCCCTGGACCTTGTCCAACAGGTACGAGGTACTTACTACCTGTATGGATGAGGAAAAAGACTGCAGGGAGGATGGGCAAACTGACCACGGCACCGTGGTACAGGGGGCCATCCAAGTGGGGGGGAGAAGGAAGGAATGTGGTAGTAGTAGGGGATTGTATAGTCAGGGGGATAGATACTGTTCTCTGCAGCTGTGAAAGAGAGTCCTGAAGGCTGTGTTGCCTGCCCGGTGCCAGGGTTAAGGATATCGTCTCGCGGCTGGAGAAGAACTTGGAGTGGGAGGGGGAGGATCAAGTTTTCGTAGTCCATGTAGATACCAACGACATAGGTAGAACTAAGAATGAGGTTCTGCTGAGGGAGTTTGAGGAGCTAGGGTCTAAATTAATAAGCAAAACCTCAAGGATAATAATCTCTGGATTACTACCTGAGCCACGCGCAAATTGGCATAGGGTCAAGCAGATCAGAGAGTTACATGCATGGCTCAAAGAGTGGTGTGGGAAGAAGGGGTTTCAATTCATGGGGCACTGGCACCAGTACTGGGGAAAGAGGGAGCTGTTCCGTCGGGACCAGTGTCCTGGCGAATCGAATAACTAGGGCTGTAGATAGGGCTTTAAATTAAAAAAGGGGGGGAGGGGTCAGGTGAGGGGAAATTTAGAAATCTAAAGAGAAAGGTCAAGGTAATAGAGCAGTGTAGCGATTTGGGTCAAAATAAGCAGAGTGTGACTGGAAGGGACAGAGGGGGAAAAATTCAGTTGGTTGCGCCTCCCGTTAGCGCCTTAAGAGGGCGCTAATGGGGCGCAAAGCATCTAGCGCCCAGGCGCGGCGAAGTTTGCGCCGCTCGCGAAATTAACTAGACATTTTGCGGCGGCGCTAAACACTACCGCCACGATCTCCTGCACCGGCAGATCGTGACGTCACTCGAGTGCGCAACGCCCCGGTATCGCCCCGGAGCGGATATTGAGTGGCGCCCCCTGCCTTACCGCCTGACGCTAGCAACGACAGGTTGAGGGGAGCGTTCTGCAGTCATGTAGGGAAAGGGGGAGCGCTATTTAAAGGTGACCGCTTCCTGCCTTTTATTGTTTGTGCCATTTTTGCACTACGCATTCTGAGAGAGAGGGAGAGACTTCTGGAGAGATTCAACGTTGTGTGAAGGAGTTTTGGGTACTGAGCAGCACTTTGCAGGTTCATTTTGATTTGCCATTCCATGTATCGATTTAGCAGAGACTGTGGGGGCATCACTCTGAGCTCTTTGCCTGGGCCTCTCCATTGTTCTTTCCAGCACATTTGATGTGCAGGTCTCTCCAGGCCGAGATTCAAGGCTGCAATGAGCAGGATGTGGATGGAAAGCAAGATTAACCATCCCCTTTAAGAACTGGCCTGTGCCATTGTGTGTGTGTTCCATTGCTGACTGACATCACACGAGCTTCGCCAGCGCTCTGAGGTAGCGCCTCGCTCCTCGGCCTTTGCGCCTTAAGACAGGTGTGAAGCACCTGATTTAGCGCTGCAATCACCTCCAGGGGCGATAAAAGTCAAGTTTGCAGTCGGTGGCGATAATTAGCGCCAGGTGCTAATCTTTACGCCCGGCCGATAATTGCGCCCCAAATGGGGCGATACTGAATTTCTCCCCCAGAGAGTTTAACAGTAGCAGTGCAGCAGAGAATAAGGTCAAAGCAGGGAATAATGGTAGAAAATTTAAATTAAAGGCTCTTTATCTGAATGCACAAAGCATTTGTAACAAGATGCAGAGAGGAGAAAGATGTTTGAAGTAGAAAAAAGTAGACAAAATAAATGTTAATTCAACTTAGATAAAATAAAGATTCCACAAAGAAAAAAGTGGGAACAATTTTGAAAGTGGGTGAAGTCAGCAACAACAACTTGTATTTATATAGCGCCTTTAACACAGTAAAACGTCCCAAGGCGCTTCACAAGAGTATTATGACAAAAATTTGATACTGAGCCACATAAGGAGAAATTAGGGCAGGTGACCAAAAGCTTGGTCAAAGAGGTAGGTTTTAAGGAGCATCTTAAAGGAGGAGAGAGAGGTAGCGAGGCGGAGAGGTTTAGGGAGGGAATTCCAGAACTTAGGGCCCAGGCAGCTGAAGGCACGGCCGCCAATGGTGGGGCGATTACAATCAGGGATGCTCAAGAGGGCAGAATTAGAGGAGGGCAGATATCTCGGGGGGATGTGGGGCTGAAGGAGATTACAGAGATAGGGAGGGGCGAGGCCATGGAGGGATTTGAAAACAAGGATGAGAATTTTGAAATCAAGGCGTTGCTTAACCGGGAACCAATGTAGGTCAGCGAGCACAGGGGTGATGGGCGAACGGGACTTGGTGCGAGTTAGGACACGGGCAGCCGAGTTTTGGATGACCTCAAGTTTACGTAGGGTAGAACGTGGGAGGCCAGCCAGGAGTGCATTGGAATAGTCCATGGAAATGAAACTGGGGAGAGATGTATAACTAGCGGCTGGATCAATATCGCCCATTTTACACTACTGCCAACGTTCCCTGTAAGCTGCGCTTTGTTCTGCGCGGCATGCGCAGTAAATACCGGTGAGCAGCCTGCGTGGGACCTTGCAGATCACTGCGCGGCCACGCACGCACCTTAGCGGGAGCATTGACTATCACCCAAAGTCAAAGTTACCCCCAGTTCATTTAAATTATTTTAAAATATTCTTGCTTTACAATAAAGTGCCTGTGTGTGATTCATGTGCCATCGAGATTTGCCACTGTGTGACAAAATTAAATGACAGGTTCTTCACGGATATGTTGTTTACCTGCAAAGCAAAGACTACATGACACTCCCGTTGACCTGACTGCATTCATTTTAATAAGAGATGCTCGGAATTCCATGGTAGGTCTTTACATTTTTTAAAAAAAAATTGTTCTCAGTACATGGAAGATGCTGGCCTCCCTCCCTTCACCAAAGAACCCAGTGTTGTGCGGCCACGGCAAAGAGGAACTCAAAAGACTGAAGCAAATTAATGAACTGCCGGCATCAGTGTGAAGATGAGAACAATATCTGCACAGTTCAAGATCGCACATGAAATATAATTATAATATTGCACTAACACTGCTCTTTCTCATGCAGAATCTGTTTCCAGTGGCAGGAGGGTCGGTAACCAGAGGACACAGATTGATGGTAATTGGCAAAAGAACCAGAGGGGAGATGAGGAGAATTATTTTTTTTTGCACAGCAAGTTGTTCTGAAATGCACTGCCTGAAAGGGCGGTGGAAGCAGATTCATTCGTAACTGTCAAAAGGGAATTGGATAAATACGTGAAGGGGAAAAATTTGCAGGGCTATGGGGAAAGAGCAGGGTGAGTGGGACTACTTGGATAGCTCTACCAAACAAAACTTTAAACTCAGGATGTGGATGATGCTGGCAAGGCGTCATTTATTACTTATGCGTAGCTGCCCCTGAGAAGGTGTGGAAGGACCTTACTCTAGAACCGCAGCAGTCCTTGTGGTGATGGTACCCCCACAACGGTGCTAGATAGGGAATTCCACAATATTAGCCCAGCAATGATGAAAGAACGGTGATGTATGCCCAAGTCAGGATGACTTGGAGAAGAACTTGAAAGTAATGTGGGGCCATTTCAACCTAAGTCACCTCCCATATGTAAATGAACCAGGACTGGAAATATAGCCAGGGTCAGTGGGGCATGTCTGGGGTGACCAGAAGTCCCACCCTACTGGCGATGCACTCCACTTAGTTGGGTGTAGTGGTGTGGGTGGGTGGGTGGGGGAAGAGACAAAAGCCTATGCCAACTGCTTTAATGTGCTACGCCCAACAGTGACTGACTGGCTTTCTTTTGCGCATTCTTTGGTGACAGTAATCTGTTACCTGTTCAGATGAGCCCAGTTGTTCAGTTTCTGCTGTGTTGAGCTGGCTGGTGTGTAGTTGTGCATTTCAACCAGTTTGGGGAAATGAAACTTCACCACTTCGGCAATTAAAACTGGAATCAAAGAAGACAGAATTTTAGGATGTATGACTCTGAAGTAACATCACAAGCACAAAGCCTACCTGTTCCTCTAGATTCACAATATAGAAGGGACATGCTGGATCTTGAATTTAATTTTTTATCTCCTGCTATCTCACTCCTGAATAGGCTGTGGTTTCACAGATACAGGCAGCCCTCTGTTACCTCGGCCAATTAATCACTTCGCATTTATGAGCTTAAACTGTGAGAAATTGGCAGCCTACTGAAACGTAGGAGTCACCACAATCCCTTAATCCTGTAGCCTGAGGTCCACATACGTGCACACATTCTAATGAATTTTAATGAAAACCATTGCCACTATTACAAGAAATCATTCTGGCATAGATCGATGAATTCTGCAGAATACAATGCAATACAATGCCACCTTATGACCCTAAAAAACACACATATACAAGGGAAAATGAACTACATGGGAGAGCAGCACTGAACTGAATGGAAGACGAGAGCTGACGGAAAAATGTGTTAAACCCCATGATAAAATACATGCTGCAACAGTAATAGCATTGCCAAAATGTAGCTTGCATACGAAATCCAACATGCAACGGCACAGGCACAATGGGCCGAATGGCCTCCTTCTGTGCTGTATCATTCTATGATTCTATGCTACCTGGAATTTTCAGGGTTATTTTAGTAATTGGCCTGAACCCTTGATAAGTAGTACAAATAGTGACACTTTCTTAGGGGAAGACGACATTTAATTTAATTTAAATCATAGGTTTTCTAACTGGGATCCCTGAGGATGCCAGATTTATCTTCATAGAAACATAGAAACATAGAATCTAGGAGCAGGAGTAGGCCATTCGGCCCGTCGAGCCTGCTCCGCCATTCAATACGATCATGGCTGATCATCCAAATCCAGTACCCTGTCCCTGCTTTAATCCCCACAGTACACATATCCCACCCTACCCCCGTAACCCCACGTATTTAATTCCCCCTAACATATCCCATCCTATCCCCATAACCCCACATATTTAATCCCCCCTAACACTAAGGGTCAATTTATCATAGCCAAATCAACCTAACCCACACATTTTTGGACTGTGGGAGGAAACCGGAGCACCCGGAGGAAACCCACGCAGACACGGGGAGAATGTGCAAACTCCACACAGACAGTCACCCGAGGTCAGATTCGAACCCGAGTCTCTGGCGCTGTGAGGCACCAGTGCTAACCACTATGCCACCGTGTTGCCCGTTCATCATCAATGGATTTCAAAAGGGAAAGTCTTGCTTGACCAACCTTAGTGAATTTTTTGGAGAGGTAACAGAGAGAGTAGACAATGGTAATGCAGTTGATATAATTTATCTGGATTTTCAAAAGGCCATTGCGAAGGTACCCCATAATAGGCTGATGAACAAGGTCAGAGAATGCGGAGTCAGGGGACAAGTAGCAGAATGGATAGCTGGCTGGCTGGCTTCAGGACAGAAAGCAGATAGTAGGAGTAAAGGGTAGCTACTCACAGTGGCAGAAAGTGGGTAGTGGTGTTCCACAAGGATCAGTGCTGGGACCACTGCTGTTCACAATTTACATTAACGATTTAGACTTTGAAATCAAACACAATTTCTAAATTTGCAGATGACACCAAATTGGGGGGATAGTCCTGAAGGACATAACTGCCAGTCTGGGCCTGCGTGAGATGGTGTGAGAACCAACACGAGGGAAAAAGCTACTTGACCTCGACCGCACCAATCTACATGTCGCAGATGCATCTGTCCATGACAGTATTGGTAGCAGTGACCACCGCACAGTCATTGTGGAGACGAAGTCCCATCTTCACACTGAGGACACCCTCCATCGAGTTGTGTGGCACTACCACTGTGCTAAATGGGATAGATTCAGAACAGATCTAGCAGCTCAAAACTGGGCATCCATGAGGCGCTGTTGGCCATCAGCAGCAGCAGAATTGTATTCCACCACAATCTGTAACCTCATGGCCCGGCATATCCCTCACTCTACCATTACCATCAAGCCAGGGGACCAACCCTGGTTCGATAAGGAGTGTAGAAGAGCATGCCAGGAGCAGCACCAGGCATACCTAAAAATGAGGTTCCCATCTGGGGAAGCTGCAACACAGGACTACATGCATGCTAAAAAGCGGAAGCAGCATGCTATAGACAAGGCTAAGCAATCCAACAATCAACGGATCAGACCAAAGCTCTGCAGTCCTGCCACATCCAGTCGTGAATAGTGGTGGACCATTAAACAACTAACGGGAGGAGGAGGCTCCTTGAATATCCCCATCCTCAATGATGGTGGAGCCCAGCATGAGTGCAGAAGACAAGGCTGAAGCGTTTGCAACCATCTTCAGCCAGAAGTGCCGAGTGGATGATCCATATCTGCCTCCTCCTGAGGTCCCCAACATCACAGAAGCCAGTCTTCAGCCAATTCGATTCACTCCACGTGATATCAAGAAACGGCGCAGCATTCTGGATACAGCAAAGGCTATGGGCCCTGACAACATACCGGCTGTCGTGCTGAAGACTTGTGCTCCAGAACTAGCCGCGTCTCTAGCCAAGCTGTTCCAGTACAGCTACAACACTGGCATCTATCCGACAATGTGGAAAATTGCCCAGGTATGTCCTGTCCACAAAAAGCAGGACAAATCCAACCCGGACAATTACCGCCCCATCAGTCTACTCTCAATCATCAGCAAAGTGATGGAAGGTGTCATCGACAGTGCTATCAAGCGGCACTTACCAAAAACATGCTCACTGATGCCCAGTTTGGGTTCCACCAAGACCACTCAGCTCCTGACCTCATTACAGCCTTGGTCCAAACATGGACAAAGGAGCTGAATTCCAGAGGTGAGATGAGAGTGACTGCCCTTGACATCAAGGCAGCATTTGACCGAGTGTGGCATCAAGGAGCCCTAGTAAAACTGAAGTCAATGGGAACCAGGGGGAAACGCTCCACTGGTTGAAGTCATACCTAGCACAAAGGAAGATGGTTGTGGTGGTTGAAGGTCAATCATCACAGCCCCAGGACATCACTGCACGAGTTGTTCAGGGTAGTGTCCTAGGCCCAACCATCTACAGCAACTTCATCAATGACCTTCTCTCCAACATAAGGTCAGAAATGGGAATGTTTGCTGATGACTGCACAGTGTTCAGCGCCATTCACAACTCCTCAGATAATGAAACAGTCTACGCCCGCATGCAACAAGACCTGGACGACGTTCAGGCTTGGGCTGATAAGTGGCAGGTAACATTCGCGCCACAGAAGTGCCAGGTAATGACTATCTCCAACAAGCGAGAGTCTAACCGTCTCCCCTTGACATTCAACGGCATTACCATCACCGAATCTCCCACCATCAACATCTTAAGGGTCACCATTGACCAGAAGCTTAACTGGACCAGCCACATAAATACTGTGGCAACAAGAGCAGGTCAGAGGCTAGGTATTCTGCGGCGAGCGTATCACCTCCTGACTCCCCAAAGCCTTTCCACCATCTACAAGGCACAAGTAAGGAGTGTGATGGAATACTCTCCACTTGCCTGGATGAGTGCAGCTCCAACAACACTCAAGAAGCTCGACACCATCCAGGACAAAGCAGCCCGCTTGATTGGCACCCCATCCACCACCTTAAACATTCACTCCCTCCACCACCGGCGTACCGTGGCTGCAGTGTGTACCATCTACAAGATGCACTGCAGCAACTCACCAAGGCTTCTTCGGCAGCACCTCCTAAACCCGTGACCTCTTCCACCTAGAAGGACAAGGGCAGCAGGCACATGGGAACACCACCACCTCCAAGTTCCCCTCCAAGTCACACACCATCCTGACTTAGAAGTATATTGTTGATCCTTCATCGTCGCTGGGTCAAAATCCTGGAACTCCCTACCTAACAGCACCATGGGAGTACCTTCATCTCACAGACTGCAGCGGTTTAAGGAGTTGGCTCACCATCACCTTCTCAAGGGCAATTAGGGATGGGCAATAAATGCTGGCCTTGCCAGCGACGCCCACATCCCATGAACGAATTTAAAAAAATGCTGAGGACTGCAGCAACTTACAGGAGGACATAAATAAACTTGCAGAATGGGCAAATTAAGTTCAACATAGATAAATGTGAGGTATTACATTTTGGTAGGAATAGGGAGGTCACTTATCACTTGGAAGGTGCAAGTCTAGGTGGGGTACAGGATCAAAGGGATCTCGGAGTACAAATACACAAATCACTAAAAGTTTTGACACCGGTTAGCAAGGCCATTAAAAATGCAAACCAAGCACTAGGGTTTATTTCTAGAGGTATAGAATTGAATAGTAGGGAAGTTATGCTAAACCTGTATCGAACCTTGGTGAGATCACACTTGGAGTACTGCGTACAGTTCTGGTCGCCATATTATAAAAAGGACATAGAGGCACTGGAGAGGGTGCAGAGAAGATTTACAAGGATGATACCAGAAATGCGAGGGTATACATATCAGGAAAGGATGAACAGGCTGGATCTCTTTTCTCTTGAAAAAAGAAGGCTGAAGGGTGACCTAATAGTGGTCTTTAAAATTATGAAAGGTTTTGACAGAGCGGATACAGAGAGAATGTTTCCACTTGTGAGGAAGAGCATAACTAGAGGCCATCAATATAAGATAGTCACCAAGAAATCCAATAGGGAATTCCGAAGAAACTTCTTTACCCAAAGAGTGGTGAGAATGTGGAACTCGCTGCCACAGGGAGTGGTTGAAGCGAATAGTATAGATGCATTTAAGGGGAGGCTAGACAAGCATATGAGGAAAAAGCGTTATGCTGATAGATCCAGTGCTTTGAGGTGCCTGCTGTACATGGTCCATGTCTCTGAGACATACAGGAGGGCGGGTATCACTACTGCTCTATTCAAGAAGGAGTTAGATATATTTCTTAAGGCTAAGGGGATCAAGGGATATATGGGGAGAAGGCAGGGACAGGGTACTGAATTTGGATGATCAGCCATGATCGCATTGACTGGCGGAGCAGGCTCGAGGGGCCGAATGGCCTACTCCTGCTCCTATCTTCTATGTTTCTATGCTCTGTAGACCATGAGCTTGGTGCCGTGTTTGAGGTCTTCAAACACTCTCTCCCTCAGGCGACCAAAGGCTGCACTGGCACACTGAAGGCGGTGCTTTAGTGCCTCGCCATGCTTTAGTGCCTCGGCAGGGATTCCATCTGCTCCTGAGGCCTTGTTGTTCTTCAGTTGTCGGAGGCCTTTTCAACCTCATGCTGGGCTGGGGTTGTGCTGAGGTGGTGGCGGTTAGCATGCTGCGGGATGGAGTTGAGGACACTCGCGTCGAAGACAGAGTCTCGGTTAAGGAGATCTTCGAAGTGCTCCTTCCAGCGGGCACTGACTGCCACCCTGTCCTTGATGAGTACCTCTCCGTTCTTGGCCCACAGTGGGGTAGGACCTTGGGTGCTTGGGCCGTAGGTGGTCTTGACTGCGCTAAAGAATCCACGCACGTCGTGGTTGTCGGCTAGCTGCTGGATCTCCTGCGCTTTCTCCACCCACCATCTGTTCTTTAGGTATTTACCACAGTGATTACACTTCAAACAGTACTCCATTGACTGTAAAGCGCTTTGAGACGTCCGGTGGTCGTGAAAAGCGCTATATAAATGCAAGTCTATCTTTCTTTCTCTGGTACTTTTACCAATTATCTTTAATCTGTGTCCTCTGTTTACTGACCCTCCTGTCAGTGGAAACAGTTTCTTCTTATTTACTCTATCAAAACCCCTCATAATTTTGAACACCTCTATTAAATCTCCCCTTAACCTTCTCTGCTCTAAGGAGAACAATCTCAGCTTCTCCCGTCTCTCCACATAGCTTAAGTCCCTCATCCCTGGTACAATTCTGGTAAATCTCTTCTGCACCCTCTCCAAGGCCTTGACATCCTTCCTTAATCATGGAAAATGTTTGCAAGTGGTCCCCATACACAGAAAAGTTTGAAACCACTGATTTAGGCAATAAAAAATGAGGTTACAAAAAATTATTTTCCTATTGAAGTTCATAAACTAAGTTCATACAGCACAGAAGGAGGCCATTCGGCCCATTGTGCCAAATTAATCCTATTTTATGCATTCATAAAATACTAGAACTGGTTACAAATAAATTATATCTTTACTTCCCAACAATGAATGGAAAAATTTGCTTCAGTTCAGGAACCATTTATAATACTTAGCGAATGTAGGAACCCATACAGCAAGATATGCTTCTAGCAGACTACTGTGTTGTGTAAGATATATATTTTTGAGTGGTAGGTGTGTGTATACGTATGAGTGTGTATATATGGGTGAGAGTATACTTTCTTCCACCCCGCTTCCTGTAAGGACTTTATCCCATTTTCCCAGTTTCTCCAACTCCGTCGCATCTGTTCTGACGATGCCACCTTCCATATCAGTGCTTCTGATATGTCTTCCTTTTTCCTCAACCGAAGATTCCCCATCACCGTGATTGACATGGCCCTCGACCGTGTCAGTCCCATTTCCCGCACTTCTGCTCTCACCCCTTCCCCTTCCTCCCAGAACCATGATAGGGTTCCTCACTTTCTACCCCACCAGCCTCCATATTCAACTGATCATCCTCCGCCAACTCCAGCACGATGCCACCGCCAAACACATTTTCCCCTCCTCACCCCATTCAGCATTCCGTAGGGACCGTTCCCTCCGCGACACCCTGGTCCACTCCTCTATCACCCCCAACACCCCCTCCACTTCGTGCAGCACCTTCCCATGCAAGCGCAGGAGATGCAACACCTGCCCTTTTACCTCCTCCCTTCCCACCGTCCAGGGCCCCAAACACTCCTTCCAGGTGAAACAGCGATTTACTTGTACTTTTTGTAATTTAGTATACTGCATTCGCTGCTCACGATGCGGTCTCCTCTACACTGGGGGGACCAAACGCAGATTGGGTGATCGCTTTGCGGAACACCTCTGTTCAGTCTGCAAGCGTGACCCTGAGCTTCCGGTCACCGGACATATTCATACTCCGCCCCACTCCCACTGTGACCTCTCGATCCTTGACCTCCTACACTGATCCAATGAAGCTCAACGGAAACTCGAGGAACAGCACCTCATCTTTCGATTAGGCACTTTACAGCCTTCCGGACTCGACACGGAATTCAACAATTTCAGATCATAACCGCTGCTCCCATTTTTTTTTGAAAATGTGTTTGGCGGTGGCATCGTGCTGGAGTTGGCGGAGGATGACCAGTTGAATATGGAGGCTGGTGGGGTAGAAAGTGAGGAACCCTATCATGGTTTTTGGACAGCAGCTGTTAGTAATGATTCTGCTATAGCCATTTACACCTCCTCTAGACCCATCTTTTGTTTCTTTACCCATCTTGTGTTTCTTCATTTGCACCATCATCCCTTTTGTCATTGAATCACTTCTGCCTTCCACCCTATCACAGACCGACCTTTTTGTTCTTTCCTCCCCTTCCCATTTTCCCTGCCTCTGTACTTGCTTAAAACCTGCTACATCTCTAACTTTTTTCAGTTCTAATGAAAGGTCCTCAACTTGAAATGTTAAATTTGTCTCTCCTCAGATGCTGCCTGACCTGCTGAGTGTTTCCAGCATCTTCTGTTTTTATTTCAGATTTCCAGCATCCACAGTATTTTTCTTTTGTGTATATATGTATATATATATAAAGATATGTGTGTGTGTATATATGTAGATATGTATGTGTCTGCGCCTGTATATGTGTGAATGTGTATATGTAGATATATACACATACATGTATCTGTGCCTGTATATATATATATATATATATATATATATATGTATTTATATCTGTGTGTCTGTGCCTATATGTGTGAATGTGTGTATATATATATATATATGTATCTTTGCCTGTATATATGTATGTATGCCTGTATGTGAGTGTGTGCATCTATGCCTGTATATGTATGCATATGTGTGTGTCTGTGCCTGTATATATGTGTGTATGTATGTGTTGTGTGTGTCTGTGCCTGTATATTGGTGTGTGTATGTATGTGTGAATGTGTGTGTCTGTGCCTGTATAGAGGTATGTATGTATGTGTTATGTATGTGTCTGTGCCTGTATATTGGTGCGTGAGCAACACTTTCTGCTTTTGTTTCAGATTTGCAGCATTTCCATTGTTTTCTTTTGCACATATATTAAACTTGGTCACATTTTAAATACATTAAATCACATTAAAATAGGTTCGACAGAGTAAAGTTCTGTTGGGTGCGGGTGAAGCTGCTGATTGGGCAGCAGCACGGTGAAGGGGTGGTTGCGAGTGTCAGCTGTGGCTCAGTGGGTAGTACCCTCGCCTCTGAATCAGAAGGCTGCTGGGTTCAAAGTCCCACTCCAGAGACTGGAGCACAAAAATCTAGCCTGATGCTCCAGCACAGTACTGAGGGAGTGCTGCACTGTCGGAAGGTGCTGACTTTCAGATGAGACATTAAAGCTGTTGACATATGAGCCGCCCTCTCAGGTGGACATAAAAGATCCCATGGTACTTATAGAATCATAGAATGGTTACAGCACAGAAGGCCATTCGGCCTGTCGAGCCTGTGCCGGCTCTCTGCAAGAGCACTTCAGCTACATTACATAGGAGATACGGCACAGAAACAGGCCATTCGGCCCAACCAGTCCATGCCGGTGTTTATGCTCCACTTGAACCTCCTCCCATCTTTCCTCATCTAAATCTATCAGCATAACCCTCGATTCCCTTCTCCCTGATATGCTTATTTAACCGCCCCTTAAATGCATCTATATTATTCACTTTAACCACTCCCTGTAGCAGCGAGTTCCACATTCTCACCACTCTTTGGGTAAAGAAGTTTCTTCTGAATTCCCTATTGGATTTCTTGGTGGCTATCTTAAATTGATGGCCTCTAGTTATGCTCTTCCCCACAAGTGGAAACATTCTCTCTGTATCCACTCTATCAAAATTTTTCATAATTTTAAAGACCTCTAATAGGTCACCCATCAGCCTTCGTTTTTCAGGAGAAAAGTGACCCAGCCTATTCATCCTTTCCTGATATGTATACCCTCGCATTTCTGGTATCATCCTTGTAAATCTTCTCTGAACCCTCTCCAGTGCCTCTATATCCTTTTTATAATATGGCGACCAGAACTGTATGCAGTACTCCAAGTGTGGTCTAACCAAGGTTCGATACAGGTTTTAGCATAGCGTCCCTACTTTTCAATTCTATCCCTCTAGGAATAAACCCTAGTGCTTGGCTAATCCCTTTCCCCTTAGCCCTGCAAAAAAAAATTTCCTTCAGCTACTTATCCAATTTCCTTTGGAAAGCTGCCACGATTGAGTCTGCCTCCACCCACCCTTTCAGGCAGCGCACTCCAGATCTTTCAGGATGGCAACATTCATCCTCCCACCATTGCCACTCCGCCAGTGCCCTTACTGCTGCCGGTCGGCCAGCCAGCCCAGACTGCTGCTGCCCATGCAGAGATGGTGCAGTCTACAGCTGGGCCTTCTAGGTCCAGAGCTGCACAAGGTCATCCTCCAAGTCCATCTGCAATCTCCTCCACTGAAAGACAGCAGCCTTCCACTAGCCATGCTGCAGCCACTAGGGTAGCACTGTGTAGGAGCATGAGGACAGGCAAAGGCACACAGAAGACTTGCACTAAGGGAATACACAAGGGTGATTAGTTTATGTTTGTATGCAATATGGCAAGATTTGATTTATAAATTTGGTTTGGAATGTTTATTTCGTGGAGGCTTTTATTTTGCATTGTGGCCAAGCGGACGCTGTGATGGTCAGTGACAGAGGGAAGGTAAGGTGTGGGACTGTTGATGAATGGGGAATTGGGGTTACCAGTATCCCACTCGGATGAGTTCTTCACAGACAGCCTGGCCAGAAAGGGGGTGTCTAGGTTGCCTCCTCCCTTCCTC
The DNA here is from genome assembly GCA_030390025.1 of Squalus acanthias. Classification (NCBI taxonomy): domain Eukaryota; kingdom Metazoa; phylum Chordata; class Chondrichthyes; order Squaliformes; family Squalidae; genus Squalus; species Squalus acanthias. The sequence continues at coordinate 14,586,743 of CM059426.1, forward strand.
TTCCTCCTCCTTAGCTGCTTGCCGTATAGCTGGTGACAAGAGCTGGGCCCTCATGATGGCGAGATTGATCAGCATGCAGCAGACCACCACGATTCTTGACATTCACTCTGCCGAGTACTGCAGGGCTCCTCCAGAGTGGTTCAGGCAGTGGAAGCGTTTGTTCAGCATGCCAATGGTCTGCTCTATCACATTATGTGTGGCAATATGGCTTTCATTATATGCATGCTGCTCACGTGTGCATTGGGTCATGTCGTCAGCAGATAGCCCTTGTCGCCCAGTAGCCACCCTCTGGTTTGCCATGGTGGCTCAAATGCAGATAGCACAGTAGAGTGCCACAGAATGAAGGCAGCATGATTCACTGCCTATGGTCGCACACCAGCTGAACCTTGAGTGCGTGGAATCCCTTTTGGTTCCGGTACATGGCAGAGTTGACATGTGACGCCCGCGAAGTGATGTGCGTGCAGTCAATGGCACCCTGCACCAAGGGGAAGCTTGTAATCCTTGCGCAGGCGCATCACTCTGCCTGCTGCTCTCTGGCAAGAGAGAATGAAATGTCGTCAGCTCTCTTTGAATACAGAGCCTCAGTGACCTCTCTTACGCAACAGTGGATGGCAAACTGTGAGAGGATGCAAATATCTCCAACTCCAGCCTGGCCTTAAAGTTCATCGCCATGATTACCTTCACAGCCACTGGCTATACGGTCCTCGCCCTGCTCTAAGGTTGCTGTTGTGGCTGCAGCAGGTGGCAGATTTCAGTGACGGCGTCCTTCAGTGAAGCGCAGATGTCTCAAACATTGTTCCTCACTGAGCTTCAGGTAGGAGAACTCCCTGGGCGGATATGGCCTCCTGCTGAGAGCCCTTCTCCCCCCACCCCCCTCTTCTAGCAGCTGTTCCTGCTCTGCGTGCTCTCTGCTCATTCTTCATATCATGCTGTATTCCAAGGGCAATTTCTACTACTGCACCCATGTCTGGGAGCAACTGGTTTGTGCAGAAGCCTAGAACTCAGGAAGAAGTCCTTCAACACCTGCCACACCACCCCCTGTAGACTTTGGCAACTTTAAACAACTATAGAAAGCAGCAAACACTTGTAGATGCATACCAACAGCCAGAAGAAATCAACCAGCAACTAACCTGTAAGTAGTTGATGATCCCTTTAAATAGCACTAATGAGGGGTCCTTTTTGCTGCTAAACGTGCGTTCAGCTGTGTGAGCTTAAGAGAGGGCGTTAGCGGGATTGTTGAGCTCCAAAATGTCAACGCTGGCGTCAAATCAGCTTACGCGCTGATTGACGTCATGATCTTCCTGCTCTGCATACTTCCAGGTGTGCATGCACTGCGTGCGCGCTAACGCCCTCACTAAGATGGCGTCCACCGCAATTCGCCCCACAAGTGCCACGTGCCGCAGACGCCATTTTGGACCTCTAAGGGCACTTGTATTGCCCAAAAAACAGATCCAAATTTTGTGCTGAGGTTGTGATGTTTCAGATATGTACCCTTTATCAGGCTGAAGGCTAAGAGATAAACAGGCATTTTTGTAAGGTTGGAAAAATAGAGATAAAAAGGGGAGAGAACCTACAGATACACCAATCGCATATATCAAAACAGGAGCTCATAGGCAATAGATAGAAGAAATAGCTTGTATTTATATAGTGCCTTTCATGGCAGGACATCCCAAAGGACTTCACAGCTTGAAGTAGTCACTGTTGTAATGTAGGGAAACATGCGGCCAATCTGAGCACTGCAAGGTCCCATAAACAACAATGAGATAGATGACCAAATTATCTGTTTATAATGATACTGGCTGAAGGATAAATATTGGCCAGATACAAGAGGCACTCATTCCACTCAGTCCACCTGAGAGGGTAGATGAGACCTCGGTTTAATGTATCATCCAAAAGATGGCGCTTCATACAGTGTAGCACTCCTTCAGTGCTACGCTGAACTGTCAACCTAGATGTCAGCAGAAAAGTGAGAAGTGATACATTTTGGTAGAAAGAATGAAGAGACAAAATATAAACTAAAGGGTACAATCCTAAAGGGGGTACATGAACAGAGAGACCTGGGGATGTATGTGTACACATTTTAGAAGGTGGCAGGGCAGGCTGAGAAAGCAGTTAAAAAGGCTTATGGGATCATGGGCTTCATGAATAGAGGTATAGAGTACAAATGCATAGAAATTATGAAGAACCTGTATAAAACATTGGTTCGGCCTCAACTGGAGTATGGTGTCCATTTCTGAGCACTGCACTTTAGGAAGGATGTGAAGGCCCTAGAGAGGGTGCAGAAAAGATTTACGAGAATGACTCCAGGGATGAGGGACTTCAGTTACGTGGATAGACTGGAGAAGCTGGGGTTATTCTCCTTAGAGCAGAGAAGATTGAGAGGAGATTTGATAGAGGTGTTCAAAATCATGAGGGGTCTGGACAGAGTAGAGAGAGAGAAACTGTTCCCATTGGCAGAAGGGTCGAGAACCAGAGGACGCAGATTTAAGGTGATTGGCAGAAGAACCAAAGGCAACATGAGGGGAAACTTTTTTTACGCAGCGAGTGGTTATGATCTGGAATGCACTGCCTGAAAGGGTGGAAGAGGCAGACTCAATCACGGCTTTCAAAAGGGAATTGGATAAGTACCTGAAGGAAAAAAATTTGCAGGTCTACAGGGAAAGGGCGGGGGAGTGGGACTAGCTGAAGTGCTCTTGCAGAGAGCCGACACGGGCTCGACGGGCCGAATGGCCTTCTTCCGTGCTGTAACCATTCTATGTAACCATTCTATGAACCACTGCGGAAAAAAAAGGAGCAGGGGGAGTTATCCCCGGTGTCCCGGCCAATATTTATCCCTCAATCGACATCACTAAAAAAATGCTTATTATCACATTGCTGCCTGCGGGAGCTTGCTGTCCGCAAATTTGCAGCGCGTTTCCTGCATTGCAACAGTGACTAAATATTGGCCAGGACAACGGGGAGAACTCCCCTGCTCTTCTTTGAAATAGCGCCATGGGATCTTTTACGTCCACCTGAGAGAGCAGGCGGGACCTCGGTTTAACGTCTCATTGAAAGACGGCACCTCCGACAGTGCAGCACTCCCTCAGCACTGCACTGCGAGTGTCAGCCTAGCTTTATGTGCTCGAGTACCCTGGTATGGGACTTGGAACCCAGAACCTTCTGAGTCAGGGGCGAGTGTGCTACCAACTGAGCCACAGCTGACAAGTAAAAATAAATGCAAGTCTTTCTTTCTTTCACCTCCATCACTGAAGTCCCTGGCGATGTTGCGCTTGGCCCTGGACAGGTGGATGGTGTCCACCCAGGAGTACAGGTCCTGCAGGCTCTCCTCGTCCATCCCCGCAGCCATGGCCTCCCCAGGCAGCTCCAACCTCTTCCACCCAAAATAAATAGTTACAATCGCTCAAAAAATATATATATCTATATATTTAATCTCCGACTCTCCCAGACAGCTCAGACAACACCAGAGTTCTTTTGCGCCGAGCCCAGCAGAGCGACGCCATATTGTTTTCTCATCGCCCTGGCAACCGCGCTTCCGGTGAGCGGCATTCTGGGCCTTGTAGTTCCTCTCGCCCCACCGCCCCCGCCCGCCAGGCTGGAGCCAGGCGCCGACCGGAAACTACAGCTCCCAGCAGGCTTTGCGCCTGCTCCATAGTTGCTGTAGTTGGTGATGGCACCTTCAAGGAGGAGAGGCCATTCTGCCCATCATCCCTGTGCTGGTTGGCTGGAGCCTCTGCTGCACTTTTCTAAAATGACTCACCAGGAGACACTGGGTTGTCACCCAGGCACTGAAAACTAAACAACAATTGCCCCCCCTCCCCACCACACTTTTTTTTAAAAAAGCACAACTGATAACTTAATCACCAGACCAAAGGAAACTTTTAAAATTAAATCATGATGTTATTACAACTATCCGCTGTGCACTCCAGTCCCTGCGGTGCCAGAGCTCAGTTGTAAAAGCTCCAAAGAATCAGTAAGAAAAGTTCTGTTGCTACTCATGCAAATCTGGGTTTATTGAGGGTAGCTGTTGTTCATTTCCACAGACAGTTTGGGTGTTTGAACACCCTAGAGGTCTTTTGACTCCGTTATAAACTGTGATTCAGTGATTTCAGGCTCCACTTTCATTTTTGGGAGTTCTGTGATATTAAGTTCTGTTTTGACTTCTTGATGCTGTGCATCTTCAGAGGTAATGTCAGCCCCCTGCTTTTTGTCCTCAGTCTCCATTTTGATAACTGGGCACTTGGTGTCTGCTGGTAATTCTGAGCCTTGTAGCAATTGTTTCACTTTATTTCAGTGTCAGCTGTGCCTCAGTGGGTAGCACCCTTGCCTCTGAGTTAGAAAGTTGTGGGTTCAAGTCCCACCTCCAGCAGCACTTGAACACAAAAATCTAGGCTGACACTCCAAGTGCAGTGCTGAGGGAGTGCTGCATTGTTGGAGGTGCCGTCTTTCGGATGAGATGTTAAACTGAAGCCCTGTCTGCTCTCTCAGGTGGACGTAAAAGATCCCATGGCACTATTTTCAAGAAGAGCAGGGAGTTATCCCCTGTGTCCTGGCTCAATGTTTACCCCTCAATCAACATGATCAGCCATGATCTTATTGAATGACGGAGCAGGCTCGAGGGGCCGTATGACCTACTCCTGCTCTTAATTCTTATGTTCTTATGTTCTAACATAACAAAAACAGGATTATCTGGTCATTGTTTCCCTTGGCTGGGGAGTCTAGAACCAGGGGCCACAGCCTCAGGATAAAGGGTAGGCCATTCAGGACTAAGATGAGAAGAAATTTCTTCACAGAGGGTGGTGAATCTTTGGAATTCTCTACCCCAGAGGGCTGTGGAGGCTCAGTCATTGAGTATATTCAAAACAGAAGTCGATAGATTTCTGACTAGTAAGGGCATCAAGGGATATGGCGATAGGGCCAGGTGAATGGAGTTGAGGCAGAAGATCAGCCATGATCTCATTGAATGGCGGAGCAGGCTCGAAGGGCCGAATGGCCTACTCCTGCTCCTATTTCTTATGTTCTTATATTATCGCATTGCTGTTTGTGGGACCTTGCTGTGCGTAAATTGGCTGTCATGTTTCCTACATTACAACAGTGACTGCACTTCAAAGAGTACTTCATTGGTTGTAAAGGATAAGGTGCTGAAAAATGTAAGTCTTTCTTTGATATTCCAAAGATCTGTTTTTATTTCCAGTCTTTCTATTTAAACACTACTTATGAAATCTCTAGGTTTGGAGGAGTTATTGAGCCTGAGCGAGTAAAGGACCAAAATGAACACAGTGAGATCATTGATGCACACAGGGTTAATGAGGTAGTATCTGCTGCCATTCAAGATTGAACTTCCTCGAGTTAGTACTGTGAATTTTCTGATCGAGTCTATTTCTGAATGGTATGGAGGTTGAGGTGATGTTGACGTGATCACCCCATCTGCGATTCTGAAGTCAGCTTAATTGGCATTTTGTAGGTAAGCTCTTGCCATGACTAACGCCTCTCATTGAGAGCACGCTCGTTTATGGATGGGCGTTGCTGAAATTGTAGCAATTTAAAAAGAATATATTTGTTACTATTGTGGATAGAGGAGAATTTCACTATGCTTCTAAAACAACAAATAGGATAATAACATAATTATAATGTTTTGGGCAGCTGGAGAACATTGACACAAGCCAGCAGTTTCCTGAAAGTAAGAGCTCTGTATTATTTTCACCAAAGGAAATTCATCCAGTCCTCTTTTAATACCTTTCTTAAGTTTCTGTTCTACAGCCCTGCTAGAAAAATTCTACATTTTTATCACTCCCCCACCCTCCCTATTTTCTTTTGAGACCCATATTTTTTTTTATTATTCGTTCCTGGGATGTGGGCGTCACTGGCAAGGCCAGCATTTATTGCCCATCCCTAATTCTCCTTGAGAAGGTAGTGGTGAGCCGCCTTCTTGAACCGCTGCAGTCCTTGTGGTGAAGGTCATAGCGGTTGTGTACAACCGAGTGCTGGGCCATTTCAGAGGGCAGTTAAGAGTCAGCCACATTGCTGTGGGTCTGGAGTCACATATAGGCCAGACCAGGTAAGGGCGGCAGATTTCCTTCCCTAAAGAAAGATTTGCATTTATATAGCACCTTTCACGACCACCGGATGCTTTACAGCCAATTAAGTACTTTTTTTTGAAGTGGAGTCACTTGTAATGTGGGAAACGCGGCAGCCAATTTGATACAGCAAGGTCCCACAAACAGCAATGTGATAATGACCTAATAATCTGTATTTTTATTGATGTTCATTGAGGAATAAATATTGGCCAGGACACCAGGGATAGCTCCCCTGCTCTTCATCAAAATATTGCCATGGGATCTTTTACGTCCAACTGAGTGGGCAGACAGCACCTCCGACAGTGCAGCACTCCCTCAGCACTGCACTGGAGTGTTAGCCTAGATTTATGTGCTCTAGTCCCATGGAGTGGGACCTGAACCCACAGCCTTCTGACTCATAGAAACATAGAAACATAGAAGATAGGAGCAGGAGTAGGCCATTCGGCCACTCGAGCCTGCTCCGCCATTCGATGAGATCATGGCTGATCATCCAAACTCAGTACCCTGTACCTGCCTTCTCCCCATATCCAATGATACCTTTAGCTTTAAGAAATATATCTAACTCATTCTTGAATATATTTAATGACTTGGCCTCAACTACCTTCTGTGGTAGAGAATTCCACAGGTTCACCACTCTCTGGGTGAAGAAATTCTTCCTCATTTCTGTCCTAAATGGCTTACCCGTTATCCTTAGATTATGACCCCTGGTTCTGGACTCTCCGACCATCAGGAACATTCTTCCTGCATCTAGTTTGTCCAGACCTGTCAGAATTTTATATGTTTCGATGAGATCACCTCTCATTCTTCTATACTCCAGCGAGTATAAGCCCAATCGACCCACTCTCTTCTCATATGTCATTCCTGCCATCCCAGGTATCAGCCTTGTGAATCTTCGCTGAACTCCTTCCATGGCAAGAACATCCTTCCTCAGATAAGGCGACCAAAACTGCACACAGTACTCAAGGTGTGGTCTCACCAAGGCCCTGTACAACTGCAGCAGGACATCCCTGTTCCTATACTCAAACCCTTTCGCTATGAAGGCCAACATACCATTTGCCTTCTTCACCGCCTGCTGCACCTGCATGCTTACTTTCAGCGACTGGTGCACAAGGACACTCAGGTCTCGTTGCACTTCCCCTTCTCCCAATCTATTGCCATTCAGATAATAGTCTGCCTTTCTGTTTTTGACACCAAAGTGGATAACCTCGCACTTATCCACATTATATTGCATCTGCCATGCTTCTGCCCACTCACCCAACCTGTCCAAATCATCCTGGAGTTTCTCGGTATCCTCCTCGCAGCACACACTCCCACCCAGCTTTGTGTCATCTGCAAACTTGGAGATATTACATTTAGTTCCCTTATCTAGATCATTAATGTATATTGTGAATAGCTGGGGTCCAAGGACCGATCCCTGCGGTACCCCACTAGTCACTGCTTGCCATTCGGAAAAAGACCCATTAATTCCTACTCTCTGCTTTCTGTCCGCCAACCAGTTCTCTATCCATGTCAATACCTTGCCCCCAATCCCATGTGCCTTAACTTTACACGCTAATCTCTTATGCGGGACCTTGTCGAAAGCCTTTTGAAAGTCCAAATACACCACATCTACTGGTTCTCCCTTATCTATTTTCCAAGTTACATCCTCAAAAAATTCCAGTAGATTAGTCAAGCACGATTTACCTTTTGTAAATCCATGTTGACTTTGTCCGATCCTGTCACTGTTTTTCAAGTGCTCAGCTATTACATCCTTTATAATGGACTCTAGCATTTTCCCCAATACCGATGTCAGGCTTACCGATCTGTAATTCCTCGCTTTCTCTCTACCACCCTTTTTGAATCGTGGGGTAACATTAGCTACCCTCCAATCCATGGGTACAGTTCCAGATTCCATCGAATGTTGGAAGATGATCAACAATGCATCTACTATTTCTAGGGTCACTTCCTTAAGTACCCTAGGATGTAGATTATCAGACCCTGGGGATTTAGCGGCCTTCAATCCCGTCAATTTCCCTAACACCATTTCCCTGCAAATACTGATTTCTTTCAGTTCCTCCCTTTCATCAGACCGTATGTTCTCCAACATCTCTGGGAGGTTATTTGTGTCCTCCTTTGTGAAGACAGAACCAAAATATGCATTTAATTGGTCTGCCATTTCTTTGTTCCCCATTATAACTTCCCCCGCTTCTGACTGCAAGGGACCTACACTTGATTTCACTAATCTTTTTCTCTTCACATATCTATAAAAGCTCTTACAGTCAGTTTTTATGTTACCAGCAAGCTTACTTTCATATTCTATTTTCCCCTTCTTAATTAATCCCTTTGTCCTCCTTTGTTGAATCCTAAACTGCTCCCAATCCTCAGGGCTACCGCTTTTTCTGGCCAATTTATATGCCCTCTCCTTGGATCTTATGCTATCCCTAATTTCCCTTGTTAGCCACGGTTGAGTCACCCTTTTTGTTTTATTCTTATGCCACACTGGGATGAACAAATTCTGTAGTTCATCCATGCAGTCTTTGAATGTTTGCCATTGCCTATCCACCGTCAACCCCTTGAGTGACATTCCCCAATCAATCCTACCCAATTCGTGCCTCATACCATCGTAGTTTCCTTTATTTAAATTCAGGACCCTAGTCTCTGATTCAACTACTTCACTCTCCATCCTAATGAAGAATTTTATCATATTATGATCACTCTGACCCAAGGGGCCTCGAACAACAAGATTGCTAATTAATCCTTTCTCGTTACATAATACCCAGTCTAAGATGGCCTGATCTCTGGTTGGTTCCTCGACATATTGTTCCAGAAAACCATCTCGTAAACATTCTAGGAATTCCACCTCCAAAGTATTTTTACTAATTTGGTTAGCCCAATTTATATGTAAATTAAAGTCACCTATGATGACTGCTGTGCCCTTACTGCATGCTTCTCTAATTTCCCTTTTAATGCCGTCCCCAACCTTCGTATTACTGTTTGGAGGTCTATATACCACTCCCACTAACGTTTTCTGCCCCTTGTTATTTCTCAGTTCTACCCATACAGATTCCGCATCATCAGAGCTAATATCCTTCCTTTCAATTGTGTTAATCCCCTCTTTAACCAGCAATGCTACCCCACCTCCCTTTCTTTTTTGCCTATCTTTCCTAAATATTGAATAACTCTGGATGTTGTGTTCCCAGCCTTGGCCACCCTGGAGCCATGTTTCTGTAATCCCAATCAAATCGTATTCATTTACCTCTATTTGCGCAGCTAATTCATCCACCTTGTTCCGAATGCTCCTTGCATTAAGACACAAAGCCTTCAGGCTTGTTTTTTTAACGCTCTCAGACCTATATGAATTATTATTTACTGTGACCATGTTTGATTTAAACCGTTGAGTTCTTTGCCTTCTACTTTTGTTTTTCTCCTTCCTCTCTTTAGCTTTTATCCTTGTTTCCCTTTCCTCTGTCTCCCTGCACAGGTTCCCAACCCCCTGCCACTTTAGTTTAAACCCTCCCCAACAGCACTAGCAAACACTCCCCCTAGGACATCGGTCCTGGCCCTGCCCAGGTGCAGACCGTCCCGTTTGTACTGGTCCCACCTCCCCCAGAACCGGTTCCAATGTCCAAGGAATTTGAATCCCTCCCCCTTGCACCATTCCTCTAGCCACGTATTCATTTGAAATATCCTCCTATTTCTACTCTGACTAGCACGTGGCACTGGTAGCAATCCTGAGATTACTACCTTTGAGGTCCTCTTTTTTAATTTACCTCCTAACTCCCTATATTCTGCTTTTAGGACCTCATCCCGTTTTTTACCTATATCGTTGATGCCTTTGTGCACCACGACAACTGGCTGTTCGCCCTCCCCCTCCAAAATGTTCTGTAGCCGCTCCGAGATGTCCTTGACTCTTGCACCAGGGAGGCAACACACCATCCTGGAGTCTCGTTTGCGGCCGCAGAAATGCCTATCTATTCCCCTTACAATTGAATCCCCTATCACTATAGCTCTTCCACACTTTTTCCTCCCAGGCGAGGCGAGTGTGCTACCAACCGAGCCACAGCTGACACTAAAGGACATTAATGAACCAGATGGGTTTTTGCAACAATCTGATAGTTTCGTGGTATTAGGTATTTTGTTCCAGATTTATTGAATTAATTGAATTTAAATTCCCCAGCTGCTGTGGTGGGATTTGAACTCGTGTCCTATGGATCATTAGGCCAGGCCTCTGAGATGACTAGTCCAGTAACATAACCACTATGCTACCGTTCCCATAATATCCCTATGCTTGTGTTCATGATCCTCAATTTCTAAGCACAACAGAAGTATTTTCTTGGATCTAAATTCTCCATACTTTTGAAAAATCTTAAAAGGTCTGGCTGTTTAAAATCCTTTCCATTCAAAGGCACAGCCTAGCAACGCTGGGTGCCTGAGTTATCTGAGTGAAATTCTGGATTATTTCCAGCATTACCAACAGGAAATAAAGTGGATTGCTCTTCAGCAACCCCTGCAGAAGAATGTGTAAGCTAAAACAGAAAAAAGCTTGAATACAAATTAGATAGATTTCCTTCAGAAAGCAATATATGAGTAATTTGAGACATGACATGTGGTTAGTATAGCGTGCTTGGGAAGAACAGGTGACTTTGGATATTTTGTTCCCAAAGTTTGCCCAAGTTGACCACAAACAAACAAAAAATGAGACAAATAACCAGTTAATCTGTTTTTGGTGGTATTTTGTTGAGAGGGGAAAGTTGGCCAGGATACCTGGAGAACAAGTATTTGAAGCAGAGTTATTTAACTTTTACCTCAACACAAAGATGTGACCTCGATTTAATGTGTTAACCCAATAAACCATTGGGGTAGATGCTGGAGAAAAATCAGTGTTGATGTTCAGTGATCTGTGGAATTCTCTGCCCCAGAGAGCCGTGGAGGCTGGGTCATTAAATACATTTAAGGTGGAGATAGACAGATTTTTGCAAGATAAGGGAGTGAAGGGTTATGGGGAGCGGGCGGGGAAGTGGCTTTGAGCCCAAGATCAGCCATGATCTTATTGAATGGCGGAGCAGACTCGAGGGGCCAATTCCTGCTCCTATTTCTTATGTCCTTATGTTCTTATGTGATGTTCATCCCATTAGCACCAGGTCTGAGCTGGACATATAAGTAACAGGTGAACTGCCCTTTAAGTGTTAGGCAGCTGAGACACAACCTGCTTTACCTGGATTGCCACCTAGCATAAGGCATCTTTGACAAACATAGAAACATAGAAGATAGGAGCAGGAGTAGGCCATTCGGCCCCTCGAGCCTGTTCTGCCATTTAATGAGATCATGTCTGATCATCCAAATTCAGTACCCTGTCCCTGCTTTCTCCCCATATCCCTTGATCCCTTTAGCCTTAAGAAATATATCTAACTCCTTGAATATATTTAATGAATTGGCCTCAACTGCCTTCTGTGGTAGAGAATTCCACAGGTTCACCACTCTCTGGGTGAAGGAATTCCTCCTCATCTCAGTCCTAAATGGCTTACCCCTTATCCTTAGACTGTGACCCCTGGTTCTGGACTCCCCCGCCATCGGGAACATCCTTCCTGCATCTAGTCTGTCTAGTCCTGTTAGAATTTTATAAGTTTCAATGAGATCCCCTCTCATTCTTCGAAACTCTAGCGAATATAAGCCTAATCGACCCAATCTCTCTTCATACGTCATTCCTGCCATCCCAGGTATCAGTCTGGTGAATCTTCACTGCACTCCCTCCATGGCAGGAACATCCTTCCTCAGATAAGGCGACCAAAACTGCGCACAATACTCAAGGTGTGGTCTCACCAAGGCCCTGTACAACTGCTGTAAACGGATTTGATCCGAGCCCAATTGCTAGACGGACGGTTCGAATCGCCCCCGTCTTACGAAAGTTCTATACCTGGGAATTATTATTCAGAGTGTAAATGGAATAAGTCACGGACAGGAATGCTTTGGTGAAAAATCATACTTATATTTATTTGGTCTAACATACACTGGCTAAAACATGCACTACTAAACGAAATCACTGTCTCTGTGGAGAATAAGATCCAGGTTACAAACAACATACATACAGTACACAACTGGGGACTGTAACATGCAGTAATTCCCTTGTTGCTATAGTGGACTCTAACTCCACCCCTACCAACGAATTACCCAGTCGCATAAGCCCCATCACCTGGCTGAACCAAACGAAGCTTCCACCCGGAATAGCCCAAAAAAGTTCACTTCTGAGAAAAACCCTGAGCCCTTACACCTCACCCAGCTCGCCTGGGATATCTGGTTACCGGCTTGGGACACTCGAGACCATGCTTACCACCACACACAGTCGGTCTCGATCGCTCCGCTCAGCTGTGGGAAGTCACTGCCTGGAGGCCGATCCCTGTGAGGGGTATGCGGTTCTCAGTCTCAGCGGCTTCTTCCTCTGGTACTTCTTCTTGTTAGGTCGGTCTTGGTGGAGCGAGAGTGAGTGAGAGAGAGAATGGTGAAAAAGGATCTATCTTTATAGGAGTTTTGCTACCCCTATCTTTCCCGCCAATCTTTAAAATCCTTTTGTTTCTAAGCACTCCGGTGCTTAGTCAGTGATGGGCCATCATCAGACGCATGTTTATTCCGTGATTGGACTAATGGCCCTAAGTCTGGGACATGTCTCGGTCTTTGTGTTGGGAAAAACTGGCTCCTCTTCGGCTGGCTAGGCTAGTGGGTTCATTGCTCTGCTTCTCTTCTGAGATGGAGGTGAGAAGTGCTTTTGCATATTAGAGTGGCTTTCTAATAGGTTCAAGCTCAACGGGTGCCTCAGGGTCCTCAGCCCCTTTGTCAATGGCCCCCCCTTCCTTTTTCCAGGACTGTCGGGCGAACCCATACATTCTGGATGACTGACAGTTCTTTTGTCACAGCCAACTGCCATGCGTTCTCTGGAGTTTTAACAAACCAGTTTTTCACGTATCTGCACAGGGTGATCCCATCACAGGGAAAATACCCTCAGAAAAATCCCATAAAGTCCACAAAATATTCTCGACTGAGTCCATTCTTCAAACAGAGACTTTGCAATCTCTTCACTGCAGCAAGACATCCTTGCTCCTGTACTTGAATCCTCTCGCTATGAAGGCCAACATTCCATTTGCCTTCTTAACCGCCTGCTGCACCTGTATGCTTACCTTCAGCGACTGGTGCACAAGGACACCCAGGTCTCATTGCATTTCTCCTTTTCCCAATCTATTGCCATTCAGATAATAATCTGTCTTCCTGTTTTTGCCACCAAAGTGGATAACCTCACATTTATCCACATTGTACTGCATCTGCCATGCATCTGCCCAATCACCCAACCTGTCCAAATCATACTGGAGTTTCTCAGCATCCTCCTCACAGCACACAGGCCCACCCAGCTTTGTGTCGTCTGCAAACTTGGAGATATTACATCTAGTTCCCTTGTCTAGATCATTAATATATATTGTGAATAGCTGGGGTCCTAGCACCGATCCCTGCGGTACCCCACTAGTCACTGCCTGCCACTCGGAAAAAGACCCGTTTATTCCAACTCTTTGCTTCCTGTTTGCCAAACAGTTCTCTATCCAAGTCAGTACCTTACCCCCAATCCCATGTGCTTTAACTTTGCATGCTAATCTCTTATGCGGGACCTTATCAAAAACCTTCTGAAATTACAAATACACCACATCCACTGTTTCTCCCTTATCTATTCTACCAGTTACATCCTCAAAAAATTTCAGTGGATTAGTCAAGCATGATTTACCTTTTGTAAATCCATGTTGACTTTCTCCGATCCTGTCACTGTTTTCCAAGTGCTCTGCTATTACATCTTTTATAATGGACTCTAGCATTTTCCCCACTACCGATGTCAGGCTTACCGTTCCCCGTTTTCTCTCTACCACCTTTTTTAAATAGTGGGCTTACATTAGCTACCCTCCAATCCATGGGAACTGTTCCAGAGTCAATAGAATTTTGGAAGATGACCAAGTATTTGAAAAGATGTGTTCGCTTAGTTCCAGTTCTCGGGCTTGAACCCACAAGTTCTAGGCCCAGAGGCAACAGGGACACCTAGTGAGGCAAGTTGGCACTGCAGAATCAATTCAGCATAGTTTTTGATAAGAGAGAAAAAATTGAATTGGAGGCAAGCTGTATTTAATATAAAATATTAAAATGCACAGCAGGTTGATCAGCATGTGAATAAGATGTTATGCTTCATGTGAATAGGTGAAGACAAAGGCTGTATTTCTCACTTTCTCCTTTCATCCTCTTCTCCCAAAGTCATTCTCTCTTTGCTGGCCATGGTTTCACAGGTTTCAACCATCGCCTGTACCTCACCCAAATCCGCTGTTCACACGTGAGGCTTAACAGCGAGTGTCACCAGGCTATTTGATCACCATGGGTGGAGCGGGACAGCTGAGCTCGATCCTGTCCTGAAGAAGAAAGAAAGATTTGCATTTCTATATGCGTCTTTCGCAACCACAGACGTCACAAAGCGCTTTGCAGCCAATGCAGTACTTTTTGAAGCATAGTCGCTGTTGTAATGTGGGAAACGCGGTAGCCAATATCCACACAGCAAGCTCCCACAAACAGCAATGTGTTAATGACCAGATAATCTGTTTTTTTGTGATATGGATTGAGGGATAAATATTGGCCCCTGAACTTTACGTCCACCCGAGAGAAAAGACGGGGTCTCGGTTTAACGTCACATCCAAAAGATGGCACCTCCGACAATGCAGCACTCCCTCAGCACTGCACTGGGAGTGTCAGTGTAAATGAAGGTGGAGACGTGATTTCAGAGAAGAGTGAGCTACCCACTGAGCCGTGGCTGACACAGCCACTATCCTAAACCAATATCCATGGGGACTTCCAGCCGTGGTCACCGGCTAAGCCTCAGGACTGGGAGCCCTGGTTGATATTGCGGTCCATAATTCACTGAGGTGAATTGTAGTATTTTAACTCGCCTTATTGAATCAGTTGTACTTAGCACAGACTGTGGATCAAACCACGGACCTTTTTTTTTGGCGCTGTGACAGGAGCAAAATCAATGTTGCCGTCTTCCTGCTGTGTTTAGCAGTGTTCATTTTGTTAGCACCAGGGCTGTGCTGGAAATATCGGTGACAAGGGACAAAAAAAGGAAAAATTTGCAGGGCAATGGGGAGAGAGAGAGGGGGAGTGGGACTTACTGCATCACTTCCTATATTACAACAGTGACTAGACTTCTAAAGTACTCCATTGGCTGGAAGGCGCTTTGGGACTCTCTGAGGTGGTGGAAAGGCGCTATAGAAATGCAGTTCTTTCTTTTTTCTTGTTCTTTCAAAGAGATGGCGCAGGCACGATGGGCCGAATGGCCTCCTTCTGTGCTGTGCGATTCTATGATAAGTGTACAGGCCCTTTAGGTGTGGAGAAGTTCCCGCTCCCTAAACAAACACACAGTTAATGGTTAGTATTTTCCGACAGATTTGTAAAGTTATTTGTGATATCGGAAATCTATGTGGGAAACTGAAGGGCTGTGTACACAATATTGGATGCCTACAGCACTGAGAGCATCTGAATATCACAGATAGACAGAAACACAGGCCGGAATTTCCCCCCTAAAAAAAAAACGGGTGGGTTTGGAGCGTGGAGGCAGTTAAATTGCTAAAAATGGGATTCCCGACCTGATCCCGTCTTCAACCCGCCTACTTCTGGTTTTAATGGAGATGGGACGGGGGCAGGATGGGGGCGGGTGACCAACCCGCTCTCAGGGGGGCGGTACGTCAATTTAAATATTATAATGAGGCTGGAAGCCTCTTTTTTCACCTCCATTTTGTTTTTAACTGCCTGTGGACGGGTTTCAGACAATTCGTGAAACCTGGTAGTTAAACCGAGATGGGGACTGCGGGATCCAGGAGGTAAGTGGCTTTATATCTACCTCCTGGATCAGGGTCCCGACCATAGCCATCCTCACCATCGGAGATCCCCCTCATGAGGCCCCCGATCACCTCCCCAGGCCTCCAATCCCCACCATGAGGCCTCGCCACCCCCCCCCACCCCACCGATGATGCTGAGGCCGGCCCCAGTCCTCTCTCCCCTCGTACCGATGCCCTTTCTAATGATTCCCCCCTCCCCCGCCGATCCCCGATACCCCCAATCCCCGACCGACCCCTCCCCCCCTACCGCCGATCCCCGACACTACCCCCCACCCCCGTGCGATCCCCAACCCTCCCCCCGCCCCCATGATCCCTCCCCCCGGACTGACCCCTTGCTCCCTCTTCGCATCTGCAGGGCTACCCGCCCGTAGGCAGCCAGATTGAGAGAATCCGAGGCCTCACATGCAAATCAGGCCCTGCCGTTAAAGTTGGCAGGGCCTGCGGGAAACCCGGCCTCCTGGGTTTCCCGACCGCCTCGGAGCTCCCCCCCCCCCGCCCCACCCTCGCCCCCCAACCCACCTACCAGCAGAAAATTCCTACCACAATCTTTTTGTCTCTTTCTGTGAGAATATGGCCTTGAAATGACAGTAGCGCATGAACAATTAACATGTTCGCATGAAATTCCTTTCGCCATTATTTTAACGGAGACCTCGAGCTACAGGTCAACACTTCTGTTAAAATGTTGGAATGCCATGCAAATGCGTTAAGCATTTGTAAGCTGATACAGGTCAGGGTAACGCACAGTGTAGCCTTTGAGCCTACCTGTAGGTGCTAATGCAAGGGAGAAGATCAAACGCATTAGAATCAAAGAATCATAGAAATTTACGGCACAGAAGGAGGCCATTCGACCCATCGTGTCTGTGCCGGCCGAAAAAGGGCTGTCCAGCCTAATCCCACTTTCCAGCTCTTGGTCCGTAGCCCTGCAGGTTACGGCACTTCAAGTACTTTTTAAATGCGATGAGGGTTTCTGCCTCTACCACCCTTTCAGGCAGTGAGTTCCAGACCCCCACCACCCTCTGGGTGAAAAAAGTTCTCCTCAAATCCCCTCAAAACCTCTACCAATTACTTTAAATCGATGTCCGCTGGTTATTGACCTCTCTGCTAAGGGAAATAGGTCCTTCCTATCCACTCTATCTAGGCCACTCGTAATTTTACACACCTCAATCAAGTCTCTCCTCAGCCTCCTCTGTTCCAAAGAAAACAACCCCAGCCTATCCAATCTTTCCTCACAGCTAAGATGAATTGCAACAGAAATTTCAGAACAATAATCTAAAGTCCATCCAACCAAAATTTACGGTAAACATTGCCGCATAATTAAAAAAAACACAGAGACAGGTTGGAGCTGCAGGATTGTGTAACACTGAATCATCAGAACTAATCAATTCAGTTGTCTAGACACCTAATACTGAGCTTTACCGGAAAACCAGAAGCCAGCAGCATTAATGTAACCCAAACTATGTAATTATAACAACACAAAGCAGCTCTGTTGACATCTGAAAATAATAGAAAATGTGAGTTTATTGTTTAGGGCAGATCGGTTCTGGTGAAGGACATACCGAAAACATTAACTTTGCTTTTTTTGTTTTTCTTCCAATGATAAGCACCTACCGAGTATTCCCAACATTTTCTATTTCTAATCCAGATTTCCACCTTTTACATTGTTTCAACAACAACTTGCATTTATACAGCGCCTTTAACGTAGCGAAACGTCCAAGGCGCTTCACAGGAGTGTAATCAGACAAAATTTGACACCGAGCCACATAAGGAGATGTTAGAACAGGTGACCAAAAGCTTGGTCGAAGAGGCAGGTGTTAAGGAGTGTCTTCATTAGAATCATAGAAATTTACGGCACAGAAGGAGGCCATTCGGCCCATCGTGCCTGTGCCGGTCAAAAAAGAGCCATCCAGCCTAATCCCACTTTCCAACTCTTGGTCCGTAGCCCTGCAGGTTACGGCACTTCAAGTGCATATCCAAGTACTTTTTAGATGCGATGAGGGATTCTGCCTCTACCACCCTTTCAGGCAGTGAGTTCCAGACCCCCAACACCCTCTGGGTGAAAATAGTTCTCCTCAACTCCCTCTAATCCTTCTACCAATTACTTTAAATCTATGCCCCCTGGTTATTGACCTCTCTGCTAAGGGAAATAGGTGCTTCCTATCCACTCTATCTAGGCCCCTTATAATTTTATACCCCTCAATTAAATCTCCCCTCAGCCTCCTCTGTTCCAAAAAAAACAACCCCAGGCTAGTCAATCCTTCCTCATAGCTGAAATTCTCCAGTCCTGGCAACATCCTCGTAAATCTCCTCTGTACCCTCTCTCGTGGAATCACATCTTTCCTGTAATGTGGTGATCAGAACCGTATGCACTCTTAAAGGAGGAGAGAGAGAGATAGCGAGGCAGAGAGGTTTAGGGAGGGAATTCCAGAGCTTAGGGCCTAGGCAGCTGAAGGCACGGCCGCCAACGGTGGAGCGATGAAAATCGGGGATGCGCAAGAGACCAGAATAGGAGGGGTGCGGAGATTTCAGAGTGTTGTAGGGCTGTCGGAGGTTACAGAGATAGGGAGATCCCTCTGCTCTTACACTCCCTTTAAAATAGTACCATTTAGATTATACTGCATCTCCATGTTGTTTCTCCCAAAGTGCATCACTTCACAATTTTCCGGATTAATTTGCATCTGCCATGTGTCTGCCCATTTCACCAGTCTGTCTATGTCCTCCTGAAGTCTACTGCTCTCCTGCTCACTGCATGCTTCTCTCCAGTCAGACAAACATCCGTGCATCACTACTCTTTGCATTCAATCCCTTAGCCAATTACGTACCCACGTTACCACCGTCCCTATTTTCCGAATAAGTCTGTTAAGTGGTACTTTATCAAATACAAAGTCCATGTATAAAACATCTATCGTACTACCTTCATCAACCCTCTCTCTTACTTCATCAAAGAGCTCAATCAGGTTAGTCAGACACAATTTGCCTTTAACAAATCCATGCTGGCTGTCCCTTATTTACCCATGCTTCTCCAAGTGAGAATTAGGCCGCGATCTTACCTTTCGGTGCGAGCTGGGAGCAGGACTGCTGCCTTCCGGGTTCTGATCCTGCCCCCCAACGACGCCCGATGCACAAATGCTATTTTGCGTCAATTGGCCTTGTTAAGCCCGCCCTGCGGGCTTGCCGGCCAATTATGAGAAAGCCGGTGTCAAGTGACGTCAGTTGATGACGCGTCATCTGCCGGGACCGCGCACATTTAATTTTGACAGATAATTTTTCAGTGTTTGACAGCATTGAGGTGCTGCAAACACTGCCAATCACTGTACAAAGGTGAGCCCTTTCACCCAGGCTCTCCAGTGACTCTCTCCTTATGATAAAACAGATGGCAGCTGCAGGTGAGGTTACAAAAGCGATCTGTCACTGGTGAGAGAGGTTCTCCCAATGAGGTGGGACTACACAAACACTTCAAACCTTGTTACCTACAGAAAAGTCTAAATACATTAAAAATGATTTTCCCAACATTTCCTTACCTCTGAAACTCACCAGTGTACCATTGGATCCTTCACACCACTTCTGCAGCTGTCATCAATGCACAAACCTTACAGTAGACCCACAGCACACCACACTTACCCTGGCGTGTTGTCCGGACGTCGGGAAGCCCGCAGTCGACATGTCAAAATTGAAAAAAGCCTCTTAACTGCCTGTTAACTACCTGTTAACAAGCAGTTAAGTGCCTATAATCCTCTTCCCGCTGCTAGGTGTCGGGTCCCTGCACAAATCGGGGACCCGATACTTGGGAAGATTGCATGGAGGCAGGTTGACAGCGGGTTCGGGACCCACTCTCAATCTTTGCAATTTTGCCAGCAGTCCCGCCTCCAAACCCGCTCCCTGAGTGTCGGCAAAATTCCCCCCTTAGTCTCTAGTAATTTTCCCACCACTGACATTAGACTGATTGGCCTGTGGTTACCAGGTTTATCCCCCTCCCCTTTTGTGAACAGGGGTGTAACATTTGCAATCCTCCAGTCCTCTGGCACCACTCCAATATCCAAGGAGGATTGAAAGATCGTGGTCAGAGCTGTTGCTATCTCCACCCTAGCTTCCCTCAGCAAGCTAGGATGCACCCATCTATTTTTATCCTATCCAATATCTCTACTCCCTCCTTCTCTACTCTGACATTAACTTCATCCCCTTTTTTGTGAAGACAGGTGCAAAGTACTCATTCAGTACCTCAGTCATGCCCTCTGCCTCCACAAGAAGATTTCCTTTTTTGTCTTTAATCGACCCCATCATTCCCTTAACTGTCCTTTTCCTTTTTATATGTTTATACAAGATTTTTGGGCTTCCTTTTATGTTACCCGCTAATCTTTTCTCATACCCTCTCTTTGCTCTTCTTATATCATTTTTTTAACTTCCCCCTGCCTTCTGTACTCTGCCTGGTTTTCGATTGTATTCTGTACCTGACATTTGTCATAAACCTCCTTTTTTCTGTTTTATTTTAATCTCTATTTCCTTCGTCATCCAGGGAGCGCTAGCTTTGGATGCCCCATCTTTCCTCCTTATGGGAGTACCCTTGGTTTGTACCCAAACTATCTCATTCACTGTTTTCCTGGCCAATCTTTGTTTCCAGTCCACCTGTGCCAGATCCCTTCTCAAATCACTGATATTCTCTCTTCCAGTTGGGTATTTTCACCTTTGACATTTCTTTGTCCCTTTTCGTAACTACTTTAAACCTAATTGTATTCTGATCACTATGACCCAGATGTTCTCCCACTTGTTGGTGAAAAATTAATTCACTTGAGTCTGTCTTAAAAGCAAAAATCACAGTTTATTATTCAGAGCGCTCTGGGAGAAGGACCATAGAATACAGTCTCATGATCAGCTTCTCAATTTAACAATGGCTGCCACGCTTCTTTATACACTTCCAAAAGCCAAAATAAATACAAACATCAGCACAGTTAGGGTTAGGGTTACATCATAGGTGAACCTTAGGTTGAATTTACACTGTTAGCGAAACTTATTCTTTTACTTCTGCTTTTTATCAGCCATCTGTGCTGCATTGGTTTCATTCTTACACCTATTCGAGGTTAGTTTATAGAAAGACAATGATTCACATTTTTGTTCTGCAGTGTCTGCATTATCTATACTGCAGACTAAGCAAGTTGGTCTTTATCTAATTATACCCCTGTCTCCATGCCTTCGGGAGATACTTTGACCTTTACTATAGTCCTTTAAGCAGTTCAACTAATCTTAAACATTACAACTGATTTGCCCTTACATTATTACAATTACATTTTTTACTCTTACAGTCCCTCCTATTGGTCCCTGGCCAAAGCTTGATTTGTCCTGGGGACCATCATACCATGGTTATAACGGCGGCACACAGTTTCTTATGCTCTGTTGACAAGATCTTTTGACGATGTTATTGTTGTTTCACAGTCCAATGTAAATGAGAACGCACTCGGGAGAACGAGAGAGAAAGACACCCCAGAAGAGGTTGAGCTGCACAGTCCAGTCACATCATGACTGTTGAGCTATTCGTACCATTTAGGTTAGGTTCTTCCGCTCCTCTTCTGTTTTTTTTCTTTATCCTCCGTCCTCCGCCTGACTTGTCATGAACATGTCCTTCTCTTTGAAATATCGATGATTCATTTCTCCGTGTGTAGACGTATTCCTTGTAGCTTAAAATTGTTCCCTTCTTCATCTGTTTGTCTGTTTCTTATGTGTCATATGCCGCAACCAATGGTTTGTCCCTATTCTACTCTATCTCTAAAGTTTTACACATGCATTAATACAAAAGTTACCCGCGCGTAAGCATTTTCCTTTCTTAGATAAACAGAGATCTATCTTTTATGTTACGATACACCTGCCCCACTGGTGCAGCTGGAACAACATCTTTTGCCATTTGGGCGCAGCAACATTTCAACAATAAAATCAGACCATACATCACTAATATTGTAACAAAGAACAAAATCAATCCTTGTACTACTGATGTCCCGAGTGTCCCAACCATCCAGTTGTCCAGCCCCAAAGGGTGGATGCCGGAGGTTGTTTTAACTTTTTACTTCTCCCTGTATGTGTTCTGCCAAGTTAGTTATTTTTTCTGAGCTGTCTGGTATGTAGGTACAACATTCTGTACCTATTAGGGCACAGGTTCCCCCTTTTTCTGCCAACACATAGTCAAGGGCCATATTAATGGATTCCCTTGCCAATTTACCCATAACTCTCTTTTTGGCCCGTGGGGGTACTCTAGCCTGAGTCCTCCCAAGGCTACATATTATGTTTACACAAACAAGCAAACTACACATGATATCGCGTAACACGTTCATCTTATCACTTTATGTTAACAATGTCCCAAAGGCTATATCGCCAACCTAACCACTTTGTTGCTTGAAAATTCTATTTTCCTGTGGGGGTGAATAGAATATTGTTATTAAGCTGGTTCCTCGATCATAATCATTTGGATTTCTTCCCATGGTTCAACCGGTCGGAGTTGGCGGGACCGTTCTCATACATATTTCAGGATATATCCCAAGGTATATCCTATCAAGATAATACATATTATCCAAACCAGTGTTTGTGTCAGCGTCCATTCCCATTCATCATATTGTTTAGCATATTCTTCACTTTCTACAAAAGGTACTTGTTCTGGTGTAGCCATTCTTAAATTGGTGAAGGGTCACAGGCTTTCAGCTGCGTCCAGTGCTTCCATCTTCCCATGCCCTTTATATCAATGCAAGCACACGTATCCCCACTAATTAAAATCTGATATGGCCCTGACCATTTTGGGGCGAACCCGGGTTTTCCTGGTAGATTCTTAACCATTACCTTGGTCTCCGCTGGAGGGACATATGGAAATGCGGTCAATTCCAAATCTTTACCTCTTTCTTCCTGTCTTTCCCTAGTTTGCTGTTTCATTTCTTTTAATTGGTTACTCAGTTCCAGGACATATCTGCGGAGTTTATCCTTTAGGGGACCCACATTTTCTCCTCCAGTCATTAAACCATGGGGGGAGCTGCATTGCCCTCCCTGTCATTAGCTCATATGGTGATAGGCCCGTGGTTCGATTTGGGGTGGCTCTTAGTTTCATTAATACTGTGGGTAGCACATCCACCCACCGTGGCTGTTTTTCCCCCAATGCTTTGGCTACCGCTGTTTTTAAGGTGCGATTCATTCTTTCTACCATTCCAGAACTTTGAGGATGGTATGGGATGTGGAATTTCTGTTTTATTGACCCCCTTCCTGTATGGGCGCTTCCATGATGTAGTTCTAAAAGTATCTGTCTGATGCACGCGGGGGCTATCACCTTTCCATTCTTTCGCCATATTGCCTCTTCATCTGGTCTACCCCCTACTTGGTATCATTCCTGTCTTTCGACTTCTGGGGCGTCTGCATGCAATTTACTGATATCTATTTCCTCTATCTGTGCACTAGCTACGTTCCCTTCAACCATTTCTTGTTCAAGAGCTCGCTGTGCTGCTAGATCAGCGGCCTGGTTCCCTTTTTTGCTCCTGATTCTGTATCTTCTGGTACGCTTTGATTTTTATTACTGCAGCTTGTGCTGGGGCTTTCGTGGCTTCCAAGAGGGCCTCTATTCGCTGCTGGTGTTTTATGTGATCCCCTCCGGTTGTCACAAACCCCCTTCTCCCCCAAGCTGTCATATAATCGTGTACCACTCCGAATGCATATCTACTATCCGTGTAGATGTTTACTGTCTTTCCCCTTGCTAATTCTAGCGCCTTTGTTAACGCTACTATCTCGGCTACTTGTGCCGACAAGCTTCCGTCTAACCTTCCCGACATTTCTGTTTCCAACTGATCATTTACTACTGCCCATCCTGTCCAGGTAGATCCCTCTACATATCACAGTTGGTTTGCTACTCTAACTCTGCATCTCTGTCCTACATTATTCTTAGCGCATATTATACAACGGTGACAATACTTCGCCACCTCTCGACCCATCTTTGGCCACCACCAGTACTGTGTCAGTAGGTGCAACATGTTACTTCTACCGGTATGTGTTACACCATGGTACAGCCCCATCAGTTGTTGTCTACAACATTCCGGTGCCACCACCTGGTTTCGTGGGCCCCATCTCCAAATTCTATCTCGTAACTGTGCGCCAGCTTGTTTCTATCTCTCCTTTTCCTCTTTACTAGTATTTTCTTGTACCTCCACTATATTCACTTCCTGTACCCCACTGGCTGTCATGACCATATTTATCTCGTGTTTAAACGTGGCTAGTTTTGCGGCCAAATCTGCATACCGATTTCCTATGGGACCCTGATCCTGAGGCTCCTATGAGTCCATGTCTATCTTCGTGTGGGCCTTTATTTTAATTACCGCGGTTTCTAAAGGTGCCTGTGTCGCCTTAACTAACCTTTCTATTAGCTTTCCATGTTTTACTACCTTTCCAGTGTAGGTCATATAACTCCTTCTGTTAATATTCCGGATGCTGGGTTTATTCCAGTATGTTTTTGTATTAATACTGATCCATCTCTTGGTCAGAGGATTGTTTCCCACTTTGCTTTTCGGCAATCTGATATAGTTCTGTTTAAGAGCCCAAGGGGTTAATTTATCAAATCTTAATTTTCCTTCCATCACTGTGGGGAAATGCTAACTTAAAATTAAGACACTTGAATTTAATAATGTCCAATATCTTTAAATTTCGTTCAGCCATACTAAAGTTGTTGCTTACAACTGGAGAAAAATTAGTTTTTTTCACATTTAAACAAATTGCTTCGGAGGATTCCACCACAGCAACCGTGACTCCAAGGTTAAATCTTAGACTGAAACTTAATCTTTTGTTAAACAAACTTTTTGTTTTTCTTCTCAGTTTTTACACACCAGCTTAACTTAAATTATAGTTTGAAGTTTTGTTTCAATTCTGGGTGCACAATCTTATACACAAATTTACACCAACCAGAATTTCACCGTGGCCACAATGAAAGTCTGGTTTTAATAGGTTAATTCACCTCTAACTCCAATTCAATCCAGATCAGTTTTTTTAAACTAACCAGTATCACTTGGAAAATAAAAAAACACATTAACAAAGAAACAATTACTCATGCCTTGTAAACATTCAAATTCATTTTCTTCCATGCACATTGGCAACTGTGGCTTCAAGGCTGAAGCTTATCTTTTGTAAAACAATTAACAAACTTAAAACAACACGCTTGTCCGTCATTCAAGACAGGTCTCCAAAGGGTTAAACAGCTTTTAGCTCTCTGTACAAAAGAGTGGGTGGAGCTAAAACAAAACTGACTTCCGTTTTTTAAAGACAGATTTTTAGACAAAGAAATACTGTGACTTCTTAAACATTCACAGTCAGGAAAACTTTTAGGGGTAGAAATTAGGTCGCGCCCCATTTGGGGCGCAAATATCGTCTGGACGCAAATATTAGCGCCTGGCGCTAATTATCGGCACTGACTGGAAACTTCACTTTTACCGCCCCGGGAGGTGAGTGGAGCGCTAAAGCAGGCGCTGCACACCTGTCTTAAGGCGCAAAGGCCAAGGAGTGAGGCGCTAACTCAGAGCGCTGGCGAAGCTCATGTAATGTCAGTCAGCAATGGAACACACACACAATGGAACGGGCCAGTTCTTAAAGGGGATGGTTAATCTTGCTTTCCATCCACATCCTGTTCATTGCAGCCTTGAATCTCGGCCTGGAGAGACTTGCACATCAAATGTGCTGGAAAGAACAATGGAGAGTACCAGGCAAAGAGCTCAGAGTGCAGCTCCCACAGTCTCTGCTAAATCGATACAAGGAATGGCAGATCAAAATGAACCTGCAAAGTGCTGCTCAGTACCCAAAACTCCTTCACACAACGTTGAATCTCTCCAGAAGTCTCTCCCTCTCTCTCTCAGAATGCGTAGTTCAAAAATGCCACCAACAATAAAAGACAGGAAGAGGCCCCCTTTAAATAGCGCCACCCCCAGCCCCACAGCGATTGATAGCGTTCCAGTCTTCTGGTCGTTGGATGCGCCAGGCGGTAAGGCAGGGGGCGCCACTCAATTTCCGCTCCGGGGCGCCACAAGGACGTTGCACCATGGAATGACG
This sequence comes from Squalus acanthias, assembly GCA_030390025.1. NCBI lineage: Eukaryota > Metazoa > Chordata > Chondrichthyes > Squaliformes > Squalidae > Squalus > Squalus acanthias. The sequence continues at coordinate 14,612,748 of CM059426.1, forward strand.
TCACAATCTGCGCGCGCAGGTGGTCGCAGCGGTAAGTTTTAGCGCCGCCGCACAATCTCAAGTTAAGTTCTCGAGCGGCGCAAACATCGCTGCGCCCGGGCGTTAGCGGCTTTGCGCCCCATTAGCGCCCTCTTAAGGCAACCAACTGAATTTTTACCCCTTACTCTTTAACACACTTTCACACAAACTGAGATCCCAGCATTTTTTAATTTTTTAAGGTACTGTCACTTAGCAAATCTTGAGTTTTATTTGTCTCGGCACAAATATTAATAACTTCCATGTTGGTTTGTTTCCTGACTCATACCCTTTCTTAATCATCTTCCCTTGGTTAATTGTTGTCAGAGGTACGTCTCTTCCTCATTCCCGCAGAGTGAGACCGTACTTGCAACCTCCTTTGTATAATAATAGCTCTTGTTCTAATTCAAGAATTCTTTCATTTTTACTTGCAAGTTTAGTGTGGAGTCGTTGTACCTTGTTTGTTAATGCGACTACTTGGTTTACTAGTATTACCCTCGCCTTTTTCGTCTTTTTCTGTTTTTGACCCTCTACCACTCTCTCTTACCTTCGGATTCTGGAGCGGGTCCCACCCCTCCTTCATCATCTTATCAACTAAACCCTTCCGGTCGTCTGCATAGAACATAGTAAGGGCACCATTCGTCCCTATTCTATTTCTTTCTACCATGCCATATATAGTCCAACTTACAGTCTTAACAAATACTGAGTTCCTCTAATCGGGTTAGTTCTTGATACCTTAAAAGACTTTAAGTGGTTACGTAGTCACAGCACACACACATATATTAATTGACTTCACGATCCCAGGGTACTTTGGTTCTCTACGCCTACTTGATCCTGGCCATTATGTGGGGCCCAATCGCCCTCTTAATTCCGGCTCAGGCTAGGTGTGTGAGACAGGCGCCCTCCTTGTCCGTGTCGATCAGTCAATTACTCATACCTTCGCGACATTTATCGCTACACAGTGTTCCCTTAGTACACGCGATCCACACTCACACAACTGTGTTCTCTTACCTCCAACAGACTTTCACTTGATTTGTGATGCTATGGCACTGCCTCTCCGTCATCCCAAGTGATTCAATTTCTGGACGGTCAAAATTTGACTTCTCGTCTGGCTTCACTGGTACGGGCGGTCTTTCAGTCCCAGAGCATCCTGCCGACTACGCCAATTGTTGGTGAAAAATTAATTCACTCGAGTCTGTCTTAAAGGCAAAAGATCACAGTTTATTATTCAGAGCGCTCTGGGAGAAGGGCCATAGACTACGGTCTCATGATCAGCTTCTCAATTTAACAATGGCTGCCACGCTTCTTTATATACTTCCAAAAGCCAAAAAAAATACAAACATCAGCACAGTTAGGGTTAGGGTTACATCATAGGTGAACCTTAGGTTGAATTTACACCGTTAGCAAAACTTATTCTTTTACTTCTGCTTTTTATCAACCATCTGTGCTGCATTGGTTTCATTCTTATACCTATTCGAGGTTAGTTTATAGAAAGACAATGATTCACATTTTCTGTTCTGCGGTGTCTGCATTACAATACTGCAGCCTAAGCAAGTTGGTCTTTTATCTAATTATACCCCTGTCTCCATGCCTTTGGGAGACACTTTGACCTTTACTATAGTCCTTTAAGCAGTTCAACTAATCTTAAACATTACAACTGATTTGCCCTTACATTATTACAATTACATTTTTTACTCTTACACACTCAAGAAGCTCGACACCATCCAGGACAAAGCAGCCCGCTTGATTGGCACCCCATCCACCACCTTAAACAGTCACTCCCTCCACCACCGGCGTACCATGGCTGCAGTGTGTACCTTCTACAAGATGCACTACAGCAACTTGCCAAGGCTTCTTCAGCAGCACCTCCCAAACCCGCAACCTCTTCCACCTAGAAGGACAAGGGCAGCAGACGCATGGGAACACCACCACCTCCAAGTTCCCCTCCAAGTCACACACCATCCTGACTTGGAAGTATATCGCCGTTCCTTCATCGTCGCTGGGTCAAAATCCTGGAACTCCTTCCCTAACAGCACTGTGGGAGCACTTTCACCACATGGACTGCAGTGGTTCAAGAAGGTGGTTCACCACCACCTTCTCAAGTGCAACTAGGGATGGGCAATAAATGCTGACCTTGCCAGTGACGCCCACATCCCATGAATGAATAAATAAATATACATTCCACTTGACCTACTTCATTTCCCAGGTCTCGATTAGACACTTCCTCCTTCCTCATTGGACTAAATACATAAGAAAGTTCACCTGGATACATTTTAGGAATTCTTCACCCTCCTTGCCTTTTTCTCTGTTTTCCCCCCAGTCTGTTGAAGTCTCCTACTATTATTTTTACATTTCACTGAAATTTGCCTACATATTTGCTCCTCTATCTCCCTCTCACTATTTAGGCATCTATAGTCAACACCCAGCAATGTAACAGCTCATTTTCTGTAACCTTACCTCTAACCAAAAAGGTTCAGTCTTTGAATCCTCTAGTATATCGATCCTGGATCAATGCTGCCACACCCCCTCCTGTCTTTTTTCCTTCCCTATCCCTCCTGAATACATTGTAGACAGCAATGTTTAATTCCCATTCCTGCCCATGTTTCAGCCAGGTCTCCGTTATAGCCACTGCATCATAACTCCACGTGGCAACTTGCGCCTACAGCTCATCATCCTTATTTATGAAACTCCTCGCATTAACACACATGCATGCCAACAAATAAGAAACTCTGAGCTAAAGCTCAAGCAGTTGGCAGCACTTCTTGCATATGTGGTTTTCCAGGATATACAAAGAGTTCCCACATGGCACAGGATGTGCATGCGATGGGCTTCAGCTGTCCTGTCATGTCCGCTAACAGTTATTTAAAACCGATGGTTTAGCTTTAAGGCTATTTAAAAGCTTAGCAAACACAAAACATCAAACTCTAACCACTAAAAAACACTAACCAATAAACTAAATACTTAAACTAATAACGCTAACCACAAAATACTTATCCTAAATGCTTATCTGTAATTCCTTGGGCTCCACGCTCCCCGCTGGTTGTTTTGCGATGCTCTCTGTCGCTCTCGCCGTGTCTGCGCTGTATTTATGCATCTCGTGACTCTCGCGATGATCTCCCTGAAAGAAAAAGAAAGACTTGCATTTATACAACGCCTTTCACGACCTCAAGCTGTCCCAACACACTTTAAAGCTAATTAAGTACTTTTTGAAGTGTAGTCACTGTTGTAATTTAGGAAACGTGATGCCAATTTGTACACAGCAAGCTCCCACAAACAGCAATGTGATAACGATCAGATAATCTGTTTGAGTGATGTTCATTGAGGGGTAAAAAATCATGGCCAGGACATCGGGCAGAACTCGCCTGCTCTTCTTCAAATAGTGCCGTGGGATCTTTTATGTTCACTTGAGACGGTAAACGGGGCCTCGGTTTAACCTCTCATTCGAAAGACGGCACCTCCGACAGTGCAGCACTCTGTCAGCACTGCACCTAGTACCCACAGTGCTCTGAAGGGAGATGCTACTCAGCGAGCCAAGCTGAGTGCATTTCTCTGATAACTTCACCTATCTCTGTAACCCTCCAAAAACTGTGCATTCCTCCGATTCTGGCCTCTTGTCGATCACCCCCCACCCCCTCGCTCTAACTTTGGTGGTGTTGCCTTCAGCCGTCTAGGTCCTAAGCTCTCATTTTCCTCTTCTCCTTTAAGATCCTCCTTAAAACCTACCTCTTTGACCAAGCTTTTAATCACCCTCCTAATCTTCTTTGGCTCGGTGTCAATTTTGGTCTCATTCTGCATCTGTAAAGTACTGCGGGACATTTTTCTAAAGAAATACGGAAGAAAGAAAGAAATAACTTACATTTTTATAGCGCCTTTCACGACCGGAACACGTCCCAAAGCGCTTTACAGCAATGAAGTACTTTTGAAGTGTAGTCACTGTTGTAAGGTAGGAAACGCGGCAGCCAAATTTCTGCACCAGAAGGCCCCACAAACAGCAGTGAAATAAATGACCAGATACCAAGACGCACCAAGTCCCGTTCGCCCATCTCCCCTGTGCTCGCTGAACTACATTGGCTCCTGGTAAAGCAGCGCCTCGATTTCAAAATTCTCATCCTTGTTTTCAAATCCCTCCATGGCCTCACCCCTCCCTATCTCTGTAATCTCCTCCATGAAGATCAGGACCTCAGACCCGGCACTAAGCTCATGGTCTACAGAGCAGCAGTGATAACCACCCTGCTGTATGCCTCAGAGACAGGGACCATGTACAGCAGGCGCCTCAAAGCACTGGAGAGGTACCACCAACGCTGCCTCCGCCTGGTCTGGCCTATATGTGACTCCAGACCAACAGCAATGTGGTTGACTCTTAGCTGCCCTCTGAAATGGCCGAGCAAGTCACTCAGTTGTAACTAACCGCTACGAAACAAAATAATAAGAATGAAACCGGACGGACCACCCGGCATCGACCTCGGCACCGGCTACGGACATGGCAACGGCACACCCAGCCCAGTCGACCCTGCAAAGTCCTCCTCACCAATGTCTGGGGAATTGTGCCAAAATTGGGAGAGCTGTCCCACAGACTAGTCAAGCAACAGCCTGACATAGTCATACTCACAGAATCATACCTTTCAGCCAATGTCCCAAACTCCTCCATCACCATCCCTGGGTATGTCCAGTCCCACCGGCAGGACAGACCCACCAGGGGTGGCGGCACAGTGGTATACAGTCGGCGAGGAGTGGCCCTGGGACTCCTCAACATTGACTCCGGACCCCATGAAGTCTTATGGCTTCAGGTCAAGCATGGGCAAGGAAACCTCCTGCTGATTACCACCTACCGCCCTCCCTCAGCTGATGAATCAGTACTCCTCCATGTTGAACATCACTTGGAAGAAGCACTGAGAGTAGCAAGGGCACAGAATGTACTCTGGGTGGGGGACTTCAATGTCCATCACCAAGAGTGGCTCGGTAGCACCACTACTGACCGAGCTGGCCGAGTCCTGAAGGACATAACTGCCAGTCTGGGCCTGCGACAGGTGGTGAGAGAACCAACACGAGGGAAAAACCTACTTGACCTCGTCCTCACCAATCTACCTGTCGCAGGTAGACCACCGCACAGTCATTGTGGAGATGAAGTCCCATCTTCACACTGAGAACACCCTCCATCATGTTGTGTGGCACTACCACCGTGCTATATGGGAAAGATTAAGAACAGATCTAGCAGCTCAAAACTGGGCATCCATGAGGCGCTGTGGGCCATCAGCAGCAGCAGAATTGTATTCCACCACAATCTGTAACCTCATGGCCCTGCATATCCCTCATTCTACCATTACCATCAAGCCAGGGGACCAACCGTGGTTCAACAACGAGTGCAGTAGAGCATGCCAGGAGCAGCACCAGGTGTTCCTAAAAATGAGGTGCCAACCTGGGGAAGCTACAACACAGGACTACATGCATGCTAAACAGCAGAAGCAGAATGCTGTAGACAGAGCTAAGCGATCCCACAATCAACGGATCAGATCAAAGCTCTGCAGTCCTGCCACATCCAGTCGTGAATGGTGGTGGACAATTAAACAACTAATGGAAGGAGGAGGAGGCTCCATGAATATCCCCATCCTCAATGAAGGTGGAGCCCAGCACGTGACTGCAAAAGACAAGGCTGAAGCGTTTGCAACCAACTTCAGCCAGAAGTGCCGAGTGGATGATCCATATCGGCCTACTCCCGAGGTCCCCACCATCACAGAAGCCAGTCTTCAGCCAATTCGATTCACTCCACGTGATATCAAGAAACAGCATAGCGCACTGGATACAGCAAAGGCTATGGGCCCCGACAACATCCCGGCTATCGTGCAGAAGACTTGTGCTCCAGAACTAGCCATGACTCTAGCCAAGCTGTTCCAGTACAGCATCTATCCGACAATGTGGAAAACTGCCCAGTTATGTCCTGTCCACAAAAAGCAGGACAAATCCAATCTGGCCAATTACCGCCCCATCAGTCTACTCTCAATCATCAGCAAAGTGATGGAAGGTGTCATCGACAGTGCTATCAAGCGGCACTTACTCACCAATAACCTGCTCACTGATGCCCAGTTTGGGTTCCGCCAAGACCACTCGGCTCCCGACCTCATTACAGCCTTGGTCCAAACATGGACAAAGGAGCTGAATTCCAGAGGTGAGGTAAGAGTGACTGCCCTTGACATCAAGGCAGCATTTGACTGAGTGTGGCATCAAGTAGCCTAGTAAAACTGAAGTCAATGGGAATCAGGGGGAAATCGCTCCACTGGTTGGAGTCATACTTAGCACAAAGGAAGATGGTTGTGGTGGTTGAAGGTCAATCATCACAGCCCCAGTACATCGCTGCAAGAGTTCCTCAGGGCAGTGTCCTAGGCCCAACCATTTTCAACTGCTTCATCAATGGCCTTCCCTCCAACATAAGGTCAGAAATGGAGATGTTCGCTGATGACTGCACAGTGTTCAGCGCCATTCACAACTCCACAGATAATGAAGCAGTCAATGCCCACATGCAACAAGACCTGGACGACGTTCAGGCTTGGGCTGATAAGTGGCAGGTAACATTCGCGCCACAGAAGTGCCAGACAATGACTATCTCCAACAAGTGAGAGTCTAACCACCTCCCCTTGACATTCAATGGCATTACCATCACCGAATCCCCCACTATCAACATCCTGGGGGGTCACCATTTACTAGAAACTTAACTGGACCAGCCACATAAATACTGTGGCAACAAGAGCAGGCCAGAGGCTAGGTATTCTGCGGCGAGTGTCTCACCTCCTGACTCCCCAAAGCCTTTCCACCATCTACAAGGCACAAGTAAGGAGTATGATGGAATACTCTCCACTTGCCTGGATGAGTGCAATTCCAACAATATTCAAGAAGCTCGACACCATCCAGGACAAAGCAGCCCGCTTGATTGGCACCCCATCCACCACCTTAAACATTCACTCCCTCCACCACCGGCGTACCGTGGCTGCAGAGTGTACTATCTACAAGATGCACTGCAGCAACTCGCCAAGGCTTCTTCGGCAGCACCTCCCATACCCACGACCTCTTCCATCTAGAAGGAAAAGGGCAGCAGGCGCATGGGAACACCACCACCTCCAAGTTCCCCTCCAAGTCACACACCATCCTGACTTAGAAGTATATTGTCGATCCTTCATCGTCGCAGGGTCAAAATCATGGAACTTCCTCCCGAACAGCACTGTGGGAGTACCATCACCACACGGACTGCAGCGGTTCAAGAAGGCGGCTCACCACCACCTTCTCAAGGGCAACTAGGCATGGGCAATAAATGCTGGCCTTGCCAGCGACACCCACATCCCATAAACGAATTAAAAAAAAGATCCTGCAAATCCATTGGCAGGATAGACGCACCAACGTCAGTGTTCTCGCTCAGGCCAACATCCCCAGCATCGAAGCTTTGACCATGCTCAATCAGCTCCGATGGACGGCTCACATCGTCTGCATGCCCGATACGAGACTCCCAAAACAAGCGCTCTACTCGGAGCTCCGGCACGACAAGAGAGCCCCAGGTGGGCAGAGGAACCGCTTCAAGGACACCCTCAAAGCCTCCTTGAAAAGTGCAACATCCCCACCGACACCTGGGAATCCCTGGCCCAAGGGGAAGCATCCGGGAAGGCGCCGAACACCTCGAGTTTCTTCGCCTGGAGCAAGCGGAAGCCAAGCGCAAGAAGCACAAGGAGCGCACGTCAACCCAAGCACCCCACCCACCCGCCCCTTCAACCACCGTCTGCCCCACCTGTGACAGAGACTGTAGGTCCCGCATTGGACTCATCAGTCACCTGCGAACTCATTTTTAATGTGGAAGCAAGTCACCCTCGGTTCCGAGGGACTGCCTAAGAAGAAGAAGAGGAGAAGAAGAAGAATCTCCTCCAGCCCCACAACCCCCCGTGAGCTCTGCACTCCTCTAATTCTGCCCTCTTGAGCATCCCTGATTATTATCGTTCAACCTTTGGTGGCCGTGCCTTCTGTTGCCTGGGCCCTAAGCTCTGAAATTCCCTGCCTAAACCTCTCCGCTCGCTACCTCTCTTTCCTCCTTTAAGGTGCTCCTTAAAGCCTACCTCTTTGACCAAGCTTTTGGTCACCTGCCCTAATTTATCCTTACGTGGCTCGGTGTCAAATTTTTTTTGTCTTAAAATACTCCTGTGCAGCGCCTTGGGACGTTTTACTACGTTAAAGGCGCTATATAAATACAAGTTGTTGTTGTTGTTATTGATAATCTATTTTAGTGCCAATGGACGAGGGATGTTTTGGCCCGCACTCCCCTCCTCTTCTTTGAATAGTGGTCATGATGCGGAGATGCCGGTGTTGGACTGGGGTGGACAAAAATGAGAAGTCGCACAACACCAGGTTATAGTCCAACAGTTTTATTTAAAATTACGAGCTTTCGGAGCTGTCGCTCCTTCGTCAGGTCCACTGTACCTGTACCTGAAGAAGGAGCAGAGCTCCGAAAGCTCGTAATTTTAAATAAAACTGTTGGACTATAACCTGGTGTTGTGCCACTTCTCATTTTTTTCTTTGAATAGTGCCAAGGGATCTTCTGCGTCAGTTTAACATCTGATCTGAAAGGCTGTTAAAGGCGCTATATATGTGCAGGTTGAATGTCGTGGTTATTTCTGTTGCAGTGAAAAGCACATTGTGGACTGGTGCCAAGAGATTATTCTTCATGCTAAGAGTCAACAATTGGCGCAATTAACTTCTGGGGGAAGGGCTGGATTCAATTCTGCATTGCCTTGAAATGGTTTAAGTGCCTTTCAGATGTGACTTTGAACCGAGGTGCTCATTCGCCTTCTCAGGTGGATGTACTCCAAAGAGGAATTAGGGGAGTGCTGTAAAAAAAACACGCTTTGAGACGTCCTGAGTTGCGAAGTGTTTCTTTTGTATGCACTCCAATGCCAACAGCGAGAGTGTAAGACAAGACAACTAGCACTGAAATGCTGAGGTGACAGACAGACAGTCTGCAGCCGGTAGCTATTTTTTTTTAATTGAGTTCCTCAATGTACTCAGTAGAAATCCAGACTGTGATGGCGGTTGAATGGTGTGATTGTGGAGCGGGCGGGGGTGGTGGGGTTGGAGCTTTGTAGATATTCGTGGATGGGTGATCCTCGGTTCGATGAATTGCTTTCGTAATCCTTATGACCCGGTTATGTTTACAGGAACATTAAGATGAAGCTTTTCTAGGAATCAGATTTCAGGGTGGGTGGAGTTAATTTCCACAGAATCTATTGCCTCACTCCCGAGACTCCCATCGATCTTATAAAAAACTCCGCGCGCGAGCCATCATATATGACTAAAAGAGAGAAGCTCATTCGGAACTCTCAACTCAGGTGTTCAGAGAGTGACAGCCTTCTGAAGTTGGAGCTGCAATGGAACCAGTACAGCTGCTCATCCTCATCTTACTGAGTTGCACGGCTCTCAGAGGTACAGTACAATTCAGGCAGTGGACAACATTTCCTGCTTTTTTCCCCACTTCTGACGAAAGGTCATCGACCTGAAACGTTAACCTGCTGAGTATCTCCAGCATTTTCTGTGTTTATTTCAGATTTTCAGCATCTGCAGTATTTTCTTTTTGTATTAGTGGACAATCAGTAACTGATATGCGTAAGCAATGGAAAGTGGTTTAAATGAGAATTTATTGTATAACACCTAGTGAACACTCACTAACTATAGGCATACTTTATATATATATATATATCTCAAAGGGGGCAATAACTGATTATATGTTAATGTGTGAAAGGGAAAACTTGTTTCTGGGTAAATCTCGCTATTTACCCAGCTCACCACCACCTTCTCAAGGGCAATTAGGGATGGGCAATAAATGCTGGCCTTTAATAGACTGCTTAGAAATATTGATTATATTAATATGTAATTATAAAGAGTTGAAAGATGGGAAAATAAAACGAGAAAGAATATTTAAAGTGCAGTGTCATGGGTTTGAATGTGTAATTCAGTATTCACAGCAATGTACAGATTCACCCGTCATACTGTGATTGAGAGACCTGTGTGTATACATATGCGTGGCTATATATTATATATATATTATATGTACAGTGCTCTAGTGACATACTGTACATTATTGTGGAAACTGAATTCTAATGCTTGATTTTTCTGTAACTGCAGCATACTGAATATCCACGCACATTATATATAGTCAGCCCGAAGAAGCATATCATCTATTAGAATAATATTATTCTGAGTGACAAATGTTTTAACACCCTTGTATGACATCCCTTATCTGCTATTTTGGTGAAGATTTTAACCCATTTCTTTTAAATAGATCAACACCTTTGTTAAAGATGGAGAAACTTCACGTTTCTTGAAAGACGGGGTTCTTGCTGATAACACGCCGCCCCAATTTCTGCCCAGTTGTGTTAGAAATGGTGAACAATAGGCGATGAGTGCGAATAGATGTTTCAATATAACATCCGTAAGAAAAGTTCCGGGCTTTCTGCAAGGCACAGACCCCGCAGACGGCAGAATGTTGTGTCAGCGAAACTTCCAGCTTTCGCACCAACCTGCAGCTGACGGCATAGCCACTGCGATTCCTAATTATTGATCGGAAGGAGAAAAAAAAACACAATGCCAAAGACTGCTCCTGGTTGGAGCTGTTTGATACTGTGTCAATCAACATCTTGAAAAGAGAGAAGGGGGAAAACTTATTGGAAACGAGAGTTATAAGGATAAGTACAGATAGAGAAGATCAGTTTTTGTCAGCTGCAAAGTAACGTTATGCCACAAAAAGCAACTGGGCAAGGAGTTAGGATATAAGAATTAATCTGTATTCTGGAGTTTCACTACTTTTAGAGGAGGGGGTAACAAGAATCTTTCCTCAGGTAAATAAATGGGTTCAGTAGAAATTATAGAAAATGAGCTGTATGGTCAATGGAAGGAATGGGATTGATAAATCTTTTGCCCATTGTCTTTTCCCCATTGCCTTGTGCTATTGGCTTGTTTCTCCCCCTTCTTTGTCCTAGTGCATGGGGTATAATTTTTTACTGTGTTTTAAAGTTAAAGAAAATACTTCTCCCGATCTATCATTATACACCTCCCCAGTTTACTAAGACGGTTTTAGTTTAAAATTTTTAATAAACCGTCTTCACAGAGGAAAATACATCCTTATACTCAAAATAGAGTCAAGTCGTAGATCAAATCATACAATCATCGAGTCTTACAGCGCGGAAGGAGGTCATTCGGCCCGTCGTGCCTGTGCCGGCTCTTTGAAAGAGCTGTCCAATTTAGTCCCATCCCCAGCTCACTCCCCGTAACCCTGCTGATTACTCCCCTTCAAGTACATGTCCCATTGCCTTTTGAAAGTTGCTACAGATTCTGCTTCCACCACCCTTTCAGGCAGTGCGTTCCAGATCACAACAACTCTCTGAGTGAAAAAAAAATTCTCCTCATTTTTCCCTCAAATTCTTTTGCCAATTATTTTAAATTGTGTGTTTAAAATGAATACATGAAGCCAGCTCACCCGAAACATTTATTGACGGAAAGACTGCGGTAGTTTGGTTTCAGCTGAATGAATGTGTGACGGGGTGTCAGGGAATGTTATGTTTGCGTGTGACTGTGTTTGTATTTGTGTGCGTGTATGTTTGTGCTTCTGTGTTAAACTGCCAATTGCTGCTGTTGTGTTAATGTTCATTTAGATTGCATTGTGAACTTCTTTTCAAAGCAATTTTTTTTCAAAGCAGTTTTTAAAAGCTGCTCTGAACATTATTTGTGCTGTTGCGCTCTGTGACGCACTTTGAAATTGGAACAGAATTTGCAAAAAACAAAACAAATCTTCCGAACATTAAAATCCCTTCAAAACGGCTTCCTCACCTCGAGATTTCGGTCCTATTTTAAAGTAAGAACTCTGCATTAGATGACATTTTAAACCATGACCTGTGAGTGCCACAGTGAGAAAAATATTGGCTCTGAATTTGTTCAGTGTCTTATTGTGATTGGCAAATCAGGCAGAACTTTGTCACTTAAAGGATTGTGGAATATGTTACCAGGGAAGGGTATTTACACCGTACAAATGGATTGCAGAGACAATTAGGGGGCAGAAGCTGTTTAATTGCTTTGTTAAAAGTAGCACAGAGATGTATTTCCATGTTTTGCTGTAGTGAGAAGCGATCGAGAGATACAGTGAGAGGGAGAGTAGACAAGGTTGATCTCTGAAGAAGTGGTGGGCCTGTCAGAGAAAAAAAGAAAGACTTGCATTTATATAGCGCCTTTCAGGAGCTCAGGATGTCCCAAAGCGCTTTACAGCCAATGAAGTACTTTTGAAGTGCAGTCACTGTTGTAATGTAGGAAACGCGGCAGCCAATTTGCGCACAGCAAGCTCCCACAAACAGCAATGTGATAATGACCAGATAATCTGTTTTAGTGATGTTGACTGAGGAATAAATATTGGCCCCAGGACACCGGGGATAACTCCCCCCTGCTCTTCTTCAAAATAGTGCCATGGGATCTTTTACGTCCACCTGAGAGGGTTTAACGTCTTATCCGAAAGACGGCACCTCCGACAGTGCAGCACTCCCTCAATGCTGCACTGGGAGTGTCAGCCTAGATTTTTGTGCTCAAGTCCCTGGAGTCCATTCACCAGAAATATGATGTTCCTACGTATCCAAATTTATAAATAAAACTAAAGTAAGTAAAGCAACGAAAGAAAAATCCACCGAAAGAACCAGAGGGAAGATGAGGAGATATTATTTTACGCAGCGAGTTGTTGTGATCTGGAATGCGCTGCCTGAAAGGGCGGTGGAAGCAGATTCACTAGTAACTTTCATAAGGGAATTGGATAAATACTTGAAGAGAAAAATTTGCAGTGCTATGGGGAAAGGACAGGGAAGTGGAACTAAGTGAATCGCTCTTTCAAAGAGCCGGCACAAGCACAGTGGGTCGAATGGCCTACTTCTGTACTGTATGAATCTATGATTCCTATATTTACAGGGAGACGGGGTAGGTGTGGGGAGCGCGGTAGCAAGGGGAAAACCGGACAAGGCCAGGGACGCAGAGGTCCTGCCGAATTTATAATTTTTTAATTTTTTTTTTCGTTTCCCGCCCGGTAGCCGGCCAAATTGACAAGGTTGACCGGTTGCTGTGTGGGAAGACCAACGGCAGGAGGACCCTTGGGAGGGGGGAGGGGGGGGAACGGTCCCCGGCAATCGAGAGGACAGCAGGCTGCAGATCGGGACTGGGGGGTGGTGGGTGGGTGGTCGCCGATCGCAGGAGGGGGCTAGAGAGAGGCCACAATCGGGAGGAGGGAGGCCGAAGTCTTCCTTGAGAGGCCAGGGGGGTGTAGGGGGAGCACTCCTGCTCCTCCTGGCCCGCAGGGAGTGCTGTAAAAAGGTACTTACATTCTGGAGCCGGCTGCTCCCACCTCCATTTCGCTGCTGGGTTTTCCTGAGCCCCGGGACACCCAGCCAGCAGCAGTTAAATATAAATCAGGCTCCCAATTGCACAAGGATCGGGTTGGGGGGGTCGTGATTTTTAGGTTTTAAACCCGCCCCCTCAACCCCGACCTCCTCCCGCGCATCGGTGTGGAGTTAACATCGGGGCCTGTGATTCTAATTCTAACCTTATTTTTATTTATTCATTCACGGGATGTGGGCGTCGCTGGCAAGGCCGGCATTTATTGCCCGCCCCTAATTGCCCTTGAGAAGGTGGTGGTGAGCTGCCTTCTGGACAACTGAGTGGCTTGCCAGACCATTTCAGGGGGCAGTTAAGAGTCAACCACATTGCTGTGGGTCTGGAGTCACATATAGGCCAGGCCAGGTAAGGACGGCAGATTTCCTTCCCTAAAGGACATCAGCGAACCAGATGGGTTTTTATGACAATCCGGCAGTTTCATGGTCACCATTACTGATACTAGCTTTTTATTCCAGATTTATTTAATTGAATTTAAATTCCCCAGCTGGTGTTGTGGGATTATGAACTTACCTCTCTGGATCATTGGTCCAGGCCTCTGGATTATTAGTCCAGTTAAATTACCACTATGCTACCATTCCTCAACTACTACCCCAGTTCCACCGATCAAACCCGTGAGCATCTGCTCTGCGTGGGTCAGTTCGACAGTGGGTCAGTTGCCTCTACACTCGTGAGGCCAACTGGAAGCCTTCACCCAGCACCTTGCTTAACCCAATAGCAAAAATACTGCGGATGCTGGAAATCTGAAATAACAACTGAATGTGCTGGAAACACTCAGCAGGTCAGGCAGCATCGAGGAGAGAGAAACAGAGTCAACGTTTTGGGTCAACCCGAAACGTTGACTCTGTTTCTCTCTCCTCGATGCTGCCTGACCTGCTGAGTGTTTCCAGCACTTACCTTGCTTAACCCGTTGCCTTGTTCCAGTTTTGATAACGCTGACTTCTTCCTTGCAGGGAGATGCTGCACGAGGAGTCGGAAGGGGCGCTCTGTCCAATCCCAAAAGTATGAAATAGCCATGGCGGAAAAGCTGACCGAGCCCTTAGGTTTTTTATTGAAGAATACCACGGAGGTGAGGCTGCAAAGAAAAAGGAAGCTGTGGACAGTGCTTGCTTAAAAATAGTTTGAACATTCTGATTAAGAACATAAGAACAAAAGAAATAGGAGCAGGAGTAGTCCATATGGCCCCTCGAGCCTGCTCCGCCATTCAATAAGATCATGGCTGATCTTCGACCTCAACTCCACTTTCCCGCCCGATCCCCGTATCCCTTAATTCCCCTAGTCCAAAAATCTATTTATCTCAACCTTGAATATACTCAATGATTCAGCATCCACAGGCCTTTGGGGTAACATAACATAGAAACATAGAATCTAGGAGCAGGAGTAGGCCATTCGGCCCGTCGAGCCTGCTCCGCCATTTAATACGATCATGGCTGATCATCCAAATCCAGTACCCTGTCCCTGCTTTAATCCCCACAGTACATATATCCCACCCTATCCCCGTAACCCCACGTATTTAATTCCCCCTAACATATCCCATCCTATCCCCATAACCCCACATATTTAATCCCCCCTAACACTAAGGGTCAATTTACCATAGCCAAATCAACCTAACCCACACATTTTTGGACTGTGGGAGGAAACCGGAGCACCCGGAGGAAACCCACGCAGACACGGGGAGAATGTGCAAACTCCACACAGACAGTCACCCGAGGTCAGATTCGAACCCTGGTCTCTGGCGCTGTGAGGCACCAGTGCTAACCACTATGCCACCGTGTTGCCCACGGAGAAGGTAGAGATGACCTTCCCTCCAACATAAGGTCAGAAATGGGGATGCTCGCTGATGACTGCACAGTGTTCAGTGCCATTTGCAACTCCTCAGATAATGAAGCAGTCCATGCCCCATGTAACAAGACCTGGACAACATTCAGGCTTGGGCTGATAAGTGGCAGGTAACATTCACGCCACACAAGTGTCAGGCAATGACTATCTCAAACAAGCGAGAGTCTAAACACCGCCCCTTGACATTCAACGGCATTACCATCGCCGAATCCCCCACCATCAACATCCTGGGGGTCACCATTGATCAGAAACTTAACTGGACCAGCCACATAAATACTGTGGCAACAAGAGCAGATCAGAGGCTAGGTATTCTGCGGCAAGTGTCTCACCTCCTGACTCCCCAAAGCCTTTCCACCATCTAAAAGGCACAAGTAAGGAGTGTGATGGAATACTCTCCACTTGTCTGGATGAGTGCAACTCCAACAACACTCAAGAAGCTCAACACTATCCAAGACAAAGCAGTCCGCTTGATTGGCACCCCATCCACCACCTTAAACATAACATAAAAAATAGGAGCAGGAGTAGGCCATTTGGCCCTTGAAGCCTGCTCTGCCATTCAATAAGATCATGGCTGATCTTCTACCTTATCTCCACTTTCCTGCACTATCCCCATATCCCTTGATCCCCTTAATATTCAAAAATCTATTGATCTCTGTCTTGAATATACTCAACGACTGAGCCTCCATAGCCCTCTGGGGGAGAGAATTCCAAAGATTCATCACCCTCTGAGTGAAGAAATTTCTCCTCATCTCAGTCCTAAATGGCCGACTCCTTATTCTGAGACTGTGACCCCTGCTTCTAGACTCCCCAGCCAGGGGAAACATCCTCCCTGCATCTACCCTGTCAAGCCCTGTAAGAATTTTGTATGTTTCAATGAGATCCTCTCATTCTTCTAAACTCTAGGGAATATAGGCCTAGTCTACTCAATCTCTCCTCATAGGACAATCCCCCCATCCCAGGAACCAGTCTGGTGAACCTTCGTTGCACTCCCTCTATGGCAAGTATATCCTTCCTTAGGTAAGGAGACCAAAACTGTGTATAATACTCCAGGTGTGGTCTCACCAGGGCCCTATATAATTGCAATAAGATGTCTTTACTCTTATACTCAAATCCTCTTGTAATAAAGGCCAACATAACATTTGCTTTCCTAATTGCTTGCTGTACCTGCATGTTAACTTTCAATGTTTCTTGTACAAGGACACCCAGATCCCTCTGAACACCAACATTTCCCAATCTCTTATTTAAATGGAGAGAGATTACAAAATGCTACAGTTCAGAGGGACCTGTGGGTCTTGTGCATGAAACACAAAAAGTTAGCATGCAGGTACAGCAAGTAATCAAAAAGGCAAATGGAATGTTGGCCTTTATTGCAAGGGGGTTGGAGTATAAAAGCAGAGAATTCCTGCTACAACTGTACAGGGTATTGGTGAGACCACACCTTGAGTACTGCGTACAGTTTTGGTCTCCTTATTTAAGGAAGGATATACTTGCATTGGAGGCAGTTCAGAGACGATTCACTAGGTTAATTCCAGAGATGAGGGGGTTGATTTATGAGGAAAGGTTGAGCAGGCTGGACTTATACTCATTGGAATTTAGAAGAATGAGAGGTGATCTTATTGAAACATATAAGATACTGAGGGGGCGCGACAAGGTAGATGCAGAGAGGATATTTCCCCTCGTGGGGAAATCTAGAACTCAGGGGCATAGTTTCAGAATAAAGGATCGCCCTTTTAGAACTGAGATGAGGAGGAATTTATTCTCTCAGAGGGTTGTAAATCTGTGGAATTCTCTGCTCCAGAGAGCCATGGAGGCTGGGTCATTAAATACATTTAAGGTGGAGATAGACAGATTTTTGCAAGATAAGGGAGTGACGGGTTATGGGGAGTGGGCAGGGAAGTGGCTTTGAGCCCAAGATCAGCCATGATCTTATTGAATGGCAGAGCAGGCTCGAGGGGCCAAGTGGCCTATTCCTGCTCCTATTTGTTATGTTCTTATGTTCTCACCATTTAAAAAATACTCTACTTTTCTATTTTTCCTACCAAAGTGGATAACTTCACATTTCTCCACATTATATTCCATTTGCCATGTTCTTGCCCACTTATTTAGCCTGTCTATATCCCCTTGAAGCCTCCTTGCATCCTCCTCACAACTTACATTCCCACCCAGCTTTGTATCATCAACAAATTTTGATATATTACATTTGGTCCTCTCATCCAAATCATTGACATAGATTGTGAATAGCTGAGGCCCAAGCACTGATCCTTGCGGTACTCCCCTAGTTATAGCCTGCCAACCCGACAATGACCCGTTTATTCCTACTCTCTGTTTTCTGTCGGTTAACCAACCCTCAATCCATGCTAGTATATTACCCCCAATCCTATGAGCCCTAATTTTGTTTAACAACCTCTTATGTGGCACCTTATCGAATGCCTTCTGAAAATCCAAATACACCACATCCACTGGTTCCCCCTTATCTATTCTGTTAGTTACAACCTCAAAAAACTCTAACAGATTTGTGAAACACGATATCCCTTTCATAAAGCCATGTTGTCTGTGCCCAATCCTATAATTATTTTCTAATTGCCCTGTTAACACGTCCTTAATAATAGATTCTAGCATTTTCCCTACTACTGATGTCAGGCTAACTGGTCTGTAGTTTCCCATTTTCTCTCTTCCTCCTTTCTTAAATAGTGGGGTTACATTTGCCACCTTCCAATCCATGGGAACCGTTCTTGAATCTATGGAATTTTGGAAAATGACAACCAATGCATTCACTATCTCGATAGCCAACTCTTTTAACACACGAGGATGGAGGGTCATCGACCTGAAACATTGGGCCAGAAATTCGGCTTTCCGGCTTCCTGCGGGTGCAAGCATCGCGCGCGTACTTGCCCACCACGCCTGCAGTTGTGCTTTGGGCCCACGAGGACTTCGGGTCCTGGGCCTCCTGCAGCTGCCGGTGCGCAGTGCTTGTGTATCCCAGGGGCGCAGTTAGTTCGAAGCGTCCCTTGGGATCACGTGGGCCATGGAGAGCCAATCCTAGCAGGACATTTTCATTCATAGATTTGACAGGAAGACCTGTCAAATCTATGAATAGAGATCAGCCCCAAAACCACACTTAAACTTCAAATAAATTTAAAAAAAACATCACATTTTTAAAATAACTATAAGTTAAATAAATTAACTACTTTAAACAAAAATTTAAATTTTTGAAAAAATTAATTATACTTTTTAAAGGTGCTAAAAATAAATTTACCTTTCTTTAAAGTATCTAAAAAAGATAAACCTGTTGAAAATTTTTTTAAATTGTAATTAATTAACCACTTACCTTGTTAAAAACAGGCCTTGCGCCTCCTTTTTAAAAGCGCAGCTTCTTCATACATACCCTCCCGGAGAAACCTGAAAAAAACCCTGAAGTTCGCTGCGTGCGCGCAGCCTCTCCCGCGCACGCGTTCGACTTCTCAACCCCTCCCTTCAGGGGAACGGAAGTTCCGGTTTCCCGCGCATGCGCAGTGCATGCAGGAAACCGGCACTTCAGGTGGCCTTACGGGTGAGTACACAGCGCGTACTCACCCGACAACAGCCGAATTTCTGGCCCATTAACTCTGTTTCTCTCTCCACGATGCTGCCTGTCCTGCTGAGTGTTTCCAGCATTTTCTGTTGTTGAATAAAAATGAGTTACTTGGTGCTGCAGCATAATCATAGAATCATCGAATGATACAGCACAGAAGGAGGCCATTTGGCCCATCTTGCCTGTGCCGGCTCTTTGAAAGAGCGATCACATTCGTCCCACTCCCCCTGCTCTTTCCCCATAGCCCTGCAATTTTTTCCTTTTCAGTATTTATCCAATTCCCTTTTGAAAGTTGCTATTGAATCTGCTTCCACCGCCCTTTCAGGCAGCACATTGCAGATCACAACAACTCACTGACTAAAAATAATTCTCCTCATCTCACCCCTCAGGCGGCACTCCCAATAACTGGCTGGACTTCCTCTGTAGCCTTGAAATGAGAACAACACGTTCAGGACCCCAGGGTATTGGCAAAGATTCTCTTCTTATATGCAAATCACATATTTTGGATTCTGGATGCATTTGTGCGGCGTGTCAGAGAACATCGCCACCTTCTGCCAGCTAGTTAGTTCAGTTAGCTTTTTGGATTTCTTGGTCCACCTTTGCTGAATTCTAAAACCCTCCGAATCCTCAGGCTTACTGCTTCAGGTAATTTGACTTGTTGTCTCTTTCAGTGGGACTGTACTGCATATTGATGGTCGTTTCTGTTTCTTTTCTTTTTCGGTGGGAATGGCAGAGTGACCAGGACAACCAAGTGCGGTACTTGCTGCGGTTCAGAGGCAGGGACCACCTCTTGCACCTGGTGAAAGCACGGTAAGCACCTTTCTTATTATAAAGAGGTGGTGACCAGAGTTCCCTCTAAATTGTCCTTTGTTCTGCGCGGCCTTGTTTATTTCAACACGCGGTCCCTTTATATTTCGGCGCGTGTGCGGTATTTTATAAGAACATAAGAAATAGGAGCAGGAGTAGGCCATTCGGCCCTTCGAGCATGCTGCGCCATTCAATGAGATCATGGCTGATCTTCTGCCTCAACTCCATTCACCGGCCCTATCGCCATATCCCTTGATGCCCTTACTAGTCAGAAATCTATCGATTTCTGTTTTGAATATACCCAATGGCAGAGCCTCTACAACCCTCTGGGGTAGAGAATTCCAAAGATTCACCACCCTCTGTGTGAAGAAATTTCTTCTCATCTCAGTCCTGAATGGCCTACCCTTTATCTTGAGGCTGTGGCCCCTGGTTCTAGACTCTCCAGCTAAGGGAAACATTCTCCCAGCATCCATCCTATCAAGCCCTGTAATAATTTTGTATGCTTCAATGAGATCCCCTCTCATTCTTCTGAATTCAAGAGAATACAGGCCTAGTTTACTCAATCTCTTCTCATACGACAGTCCCGCCATCCCAGGAATCAATCTCGTGAACCTTCGTTGCACTCCCTCTCTGGCAAGTATATCCTTCCTTCGGTAAGGAGACCAAAATTGTACACAGTACTCCAGGTATGGTCTCACCAAGGCCCTATAATATGCTTTGGCGATTCTGTATCTCTTTACTTCACCTGAGGAAGGGGCCACGTAAGCTCCGAAAGCTTGTGATTTCAAATAAAACTGTTGGACTATAACCTGGTGTTGTGCGACTTCTCATTTTTGTCCACCCCAGTCCAACACCGGCATCTCCGCATCATGACCACTATATAATTGGAGTAAGACTTCTTTACTCCTGTACTTAAATCCTCTTGTAATGAAGGCCAGCATACCATTTGCCTTCCTAATGGCTTGCTGCACCTGCACATTCACTTTCAGTGACTCATGTACAAGGACACCCAGGACCCTTTGAGCATCTGCATTCCCCAATCTTTCACCATTTAGGAAATACTCTGCCTTTCTGTTTTTTCTACCAAAGTGGATAACTTCATATTTATCCACATTATATTCCATCTGCCATGTTCTCGCCCACTCACTGAGCCTATCGAGATCCCCTTGAAGCCTCTTCACATCCTCTTCGCAACTGACACTGCCATCTAGCTTTGTATCATCAGCAAATTTGGAAATGTTACATTTAGTCCCCTCATCCAAATCATTGATATAGATTGTGAATAGCTGGGGCCCAAGCACCGATCCTTGTGGTACCCCACTAGTCACAGCCTGCCATCCTGAAAAAGACCCGTTTATCCCTACTCTTTGTTTTCTGTCTGTTAACCAATTCTCAATCCATGCTAGTATATTACCCTCAAATCCATGTGCCCTAATTTTGTTCACCAACCTCTTGTGTGGGACCTTATCGAAGGCCTTCTGAAAATCCAGATACACCACATCTACCGGTTTCCCTTTGTTTACTTCACTAGTTACATTCTCAAAGAACTCCAATAGGTTTGTCAAACAGGATTTCCCTTTCATAAATTCATGTTGACTCTGCCCAATCTTACTATTAGGTTTGAAGTGCCCAGTTATTGCATCCTTTATAATAGATTCCAGCATTTTCCCAACTACTGATGTGAGGCTAACAGGCCTGTAGTTCCCCATTTTCTCTCTCCCTCCTTTCTTAAATAGCGGGGTTACATTTGCTATCCTCCAATCTGCAGGAACAGTTCCAGAATCTTTAGAATTTTGGAAGATGACAACCAATGCGTCCACTATTCCAATGGCCACCTCTTTCAAAACCCTAGGATGTAGGTCAACCGGTCCTTGGGATTTGTCGACTTTTAGTCCCATTAATTTTGCTAGTACTGTTGTTTTACTAATAATAATTTCTTTAAGTTCCTCATTCTCGGCACGCCGTTGGTTTTCTCGTATTTCTGGGAGGTTTTTTGTGTCTTCCTCCGTGAAGACAGAAACAAAGTATTTATTTAATTTCTCACCCATTTCCTCATTCCCCATTATAAATTCTCCCATCTCTGACTGTAAAGGACCTACATTTACCTTTGCCAGTCTTTTCCTTTTCACATACCTATAGAAGCTTTTACAATCCGTTTTTATATTTTTCGCTAGTTTGTGCTCATATTCCATTTTCCCTTTCTTTATCAAATTCTTGGTCCCCCTTTGCTGAGATCTAAAAAGATCCCAATCCTCAGGCTGACCGCATTTTCTGGCAACTTTATAAGCTTCCTCCTTTGACTTAATAACAGCTTTAATTTCTTTTGTTAGCCATGGTTGGATCACTTTTCCTTTTGGGTTTTTATGCCCCAGAGGAATATATGTTTGTTGCAAATTATGCATTATTTCCTTGAATGTTAGCCATTGTATGTCCACCTTCATACCTTTTAGTGTAGTCTCCCAATCTACCAAGGCCAACTTGTCCCTCATACCCTTGTAGTTTCCTCTGTTTAGATTGAAGACCTTAGTTTCAGATTGGACTACATCACTCTCAAGATTGGCAGACAGGGAATGGGTGACCGCCAGACAGAGTAAAAGAATTAGGAAGGTAGTGCAGGAGTCCCCTGGGTCCATCTCCATCTCCATTTCCCATGGAAACGCTTGTGAGCGGCCTGCGGCGGTGCCTTGCAGATCGTTGTGTGGCCGCGCGTGCTTCGGGGGAACAATGGCAGTGACACAAGGATTGCATTCTGAGCCAGAAGGTGCCAGAGGTTCCATTATCTCGTCTGTTGATTTCAACCACTGCAACAGCTCATTCGGGATGTAGCGAACGTGGTTATGGGCTTGCAACCAAGGAACAGGGTTTGTGAGTTCAAAACGCACTGTGGCAAGTTATCATAGTACAGCACAGAAGGAGGTCGTTCGGCCCATCGTGCCTATGCCGGCTCTTTGAAAGAGCTATCCAATCAGTCTCTCTCCCCCCCCTGCTCTTTTCTCTGATGATTTCTCCTTTTCAAGTATTTACCCAATTCCCTTTTGAAAGTTACTCTTGAATCTGCTTCCACCGCCCTTTCAGGCAGTGCATGGCGGATCACCACAACTCACTCTGTATAAAAAAAAATGCTCTTTCTCTACCCTCTGGTTCTTTTGTTAACTTATGAAAATAAATTCCAAAAAATTTGGTAATTGGCACCTGGAAAAATTAATCTTGACAGCTGGCAGGTTGTTGTAAACAGCCAACACCCAACTGGTTCACCAACACCCTTCAAGGAGGGAGCATGTCATCTCTACCTGGTTTGGCCCTATAAGTCTACATGGACTTCAGTAAGGCTTTTGACAAAGTCCCACCTGGGAATTTTTTATCCTTCACTTTGCACCAGTTGCAGTTATACCATAGTTTTATTTATACTCAGGATGTGGTGACGCTGGCAAGATAATACTTACTTTGCCGATCTATAGTTGCCCGGGTAAATGGAGTTGAGATGCAGATCTGCCCTGATCTAATTGAATGGCGGCGGAACAGGCTCAAGGGGGTTGAATGGTGGTGCTGGCGAGCGTGTGCCTTGTCCTTGAGCCATTGAGGTTGTTGCGGTGATGGTGCCCACCAGGATGGTGTTAGTTTGGGGAAAGCTGAGGTGATGTCAAACTGCCTTGGAAGGTAGTCTCACACCTCTTGGCCACATCTGATTCAGGCAACCTTGCATCACATTTTCCAGAGGTGCAAAGGCAGACATCACCTCATGTCGACTCTAAACATGTTGCGCAAGTGGTCTATTACGTAAGTCAAAGAAAGGCATTATTCAACCCTGGCTCTGAGTCAGAAGGTTGTGGGTTCATAGTCCCACTCCAGGAACTTGAGCACAAAAATTTAGGCTGACACTCCAGTGCAGTGCTGAGGCAATGCTGCGCTGTCAGAGGTGCCGTCTTTCGGATGAGACGTTAAACCGAGGCCCCGTCTGCTCTCTCAGGTGGACGTAAAAGATCCCGTGTCACTATTTCGAAGAAGAGCAGGGGAGTTCTCCCCGGTGTCCTGGGCCAATATTTATCCCTCAACCAACATCACTACAACTGATTATCTGGTCATTTATCACATTGCTGTTTGTGGGAGCTTGCTGTGCGCAAATTGACTGCCGCGTTTCCTACATTACAACAGTGACTACACTTCAAAAGAACTGCTTCATTGGCTGTAAAGCGCTTTGGGACGTCCAGTGGTCGTGAAAGGCGCTGTAGAAATGCAAATCTTTCTTTCTTCATTTGTTTTTAGAAAGTAGCATACAAAAGTATGTTTACGGGTAGACAAACTAGACTTGATTGCGCAAGGAATGCCCAGTGTTCGGACGGTGACCAGTCGATAATTGGAGTTGAATCCATAATGATCTGAGAATTTCAGTGAGATAGTTGTGATGTAGTGTACAAACGCCCCCTATTGTCTGTGAGGGGAATGTCAGTACTTCAGCCTTATCTCTATTTTCTTTCCCTAACAGAAAGGTGTCAGTTAACAGTCAAGAGTCCTACCTCCACTAAACCAATATCAAGGCCTTCCAATTCTTACTTTATCACAAATTTGGCCTTATTTTTATTACATTGAAAACCATGGGTAAGGGCCAAGGCTCTTTTACATAGACACCACCTCACATCGAATCAAAGCAACTTGCATTTATATAGCGCCTGTAACGTAGTAAAACATCCCCAGGTGCTTCACAGGAGCGATTGTAAAACAAAATTTGACACTGAGTCACATAAGGATACATTAGGATAGGTGACTAAAAGCTTGGTCAAAGAGGTAGGTCTTAAAGGAGGAATTAGAGGTAGAGAGGCGGAGAGGTTTTGGGAGAGAATTCCAGAGCTTAGGGCCCAGACAGCTGAAGGCACGGCCACCAATGGTGGAGCGATGAAAATATTTTGAGTGGGTGGCCTATTACACAAGTCAATGAAAGACGTTATTCAGCTGCAGGACACCACCAAGGTTGAAAAGAGGAGGAGAGAAGACGAGTTAAATAATGATTTTGCTTCAGTATTTAGCAGTGAAATGGATCAGTTGGACATGACATTAGAAGATGAAATTAGAAATGATATAACCACATTTAAAATAAAAAGAGGAGGAATATTAAATAAACTAATCAAACACAAAGAGGATAAAACCCCTGGTCCGGATGGATTGCATCCATGCATTTTAAAAGAATCTAGGGAAGTGATAGCAGAGACACTATTACATATATTTAATAATTTGTTCACAAAAGGACTTGCTTGACCAACCTCATTAAATAGATGTATTTAAGGGGAGGCTAGACAAGCATATGAGGGAGAAGGGAATAGAGGGTTATGCTGATAGAGTTAGATGAGGAAAGAATGGGAGGAGGCTCGAGTGGAGCATAAACACCGGCATGGACTGGTTGGGCCGAATGGCCTGTTTCTGTGCCGTATATTCTATGTAATTTTATGTAAATCATTCAAATAATAATGATCACATGTTACAGCGCAGATTTTTGTGTTTCATTTCCTCAGAGACCTGTTGGCCACGACCTACAGTGAATCCCACTACTTAGCGGATGGATCCATGGTAACGGAGGGACGACATCACCTAGTGAGTCTTGACACTAACATTGAATTACATAGTGTTTACAGCACACAAACCGGCCATTCGGCCAAACTGGTTTATGCATTTAAGGGGAGGCTAGCTGAGCATTTGAGGGAGAAGGGAATAGAGGGTTATGCTCATCGAGTTAGATGAGAAAGAATGGGAGGAGGCTCGAGTGGGAGAAGCTCCCCTTAAAGGCTGGTTAACGAAATTGAGGCTCATGGAATAGGTGGGTCAGTGGCAGCTTGGATAAGGAATTGGCTTAAGGACAGAAAGCAGCGAGTTGTGGTAAATGGCTGTTTTTCAGACTGGAGGATGGTAGACAGTGGTGTTCCCCAAGGGTCAGTGCTGGGGCCACTGCTTTTTTTGATAAACATAAATGACCTGGATATTGGAATACAGCGTAGAATTTCTAAATTTGCCGATGACGCCAAACTTGGGGGTGTGGCAAACAGTGAGAATGATACCAATCAACTGCAACTAGACATAGAAAGGCTAGCAGAATGGGCAGACAAGTGGCAGATGGAATTTAATACAGAGAAATGTGAGGTGATGCATTTTGGCAGGAGGAACAGGGAGAGGCAATATACAATTAATGGCAGTTTTAAAAAGTGTGCAGGGACAGAGGGACCTGGGAGTTAATGTGCATAGGTCCTGAAGGTGGCAGGACATACTGAGAGAGTGGTTAACAAAGCATATGGGATCTTGGGCTTCATAAGTAGAGGGATTGAGTACAAAAGTAGAGAAGTTATGCTGAACCTTTATAAAGCACTGATTAGGCCACAACTGGAGCATTGCATCCAGTTCTGGTCACCACACTTTGTGAAGGCCCTTGAGAGGGTGCAGGAGATTTACCAGAATGGTTCTGGGGATGGGGGATCTTAGCTACAAGGACAGGTTGGAGAAGCTGGATCTGTTTTCATTAGAGCAAAGGAGGTTGAGGGGTGATTTGATCGAGGTGTACAAGATTATGACGGGTTTGGATAGGCTAGACGGGGAAAGGCTGTTCCCACTAGTTGATGGCACAAGGACTAGGGGACACAGATTTAAGGTTTTGGGCGAGAGATGCAGGGGGGATGTGAGGAAAAACATTTTTACGCAGCGAGTGGTGAGGAACTGGAACTCGCTGCCGACGAAAGTGGTGGAACCGGACACACACAATGTTTTCAAGGGGAGATTGGATAGCCACTTGAGGGAAATAAACTTGCAGGGCTACGGGGATATAGTGGGGGAATGAGACTGACTGAATTGCTCTGCAGAGAGCCGGCACGGACTCGATGGGCTGAATGGCCTCTTTCTGTGCCGTATGACTCTTTGACTCTATGCTGGTGTTGATGCTCCACACGAGCCTCCTCCCATCTCACTCTTTTCCAATGTAAGGAGCCATCCACATGATTCAATGAGTCGGTTGTAGAAGCAGCTGAGTCATATACATCATGGAGATCTCCAGCCTTGTTCCCCGGCCTGTGCTGAGTTGGGCTGAGGTTTGTTAGGGAGGTTGAAAGGTGAAGCTACAATTGTCCCCAATGTTCCTCTACTAGGGAACGGGGCAAAGAACACTCGCCGTACCCAATCCTCATCACTGCCCAGCGACCCCTGCTGGAGGGCATATAGGGGGATGATCTGTGATGAATCACGCAGCCAAATAGCCGAGTCGCACACATGGCTCATTGAAATGTATAAAATGTCTTCACTCGGAGGGTTGTGAATCTTTGGAATTCTCTACCCCAGAGGGCTGTGGAGGCTCAGTCGTTGAGTACATTCAAGACTGAGATAGATAGATTCTTGGGCACTAAGGGAATTAAGGGATATGGTGATCGTGCGGGAAAGTGGAGATGAGGTCGACGATCAGCCATGATCTTATTGAATGGCAGAGCAGGCTCGAGGGGCCGAATGGCCGACTCCTGCTCCTAATTCTTATGTTCTTGTGGCTACTTGGGAGAGGTACTGGAGGACAATCAGTGCCTGTGAAACAGGACCGCGGAAAGGTGTCATAAACTAGCCGGGAAATAGAAGAAACATTAATTTTACGATGCAGACATCCATTAAAGCAAAGGTTTACAGTGTGCGGGATGTAACAAGGTATTAACAGTTATCAGACAATGAAAGCATTAAATCAGACACTTCGCAACTCTGTTCCAGAATCACTGCTGCTACACGGGCTTCGTCGAGGGAGTAGAAGATTCTTCGGTGTCTCTTTGCACCTGCCAGGGTCTCAGGTAGGAATTGTAGCCTCAACGTTCAGTCAATGAGTGAACCAGCACACACAATCTGATGAATTGAAACGTCAGCTGTGGCTCAATGGGTAGCACTCTCGCCTCCGAGTCATATTCTCATGGGTTCAAAGCCCCAGTCTAGGCTGAGGGAGCGCTGCACTGTCAGAGGTGCCGTCTTTCAGATGAGACGTTAAACCGAGGCCCCGTCTGCCCTCTCAGGTAGATGTAAAAGATCCACTATTTCGAAGAAGAGAAGGGGAGTTCTCCCCGGTGTCCTGGCCGATATTTATCCCTCACCCAACATCACTAAAAAACAGATTATCTTTGCTGTCTGTTTGTGGGAGCTTGCTGTGCGCAAATTGGCTGCGGTGTTTGCTACATTACAAGAGTGACTACACTTCAAAAGTGATTCAACGGCTGTCTCAATGGGATATCCTGGGGTCATGAAAGGTGCTTTATAAATGCAAGACCTTTCTTTTTATGCGATACCAGCCTTTATCAAAAAGAAAGAAAGACTTACATTTCTATAGCGCCTTTCACGATCACCGGACGTCTCAAAGTGCTTTCCAGTCAATTAAGTACTTTTTTGAAGTGGAGTTGTTGTTGTAATGTGGGAAATGCGGCCGGCAGCCAATTTGCACACAGCAAGCTCCCACAAACAGCAATGTGATAATGACCAGATAATCTGTTTCTTTGTTATGTTGGTTGCGGGATAAATATTGGCCAGGACACCGGGGAGAACTCCCAGCTCGTCTATCGAAATAGTGCCGTGGGATCTTTTACACCACCTGAGAGAGCAGACGGGGCCTCGGTTTAATATGTCATCCGAAAGACAGCGCCCCTGACAGTGCAGCACTCCCTCAGCACTGCACTGGTGTGTCAGCCTAGATTTTTGTGCTCAAGTCCCTGGAGTGGGATTTGAACCCACAACTATTCTGACTTAGACAGGCAAGTATACTACCCACTGAGCCACAGCTGACACTGCTAAGTGCCTGTCATTTTGAGAAACCCATGAATGCCTTTCATTGCAGCGGCTACCTATCGATCGGAGACCAAGGCTACTCCATTGACCCCGTGGAAGATGGCAGCCACAAACACAAAGTGAGCAGGTCAGAGCACGTCCGGACAAAGAGGCACCTTCCCCTGGCCCCCGTGAATCTCATGGTAAGAAACCAAGGTTAACCCTTACTTCTAGAAGGGATAGAATTGAAAAGCAGAGACGTTATGTTAAACGTATGGAACCTTGGTTGGACCACACTCAGAGTACTGTGAACAGTTCTGGTCTCCGTATTACTAAAAGAATATAGAGGCACTGGAGAAGGTGAAAACAAGATTCACAAAGGTGATACCAGAAGTGCGAGGTTATAACTATCAGGAAAGGCTGAACAGGCTGGGTCTCATTTCTCTAGAAGAGAGAAGGCTGAGAGGTGACCTGATAGAGGTCTTTAAAATGGTGAAGGCGGTCGATAGGGTAGACATAGAGAAGATATTTCCACTTGTAGGGGATTCAAAAACTAGGGGCCATAAATATAAGATAGTCACTAATCCAATAGGGAATTCATGAGAAACCTCTTTACCCAAAAAGTGGTGAGAATAGTAGGAGGATGAGGAAGGAGAAGAGTAGTGTGGTTGAAGAGGGGACATTTGAAGTTTGAGAGAGATGTAATAAGACAAAGGCAAGTTGGCTGAAGGCTTCTCCATTGATGGTGAGGAAGGGTGTGTGTGCAGTAGACCAGAGTTGGAAGAGCTGAAAGCTTAGAATAGTGAATAACTTTTAAAATATAACCTCTAATTCTGCCCTCTTTGAGCATCCCTGATTATAATCGCGCAACCTTTGGTGGCCGTGCCTTCTGTTGCTTAGGCCCTAAGCTCTGGAATTCCCTGCCTAAACCTCTCCGCCTCGCTACCTCTCTTTCCTCCTTTAAGACGCTCCTTAAAACCTACCTCTTTGACCAAGCTTTTGGTCACCTGCCCTGATTTATCCTTATGCGGCTCGGTGTCAATTTTTTTGTCTTACAATACTCCTGTGCAGCGCCTTGGGACGTTATACTAAAAAGGCGCTATATAAATACAAGTTGTTGTTGTTGTTGGAGTGACTGCTTTCAGTTGGACAATTAACTTGCTACAGTTGGCAGGAGGCTTGTATTCGAGTCCCACCAGAGGGTTTGAGCGCACAATCGAGGCTGACACTCTGTACGAAAGTGAAGGGAGTTCTCTCCTTTGGATGAGAAATTAGGCTGAGGCGTGTGTGGTGTAAAGGTGGATATTAAAGATGGCATGGGACTGCCTGAAGAAAGGCAGGGAGGTCTCCCAGTGTCCTGGCCAACATTCCTTGCTCACTCCATCATCGTCAAAAACAAATGAATTGGTCACTCTTCTCATTACTGTTTGTGTGATCTTGCTAAATGGAGCAGTCACTTCAGAGTAAGTAATTGTACGTGACGTGCTATGGGATGTTTTTGAGAGATATAATAAGGTGCTCTATAAATGCAGGCCTTTCTTTCTTTGTGTAAGTAAATAAGAGAACGGCAGGGACAGGCATACATCATTGTGTTCTTTTTCTTCATTTTTTTTACTAGAGTCGCAACACCAATCTCAGCATTGAGCTCTTCCTGGTGGCTGACAGAGAGGAGGTAAGATTTTTCATTGGAACACAGGAGCAGGCCATTCATGCCCCTCGAGCCTGTTCTGCCATTCAATCAGATCATGGCTGATCTGTACTTCAGCTCCATGTCCCTTGATACCCATCCCCTTCACCTCAAGGAGCTTTGTCTCGATGACTGAATGGGTAAATTGCAACGCCCCGGTTATGGTGCCCAACCATCCAGACCAGGGATGTCCCAGGTTTGATGTTCCAGATCGCTACCCAGTTACCCCCCCCTGCTGGAAAGTGAGTGTGCGGACATCAGGGTCCGCCTTGGCTGTGACCGCCAAATGGAGAAATACATTAATCTCCAGGCTCGCACAAATCAAGGGTTGCCACTCGGGGGAGGTACTAGAGGCCTGTTTGGCTCTGTGAAACTGCATTCCTCCATTAGTCAGCAACCTCAGGAGAGAACGGCAGAATATTCGGGACAATAAAGCCCTGCACGGCGTTTTATACGGTAGCTGAAACTGGGGAATAGAGGAGACTTCGGAGTGATGTAACCAAAGGTCCCAAGTTCATGGTGGGGACTGACTAGATTGATCCGGGCAAATTACTCACCATGGTGAAGAGTTCAAACAAGAGAGAGAGACACAAGTTAAAGGATTAGAGGGCAAAGAGTAAGAAGGGAGGTCGAGTAGAACTTATTCAAGTAAAGTGTTTGTGGGAATAATTTACTGTGAAGGACAGTGAAACAATCAATGCAAATGGGTTCAAGACAGGATTCGAGGGGCTATTCTCTGATTTTCTGCTGCAGGCAGGGAGCCATGTCTGCCAGAGGTGCATATTGGAAATTTGGGTGTGCATGGCATTCGATTATCCAACCATTAAATGACCGGGCACCACCTGAGGCAGATTTTCACATACAGGCTGCCCAGGGGTAAACACCCCGTCAGTGGCAAAAATTGAGGAAATGACTCGTTTCATATGATTCCAGAGAGAAAATGAATTGAGCAATACGGTGAGAAGTTGGGGGGGGGGGGGAGCGGGGTGGGGGGCGCTGGGACGGTGTGTACGGGGAGTGAATCTTTCAGAAAAGGACAGGCTTGTTGGGGCTACTGGGCTTCCTTGCACCTTCAGGCCAGGAGGGGAGAAAAGAACATGAGAGCAAAAAACAAAAAATTGTTTGTTTGTTCAGTTTTCGAAAGTGCATTGCTGACATTCTCTTCATAAACACGACTTAACCGCTCGCTGTCATCTTGTTTTCCACAGTTTCTCCAAAACGAAGGGGACCTCAGGAAGACAACGGAGCGTTTAATTACTCTTGCCCATCACGTTAATCAGGTAACGGAAATGAAACGTTTTTTCTTGGGAAGCTCAGGCGAAAGGTCAAAGTGCCATAATGCAGCACTCTAATGAGGATGGAAAGAGTAGGGCAGAAGATGGCGGAACTCAAAACAGCCAACCTTGGGTTTTAAAAGGCTGTCAAGAAAGAATTGCATTTCTATTGCGCCTTTCACGACCTCAGGACGTCCCAAAGTGCTTTACAGCCAATGAAGTACTTTTTGAAGTGTGGTCACTGTTGTAATGTAGGAAACCGGGCAGCCAATTTGCGCGCAGCAAGCTCCCACAAACAGCAGTGTGGTAATGACCAGATAATCTGTTTTTAGTGATGTTGATTTGAGGGATAAATATTGGCCCAGGACACCGGGAATAACTCCCTTGCTCTTCTATCGAAATAGTGCCATGGGATCTTTTACATCCACCTGAGAGGGCAGACAGTGTCTCATCAGTTTAATGTCATTGGAGTGTCAGCCTAGATTTTTGTGCTCAAGTCTCTGGAGGAGGGCTTGAACCCACAAACTTTCATGATATCAGAGGCGAGGGTGCTACCAACTGAGCCACGGCTGACATCCTAGATCATAGATTGTAAGAGGAAGGGAAGAACGAGGGAGTTAAGAAGTTGAGGCCCTGGAAAGGGATGGGTTAGAGTGGGAGACGGTCCGAGGAGTCTTGAATGCGAGACACTGACTGCAGGGAGAAGGACGAACAATGCTGCGAGCAACCGGGGAGAAAAATCATCGGGGCACTAATAAGAATTGTGCTTCTTTTTACATTTTCTTTGAATACTTGTTTTATTAGTTATAAAAACAGTGCAATGGCTAGCGCAGCAATAGAGTGATAGGGCAGTCAGACAGAGTGAAATAAAGAAAAGTTTTACAACCTCTGCCTCCTGCCCAGCAACAGCCAAGTGCTGCCTCCCTCTTGTAATTACCAAGAACCACCACTGTAGGTCACTAGGCACTTACATTCCTCACAATAATCCGCCACTCAATGTAGCCATGGCAACCGGCAAGCTCCGTAATGTGCCACTGTATGGCACGCGAGAAAATCCTCAATAGAGCCTCCTATTTTTTCCGAAAACAGTTTATTTTTTTGATCTCGGGTTGTGAGCGACTCTGGCAAGGCCGGCGTTTGTTGTCCATCCCCAGTTATCCAGATAAGGTGTCGGTGGGCCTTCTTTTTGAATCGCTGCAGTCCCTTGTCGTGATGGTGCTCCCACGGTAGTGCTTTTGGCAACAAGAACCATAACAAATTTTGTATTTAGATAGCGCATTTAACATTGGAAGCTTCCCAAGGCGTTTCGCAGAACTGCGATGAAGTATTGGGTCAAGAGTGTAGGGTTTGAGAATGAGTTGAAGAGTGAGTTGGCAAGACGGACGGATATAGGATGGGTGTTGGGCCCAACTCCCTGAAGGCTGTGCCATTGGAAAAAAAAGAAAAAGAAAGACTTGCATTTCTATAGCGCCTTTCACAATCTCAGAACATCCCCAAAGCGCTTTACAGCCAATGAAGTACCTTTGAACTGTAGTCACTGTTGTAATGTAGGAAACGCGGCAGCCAATTTGCGCACAGCAAGCTCCCATAAACAGAAATGTGATATTGACCAGATAATCTGTTTTTAGTGATGTTGATTGAGCGATAAATATTGGCCCAGGACACCGGGGATAACTCCCCTGCTCTTCTTCGAAATAGTGCCATGGATGATGGAATGAAGCGAGGGATAAATTTAAAGAGGGTCTGTGTGAGAAATTCCAAGGAAGATTTACAGGTTCTAAGCCCACTGTTGGGATTCTATGTTTTTCAGATCTACTACAAGCAGTTAAATATCCAGATTTTTCTAGTTGGCATAGAAATCTGGACAACTGAAAACAAGATCAGCTCCAGCCATGACACCTCAGAGGCTCTGCAAAAGTTCATGAAATGGAGAAGTAAAGATCTTCTGCCAAGGAAACACCACGATAACGCCCAACTTATCAGGTAGCTTTGAGCCTGTGCCATTGTACAACTACCATCTGTGGGGGAGGGGTACTGCTGGTTTCAAAGGGGCATCATTGCCCATGAAAAGTTGCACATTAGATAAGTTCTGGACCAGAAAGGACCCGTTGTAGTCCACTATCCGATCCCAAAGTCTGGAAAATATCTCCCACACCCCTCAATTATAGCACAGAATACACAGCACAGAAACAGGCCATTCGGCCCAACTGGTCTGTGCTGGTGTTTATACTCAAGTCTCCTCCCATTCCATCTACCTCATCTCAGCCTTTTATAAGCACATAAGAATCAGGAGCAGGAGTAGGCCATTCAGCCCCCCGAGCCTGCTCCGCCATTCAATAAGATCTTGGCTAATCTTTGACCTCAACTTCACTTTTCTGCCCGAGCCCCATATCCCTTGATTTCTTTCAACTCCCACAGCTCTTAATAACTTCCCTTACTTAATACCTGTCCCTCTACATCTTGAATTACTGCATATTTGGTGGTGGGGGAGTGGGGGAAGAATGTTTGTAAATCTACATATTAACCATGCTTATCATATTGGCATTGCGCCATGGTACATAAGAATTAGGAGCAGGAGTAGGCCATAAGGCTCCTCGAGCCTGCTCCGCCATTCAATAAGATCATGGCTGATCTTCGACCTCAACTCCACTTTCCCGCCCGATCTCCATATCCCTTGATTCTCCTAGAGTCCAAAAATCTATCTATCTCAGCCTTGAATATACTCAAAGACTCAGCATCCACAGCCCTCTGGGGTAGAGAATTCCAAAGATTCACAACCATCTGAGTGAAGAAATTCCTCCTCATCTCAGTCTTAAATGGCCGATCCCTTATCCTGAGACTATGAGCCCTAGTTCTAGACTCTCCAGCCAGGGGAAACAACCTCTCAGCATCTACGCTGTCAATCCCCCTCAGAATCTTATATGTTTCAATGAGATCACCTCTCATTCTTCTAAACTCCAGGAAGTATAGGCTCAATCTTCTCAATTCCTCCTTATAGGACAATGAACCTGTGTTCTTGGATTGTATGGCGATGCATTTCTCTACTGTGCCACCGAGGGGAGCTCTAGCTTTGCATTTTTATTACAATAGACTTCAGGCAGCAGATGCAAGATCCTCGATACAGATCCCTGCACACTGCTGTAGTAACTGGCCCAATGAGGCGTTTTCAGAGATGTTTACTTTTCGGATGCTATTTAAAGGGGACATCTTGCTGTCAATAGTGCTTTAGATCCAACTTGGTTTGCCTTTCACTGAATAGTTTTCCCTTTTGGTTTTTTCTCCCCCAGTGGTGCGCCTTTTCAAGAGTCGGTAGGGCAAGCCTACCTGAAGGAGATGTGCTCGAAGGAGAGAAGTGGAGGAGTTGTCAAGGTACGGCCGGATGTTGCTTGTTCAGCAGATCTTTTGGGTGAATTTTTGCGTTCTTTGAGGTGAATGCTGGCAAATGGGAGACTTCTTCCACCAGTGTCAGCGATGGGTCAGATAATTTGTGGGTATGATAAGGCCTGGATCATGTATAGCATGGATCAGAGAAAGTGTGGGTCAGATAAATTGTGGGTCAGATATAGCATGGATCAGATATAGCATGGGTCAGTAAATTGTGGGTCAGATATAGAAGGAGTTAGATATAGGGCAAGCCAGTTAAAGTGTGGGTCTGATATAGCATGGGTTAGATATAGCAGAAGTTAGATAAAACACAAGCTGCATATAGCCCAGGACAGATATAGCCCAGGACAGACAAAGTATGTGTCAGATGTAGCAGGGATCAGATATACCCAACAAGCAAGATATAGTACAGGTTAGATATAGGACCAGTCAGGTATAGCATGGAACAGATATAACACAGGTTAGACATAATATGGGCCAGACATCTTACAAGCCAGGATAGAGCATGGGCAGGCTATCACCTAGGTTGGACATAGCACGAGTCAGATAAAGCACCGGTTAGAAATAGTACAGGGTAGACACCGAATGGGTCAGATGTATCACAAGTTCAATATAGCTAGGATCAGATGCAGCACAAATCAGATATAGCACGAGTTAAATATAGCAGGGTCAGAGATAGCACGGGGCAGAAATAGCACAGCTACGCTGGTCAGATGTAGGATTGGATAAAGCATGAGTTAGATGTAGCACGGGTCGATGCAGGTGCAGAGTCAAGCTCTCTTAGCTTCCCCCTTACAACATGCCCTAACACTAACATTAAGAAAGTGTGACACTTCCAATTCTCACACCTGCTGACCTCGTGACTTCTCTCACTAGTTTTGTCAAATAGTGTAGAATTATGGCCAATTTTGTGCTGTAGGTGTATTCCCACTTGGAACTGGATTAAGACGGAGAAACTCTTTTCATTTAGGGGTCAGCAGAGAGAGAGAGGGCAGATTCACACCCATTCGTCTGAGTGTGATGCAAGTTAAAGACATAAAGCAACTATTTTCACTGAATCAAAGAAGGCTAAAAAGAGATTTAATTGAGATTTGTTTAAACGATGAAGGGTTTTGATAGGGTAGATAGAGAAAGACTATTTCCTCTGGTTGGAGAGTCAGTGACAAGATCAGTCTAAGATTGTCTGTAAGAAAGGTGCTGAGACTAGTTAGGCCACAGCTAGAGTACTGCATACAGTTCTGGTCACCACATTACAGGAAAGATGTGATCGCACTAGCGAGGGTACAGAGGAGATTTATGAGGATGTTGCCAGGACTGGAGAATTTTAGCTATGAGGAAAGATTGGATAGGCTGGAGTTGTTTTCTTTGGAACAGAGGAGGCTGAGGGGAGACTTAATTGAGGTGTATAAAATTATGAGGGGCCTAGATAGAGTGGATAGGAAGGACCTATTTCCCTTAGCAGAGAGGTCAATAACCAGGGGCCATAGATTTAAAGTAATTGGTAGAAGGATTAGAGGGGAGTTGAGGAGAACTTTTTTCACCCAGAGGGTGGTGGGGGTCTGGAACTCGCTGCCTGAAAGGGTGGTAGAGGCAGAAACCCTCAACACATTTAAAAAGCACTTGGTAATGCACTTGAAGTGCCGTAACCTACAGACCAAGAGCTAGAAAGTGGGATTAGGCTGGATAGCTCTTTTATGGCTGGCACAGACACAATGGGCCGAATGGCCTCCTTCTGTGCCGTAAATTTCTATGGTTCTACGAGATGGGTTAAGAGAAATTTATTTGCATAGACGGTTGTGGGAGCATGGAATGTTTTTCCACAGGGAGAGAATGAAGCAGAAACCATTGCATCTTTCAAGAGAAAAGTAAATAGATATTTGAAGCAGAGGAAGACACAGGCCTAAGGGGAGAGAGCGGGACAGTGGCATTAGTTTTGGACTGCTCTAGTGAAGAGTCTGAATGAGCTGAATGCCTTTCTTCTGTGCTGTAAACCTCTATGGTTCTATAGATGAAAGCACAGCGTACATAAAGATTTATGCATTCATATCAAGGTGTGGATGCTGTTGTAAGGCTCATGAGGTACCACGCTAATGAACTCCTTTTTTTTGTTGCATTTGCAGGATACACGGGATAGTACCAGAAAAGTGGCTAACTATATTGCTCACGAGATGGGTCACAATCTGGGAATGTATCACGATGGATCCACTTGTCACTGCCCAGTCACCTCTGGGAAGTGCTTACTGGCGATATCAACTGTGTAAGGACAATTAACATTTACCTCATTCCATTTAATGAGCTTTTGAATGTCAGGTAGCTGGCTTGACACTTTACATTATGGTCATTAAAGGAACGTTGCCTTCCTAAAAACAAAATTAAATGTGTTCTTTGTAAACTTTACTCGTAAACACATTGGGAGTCATTTTAACTTTGGGCAAAAGTGTAAAATGGGCGATATGAAATAAGCCGCCCATTTGTACACTTCTCCCGATTCCCGTTTCCATTGACTTCAACGATATTGACTGCCACTGACTATCGGCCAAACTTAAAATTGCCCCTATCGTGTGGCGAAATGTGTGCTGATGTAACACCTTGTCACATTGCTGAGATGTCTCAAAGCTCTTCGCGCGGCGAGGTATCCTTTGAAGTGCAGTGACCAATGTTTATGTAGGCGACTGTGACCGCCATTCAGTGATGGCAAAAATAGCACCAAAAACAGACCATCACTTGATTGGCACATGATGCCAATCGTGATGACAATGATGCCCGGCACAATTGGCTCATCTCCGTTTCAACCAAAAAAAAACACTTGTCCAAAACTGTAAAGAACCCAAGTGTAGATGGGAGAAGGACCTAGCCTCTTGAAGTGGCAGGAGCATCATATATATATATATATATATCATGTAAGAGATGAAGGTAGTTTTAGTGATCCTTTCTTCCCCCAAGCACTTTGCACCTTCACTCTCAGCAGGGGAGAGGCTTAAATGGGCCAGAATGGCAATCCATTGGAGACCCTGTAGGTTAAGATTCTTTTCGATTCTCATTTCCATTGAGATGGCATGCACACAGCAGACAGGGCCTTAGTTCTAATACCTCATCAGCTGGTGGCACTGCCAGTGATCCGGCACTCCCTCAGTACTGCTCTGGCGTGTTAGCCTCTGCTATAAGGTGAAGTCCTAGCGTGGGATTAAAACCCAACGAGACTGCTACCAATCAAGCCAAACTGACGAAAAAATTCTCCTCACCTTTTCCGTGGTTCTTTTGCCAATTACCTCAATTCTGTGTCCTCTGGTTACTGACCCTCCTGCCAGTGGAAACAATCAAAAGCCCTTCATGATTTTGAGCACCTCTATTAAATATCCCCTCCCTATCTCTGTAATCTGCTTCAGCCCCACAACCCCCTGAGATATCTGCGCTCCTCTAATTCTGCCCTCTTGAGCATCCCTGATTATAATCGCTCAACCATTGGTGGCCGTGCCTTCTGTTGCCTAGGCCCTAAGCTCTGGAATTCCCCACCTAAACCTCTCCGCCTCGCTCCCTCTCTTTCCTCCTTTAAGATGCTCCTTGAAACCTACCTCTTTGACTAAGCTTTTGGTCACCTGCCCTAATTTCTCCTTATGTGGCTCAGTGTCAAATTTTTTGTCTTTTAATACTCCTGTGAAGCGCCTTGGGACGTTTTACTACGTTAAAGGCACTATATAAATACAAGTTGTTGTTGTTAATCTTCTCTGCACTAAGGAGAACAATCCCAGCTTCTCTAATCTCTCCACATAACTGAAGTCTCTCATCCCTGGAACCATTCTGGTGAATCTCCTCTGCACACTCTCCAATAATGATAAAAGATTTATGCAAGCTCTGTTTATTTTCATTTGTTTACTGTCTTAGTTTCCCTAAAATAATTTTTTTTTTAAAAACATGCTTGCTTTTCCCGCAGGTGGATGATGAATCCGATATTCAGTGACTGCAGTAAAGTATCACTCAACCAGTTCTTGAAACAGCATGACATCCGCTGTTTAATGGATCAACCAGATAGCTCCATGGTGAGTGAGGTTATCTCAGATTGATTCAACAAAAATAAATCCCACTCAGATAACCAGTTCCACCTTATTTGGCAAGGCAGGCAATTGGGAATGGTCTTAGATAATTCTATCTCCAGTTTAACTTTCCATCTGCTGACTCCTCTGTCTCTGCCAGTATAGCAGCTATTGTTATTCTCGTTGGCATGGAAGATTTTTCAACTCGCTCTTGCCCTCCTTCAGATCTGATGCCATGTCTTGGCCCAATCCTGCCTGTCATTCTGTATCCTTTGTTAAATCTCAGCCTCCGGGCCCAACTACATATCTGCTCGAAAATTTGCTTTTAGAGTTTCTAAATGTGACTTTATTTGAAGCATCAGCAGCTGTCTCCCTTCCCTACCCTTTTTTTTATTATTCATTCACGGGAGATGGGCGTCACTGGGAAAGCCAGCATTTATTGCCCATCCCTAATTGCCCTTGAGAAGGTGGTGGTGAGCCGTCACAGTTGATAACACAATGGCTTGCTAGGCCATTTCAGAGGGGAGTTAAGAGTCAACAACGTTGCTGTGGGTCTGGAGTCACATATAGGCCAGACCAGGGAAGGATGGCAGATTTCCTTCCCTAAAGGGCAACACGGTGGCATAGTGGTTAGCACTGTTGCCTCACAGCGCCAGGGACCCGGGTTCGAATCCGGCCTCGGGTGACTGTTTGTGTGGAGTTTGCACATTCTCCCCGTATCTGCGTGGGTTTCCTCCGGGTGCTCCGGTTTCCAGTCCAAAGATGTGCGGGTTAGGTTGATTTGGCTATGATAAATTGACTCTTAGTGTTAGGGGGATTAAATACGTGGGGTTACGGGATAGGGTGGGATATGTGTTGGTGCAGGCTCGATGGGCCGAAATGGCCTCTATCTGCACTGTGGGGATTCTGTGATTCTGTGAACTCTCAAATTATCCATCGCCTTGAAGGCTCTGGCCTAATCCATCATTGGCAGTATGGTTTCTGGCATGGCCATTTTACTGGTGGACTTGTTCCCTATATTGGAACTCCGATCTTGTGGTCAATCATCGGCCATTGACTTACCTCGACAAGGGCTTGGTACCATGAACTTCAAAACGAGTTTCCATCAATGGCCTCCCACCAAACCTGCTCTAATTTCCTCTGAAATGGCTCTTTGGTGAAGTAGTTGAGGCTCATCCTCTGACCCTTCATTAACTCAGAGGTTCACCAGACTCTGCTCTCCCCCACTCTGATCAGCCGCGGTACCCTGTCTGAGCTTCCCCATCCCAGCCTAAAGGCTGCGTCCCTGGATATGAGTGACGGCACCAAAGGTAACTGGTTTCATCGTTTTGTTTTCTCAGAATATCACAGTCTCCTTAGTAAATGATGATACCTCGAAGAACTATAAAGTTGGTAAGTACATGGCTGGGTAACAAGGGGGCAGAGAATGAGCATGATCACCAGATAGAGTAAATAAGGAGAAACATGTTTCCACTGGCAGGAGGGTTGGTAACCAGAGGACACAGAACCAGAGGGGTGATAAAGAGAATTTTTTGTAATGCAGCGTGTTGTTAAGATCTGGAATGCATTGCTTGAAAGGGCGGTGGAAGTAGATTCAATAGTAAATTGATATGCTTGAAAAGGAAACATTTAAGGGCTATGGGAAAAGAGCAACGAAGTGGCACAGAGCCGGCACAGGCACGATGGGCCGAATGGCCTCCTTCTGTGCTGTATGATTCTATGAAGAACAAAGGGGGAAGGTAGAAGACTTTTTGTCCTCACACTAAAGATTATTAGAATATGGAATATTTTCCCACACGAAGCTATTCGGGCAGAGCTTGTAACATAATTTAAACTGGAAGTGGATTAGTATTTGAGAAGAACATAAAAGGATAGAAAGGGCAATGAAATGGGATTAGATGCAGTTAAAAAGCTAGAACCAGCAGAGACAGGATAGGCCAAATGGCCTTCTTCTAGCCCGTAATTTTTGCGATTGTATTAGGTAAATTTACCAATCATACACTTTCAGTGGGGAGCCACCCCTTGAAGGGAGTGCGGATTGGAGAGAGGACTACACTACTGTAGGGCTGATGCTCCTTTCGAGGGAGGCTGCCCACTCAGAGCGCAGGATCGGTAAATTTACCCTCGTAGGAACTAACCATTTCTCTGTTCCTTCACACTTGGGTTTAATTTTTAGTGTCATCCAGTCTAGTTAGTTAAAATAGTGAGTAGGCGAGACGTACAGACTAAGAAGGTCCCACAGTCAATATGTGTTATGTGCTGAGTTAGCTGTTTTCAGTTGGAGTAACTAGTAAGAGCATTGCTATTGGCCTTAGGCTGAGGATAGAGAAAAATCAGCTCGGGATGGTTGTAATGCTCTCTATTGTCAACACCCGCCGTCTAGATCATGCATCACCTGGAGGAGGCCAGTTGTCCTTGGAACCTTAGCAGGAGTAGAGGGAGGGCAGATGGAAAAGCGGCAGAAAAAAAAAAGTGTCGGGGTTGGAAAATAGAATTTTTCTTTTTGGCAACACATGGAAATCAGGAGCATAGATTATTTTCTGCGGAATGGATGCTGAATGTCTTCTTGACATCCATTTTTCTTGTTCCCAATGACAGGTGCTGTTGTCTCTGCATCGTTGCTCTTCCTCATTATTGCTGGACTTGCGATGGTAGTGTTCCTGAAGAAAAGGACAACAAGCAGTGTTGGGAGCACCGATTACACTTCCGAAAATCTCCTTCAGCAAAGCACCGCCGACTTAAACGAGTGTGAGCGAGGTAAAGGGAAATCTTCCACGTCTCCCCTCCAAAGCAAGCAGCTAGCTCCACGAGCTAATTGACGGGGCTCCCGCCTTCATGTTCCCTTTGTTCCCGCCCGTTTTGGCTCGGGGAAACAGAAAGAAGATCGGCGTCATTCACTACACAACGATGTCGGAAACAAGTGACGCAAAGACAAG
The DNA here is from genome assembly GCA_030390025.1 of Squalus acanthias. Taxonomy (NCBI): domain Eukaryota; kingdom Metazoa; phylum Chordata; class Chondrichthyes; order Squaliformes; family Squalidae; genus Squalus; species Squalus acanthias. Next base: position 14,654,489 of record CM059426.1, read on the forward strand.
ATTTCTGCGATCGCGTTCTGCACGTCTTCCCAGTGGGAAGGGACACCGGGCGGGGTGTATGATGGGCCCCTGATCTGCTACCGCCAACCGTTCAAATCAGCCCTCAAGTGTCTCAAGATTTGCCAAAGATATTTTTTCATGAAGACTTTGCTGCTTTAAAGACTCCCAACAAAGTGGAGAGACAAAAGCCAGAGTGAGCACAGTTAAAACTCAGGCCAACTTTGTTGTTAATAGGTAGTGAAGGTAAGAATTTCAGATAGGAACTGAGGATGTAGCTCAGCCACTGTGAAACTTGAACAATCCCCAACAAATGTGAACACTTGTTTAACCAGAAATATTACTGCAGGGCAGTAAGAGGGACAGAGTTGTACATATCCCCTATCTACAAATAAACACACTCATGCTGCATTCCTTTGCGCATTGTCTTTAGGCAGGTGTAACCAATGTTCTCTCTGAGCTGCGCGGGTGGGCAGGCCGCGCTGCAATCGGGAGGTCCCGCGCAGGCCGTTCACGAGCTGGAAGTGATACTGCGCATGCGCGGCCGCGCAGCATATTTCAAGGGACTGCGCGCGAAAAAAAAAATTTGAGGGAACATTGGTGTTGAGCCTTTTTAAATAAATGGGTTCGCCGTACCAAAAGTGGCTAAAAAGAAACCCAGCCAACGCTTTTCGTTCTGATGAAAGGTTCCACACCCGAAACATCGACTCAATTCTATTCTCCTCACAGTTGCCGCCCGACCTCCTGAGTGTCTCCAGCATTTTCTGTGCCGGCATCGGCTGTATTCATATTCCAAAAGTAATGCGCACAGAAATATAACAAAAACCACGTTAAAGCATTCAAACCTCAACTCGTCTTGTCTCAGTTGAGTTGGCATATCCAGTCTAGCTGTACTCCGCCAACTTGGTGGTGATGTGATAATGACCAGGATAGTCTGTTTTTAATGATGTTGATTGAGGGCTGAATATTGGCCCAGGACACCGGGGATAACTCCCCTGCTCTTCTTCGAAATAGTGCCATGGGATCTCTTACGTCCATCTGAGAGAGCAGACGGAACCTCATTTTAACATCTCATCTGAAAGACGGCACCTCTGACAATGCAGCATTCCCTCAGTACTGCGCTGGGAGTGTCAGCCGAGATTTTTGTGCTCAAGTCTCTGGAGTGGGATTGTGAACCCACAGCCTTCTGACTCCGAGGCGAGAGTGCTACCCACTGAGCCACGGCTGACACCACGATTGTCAAATAAACCTCATCGAATTCATGATCTCTGCTATTGTAAATCTGAATAATTATTATTCATCTAATATTTGCTTCTGTTTCTTCTGACTTGTGTTAGAAAGTCAGAAGCTTTGACCTGCAAAATGTGAAATGCTGTCATCTGTGAAATAAACCTTTTTGTATGCTAGCGAAAGGCGTGAGTTATTTCTGTATATTCTATCGAAGGCAAGGAGTGTAGCTTTTAAAAATAATATATTCATTCTCGGGATGTGGGCTCGCTGATTGTTAGCTTGTTATTATTTAAGAAAGGTGAGAGAAAGAAACCAGGAAATTATAGACCTGTTAGTCTAACATCCGTTGTGGGGAAGTTATTGGAATCTATAATTAAGGACAGTGTGACTAAGCGCCTGGAGAAATTTGAGCTGATTAGAGAGAGCCAACATGGATTTGTAAAGGGTAGGTCATGCCTAACGAACCTAACTGAATGTTTTGAGGAAGTTACTAAAGTAGTAGGCAAGGGAATGTCTATGGATGTAGTTTATATGGACTTCCAGAAGGCATTCGATAAGGTTCCACATGAGACTGTTAGCTGAAATTAAAGCTCATGGAATTGAAGGCATAATATAGAGATTCATTAAGCGATAGTAGACAGAGAGTAGGGATATGTACTCGAATTGGAAGGAAGTGACGAATGGTGTCCCACAAGGATCTGTGCCGAGGTCTCATCTATTCAGTATATTTATCAATGACTTAGATAATAGCGAGTCAAAATATCCAAGTTTGCTGATGACAAAGATTGGTGGCATAGTAAGCAGTGTATACTGGAGCATAATATTACAAAGAGGCATGTAAGTGAGTGGGTGAAACTGTGCCAGATGGATTTCAATGCAGGTAAGTGTGAGGTCATCCATTTTGGACCACAAAAGGAGAGATCCAAGTATTATTTAAATGGTGAAAAGCTAGGAACAGTGGGGGTCCAGAGAGACTTCGGGGTCCATGTACACAGTTCACTGAAATGTAGTGGTCAGGTACAAAGAATAATCAAAAAGGCCAATGGAATGTTAATCTTTATAACTAGAGGGCTAGAATATACAGCGGAGGAAGTTTTGCTACAGCTGTACAATGCCCTGGTTAGACCACATCTGGAGCACTGTGTACAGTTCTGGGCACCGCACCTTAGAAAGGATATATTGGCCTTGGAAAGAGTGCAGCGCAGATTCACCAGAATGTTACCAGGGCTCCAAGGGTTAGATTATGAGGAGAGATTATATAAACTAGGCTTGTATGCCATGGAATAGAGAAGGTTAAGGGGTGATTTGATTGAGGTTTTTAGGATTTTAGAAGGAATTGATAGGGTAGATAGAGAGAAACCTTTTCCGCTGGTGGGGGGGGGGGGGGGTCTAGGACAAGGGGACATAATCTTAAAATCAGAGCCAGGCCGTTCAGGAGAGAAGCTAGGAAACACTTCTTCACACAAAGGGTGGTAGAAGTGTGGAACTTTCTCCCACAAAAAGCAGGAGATACTAGCTCAATTAATAATTTTTAATCTGGGATCGATAGATTTTTGTTAGGTAAGGATATGAAGGTATATGGAGCCAAGGTGGGTGGTGGAGTTAAGATACAGATTAGCCATGATCTCATTGAATGGCGGGACAGTCTTGAGGGGCTGAATGGCCTAATTCTGTTCCTATGTTCCTGAGACTTGAGAGCTGGCATCACAGTACATAATATTTCCCATGGAGACAAACAATACCCCAACACCATCCCAGTTACAGCTGAGCAATTGCTAGGCCACTTCAGAGGTCAGTTAGGAGCCAACCAGTGTAGGTCAGCGAGCACGGAGGGTGGGTCGGGGGGTACTTCCCATGTACCAACCCCATTGTCTCATGCAAACATGCATCAGTTTCTTATTAGAGTTCAGTGTTCTGGTCTCACTCACCTTTCCTCAAAACCCATTCACACTCATTGTCAACTAGGCGTTACAAATCATAGAAATTTACAGCACAGAGGAGGCCATTCAGCCCATCGCGTCTGTGCTGGCCGAAAGAAGCATAGAAACATAGAAAAATAGGAGCAGGAGTCAGCCATTCGGCCCTTCGAGCCTGCTCCGCCATTCAATATGATCATGGCTGATCCTCTATCTCAATATCATATTCCCACTCTCGCCCCATACCCCTTGATGCCTTTTGTGTGTAGAAAACTATCTATCTCCTTCTTAAATATATTCAGTGACTTGGCCTCCACAGCCTTCTGTGGTAGAGAATTCCACAGGTTCACCACCCTCTGAGTGAAGAAATTTCTCCTCATCTCAGTCCTAAATGTCCTACCCCGTATCCTGAGACTGTGACCCCTCATTCGAGACACCCCAGTCAGGTGAAACATTCTCCCTGTATCCAGTCTGTCTAGCCCTGTCAGAATTTTATACGTTTTGATGAGATCCCCTCTCATTCTTCTAAACTCTAGTGAATACAGGCCCAGTCGACCCAATCTCTCCTCATACAACAGTCCTGCCATCCCAGGAATCAGTCTGGTGAACCTTCGCTGCACTCCCTCTATGGCAAGTATATCCTTTCTTAGGTAAGGAGACCAAAACTGCACACAGTACTCCAGGTGTGGTCTCACCAAGGCCCTGTATAACTGTAGTAAGACGTCCTTGCTCCTGTACTCAAATCCTCTTGCAATGAAGGCCAACATACCATTTGCCTTCCTAACTGCTTGCTGCACCTGCATGTTTGCTTTCAGTGACTGGTGTACAAGGACACCCAGGTCCCTTTGCACATCAACATTTCCCAATCCATCACCATTTAAATAATACTCTGCCTTTCTGTTTTTCCTACTGAAGTGGATAACTTCACATTTATCCATTTTATACTGCATCTGCCATGTATTTGCCCACTCACTAAATTGCCTTGAAGCTTCTTTGCATCTCCTCACAACTCACAATCCCACCTAGTTTCGTGTCATCAGCAAACTTGGAAATATTACATTTGGTTCCCTCATCCAAATCATTGATATATATTGTGAATAGCTGGGGCCCAAGCACTGATCCCTGCGGTACCCCACTAGTCACCGCCCGCCACCCCGAAAAGGACCCATTTATTCCTACTCTCTGTTCCTGTCTGTTAACCAATTTTCAATCCATGCCAGTATATTACTCCAAATCCCATGTGGTTTAATTTTGCACACTAACCTCTTATGTGGGACTTTATCAAAGGCCTTCTGAAAATCCAAATACACTACATCCACTGGTTCTCCCTTATCTATTCGACCAGTTACATCCTCAAAAAAACTCCAGTAGGTTTGTCAAACACAATTTCCCTTTCAAAAATCCATGTTGACTTTGTCTAATCTTGTTGATATTTTCTAAGTGTCCTGTTATCACATCCTTTATAATAGACTAGCATTTTCCCCACTACTGATGTTAGGCTATCCGGTCTGTAAATCCCTGTTTTCTCTCTCCCTCCTTTTTTAAATAGCGGGGTTACATTTGCCACCCTGCAATCTGCAGGAACTGTTCCATAATCTATAGAATTTTGGAAGATGACAACCAATGCATCCATTATTTCCATGGCTACCTCTTTTAGTACTCTGGGATGCAGATTATCAGGCCCTGGGGATTTATCGGCTTTCAGTCCCATTAATTTCTCCAGCACTATTTTTTTACTAATATTAATTTCCTTTAAGTCCTCCTTCTCTCTAGACCCTTTTAACATTTCTGGGAAGTTATTTGTGTCCTCTTCCGTGAAGACAGAACCAAAGTACTTGTTTAATTGCTCTGCCATTTCCTTGTTCCCCATTATAAATTCTCCCGTTTCTGACTGTAAGGGACCTACATTTGTCTTCACTAATCTTTTTCTTTTTACATACTTGTAGAAGCTTTTACAGGCCGCTTTTATGTTCCTTGCAAGTTTACTCTCATACTCTATTTTCACCTCTTAATCAATCTCTTGGTCCTATTTTGCTGAGCTCTAACTGTACCCAACCCTCAGGCTTGCTACTTTTTCTGGCAACTTTATATGACTCTTTTTTGGATCTAATACTATCCTTAATTTATTTTGTTAGCCATGATTGGGCCGCTTTTCCTTTTGTGTTTTTCTGCCAGAAAGGAATGTATAACTGTTTCAATTCATGCATTAGTTCCTTAAATGTTAGCCATTGCCTATCCACCATCATGCCTTTTAATGAAGCTCCCCAATCTATCATAGCCAACTCACTCCTCATACCTTCGTAGTTTCCTTTGTTTAGATTTCGGACCCTAGTTTCGGATTGGACTTCTTCACTTTCCATCTTAATGAAGAATTCTATCATGTTATGGTCACTATTCCCTAAAGGACCCCGCACAACAAGGTTATTAATTAACCCCTTCTCATTGCACAATACCCAATCTAGGATAGCCTGTTCCCTAGTTGGCTCCTCAACGTACTGGTCTAAAAAACCATCTCGTACACACTCCAGGAATTCATCCTCCACAGTATTATTGCTAATTTGGTTTGGCCAGTCTATATGTAGATTAAAGTCACCCATGATTACTGTAGTACCCTTGTTACATGCATCTCTAATTTCCATCCCCTACATCACCACTACTGTTTGGAGGCCTATAGACAACTCCCACCAATGTTTTCTGCCCCTTGGTGCTTCTTAGCTCACTACCCAGATCTCACTTAGCTGAATCTACATCTTGATTTTCTGAGCCAATATTCTTTCTCACTATTGCTCTGATTTCATCCTTTACTAACAACGCCACCCCACCTCCTTTTCATTTTTGCCTGTCCTTCCTAAATATCGAATATCCTTGGATATTCAGCTTCCAGCCTTGGTCACCCTGCAGCCATATCTCCGTAATCGCAATTATATCATATCCATTTACATCTATTTGCGCTGTTAATTCGGCTACCTTATTAAGAATGCTTTGTGCATTCAGATACAGTGCCTTTAGATTTTTAACATTTAACATTTTTAGACAGCTTAACATTTCTTTGTACTATTGCGGATAAGAAAAAATGGTAAGACAAATAATAGTGTCTTACCATTTTTTCTTACCCGGACCCTATTTGTTAGTGCACTCCTTTGTCCCTCTGTCCCTTCTTGACACAATCTGGTTATCCTTACCCCAATCACTTTCCTGCACTGCATCCTTGTCTTTTCTCTTTAGCATTCTAGATGGCTCTCCACCGGGACCTCCCCCCCCTTATTTAGTTTAAAGCCCTATCTACCTCCCTAGTTATTCGATTCGCTAGAACTCTGGTCCCAGCATGGTTCAGGTGTAGTTTGTCCCAACGGAACAGCTCTCTCTTTCCCCAGTACTGGTGCCAGTGCCCCACGAATCGAAACCCACTTCTCCCACACCAATCTTTGAGCCACGCATTCATCTCCCTGATCCTATTGACCCTATGCAAATTTGCTCGTGGCTCCGGTAATAATCCAGAGATTACGACCTTTGTGGTTCTACTTTTTAATTTAGTCCCAAGCTGCTCAAACTCTCTCAGCAGAACCTCTTTCTTTGTCCTACCTATGTCGTTGGTACCTACGTGGACCACGACAACTGGATCCTCCCCCTCCCAGTCCAAGTTCTTCTCCAGCCTGGAGGAGATGTCCTTTACCCTGGCACCGGGTAGGCAACATAGCCTTCGGGACTCACGCTCCTGGCTGCAGAGAACAGTGTCTATCCCCCTAACTATACTGTCGCCTACTACAACCACCTTCCTTTTTACTCCCCCCACTTGAACGGCTTCCTGTACCATGGTGCCGTAGTCAGTTTGCTCGTCCTCCCTGCAGTCCCCACTCTTGTCCACAAGGGTTGCAAGAACCACGAATCTATTGGACAAGTGCAGGGACTGAGGCTCCTGCAATACTACCTCCTGGATCCCCGTACCTGCCTCACTCGCAGTCACACCCTCCTGTCCCTGACTACGTGTCAATTCTAAAGTATTTAATCTAAGGGGTGTGGCTGCCTCCTGGAACAAAAGGTCCAGGTAACTTTCTCCCTCCCTGATGTCTCGCAATGTCTGCAGATCGAACTCCAGCTCCTCAACTCGGAGCCGAAGTTCCTCGAGCCGCAGACACTTATCGCAGATGTAGTCGCCCTGGACAACAATGTCCACAAGCTCCCACATATTGCAGCAGCAACACATCTCCTGTTCTCCCATTATTTATTTATTTAATTAATTAGTTTAGTGTTAATCAAATTATTTACCTCGTTTAGTTTAATAAATTAATTAAATTAAGTTTAGTTTTTAAAATTTAGTTATATGTTATATATTAACTTAAAACTTGGCCCACAGACACTACCAATCACTTACCTGCCTTACCTGTGACGTCACACTGCCGCTTTCTCTTGTTGATGCAGGTCTGCTGCTGCTTTTATCCCCGCTCTCGGGCCTCGCTCTGCTCCCGCTCTCGGGCCTCGCTCTACTCTCGCTCTCGGGCCTCGCTCTGCTCCCGCTCTCGGGCCTCGCTCTGCTCCCGCTCTCGGGCCTCGCTCTGCTCCCGCTCTCGGGCCTCGCTCTGCTCCCGCTCTCGGGCCTCGCTCTGCTCCCGCTCTCGGGCCTCGCTCTGCTCCCGTTCTCGGGCCTCGCTCTGCTCCCGCTCTCGGGCCTCGGTCTGCTCCCGCTCTCGGGCCTCGCTCTGCTCCCGCTCTCGGGCCTCGCTCTGCTCCCGCTCAGGTCTGCCGCCGCTCTGCTCCCGCTCTCGGGCCTCGCTCTGCTCCCGCTCTCGGGCCTCGCTCTGCTCCCGCTCTCGGGCCTCGCTCTGCTCCCGCTCTCGGGCCTCGCTCTGCTCCCGCTCTCGGGCCTCGCTCTGCTCCCGCTCTCGGGCCTCGGTCTGCTCCCGCTCTCAGGCCTCGCTCTGCTCCCGCTCTCGGGCCTCGGTCTGCTCCCGCTCTCGGGCCTCGCTCTGCTCCCGCTCTCGGGCCTCGCTCTGCTCCCGCTCAGGTCCGCCGCCGCTCTGCGGGAGAAGTTAGGAAAAGCAAGCACCTATTTCCCTTAGCAGAGAAAAAGAGCTATCCAGCCTAATCCCACTTTCCAGCTCTTGTTCCGTAGCCTTGTAGGTTACGGCACTTCAAGTGCATATCCAAGTACTTTTTAAATGCGCTGAGGGTTTCTGCCTCGACCACCCTTTCAGGCAGTGAGTTCCAGACCCCCACCACCCTCTGGGTGAAAAAAATTCTCCTCAACGCCCCTCTAACCAATAATTTTAAATCTATGTCCCCTGGTTATTGACCCTTCTGCTAAGGGAAATAGGTCCTTGTATCCACTCTATCTAGGCCCCTCATAATTTTATACACCTCAATTAAGTCTCCCCTCAGCCTCCTCTGTTCCAAAGAAAACAACCCCAACCTATCCAATCTTTCCTCACAGCTAAAATTCTCCAGTCCTGGCAACATCCTCGTAAATCTCCTCTGTACCCTCTCTAGTGCCGACCTGTGCCAGACAGGCTGGTCAAGAAATTCAGCAAGTGTCTCTTTCCTAAGCAGATCTATCATCTACCATCTGGTTCATGTAGCCTTAAGAATGAGCAGGGAGCAAGGGAACACTGGCACTGACTAGGATCACACTCGTCGAAGGAGATTAAAAAGACAAACTGTGCTGCCAACATTATCAATCTTGATTTTGACTACTGTGTTAATGTGCACCAATCAGAGGGATAGAAGGTACTAAGGGCTCAATTAGGGGTGGAAAATCATGACAGGGGAGGGGGGTCCATACCTGAATTGCTAGTACGTGCTTCTGGTGGTCAAATCTCTGCTTTGGGATCAGCAATTTGTAACATTACCCTGGATATTTTGGAAAACGCCATAAAAAAGGGTGGAATGAGATTTTGGTGTATAGGGTTCCTGAATACAAAAGAGGGGATGGTGAATTGTTCCAAGATATTGGTTAGGCCACAGCTGGGAGTACTATACCGCAATTTCGAGCCTCTTGTTATAGAAATGTTACTGGTGCTATAGAAAAAGGAGCAATATAGATTCAGTCGGACAATACTGGGGTTGAGAGGTATTAGTTACGATGAGAGATTCTAAAAGTGGGTGTGTATTCAATGGAAGATAGGTGGCACTAGTGGAGATCTGACAGGACAGTTCAAAATTTTGAGAGGACAGATAGTGTAAGAAGAATAAAGAGGGAATTACTGAATTAACACAAGCGGCTACTGAAGTCGAGTTAATCACAGCATTTAGGAGTGCTCGCTGGCCGACAGTGGCTCCCGGTCCAGCAAAGACTGGATTCTAAAATTTTCATCCTTGTTTTCAAATCCCTCCAAGGCCTCACCCTCTCCCGATCTCTGTAACCTCCTCCAGCCCTACAACCCCCCGAGATCTCTGCGCTCCTCCCAATTCTGTCCTCTTGCGCATCCCCGATTTTCATCGCCCCCACCGCTGGTGGCCCTAAGCTCTGGAGCACCCTGCCTAAACCTCTCCGCCTCTCTTACCTTTCCCACCCCCGCCCTTAAAATCCACCTCTCTGACCAAGCTTTTGGTCAGCTGCCCTAATATCTCCTTATGTGGCTCGGTGTCAAATTTTGTTTGATAACCGCTCCTGTGAAGCGCCTTGGGACGTCTTCACTACGCTAAAGGCGCTATATAAATACAAGATGTTGTTGTTGTTATTCTTTTTCCCTCGTGTACTGATCTAGCTTCTCCTCAAATGCATCGATGTCATTCAGCCCAAGCACTCCCTGTGGCAGCGAGTTGCACATTCTAACCACTCCGTCCCAATTAGGAGAGTGGCAAAAGTTTTCTTCCGTTAAGTGCCACTGGTCCTATTCTTTCTAAAGAGAATCTTAAAAAGCTATTACATTCAGGAGATATGTGAGAAGTCGCACAACACCAGGTTATAGTCCAACAGCTTTATTTGAAATCACAAGCTTTCGGAGCGCTGCTCCTTCGTCAGGTGAAGTGAAGAGATGCATATGGGCACAGCATATATAGTCAGAGAACACTGCCAGATGATTACAGTTAATCTTTCTAACTGCCCTTTGTCACACCACGGCAGAGAGATAATCACGGCAATCAAAGGTGTGGATGGTGTCCAAACAGGTCAGTCAGGAAAACATTACATCAAAGACAATGAGGTGGGGTCACAAGGGGTCAAATGTGGCAGATGCTGGGGTCTGTATGGAAAACAAAAAACTTTTTTTGCTGGAAATCACAGCAGGTCCGGCCGCATCTGTGTAGAGAGAACAAGCCAACGACGACTCGAGTCTGGATGACTCTACGTCAGGTGGGGTTACATGTAGCGTGACATGAACCCAACCCATTCAGGAGATAGTCCTTTGGAGGTTGAGGGCAGTGGCAATTTTATTGAAAGAGCAACGCCTGCACTGCATCCGACGCCTGCTCCGATAATCTGGGCAGTCTCTTCAATGACCTCTCACAGTCCTGGATAAATGCATGATAAAGCTGATTGGCTGATCGCCAATCCTTCTCTCGCCTCCAATCTCTCGCTCTTTATTTTATCGAAGCCATTCGATCTCACGTGGCATTGCATACAGGGGAACCCAAACCAAGTGAAGTCTTCCACTGAAGTGGTGGTTAGAGAGCGGCGGAATAATTAGATCAGGGTGTGCGAAACAATTCAATGCCTATTTTAAAGTTACACGTTCAGGCTGTGTTTTTATATTCCTATTATAGCGCAGGGGAGTTCTCCCCGGTGTCCTGGGCCAATATTCATCCCTCAACCAATATCACTAAAACAGTTTACCAAGCCGTTATCTCATTGCTGTTTGTGGGAGCTTGCTGTGCGCAAAGTGGCTGCCGCCTTGCCCACATTACAACAGTGACTGCACTTCAAAAGTATTTCATTGACTGTAAAGCGCTTTGGGACGTCCAGTGGTCGTGAAAGGTGCTATAAAAATGCAAGCCTTTCTTTTCTTTACAAATGACATGCCTGGAATATTCTCCCACTCCATCGCCGTAACTTCACCGGAGGTCCGGCGGAAACCCCGGTTATGGCCGAGTTACTGTTCGAAGCGGGAGCCGCTCCAAGGAAGTTGTGGGCCGCCATGGTCGTGTTTGGGCCTGGATTTTACCTGAAGAAACCTTTCGTTTTCATCGGTTGAGAAAAATACCTTGGGGTGGGGAAGCCTTCTGCCGAAACTCCACCCCGGAAAAGGTCGGCAGATAGTCAGCAAAGCTGCACTATTTTCGACATCTATTGCAAGTTCATTTGCCTCAAAATTAAAAGGAATTCTTTCTGCACACTCACTCCAGCTGGACTCCATTCGATACTCTTCATGAGTTTTCCAATTAATGCCAACATGATAAAAAAAATGTGAGAAGTTGCACAACACCAGGTTATAGTCCAACAGCTTTATTTGAAATCACAAGTTTTCGGAGCGCTGCTCCTTCGTCAGCGCTGCTCCGAAAGCTTGTGATTTCAAATAAAGCTGTTGGACTATAACCTGGTGTTGTGCGACTTCTCACATTTGTCCACCCCAGTCCGACACCTGGCATCTCCACATCATGATAACAAAAGATTTCAGTGACTAGGTTACACCACAACCTAAGTAACAATGATGTCCAATATTCAATCTTTTTAACAATACACTGTTCTTTATCCTTGTCATCATTGTTACGTCCGAATAAACACTCAAATTGGTGGGGCAATAACCAACTGCTTTTATTTCCAGGCCCTCTGGAATCTTCTGTCAAAGAATAACAAAGTAATACAAGAGAAGACCTTGTTGTGTAATTACTACGATGTGCTTACTCCCATCGGAGTATATTCAAGGCAGAGATCGATAGATTTTTGGACTCTAGGAGAATCAAGGGATATGGAGATCGGGCGGGAAAGTGGAGTTGAGGTCGAAGATCAGTCACGATCTTACTGAATGGCGGAGCAGGCTCGAGGGGCCGTGTGTCAGCTGTGTCTCAGTTGGTAGCACACTCGCCTCTGAATCAGAAGGTTGTGGATTCAAGTCCCACTCCAGGGACTTGAGCACATAAATCTAGGCTGACACTCCAGTACAGTGCTGAGGGAGTGCTGCACTGTCGGAGGTGCCATCTTTCAGATGAAACGTTAAACCGAGGCCCCGTCTGCTCTCTCAGGTGGACGTAAAAGATCCCACGGCACTATTTCGAAGAAGAGCAGGGGAGTTATCCCGGTGTCCTTGCCAATATTTATCCCTCAACCAACATAACAAAAACAGATTATCTGGTTATTATCACATTGCTGTTTGTGGGAGTTTGCTGTGTGCAAATTGGTTGCCGTGTTTCCCACATTACAACAGTGACTCCACTTCATTGGCTGTAAAGCGCTTTGAGTTGTCTGGTGGTCGTGAAAGGCGCTATAGAAATGCAAGTCTTTCTATGGCCTACTCCTGCTCCTATTTCTTATGTTCCTATTGGGGCGCCATCTAGTATTCAGTGAACACTATGCAACCACCATTCACATTGACCCTCACCTCCCTTCAACTTTCATCATGACTTAAATTCTTGATACTCGAAAACTCAGTATCACACGATTGTAGTCGCTTGTGTTGTAAGCGAGCCCCAGTTGCTCATTACCACTCATGAGCTGGTCTTGATTCCTTTCAGTGTTTGGCAAACTAACACCAAATAGAACTAACATCAGAAAGAAGAAGGAAACAGATGCTGTGTGACTAATACCATGCCTTGTGGTGTTTCAGCACATTCTTGTCATTGATAAAGAAGGACAGCGGATGTCAACACCTGTCACCTCTTTTGTCCATCAGTGTCCTCTGACATCAGACTGTGCTGCATCTTCTAGATTTTTTTTTCATTGACGGTATGTGGGCATCGCTGGCAATGCCAGCATTTATTGCCCATCCCTATCTGCCCTTGAGAAGGTGTTGGTGAGCCGCCTTCTTCAACCGCTGCAGTCAGTGTGGTGAAGGTACTCCCACAGTGCTGTTAGGGAGGAAGTTCCAGGATTTTCACCCAGCGATGATGAAGAAACAGCGATATACTTCCAAGTCAGGATGGTGTGTGACTTGGAGGAGAACTTGGAGGTGGTGGTGTTCCCATGCGCCTGCTGCCCTCATCCTTCTAAGTGGCAGAGGTCGTGGAGTTTGGGAGGTGCTGTGGAAGATGAACTGCAGGAGTGCCATCATAGGAAGTCAACACAGTCAAAATCATTTAAGCCAGGTTGCCCTTAGTGTCCGTCTCATGATTTATGCAATTCACATCCAGGCAGTGAAAATGAAGGAAATACTTTTAAATTAAGGTGTCTGATTGCTGGGTAAGAAAATATCTTTGCTATTAGAGAATACTGAAAAGAAATGCCAAGTTAAATCAACCAAGGTTATTCTTTGTTGGCAATCATTCCAGGTCTGAATAAATGTTTAACAAGTCGGGGATTATAGCTTGTCATGATAACAAAAGCACTGGGAGTTTTAATGACTTATCTGAAAACATTGAAGTGTTTCATTGTAAAGCAGAATGAAGCAGCGGGTTAGAAATATGAAGGACTTGGGTCCACGCAGAAAGGGGGTTAAAAAAAACCCTCCTCTTTGCGTACAAAACATGGAGTGCTGTTTCTGGGAGCTTGCTGTGCACAAGTTGGCTGCCACGCTTCCCTGCATTACAACAGTGACTACACTTCAAAAGTACTTCATTGGCTGTAAAGCGCTTTGGGACGTCCTGAGGTCGTGAAAGGCGCTGTAGAAACGCACGTTCTTTCTTTAGATCAATACATTGAAGGTGACAAAAACAAAGACTCCATGAGGAAGATTTTTCCTGGTTTCCGTGTGTTACTGGCACTGTAGACATAGAGGGAATATTTCTTCTGTTTGACATTTGAGTGCTTTAATAATACTTTTATGATTCAATTAGAAAAATCGACCAGAGGAAATCTCCCCACTAAATTTATAATGTTGCTAACATACCGTGACCAGGGGAAATCTTCCCTTATGTTTACAGTGTCTCTAATTGAGTGATAGATTTTTGTTAGGTAAGGTTATTAAGGCTTATGGAACCAATGCGGGTAAATGGAGTTGGAGATACAGATTAGCCATGATCGAATTGTATGAGGGAACAGGCTTGAAGGGCTGAATGGCCTACTCCTGTTCCTATGGTCTTACGTTCCTAATACACGGTGGCCTAGGAAAACCATTGAATCCAACAAAACCCTTCATAATTTTAAAAACCTCCATTAAATCTCCTCTTAGCCTTCTGTCCTCCAATGAAAATAGTCCCCAGCATCTTGTCTTCCCTCGTAACTAGTTTCCTATCTCTGGTATTTTTTTTAATATTCATCTTAGGATGTGGCCAACATTTCTTGACCATCCCTAAACTGAGAGGCTTGCTCGGCCATTTCAGTGTCACATGTGGCTCAGACCGGGTAAGGACGGCAGGTTTCCTTTTCTAAAAGACATTAGTGACACAGTTGGATTTTTAGTGACAGTCTGAAAGCTTCATGGCCAGATTTATCAAACTGTATTCAAATTCACAAACTGACATGGTAGGATTTAAACTCACCATTTACTGGATTACTAGTTCAGTAACATAACCACTACACTACCATACTCATGGTGAATCTCCACTAACTGCTCTCTATGGCTTCAATGTGTTTTCCATAATGGGGCACTCAAACTTGCACAGAATTACAAAGTATGTGTAAGGGATACTCTCCTGACCCTGCGTGTCTCGTGGCCTGTGAGGTTCACGCGGCTCTGTGCAGCCTGTATGTCAGTGCGGGTCTAGGCCTGGTCTCCAGCCAGTCTGGGAACACTAGACACCCCTGTGAGTGGTTCGAATCACTCTCCCTTACGGTTCTAGACACTGGACTTAGATGCGAGAGCAGTAATGGAGATAAAACTCATGTAGACTTGGTTTGAACGGTACGAAATGGAAAAATCTTTATTGCATGATACTTAAAATTATGAAATACATGTCATATGCACAGATTAATGACAGTACAATCTTACAAACAGTTATAATCACTCTTAGGGAAACGAGGAACGACCAGCACAACGTAAATAGGGCACACATTACAAATATCCTTAAACTTTAAACCCTCCCCTATCAATAACTATCCTAAAACTAGCTTCGTAGGATCCCGAGACTCATGCTCACCACTCGTAATAACTCGGAGAAATCCCGAATAGCTGATCGGATGTTTTCCACCGCAGCACCCACGTGTTGGTCAGGAGATCTCCTGGTCCCACTTGTTTACTGCTTCTGCTGCTCGGTCAGTCGGCTGGACCGTCCGCTGTAGTGAAGACCTCTGTTGGTTGGATACAGGGTATGGTGGAGCACCGTTGTCAATATCGCTGATACGATGTGTTTGCACAGTCCAGTTATCATCGATGCAATATGTCTTGTTAAAGAAGAAAACTTCCTGTCGAGAAGACTTGGCTGATCGACCTACAGGCGCGGTCGGGATTTACTGACCGTGGCGATGGATAAGGTCTTCTTCTCTTCTCCTCTCATCTCATCTCATCTCATCTCCTCTCGGGCCTTTGGTTCCGCTGCCAGCTACCAACATAGGTCTTTGCAACAGTCTTTTACACAGGAGCAGCCACGAGGTTACGAATCGACCGGATAAAACACAGGAGCAGCCACGATGATAACAGCAGCAAGCGGCAAGAGTCAAGAGCAAAAGAGCAAGAGAGCGAATGGACGGTTTGGGCCTGCAATTATAGTGCACAGTTCTTCCGTTTCCCGCCCAACTACAATGTCCATTCTTTTGTTTAAGGTTTGGCGCCCAAAAATGTCCTGTATGGGTGATCTCTGTCCTTAATGGGTTTCGGGGCTACTCCTGAATGTTTGAGTACCTGTTAATACTTCTCCCATTGTTAAATCGGTCGGTGTTCCCCCTGGAGGGGTTTGGGGCTTCCAAGTGTCCTGTATAACTACCTGCTAACGGCTCTCTCATCGTAGAGCCGTTGGGAGTTTACATATTAATGTCCTTTGGATGGGCCCTTGATGGCTTTCCTTTGTACCTGGGAGACCGATCCCAGTATCGATGTTTATACTGTAAACCCATAATGTCCTGTGTATTGTCTTCACTGTGCTGAATCGTTATCGATCCTGCAAAAAAAAATGTTTATTGGAACGCCATCTTGTCTGCCTGCCGAAAAGTCTCGAATGTTCTGTCACGCGGTGCGGCGGCCATTTTACAGGCTGCTTGTGTCCAATTTAAACCTGACAGCATTCCGCTGAAATAAAAGCTGTTTTGAACGAAACTTGTGTTTTCTCCTTATTAAAATGAAATCGCGATAATTGCGAATTCTACAGTCCCTCCTGTTGATGCGAATAACTCCGCTTATCGTATCAAAAATCTCAGTGGTGAGCAATCTTATCTCGATTTCACTCCGAATCCAGTAAATTAATCCCATAAAATTTTAACTTCACTAGGGTCTCTGTGTCGTCCTTATTTCCCAAGAAAATCACATTTTATATCACCATAGGCATCATTTGCCCTTAAACTTACACCACTTGTCTTCCTTCCCGGCGTAACCAGGCCGATACCTCACGCATCACCTGTATATTTATCTTTTATTCAGGGAAAGGAAAAACAAAACCCAAAAAACCAAACAAACAACACCATCACCAAAATAAAACAAATCCCAACTCTTAAACATGTCGAGTTTCCAACGTATTTACACTGAGTACAAACTTCCGCGGCGCACGTGGCGAGCGGGAGTGACGCCATTTTCCCATTACACTGCGCTCTCATCGTGCACGCGCACGTAACGTTCTCGCCACTCTCCCGTGTTCTCATGCTTGGTGAGGCGCTTGTCTCTTTTACAATGTATGAACAAAAGGTATACTACAATAAACACTTGACAGACGACTAAAATGTGGGAGGCTATTCTGACCCATGAGGGCACTTCAATATTCGTGAACAGATTCCACCACGGTGGAACCACTATGTCCAAAATGTCTGTACCTATCTCGACGGTTTTCTGTTCTAATGTATAGAAATGCTTTTGTGACACCACGACGGCTTTTAGAAGTTTGGTTAAATGCTCGGGGAGAGGGGGAATGAGGTACCCAAAATGTGCGACAAATCGCTGCAAGTCGGTAAAATTCTCTTTTACTGTGAGATGAACAGTGGATGGTTCAGGGATTGGGATAATTCGCTGTTGTGCTACTTGAACTTCAGCCCTGGGTTTAAAACAGAAACTGCTGTCACTCACCGGACACCGGCTACGGTTTCCATGCTGGTAGTGTTGCGCTGCAGTGGTAACACAATATGTTCCACCCCCGATGTATGCTACCTGCGGAGGCACATGATCTTGTGCCATTGCCTCCATGGTGCAATTCATGGACTTGGCGCCAGCCGTTCTGAACCCGCACTGTGGTGTTAAAAAGGCATTCAAATGCTGGGGGCACAGAATTATGTGTGCTCCCCTGCCACGACAACCAGAGAGATCTGTACCTGTCATCGTTTGCTCCCAGCGGATGACGTAAGGTGGAACCGCTGCATAACGAATGTGGGCTCCCCCCTGAATGACACCGATGTTCTCTACCCGATACACCGGGGCGGGCTTTGCTGTGTTGCCCAAAACCGGCATGCGTAATACTATTCCCATAATAGTATGGTTTGAACGTCCGCAGTCCACGGGGACTGGGTAAGCTTCTGAAGCTAGCCTGAGCTGGCACGGACTTAATGCATTCTGAAAAGGGTGGAGCGCCCGCAGGTGTTTGTTACTTATCCAGGACGGGACCAAACCTTGTTTTAAATCCTCCAAATTACTGCGGCCCTCGCCCAGTAACCACGCCCCGTAAAGCACGCACACCTCGTTCTGCGCAGCTTGATCGGATGCATTCCGATCTTCCCTAATCAGGGCATTTACCGTACGCGCCTGTTTCTCCAGCTCTGCTATAATCTCTTTTAAGTGTAGTGTCATGGCTTGGTCCTCGTGCAGACCCGACCCTACCACTTTATTCTCATCTGTAAGAATATCCTTTAACTGTGTTTTTAAACCATTAATCTGGGTCTGCAGCTCCACACTGTCTAGAGCGTTGACCACAGATGTCCCTGTGTTAAAAGCAGTGAACGCATCGTTCACCAAACCCCTTCTTTGCCTCCCTACTTGGTCCAAAACTTCCTGCGGTGCGGTGTATAAACTTGTCTTATCGATTTCTGCAAAATCAAACTCGTAAAATTGCCTGAACATCTTGGTCAACAGGATCTGGTACAACTGTTCCGTCTTTTTGGGGCACCACTCTGGTAACCGTACCTCAGTGAGATTTAAAATCACCGAGGCCACCGCGTAATGTACCCCCTGAAATAGTATCTGGTCTGTGGGGACCAGTACCAAACCGTTCCCGGGTCCCTTACTAGTTTTAGGGCACCCTTCTTCCTCAGTTAGAACTACCGGAATCGTGGGCGGGGCTTTGCGTGGGCGCGTAATGAGCTCAGTGGCATTTACTGGGATCGGAGAGTATGGGGCCCCGCACCCCCTGGTGCTCGCATCCCACCTCATCCCCTGTCCGTTATCCTGCCATTGGTTAATAAAGAATATGGAGATGCCTTTGGGGCAAACGTACTTTGACCCCCACATACAAACATAAATCCCCTCATCTGGTTCCCACCATTTGTCCCAACAGACTTTCACTTGTCCATCTGTCCCCGTAATTGTCCGATGGGTATTATTACCCAGTCGTTCCCACTCGACCGAAGAGTTCCTCATAGTTTTGCTCAGCTTTCGCAGCCACCACCATCGGCTCAATGGGACATTCCCACTGCAGGTCAAACAAATCCGTTTGCCGACGGTGACGCTGATCCTGGGTGCGATGATCCGTACTTTGGGGCACATTAAAGAAGTCTCTTTGTAGGCGAACCCCGATGTGCTGGAATACTCCGTTGAGTTCGTTCCCAGCCATCCTGGCCACCTTCCCTTGTGGAAATAGGTGCTGGTCCCTTCTGCCTTCCGTCTTCCGGTCCCATCCACCGCGATGGGGGCCGTGTCCCCGGAACATCCAAACACCACGACATCCTTGGTGTGGCCTCGATAGGCCAATCCACATCCGATTGCCACGAGCAATACTATAAGTCGTTCCATCCTTCCTTGGTTCCTGTGATCAGATAGAATGAGGTAGCCAGCCTCGCAAAAAGTCTCTGGCTTTTGTGAAGTGTGAGCGGGTCCCCTGACCTCGCCTCACGTAAACTTCAACGTTTGCTGAACAGACTTCCTCTAAACCTAGCCTTAAAACTCCCATCATTTTATCGTTATCTGTTAAAACACTACAAACTTAGCCTTATTAAAACTACTAACTTAACCTTGAACTAAAACTTAAAACTTAACCTTGAACTATAAACTTAAACTTAAAACTAATACTTTACAGTGCCGCCCGTTCTCAGGGCGGCCCCTTTAAATTCTGAGAAGGCTGCTGCGAGCTCTTCCCGACGGTGGGAGGGCACTGACCCTTCCCTCTGATCTGCCGCAGCCTGTTGCTGCTTCGATGTGGCCTGTCTCTACCCGGGTTATCTTAACCTGAAACTTACGCCTTGGGGCAGTCTGGGGACATGACCACATCCTCCTGGGCTGGGGTTCTCTGCTTGACCTACGGGGAGTTGCTATGGGCGGGGGCTCCGTGACGGACGGACCGGGTTCCGAGACCTCCAACGGGACGACCTGGGGTTCCATCACAGTCGCCAGCTCCGCCTCCGCTGACTCCGCCTCCCTAACCTCGGGGCTGGCAGTTCGTGGCCCCGCCCTGCTCGGCCCAGCAAACGGCCCTTCACCCGTGATCTCTGCCTCCCCTGAGGACTGGACGTTCAAAGCGGGCGGCCACCCCTCTGGGAACCACATTGGTACTCCCTGTGCTCCTATAGCGGCTGACCCTGCCTCCTCTAGCTCCTCCCTCCTGTTGTCGGGACCTGCAGCTTGTGTGTCCACCCCGTGTGGATCTCTACCTATCGGCCCCAATCCTCCCAGACCGTTCCTCTGAAACCACCCGTCATCATCACTATGCTCATCTGCACTATCCTCATCTGACCAGGGTACCCTGGGGTCCTCGTCATCTAACCCCCAACTCCAGAAAAACGCTGCATGATCGTCCGGGATGTCCCTTCCCCTGATGCAAGCTGCTACGCCTGCCTGTGTGCCTTGTGGTCCTACCTGGGGCTGTGTTTTCCCACTCGCAGGTCTGGCCCCTCCCTTAAGACAGGCCACCGCCCCTGCTTGTTTCTGTGAAATCTCACCTGCTGGAGGCTGCAGATTTCTATCCTGTTTTAAAACCTCATGCTCCCGGCTTTTGGCTACCCTGTAGGCTGCTTTTATCTCTCTAAGCTGCCCTTCTAGCCTGAGCACGTCTAACTTTCCCATTTCTCGGGCATTCTCCTCCCGCAGGGCCTGCTCTCTAAGCTGCCCTTCCAGCCCATCTATTTTCCCTATTAAGCGGGCGTTCTCCTCCCGCAAGGCCTGCTCTTTTAACCTGGCCTCCTCACCGCAGACCCCCTCCTGTGCGTGTCTTTTAAAAGGACACAGGTAGGCAGGCTGCGTGGGCTCTAGTCATTGGGTACTATTAGACGGTCCTGCGGCACCTACGGGGCCGGTTGCGACCGCCACCTGTCCACGCGCATTCAAAACCATCTTGCGCATGACTCCTAACACTGCTTCGAGGTCGTCGGGAGAGGTGGGTGCCTTTGCTTCCTTAGGCGGGACAGGCGCCTGGGCTCGGACCGCGGGATTTTTATCCTTGGAATCCTTCCAAGGGTTCCTGCAGTGCTTGCGCCAGTGCCCTGTCTTCCCACACCCGTAACAGGCATTACTTGCCTGTGGGGCGCGATTACCCTCCTGATGCCACTCTCTTTGAGCCGGGGCTGCGGGTCGTACCTCATGTACTCTTCCCTTAAAGGGACGTGTCGTCATACCCCTTATGTTACGGTAACCTAACGTGAGTCGATTCAAGACCGACTCTTCCGTAAGGTTGAGGTCATTGGGATCGAACCAGGCTTTTGCCTGCTCTCTTAAAGCGGCGCCTTCCACATCTTCGCGCTCGGGCGCACCTAGACAGCTGCGCTCATATACTGGCCACAGCCTGTCGGCAAAAACCTTCGGGGGTTCTCCCTCCATCTGCACTGTCTGTCCCACTCTAGCAAACGGACCTCCGTCGTTCGCCCCCACTACTTCTAGGACCTCATTTTTCAATTCCTCATAACTTTTATTTCCCCTCTTGCTCTCGCCTGAGAGACACTGAAGGACCGAGCTATCTAACGAGAACAGCAGCATTTTTGCTGTCTCCCCATCATCGCAGCCGTTGATGGCTGCGGCTTGCTCAACTTCCCTAAAATGTACGGAAGGGTCGTCTATCTCGGTCAGCTTCCTTACGTGGTTTATCATGGCTCTCAGCTGATGTGAACTGTGAGGCAACACCAGCTGTCCGAGGAGATCCCCCGGTTCTTCCCCACCGTTTCTGCTTGGGCCCCTTTTAATCCCCGTTACTGGATACAACGATCCCTTTTCTACTTCCTTTTCAACGGGCTCTTTTGTTTCTTCCGTTGCTTCCTCCCTAACCCAGGTTTCTGAATAGCTGGGTGGCGCGGAGGGCGCAGTGGCTACTACTTCTTCTGCTTTACTTGGTGGGGAATTTCTAAATCTCTCATTTACTAGCGGCTGGCGTGCCGACGGATTAATAAGGCACACCATGCCGTTCGCATTATTCACGGCCTTTTTGAGGCTCTCTATCTCTTTTTCGCAGGCGCTATGGTCGGCTCCCTGAAACTTATCCTCAAGGGCCAACTTATACGCCGACCTAACCCCCATTAAGCTCTCTTCTTGAGTTCTTATCTGGGCAGCTTGACGGTTACATCTTTCCTTCATCCTACTCTCGTTTAATTTTGCTTCAGTGATCTGGCACTCGAGATACTCTACCCTTGTTTTAAGGTAGCTGGAGACTTCCTGGCTTTCCTGGCGTAACTCATTTAAACTCTTAATGAGCGCCTCCCCTCCAGAAACCTTCTCCTCCATTTCCTCCTCTAGATGCTTGATTCGAGCTGTTAGCGCTGTATTGGTCTGGTTTGAAATCTGAACCTGCCTTTTGTAGCACATAAGCCAGACTGCTTTCTCAACTGCCTTTTTATGCTCCTTACTATCTGTCCATCTTTCAGCTGCCTCTAGTGGGCTCTTATCCGCTAACAATTCGCTTATCCACTTTTTAGTTAGATTAACCTTTCCAAACACGTAATCCGCTATCTTTTCCTGCATAACATTTCGTACAGTCATTCCAAAATCTAACACACTACCCTCTCGCTGCCAGCCTCGTGCCGCGGTCGCCATTTTCTGTAAGGGATACTCTCCTGACCCTGCGTGTCTCGTGGCCTGTGAGGTTCACGCGGCTCTGTGCAGCCTGTATGTCAGTGCGGGTCTAGGCCTGGTCTCCAGCCAGTCTGGGAACACTAGACACCCCTGTGAGTGGTTCGAATCACTCTCCCTTACGGTTCTAGACACTGGACTTAGATGCGAGAGCAGTAATGGAGATAAAACTCATGTAGACTTGGTTTGAACGGTACGAAATGGAAAAATCTTTATTGCATGATACTTAAAATTATGAAATACATGTCATATGCACAGATTAATGACAGTACAATCTTACAAACAGTTATAATCACTCTTAGGGAAACGAGGAACGACCAGCACAACGTAAATAGGGCACACATTACAAATATCCTTAAACTTTAAACCCTCCCCTATCAATAACTATCCTAAAACTAGCTTCGTAGGATCCCGAGACTCATGCTCACCACTCGTAATAACTCGGAGAAATCCCGAATAGCTGATCGGATGTTTTCCACCGCAGCACCCACGTGTTGGTCAGGAGATCTCCTGGTCCCACTTGTTTACTGCTTCTGCTGCTCGGTCAGTCGGCTGGACCGTCCGCTGTAGTGAAGACCTCTGTTGGTTGGATACAGGGTATGGTGGAGCACCGTTGTCAATATCGCTGATACGATGTGTTTGCACAGTCCAGTTATCATCGATGCAATATGTCTTGTTAAAGAAGAAAACTTCCTGTCGAGAAGACTTGGCTGATCGACCTACAGGCGCGGTCGGGATTTACTGACCGTGGCGATGGATAAGGTCTTCTTCTCTTCTCCTCTCATCTCATCTCATCTCATCTCCTCTCGGGCCTTTGGTTCCGCTGCCAGCTACCAACATAGGTCTTTGCAACAGTCTTTTACACAGGAGCAGCCACGAGGTTACGAATCGACCGGATAAAACACAGGAGCAGCCACGATGATAACAGCAGCAAGCGGCAAGAGTCAAGAGCAAAAGAGCAAGAGAGCGAATGGACGGTTTGGGCCTGCAATTATAGTGCACAGTTCTTCCGTTTCCCGCCCAACTACAATGTCCATTCTTTTGTTTAAGGTTTGGCGCCCAAAAATGTCCTGTATGGGTGATCTCTGTCCTTAATGGGTTTCGGGGCTACTCCTGAATGTTTGAGTACCTGTTAATACTTCTCCCATTGTTAAATCGGTCGGTGTTCCCCCTGGAGGGGTTTGGGGCTTCCAAGTGTCCTGTATAACTACCTGCTAACGGCTCTCTCATCGTAGAGCCGTTGGGAGTTTACATATTAATGTCCTTTGGATGGGCCCTTGATGGCTTTCCTTTGTACCTGGGAGACCGATCCCAGTATCGATGTTTATACTGTAAACCCATAATGTCCTGTGTATTGTCTTCACTGTGCTGAATCGTTATCGATCCTGCAAAAAAAAATGTTTATTGGAACGCCATCTTGTCTGCCTGCCGAAAAGTCTCGAATGTTCTGTCACGCGGTGCGGCGGCCATTTTACAGGCTGCTTGTGTCCAATTTAAACCTGACAGCATTCCGCTGAAATAAAAGCTGTTTTGAACGAAACTTGTGTTTTCTCCTTATTAAAATGAAATCGCGATAATTGCGAATTCTACATATGTACAGCACTGAAACGGGTCATTCAGCCCAACTGGTCTACGCTGGTGTTTATGCTCCACACGAGCCTCTTCCCACCCTACTTCATCTAACTCTAACAGCATAACCTCATGTGTTTATCTAGCTTCATCTTAAATGTATCTATACTATTCACCTCAACTACTCCTTGTGGTAGCGAATTCCACATTCTCACCACTCTCCGGGTGAAGAAGTTGCTCCAGAATTTCCTATTGGATTTATTAGTGACTGTCTTATATTTATGGCCCCTAGTTTTGGTCTTCCCAACAAGTGGAAACATCTTCTCTACATCTACCCTATCAAACCCTTTCATAATGTTAAAGACCTCTATCAGGTCACCTCTCAGCTTTCTCTTTTCTAGAGAAAAGAGCCCCAGCCTGTCAGTTTTTCCTGATAGGTATAACCTCTCAATTCTGGTATCATCCTTGTAAATATTTTTTGCACCTTTTGCAGTGCCTCTGTATCCATTTTATAATATGGAGAGCAGAACTGTGCACAGTGCTCCAAGTGCGGTCAAACCAAGGCTCTGTACAACGTTAACATAACTTCTCTGCTTTTCAATTCTATCCCTCAAGAAATGAACCCCAGTGCCTGCTTTTCTATGGCCTTACTTACCTGCGTCGCTACTTTTAGAGATCTGTGTATCTGTACTCAGTACTCTAACTGCGGCCGATGCAATTTTGATAAGGGAATGTGATAAAATGTGGGTCAAATGCACCGTGGTCTATTTTGCCCATTCCCCGATAACCAGAGGCTGTTGAAGTGAGCGCACTTTGTGACGCACTCAGTTGTTTTGAGGAGCATGGTCGGGTTATTCAGACGCTGCACGTCACATTGAACAGCCAGCTGTCCTTGCCTTCAGTCTGCTGGCTATGTTTTTTTTCATCTCTTGTGACATTTCAATGCAGCAAAATGAATGTAACTGGTGATAACGCTCGTCCTTAATTCTGTCAACGAACCAAACCTTCGAGCATGATCTCACAGCAGCTAAAAATGTAGAGGCCAATAAAACTTGTTCAGAAAAACAGAAGTTACTCTATCAGAATAAAAGTTACTCCACCAGAATGATACCCGGACTTCAAGGGTTAAGTTACGAGGAGAGATTACACAAATTAGGATTGTATTCCCTAGAATTTAGAAGGTTAAGGGGGCGACCTGATCGAAGTTTTCAAGATATTAAGGGGAATAGATAGGGTAGAGAGAGAGAAACTATTTCCGCTGGTCGGGGATTCTAGGGGGCATAGTCTAAAAATTAGAGCCAGACCATTCAGGAATGAAAGTAGGAAACACTTCTACACACAAAGTGTGGTAGAAGTTTGGAACTCTTCCGCAAATGACAATTGATGCTAGATCAATTGTTAATTTTAAATCGGAGATTGCTAGCTTTCTGTTAACCAAAGGTATTAAGGGATATGGGCCAAAGGCGGGTATATGGAGTTAGGTCACAGATCAGCCATGATCTCATTGAATGACGGAACAGGCTCGAGGGGCTGAATGGCCTCCTCCTGTTCCTATGTTCCTATACAGGCTTCACCAGTATACAAGTCCCAACCTCCTAAGTGAGTGGGAGCCTTTGCAACAAGAATAGTTAAAATATCTTGAAATATCCCAAATGACTTGCATTAATATAGTGCCTTTAAAGATGTGACCACGTCAGAGCGATGGGGAGGAAATTCTGCCCACTGCATTAACCTGCCACTGACCCTGACCCAACTGACAGGGATGGGGTCATCTAAATATTCAGGGTGGGTGGAGTGGTGCAACAGAGACTCCTGCCCTGCTGTGTAGCCAGAAACTTGAAACGGCACCCCACTGACGCTAAGAGAGAAGGCCATTATCAGGCCTAAGATGAAGACAATCAAATGGTCTTCATTTACCCCCACCAGGAAATTGAGAACCAAATGGATTCCGCTGTGATCCATTACCTCCTCAACTTCCCCTTGCCTTCAGGAAGGCCAGATGCAAGCATGGGATCTACTCGGGCCAACCGGGGCAAGTGGGCGGAATTCATAAGGTTAACCCAGGAACAAAGTCCCCGATGCCCCCAAACTGCTGCTGGGACATGGCAGGGGGCAGACAATGCAATTGGATTGCAATTTTCTTCTTAGGGTGAAGAGGGAAGAAGCCTGAAGCCTGATGGATGTGGCTTTCTCCCCAAATTTTAATCGGCCAGCCCCACTATCTGGAATTCCACCCATCCTCACCCCACCCCCCACCCCCGGCACACTCCTCCACCCAGCATGGAATTTCCATCCCTCACACAGCAAATAAATATTGCAATGAATACTTGATAGGATTCCTTAACATAACAAAAAGAGCAGAGTTTAAATGACTAAGTCTCATGGTGGTGGAGCTCCCTCTTTGAACCCATCCTCAGTGCTACTTCGCTCCCCTCCCTTAAAAGTCTTCTCAAAATAGCATCTCTTCAACCATACATTTCGTGACTCTCCTAATTTTCCTACTACCCTACGCTGCATTTAAGGGGAACTAGGTAAACACACGAGGGAGAAAGGAATCGAAGGTTATGCTGACAGGGTTGGATGAAGCAGAGTGGGAGGAGGCTCGTGTGGAGCATAAATGCCGGCATAGACCAGTTGGGCCGAATGGCCCATTTCTGTGCTGTAAAGTCTATCTAATTCTACATACACTTTAATCTGTTTCTCTCCTCTGTGTAGACTTCTGCTAGTTTATTACATTAAAGGCAGACTATCAATGCAAGTTCAATGGAATTACCGTCGCCGAATCCCCCACCATCAACATCCTGGGGGTCACCATTAACCAGAAACTTAACTGGACCAGCCACATAAATACTGTGGTAACAAGAGCAGGTCAGAGGCTAGGTATTCTGCAGCATGTGTCCCACCTCCTGACTCCCCAAAGCCTTTCCACCATCTACAAGGCACAAGTAAGGAGTGTGATGGAATACTCTCCACTTGCCTGGATGAGTGCAGCTCCAACAACACTCAAGAAGCTCGACACCATCCAGGACAAAGCAGCCCGCTTGATTGGCACCCCATTCACCACCTTAAACATTCACTCCCTCCACCACCGGCGTACCGTGGCTGCAGTGTGTACCATCTACAAGATGCACTGCAGCAACTCGCCAAGGCTTCTTCGGCAGCACCTCCCAAACCCTCAACCTCTTCCAGCTAGAAGGACAAGGGCAGCAGGCGCATGGGAACACCACCACCTCCAAGTTCCCCTCCAAGTCACACACCATCCTGACTTAGAAGTATATCGCCGATCCTTCATCGTCGCTGGGTCAAAATCCTGGAACTCCCTCCCTAACAGCACTGTGGGAGTACCTTCACCACACGGACTGCAGCGGTTCAAGAAGTGGCTCACCACCACCTTCTCAAGGGCAACTAGGAATGGGCAATAAATGCTGGCCTTGCCAGCGACGCCCAGATCCCATAAACAAATTTTAAAAAGTTGTTGTGTTTTGCTTTTTAAGGTGTTTAATTTCTCTTTTTAAACCCCTCTAACTTGCTACACCTTGTCTCCTTAAAAACCTCTTTGGCTGTTCCTTAACTTACCCCCTAACTCCTTTCCCAACTGCTGTTCAGTGTCCAGTCTACCTAGTGAGGCACGTTGGGGCACTTTGCATGTTAAAGGTAACATATCAAGTGCAACTTGCTGCTATTATTTTCCTTTCTCCTCCAAGCTGTGTACTATATCTCGACAATGATAGTTTGCAAGTGGCCTGCTCCCGAAATTCTAGGTCTACATTCCTACATTCAACCCCCACGTGATGCAAAATTTTAACAAATGCACAAATTCAGAGGAAATTATTGAGAAACACAAGATCGTCATTTGAAGAAACATTTATGTCTGAGCAATAAAAAAAATAACATTTGGGAAATTTGAGATGGAGACCACGTTTCACAACTCAGCTCTGATAATGAATCCCATGTAAAATATTGACCCATCTTCTTTCTTTCTGACAGATGCGCTGAGCAATTCCAACAAATTCTTCTTTTTGTGTGTCAGCTGTGGCTCAGGTGGTCGTGCTCTCTCACCTCTGAGTCAGAAGGTTGTGGGTTCAAGTCCCACTCCAGGGACTTGAGCAGATAATCTGGGCTGACACTCCAGTGCAGTGCTGAGGGAGTGCTGCACTGTCGGAGGTGCCGTCTTGTGGATGAGACGTTAAACCGAGGCCCCATCTGCCCTCTCAGGTGGACGTAAAAAGATTTCTTGGCACTATTTTGAAGAAGAACAGGGGAGTTATCCACGGTGTTCTGGGCAATATTTATCCCTCAATTAATATAAACTAATAAAGGGGAGGTGGGAAGATTCAGGAAAGTGTAAATTTAAAAGCAGCAAGGGTCATGTCAAGGCTCTAGAGCAGAGCAGAGGTTTGGGTAAAAATAAGCAGAGTGTGTCAGGAAGGGACAGAGAGAGTAACAAAGGTAATAGGGCTTCAGTGACTAAGGTGACATCAGGGAAAAATAGAAAAACATCTACAGGAAAATAGAAAAGCAGAGTATTTTTTAAATGGTGAGAGATTGGGAAATGTTGGTGTTCAGAGGGACCTGGGTGTCCTTGTACACGAATCACTGAAAGTTAACATGCAGGTACAGCAAGCAATTAGGAAAGCAAATGGTATGTTGGCCTTTATTACAAGAGGTTTTGAGTATAAGAGTAAAGACATCTTACTACAATTATATAGAGCCCTGGTGAGACCACACCTGGAGTATTGTGTACAGTTTTGGTTTCCTTACCTAAGGAAGGATATACTTGCCATAGAGGGAGTGCAACAAAAGTTCACCAGACTGCTTCCTGGGATGGGGGGATTGTGTGATGAGGAGAGATTGAGTAGACTCGGCCTACACTCTCCAGAGTTTAGAAGAATGAGAGGTGATCTCATTAAAACATACAAAATTCTTACAGGGCTTGACAGGGTAGATGCAGGGAGGATGTTTCCCCTGGCTGGAGAGTCTAGAACCAGGGGCCACAGTCTCCGAATAAGGGGTCGGCCATTTAGGACTGATATGAGGAGAAATTTCTTCACTCAGAGGGTGGTGAATCTTTAGAATTCTCTACCCCAGAGGGCTGTGGAGACTCAGTCGTTGAGTTTATTCAAGACAGAGATCGAAAGATTTTTGGATATTAAGGGAATCTGGGGATAGTGCAGGAAAGTGGAGATGAGGTAAAAGATCAGCCATGATATTATTGAATGTCGGAGCAGGCTCGAAGGGACAATTGGCCTACTCCTGCTCCTATTGCTTATGTTCTTATGTTCTTAAGTTAAAGCTAAAGGCACTATATCTGAATGGGCAAATCATTTGCAATTAAATTGATGAATTAATAGTACAGATAAAAATTAATAGGTTTGATCTAATAGCCATTACGGAGACGTGGTTGCAAAGTGACCAAGGTTGGGAACTCAATATTCCTGGATACTTAACTTTTAGAAGAGCTAGGCAAAATGGAAAAGAGCCGGGGTAGCCCTGATAATAAAGGATGGGATAAAGACAGTAGAGAGAAAGGATCTTGGCTCGGAAAATCAAGATGTATAATCAGTTTGGGTAGAGCTAAGAAACAACAAGGAGCAGAAAACATTGGTGGGAGTTGTTTATAGGCCCCCAAACAGTAGTTGTGATGTAGGGCAGAGTATAAATCAGGAAATTAGAGGCGCATGTAACAAGGGTAATAAAGTAATCATGGGGGACTTTAATCTACATATAGACTGGGCAAACCAAATTTGCAGTAATAGTGTGGAGGACGAGTTCATGGAATGTATGCAAGATAGTTTTCTAGATCAGTATGTTGAGGAACCAACTAGGGAACAGGCTATTTTAGATCTAGTATTGTGCAATGAGAAAGGGTTAATTAATAACCTTGTAGTAAAGGGGCCTTTGGGGAAGACGGACCAGAATATGATAGACTTTTTTATTGAGTTTGAAAGTGATTTAGTTAAATCCGAAACTAGGGTCTTAAATCTAAACAAAGCAAACTACGTAGGTATGTGGCTAAGGTAGATTGGGAGACTACATTAAAAGTTATGACAGTAGTCAAGCAATGGCTAGCATTTAAAGAATTAATACATAATTTACAACAAATATACATTCCTTTAAGGCACAAAAATCCCACAGGAAAAGTGGTCCAACCGTGCCTAACAAGAGAAGTTAAAGATAATATTAGATCAAAGGAAGAGGCTTATAATGTTGCCAAAAAGAGTAGTAAGCCTGAGGATTTAGAATTCAGCAAAGGAAAACCAAGAAATTGATAAGGAAAGAGAAAAAAGTATATGAGAGTAAATTAGCAAGAGACATAAAAACAGGTTGTAAACGTTTCTATAGGTATGCTAATAGGAAGAGATTAGTGAAAGTAAATATTTGCTCATTAGAGGCAGAGAGAGGAGAAATTATAATGGGCAATAAGGAAATGGCAGAGGCATTAAACAAACACTTTTTGTATCTGTCTTCACAGTAGAAGACACAAAAAACATTCTGGAAATAATGGGAAACTAAAGGTCTAGAGAGAATGAGGAACTTAAAGAAATCAGTATAAGTAAAGACATCGTACTGGAGAAATGAATGGGACTAATTGGCAACAAATCCCCTGGACCTGACGACCTGCATCCTAGGGTTTTAAAAGAGGTAGCTGCAGAGATAGTGGATGCACTGGTATTAATCTTCCAGGATTCCCTAAAGTCTAGAACAGTCCCAAGGATTGGAAGGTAGCAAACATAACCCCACTATTTAAGAAGGGAGGAAGAGAAAAAATGGGGAACTATAGGCCTGTTAGCCTGACATCAGTAGTAGGCAAAATGCTAGAATCTATTATTAGGGACATGGTAACAGTACACTTAGAAAATTGTAATATGATTAGGCAGAGTCAACATGGTTTTATAAAAGGAAAATCGTGTTTGACAAATCTGTTAAAGTTTCTTGAAGATGTAACCAGTAAGATAGATAAGGGGGAACCAGTGGATGTAATGTATTTGGATTTTCAAAAAGCATTCGATAAGGTGCCACACAAGAGGTTATTACACAAAATTAGGACTCATGGGATTGGGGGTAATATATTAGCATGGATTGAGGATTGGTTAATGGACAGAAAACAGAGAGTAGGAATAAACGGGACTTTTTCAGGTTGGCAGGCTGTAACTAGTGGAGTACCGCAAGGATCAGTGCTTGGTCCTCAGCTATTTACAATCTATATTAATGACTTAGATGAAGGGACTGAGTGTAATGTATCCAAGTTTGCTGATGACACAAAGTTAGGTGGGAAAGTAAGCTGCGAGGAGGATGCAAAGAGGGTGCAGAGAGATATAGACAGGTTGACTGAGTGGGCAAGAACAAGGCAAATAGAATACAATGTGGGGAAGTGTGAATTTATCCACTTTGGTAGGAAAAACAAAAAAGCAGAATATTTGTTGAATGGTGAGAGATTGGGAAATGTTTGCATTCAGAGGGATCTGGGTGCCCTTGTACATGAATCACAGAAAGTTAACATGCAGGTACAGCAAGCAATTAGGAACGCAAATGGTATGTTACCTTTTGTTACAAAGGGATTAGAGTGTAAGAGTAAAGAAGTATTACTACAATTATACAGGGCATTGATGAGGCCACACCTGGAGTACTGTGTACAGTTCTGGTCTCCTTACCTAAGGAAAGACAAACTTGCCTTTGAGGGAGTTCAACGAAGGTTCACTAGACTGGTTCCTGGGATGAGGGGATTGCCCTATGAGGAGAGATTTTTTTTTAAATTCGTTTTTATGGGATGTGGGCGTCGCTGGCAAGGCCAGCATTTATTGCCCATCCCTAATTGCCCTTGAGAAGGTGGTGGTGTGCAGCCTTCTTAAACCGCTGCAGTCCGTGTGGTGAAGGTGCTCCCATAGTGCTGTCAGGTAGGGAGTTCCAGGATTTTGACCCAGCGACGATGAAGGATCGGTGATATACTTCTAAGTCAGGATGATGTGTGACTTGAAGGGGAACTTGGAGGTGGTGGTGTTCCCATGTGTCTGCTGCCCTTGTCCTTCTAGGTGGAAAAGGTTGTGGGTTTGGGAGGTGCTGCCAAAGAAGCCTTGGTGAGTTGCTGCAGTGTATCTTTTAGATGGTACACACTGCAGCCACGGTAAGCCGGTGGTGGAGGGAGTGGATGTTTAAGGTGTAGAGGGGGTGCCATTCAAGCGGGCTGCTTTGTCTTGTATGGTGTCGAGCTTCTTGAGTTTTGTTGGAGCTGCACTCATCCAGGCAAGTGGAGAGTATTCCATCACACTCCTTACTTGCGCCTTGTAGATGGTGGAAAGGCTTGGGGAGTCAGGAGGTGAGACACTCGCCACAGAATACCTAGCTTCTGACCTGCTCTTGCTGCCATAGTATTGATGTGACTGGTCCAGTTAAGTTTCTGGTCAATGGTGACCCCCAGAATGTTGATGGTGGGGGATTTGGTGATGGTAATGCCATTGAATATCAAGGGGCGGTGTTTAGACTCTGGATTGAGCAGACTTGGCCTATATTCCCTAAAGTTCAGAAGAATGAGAGGTGATCTAATTGGAACATATAAAATTCTTAAGGGGCTGGACAGGGTGAATGCTGAGAAAATGTTTCCTCTGGCTGGGGAATCTAGAACACTGGGTCACAGTCTCAGAATAAGGGGTCGGCCATTTAGGACTGAGATGACGAGGAATTTCTTCACTCAAAGGGTTGTAAGTCTTTGAATTATCTACCCCAGAGAGCTGTGGATGCTCAGTCGTTCAGTATATTCAAGGCAGAGATCGATAGATTTTTGGGAACTAAGGGAATTAAGGGATATGGGGATAGGGCAGGAAGGTGGCGTTGAGGTAGAAGATCAGCCATGATCTTATTGAATGGCGGAGCAGGCTTGAAGGGCCAAATGGTCTACTCCTGCTCCTAGTTCTTATGTTCGTAATTTCTTAATATCACTAAAAAACAGATTATCTGGTCATTATCACATTGCTGTTTGTGGGAGTTTGCTGCACGCGAATTGGCTGCCGCGTTTCCTACATTACAACAGTGACTACATTTCAACAGTACTTCATTGGCTGTAAAGCGCTTTGGGATGTCCTGAGGTCGTGAAAGACGCTTTTACAAATGCAAGATTTTTTAAAATTTCACACTCCCAGCAGTAGCAGTTGTCTTTCCTTTCTCTGTACTATTTGTCTCTCGGTTGCTGGTGCTTTGTGCTGAGATGGGGGTTAAACCCTTCCCTCGGTTCACAACACACTCGAGAATAACTACGATATATTTAAACATTACGAGTTGACTAGATGTAGAAGTGTCTTATTATTTCAACCTTACAGCCTCTCAAGTTCTAGTATATTAAATATAAACCTAAAACAAAATCTAGTTTCTTTCCCATTCATTACATGTCATTACATTGCCTGATTTTTCCATTCAATACATTTGCAAAGTAGTCATCTATCATGATACCCATTTAAAAGTAATTTGCATAACATTACAGGCAATGTGCTGAGGACTTCTGCCTAACAGGACTTGGGTTGATACGACCCCAAATTAATTTTACTTAAGAGCATTGCAGCCCCAGGGAGGGAGGAGATATTCATCTCTGTTCGTCTTCACCGGATGCAAAGTCATGCCTGAGACGTAAACTGGCAGTGTTCAAAGCAAATGTGTAACCCGCTGCCCAAGTTACTTCTCACTCTAACTCAAGCATGTTAACAGAATGCCAATGGGAAAAGGCCATTCGTCCCATTGAACCAGCTTCTCTCAAAGACCATGAATGAACAAACAGCCTCAAATGCTTCCAATTTATTTAATTTCCTGTCGGAAAGTCCAGCAAGATTCCTCCTTGACCCTCAAACGATAGGCAACCAAAACTCAACAATAATGGCCCTGAAATTCGCCTCTCCGGCTTGCCGCGGGGGTAAGGATCGCGCACGCACTTACCTACCACGCCTGCCGTTGACCTCTGGGCCTACAGGAACTTCGGCTCCTGGGCCTGCTCCAAGTGCCAGCGCGCAGTGCTTGCGTGTCCCAGGGGCGCAGTTAGTGCGATGCGTCCCCTGGGATCACGTGGGCCATGGAGAGCCAATGACAGCAGACCATCTTTCATTCATAGATTTGACAGGAGACCTGTCAAATCTATGAATTGAAATCGGCCCCAAAAGAACAGCTAAACTTAAAATAAATTTTAAAAAACCATCACATTTATAAAATAACTATAGTTAAATAAATTAACTACTTTAAACAAAGATTTAAATTTTTGAAAAAATTAAAATACTTCTTAACAGTGCTAAAAATAAACTTACCTTTCTTTAAAGCATCTAAAAAAGATAAACCTGTTGAAATTTTTTTAAATTATACTTAATTAACCACTTACCTTGTTGAAAACGGGTCCTGCGCCTCCTTTTTAAAAGCGCAGGTTCTTCAATACTTACCCTCCCGTAGAAACCTGAAAAAAACCTAAGTTTGTTTCGCGCGCGCAGCCTCTACCGCGCACGCGGTTCACCTATGAACCGCCCCCTTCACCAGACCGGAAGTTCCGGTTTCCCGCGCATGCGCAGTGCATGCAGGAAACCGACACTTCAGGACGCCTTACGGGTGAGTACACAGCGCGTACTCACCCGGAAGGGCCGAATTTTTGGCCCATTATCTCTTCTACGCTTCCGCCTCAGTTGCTCAACTTGGCCTGTTGATGATGTTCTGTCAGCGCAGGAAGCATCATGTTCCATGGGCTATTTGATCAACTCAGTCTATTCTTATCCCTGTAATCTCAAATCCCATTCATAGTCAGGTATTTATCCAGCTTTATTATTTGGCAAGGGATTTATTGATACAGAGCTGATGGCTTTTACTTAAATTAATAATTCAGAATTCAACTATTGTGCTTATAAAAGACCAACTCAAGTCAATTTAAAACTATTATTTATAGACTGGATTTACTGAACGAATAGCAAATGCTCCAGAGGTTTCAGCAATAATACCACATGCTGAAGCAAACGAGATTTTGGAAAACATTGGTGGGGGTGTACTGCATGTGCTAGACTTTCCAATAGGAGGGAGGTATCTCCAGTAGGCCAGGACTTCTGCTTGCCCTGAAGAGGCCCTCCTGCCCGCCCTGGAAATGCCCTCCTGCCCGCATTTCCACACCCAAGATAATGTGCATGATAGAGATGCGATCCCCAGCACTGGTGGAGATTCCTGTCAGGATTGGGTAGAAATCAGTAGTGGTAGGACCCGGAGAGATGACACAGCGTGGGAGGGCCGAAAAATTCAGAGCTTCTGGGACCTGTGTGCCATTTTCTTTACCCCTTCATCAACCTTTGAATGCTCGATGCTGGGGCCTAACCGGTTGCCCCTAGATCAACGGCTTCTTCAGGAGAAATAGCAGGAAACAATGCCACCCCCATATGGGTAGATTCATTTTAGGCCACTGGGCCCACTTTCTGGCAAAGTGTGCAGGCAAGGACATAGCGGAGAGTGTCCTTGAACACATTTCTGACCCCTTTAACATGGGATTAAGAACATAAGAAATAGGAGCAGGAGTAGGCCATTCAGCCCTTTGAGCCTGCTCCGCCATTCAATGAGATCATGGCTGATCTTCTGCCTCAACTCCATTCACCAGCCCTATCGCCATATCTCTTGATGCCTTTACTAGTCAGAAATCTATTGACTTCTGTTTTGAATATACCCAATGACTGAGCCTCCAGAGACCACGCCCCAGAGACCACGCATCGCTCACCACACTCTCCTGGCCACTCCGAAAGATGGTAAACATCGCACAGACCATAAAGTTCAGGCTAAATTAGTAGTTCGATTTATTTTCCAGTAAGATAATTATGCTGAAGCATAATAATACAACACGAGACTAAAGCCCTGAAATTGTGGACTTGATTCCCAAGGCAGTTTCGCTCAATAGGGAATTGGTCCAGCGCTGTCTTGAAGGTACTCAGAGAGTCTGCAGTCACTACGTGAGTGAATAAGTTGTTCCATAGGTCTACTATCCTCTGGGGGGGGGGGGGGGGGGCGGAAACGAGCCATCTAACATCTAACCTAGCCCTACACTTACATAGCTTCCACACATGTCTTCTGGTCTTCTGCAACCTATCTAGTTGAAATAGCTTCTCAAGGGGAAAACAAACAAGCTCTTTAACAATTTTGTATACCTCTATCTAATCATCCCAAAGTCTAGGCAATTTTAATGGGAATAGACCCAAACTTTTAAGCCTTTATGAATAACTAAGATCTTTTAAGATGGGGATTAACCTTGTGGTCCTCCTTTGGAAGTTTTCCAAAGCTTTGATATCGGCCACTATGTGAAGGGAACAAAACTGGGCAATATAACCCAAATGCAGTCTAACTAGGGTCATATACTATTGACATAGGGTCATATACACAGACAAGATTTTTTTAAATTTGTTCCTGGGATCTGGGCGTCTCTGGCAAGGCCAGCATTTATTGCCCATCCCTAATTGCCCTTGAGAAGGTGGTGGTGAACCGCTGCAGTCCGTGTGATGAAGGTACTCCCACAGTGCTGTTAGGGAGGGAGTTCCAGGATTTTGACCCAGCGGCGATGAAGGATCGGCCGATATACTTCCAAGTCAGGATGGTGTGTGACTTAGAGGGGAACTTGGAGGTGGTGGTGTTTCCATGCGCCTGCTGCCCTTGTCCTTCTAGGTGGAAGAGGTCGCAGGTTTGGGAGGTGCTGCCGAAGAAGCCTTGGCGAGTTGCTGCAGTGCATCTTGTAGAGGGTACACACTGCAGCCACGGTACGCCAGTGGTGGAGGGAGTGAATGTTTAAGGTGGTGGATGGGGTGCCAATCAAGCGGGCTGCTTTGTCCTGGATGGTGTCGAGCTTCTGAGTGTTATTGGAGCTGCACTCATCCAGGCAAGTGGAGAGTATTCCATCACACTCTTTACTTGTGCCTTGTAGATGGTGGAAAGGCTTTGGGGAGTCAGGAGGTAGACACTCACCGCAGAATACCTAGCCTCTGACCTGCTCTTGTTGCCACAGTATTTATGTGGCTGGTCCAGTTATGTTTCTGGTCAGTGGTGACTCCCAGGATGTTGATAGTGTGGGATTTGGTGATGGTAATGCCAAGGGGCAGTGGTTAGACTCTCGCTTGTTGGAGATAGTCATTGCCTGGCACTTGTTTGGCACGGATGTTACCTGCCACTTATCAGCCCAAATCTGAATGTCGTCCAGGTCTTGTTGCATGCGGGCACGGACTGCTTCATTATCTGAGCAGTTGCGAAGATGGTGTGCTTTGTTTTATATTGAGTGGTTCTATTTATGCAATCTGTTTGAATTGGCTACTAGTTCTTGGAATTGGTCATGGGCAATAAAGAGTTATGAACAATATCACCAAGATCGTTTTTTTCTCTCAACTAATTTTAATTTGGTACCATGTAGCGTGCAAGTACACTTGGTATTGATCCTGCCCAAGTGCATTAGACAGCACTTATCTCAATTAAAGTCCACCTGCCAGAGTTTGGCCCATTCCCCCTGCATCCACTCGCAGAAGTTCCTTCTCCTGCGTAGTCCTGGCAACTTTTAGTGTCATCTGAGAACTTGTGGACCATTCCCAAAACATCTACTTCAAGAAAATAGTAAAAAGCAATCACCCCAAAACCGAAGCATGTGGGACACTACTAGTATCCGGCCTCCAAGCAGATCTATAGCCATTAACCACAACTTTCTGCCTACGGGAATGTAGCCAATTTCTAATCCATTGTAGGAGCTACCCACCGATACCACAAGGTTCTGTCCTGTGTGGTAACCTAATATGGGCTACCATCTCAATGGATTTTTGGAAGTCTTCTTTTCGCTTGAGGATGGTTTTAAAACCTAGCCATTAATTCCCAGCATCTATTTCCCGACCCAATAGCATTGTCCAATCAACTTCTTCCAAGTCTATGGGGAAAGAGCAGGGGAGTGGCTCTAATTGGACAGCTCTTTCAAAAAGCCGGCACACGATGCGCCGAATGGCCTCCTTCTGTGCTGTATGATTCTAGGAAGACATTCGACAGTTTATTGAAAT
This sequence comes from Squalus acanthias, assembly GCA_030390025.1. Lineage (NCBI taxonomy): Eukaryota > Metazoa > Chordata > Chondrichthyes > Squaliformes > Squalidae > Squalus > Squalus acanthias. The sequence continues at coordinate 14,692,511 of CM059426.1, forward strand.
AAGCCCTCCTATAGTCAGGAACCAACACTATATTGGGAATGGCCTTTACTTGGCTAATAAGATTAAATCTGATTTTGTTATGATCACTGCTGTCCAGGTGTTTCTCCACATGGAGTTACGATACAGCTGCAGGGTCAGTATTAAAATTAGGTCAGGAATTTGCCAACCACTAGTCACATCACTAACATGTTGAGTTAAAAAAAAACAATCATTATTTGCATCCACAAATGTTTTGGCCAGTTTACCCACCACACTTGATGGTTCACCATCGGTCCATTTTATACAAGGCAAGTTATAGTCCCCCATAAAACAGACACGGCCTAATCCAGATGTTGTAACAATTTCTGGCCAGTGTTTCCAAGGGGTCCTTGTCCTGGAGGTCTATAACAGGTGCCAATTAGTAAATTAGAGACATCAGCTGGAATTAATTGTACCCAGATAGATTCAGTGAGATGCCAGTGTTGGACTGGGGTGGACAAAAATGAGAAGTCGCACAACACCAGGTTATAGTCCAACAGTTTTATTTAAAATTACGAGCTTTCAGAGCTCCGCTCCTTCTTCAGGTACAGGTAAAGTGAGGGAACACAAATCGATTACACCGTATATAGCGGCCTTAGAAACACACGACAACGCAAAATCATCGAGCAGAAACTGATAGCCAAGTTCCGCACTCATGAGGACGGCCTCAACCGGGATCTTGGGTTTATGTCATGATACATGACGTGATCCAGACTCGAGTCGTCGTTGGCTTGTTCACAGATGTGATTCCCAGTAAAAAAGTAAAAATTTTAAAGTTTATCGTTCTTTGGTCGGGTCTGCGGGTAGCTGTCTGTAGTGTTCCAGCTTTTGACACGTTAGATCCCCTGTAACTCCACCTCATTGTCTCAGTTGTATCTTGCTATGTCTTTGTTGTGGTACCTTCCTGGCTGACCTGATTGCCTTTTGTCACACCTCGGCAGATAAACAGTCAGGATGATTTAAATATAGTCGTCTGCCATTATAAGTTACACATGCATTGTTCTCTATCTATATATGCTTTGTCGATTCTGTATTTCTTTACTTCGCCTGACGAAGGAGCAGCAGCTCCGAAAGCTTGTGATTTCAAATAAAACTGTTGGACTATAACCTGGTGTTGTGCGACTTCTCATTTTTACCGTATATAAACACAGAGAACAATGCAGACACATTGTTCTCTGTGTTTATATACGGTGTAATCGATTTGTGTTCCCTCACTTTACCTGTACCTGACGAAGGAGCAGCGCTCCGAAAGCTCGTAATTTTAAATAAAACTGTTGGACAATAACCTGGTGTTGTGCGACTTCTCATTTTTGTCCAGATAGATTCAGTTACTGTTGATGTAACAACAGAGCAGTTAGATTGTATTTAACAAGAACTTGCATCTATATAGCGCTTTTAACGTAGTGAAAGATCCCAAGGCCCTTCACAGGAGCGTTAGCAAACAAAAACTTTGACACCGAGCCACATGAGGAGATATTAGGGCAGATGGCGAATAGCTTGGCCAAAGAGGTTGGTTTTAAGGAGCGTCTTAAAGGAGGAGAGAGAGCTAGATAGGCGGAGAGGTTTAGGGAGGGAATTGTAGAGCTTAGGGCCTAGGCAGCTGAAGGCACGGCCACCAATGGTGGAGCGATGAAAATTGGGGATGTGCAAGAGGCCAGAATCGGAGGAACCAAAATCAGCTCCAAGAACTGAGCTAATGGAGTTTCCACTCGGTTGCGTTGGTTTTTTCGGCGCAATTCACCCGAAATTGGCCTAACACGCGCAAAAGATCGCGGAATTTTAAGCGCAAATTACGTTCCGTGCAAGTCGAGTTTCTGCGATTTTTTGCGCTCGTTTAAAAAACAACGTGCTCGCAGCTGGCCCCGCCCACAAAACTGGCCATGCCCCCAGGGTGAATTAATCACCATTGGGAGCTTCCGCTAACTGCGCTCGTTTGCGGGCCTTCGAGAAGGCTCGAAATATTAAGCTGGATCTTTTAGGCGCAACGACACTGATAGGCACGTTGTAAAAGCTTTCGAATGTAATTTTGCTTTTAATTTTCTCAGAAACTGACTACTGTACCCCAATGTAACTAGCAAATGGTACTGTACATTTTTTAAAAGTCATTTTCAGTCATTTAGTGTCGGGTTACTCACACGGGGTGGATTGACACTGTGACTTTAAATGCTTATTTATTGTGATAAACCCATTTTCAGCTGTACTAATCAAACTGCACCAAATTATCACTCTGAAATATATCAAGGAATATATTTTAAAGCAAAATTTTTGTAAAAATTAAATTAGGTTTTAAAACGCTGCCTCCGATTGATTGCGCTGGTTCATGGCAGATTTGGCATTCGACGCTATGCAAACGGGTTTGAGTGAAAACTCGAGAAACAAAAAAATCTTCTCAAAACGTGCGCAACTTTAAGCGCAATTTGCGCCCGGATCGACGACTTTTTAAAATTTGTTTTTATGGGATGTGGACGTTGCTGGCAAGGCCAGCATTTATTGCCCATCCCTAATTGCCCTTGAGAAGGTGGTGGTGAGCTGCCTTCTTGAACCGCTGCAGTCCGTGCGGTGAAGGTACTCCCACAGTGCTGTTAGGGAGGGAGTTCCAGGATTTTGACCCAGCGATGATGAAGTATCGGCGATATACTACCAAGTCAGGATGGTGTGTGACTTGGAGGGGAATTTGGAGGTTGACATGAATCTTGTCATTCATGTATGAAGTAATACTGGGTGGCCTGCTGGTGGCGCTGTCCAGGGAGCGTATAAATACTCGGGCATGGGCCCAGCTTGCTCAGGACATTCCTCAACAGGAACCAGTGAAGGACACAACTAGATTTCCATGTTGTAAAACAGTTGATTAAAGCTTTGTTTAACGCTTAGACCAAGTGCCTAGTAGTTTTCTTACGTCAGAGGTGATGGTGTTCCCATGCGTCTGCTGCCCTTGCCCTTCTAGGTGGAAGAGGTCGCGGGTTTGGGAGGTGCTGCCGAAGAAGCCTTGGCGAGTTGCTGCAGTGCATCTTGTAGATGGTACACACTGCAGCCACGGTACGCCGGTGGTGGAGGGAGTGGATGTTTAAGGTGGTAGAGGGGGGTGCTAATCAAGCGGGCTGCTTTGTCCTGGATGGTGTCGAGCTTGTTGAGTTTTGTTGGAGCTGCACTCATCCAGGCAAGTGGAGAGTATTCCATCACACTCCTTGTGCCTTGTAGATGGTAGAAAGGCTTTGGGGAGTCAGGAGGTGAGACACTCGCTGCAGAATACCTCGCCTCTGACCTGCTCTTGTTGCCACAGTATTTATGTGGCTTGTCCAGATAAGTTTAGCTGCGCCCTAAGTGGAAACTCGACCCCAATCGTTTCAAAAGCTGAGTGCTTCATTTCACTTGTTGGAATGTCAAACTGACTTGTACTGATTGCTTCTGCGAGATCTCAACTACCTCATCTCATGGAACGTGTCAACTGCCTCTTGATTTAAACAGAAGACTCATTTGCATCGCAGCGAAGAGTTACCATGCCTTTGGATATCTTGCCAATCAACCAATCAAACTTTAAAAAAAAAGCAACTGTCAGCCGTATACAATCTGAACCATTCACTAAACCTGCATACTTAATCATGCAAATCATGCGTTGCGCTGCCTCTCAAGCCTGTTACCAGGGAGATCTGACAAAAGAAAAGCTTCACAATATATCTAACAATGTGCAGGTGTCTTTTTAGAAGCTAAGGTACTGCTTCTGATTTAAAGGGACCGCTACCATAAGAACATAAGAACATAAGAAATAGGAGCAGGAGTAGGCCAATCGGCCCCTCGAGCCTGCTCCGCCATTCAATAAGATCATGGCTGATCTGATCCTAACCGCCAATCTACTATCTATCACAGAACCATCTCCTGAATCTAACAGAATTGCACACACGAAATAGGAGCAGAATCAGGCTACACAGTCCCTGGGCCCGCTCCACTACCCACAGGGCCATGACCGATCCGAACCTAGACTCATGTCCAAATTCCTGCCCGCTCCCCGTAACCCTTAATGCCCTTTACTTCTAGGAAACTGTCTATTTCTGTTTTAAATTTAATTAATGTTGTAGCTTCTACAGCTTTTTGTGGCAGCATATTCCATGGACCTACCACCCTCTGAGTGAAGTAGTTCCTCCTCATCTCAGTTTTGAAAGAGCAGCCCCTTATTCTAAGACTATGTCCCCTAGTTCTCGTCTCACCCGTCATCGGGAACATCCTCCCCGCATCCACCCGATCCAACCCCTTCACAATCTTATATGTTTCAATAAGATCGCCTCTCATTCTTCTGAACTCCAATGAGTAGAGTCCCAATCTACCCAACCTCTCCTCATATGACCACCCCCTCATCCCCGGGATTAACCGAGTGAACCTTTTTTGCACTGCTTCGAGAGCAAGGATGTCTTTCCTTAAGTAAGGACACCAAAACTGTATGCAGTATTCCAGGTGCGGTCTCACCAATACCTTGTACAACTGAAGCAATACCTCCCTATTTTTATATTCTATCCCCCTAGCAATGAAAGCCAACATTCCATTTGCCTTCTTAATCACTTGCTGCACCTGCATACTAACCTTTTGAGTTTCGTGCACCAGGACCCCCAGATCCCTTTGCACTTCAGTACTCTCCAGTTTCTTGCCATTAAGATAATAAATTGCTCTAGGATTTTTCCTGCCAAAGTGCATCACCTCACACTTTCCAGTGTTGTATTCCATCTGCCAAATCTCTGCCCACTTACTTAGCCTGTCTATGTCCCCTTGCAGGTTTTTTATGTCCTCCTCACTCACTACTTTCCCTCCCATCTTTGTATCATCTGCAAATTTTGATATGTTACACTTGGTCCCTTCCTCCAAATCGTTAATATAGATTGTGAAGAGTTGGGGACCCAGCACTGACCCCTGTGGAACACCACTAGTTACTGATTGCCAGTCTGAGAATGAACCAGACCAAATCAAGACAGAACTCAACCAAAAACAACACGGATTATCTGGTCATTATCACGTCGTTGTTTGTGGGAGCTTGCTGTGCGCAGATTCGCTTCCGCGTTTCCCACATTACAACAGTGACTACACTTCAAAAGCACTTAATTTGCTGTAAAGCACTTTGGGAATGCCTTAGATCGTGAAAGGCGCTATATAAATGCAAGTCTGCATTAGAGCCTCCAAATGTATTTCGAATGTCAGAGTCTTTTGCCTGTACTACCAACTAAACAAGAAATGCGAAAAAATACGAAAAAATATATGCATGAACGAGGCGGAAAGCATCAGTGATTTCAATTATCGTCTGTGACTGCAGCATCTGAAGTTTTTCTCCTTCCCTTCTTCCAAACTCCATTAAAATGCTTGTTCATCTTTCATTCATCATTTATGAAGACTGACACTGTTTAAAACATTAAGCAGTCTGTTCTCTCTACACATGCTGAGAGAGCTGCTCGATGTTTCCAGCATTTCCTGTGGGATATTTTTTCTTGTTTTAGTGTTCCAGAATTTGTGTTTTTTAGATTCTTTTTCTGATCTCGGTTTTCAATTTCTGTGTCAGCCGTGGCTCAGTGGGTAGCACTCTCGCCTCTGAGTCAGAAGGTTGTAGGTTCTAAGTCCCACTCCAGGGACTCGAGCACAATAAATACTAAGCTGACACTCCAGTGCAGTACTGAGGGAGTGCTGCACTGTCGGAAGTGCCGTCTTTCGGATGAGATATTAAACCGAGGCCCCGTCTGCTCTCTCAGGTGGACATAAAGGGGGGAATTTTCCCAGCCCTGGGGAGGCGGGACTGCCGGGAAAATGACAGAAACTGGGAGTGGGTACCGACCCTGCTCCCAACCCGCCTCCGTGCCACCTTCCCAGGAGGCGGGTCCCCAACTCGCAGAGGAACCCGTCTCCTCGAGGCGGGAAGGGGATTAGAGCCAATTAACTGCCAGTTAACAGGCAGTTTTGAGGCTAATCCCCATTTTACCCCTGCAAGTGCGGGCTTCCCGATGGCTGTGAACCTCGCCAGGGTCAGCGAGGCGAGCAGTGGGTCTGCGGGGGTGAGAGGGGTCGAAAAGTCCGCTGTAGAGGCGAGTGATGGGTGCAAGTGTGGACAGGTAAGTATGAGAGGTGAGTGTAAAGTGTTGGAAAAAGTTTCCTTAACTTTGTTTCTTTCTGCAGACTTCAACCCTTGGGGATCCAGAGGTGCCTCATCTCCATGGCAGAGATGACAGAATGGCTGCTGCATTCTCAGGTGCAACACCATCTGATTTCTGCTGAGGAAAGAGGCTTTGATGAGCCTTCTGTGCAAGGGTTCACCTTAGAATAGAGATTGTCAGTGTTTGACAGCTTCTCAAAGCTGTCAAACGCTGACAATTCATCTGTCAAAAAATTTTCGACGGATGAAACGTCATACGCTGACGTCCTCTGTCACCGGCTTTCCCTTAATTGGCCGGTAAGCCCGCAGGGCGGGCTTAACAAGGTCAATCAAGGGAAAATAGCGTGGGTTGGTCAGACGTCATTGGGGGCGGGACTAAAACCCCAAAAGTAGCAGTCCCGCCCCCAACAAAATCCAGCCCAAAAGATCCCATGGCACTATTTTGAAGAAGAACACAAGAGTTCTCCTGGTGTCCTGGCCAATATTTATCCCTCAATCTATGTCACTAAAACAGATTATCTGGTCATTATCTCATTGTTGTGTGTGGAGTTTTTCTGTGCACAAATTGGCTGCCTCATTTCCTACATTACAACAGCGACTACACTTCAAAAGTACTTTGATTGGCTGTAAGGCGCTTTGGGACGTCCTGAAGTTGTGAAAAGCGCTACAGAAATTCAAGTCTTTCTTTCTTTCTAAACTCCACTCTAGGACTTGAGCAAATAATGAAGGCTGCGCAGTACTCAGGGAGCAATATACTGCGGACGCTGGAAATCTGAAATAAAAACTGAAAATGCCGGAAATACTCAGCAGGTCAGGCAGCATCTGTGGAGAGAAAAACAGAGTTAACGTTTCAGATCGATGACCTTTGATCAGAACTGGAAAAAGTTAGAGATGTAGCAGGTTTTAAGCAAGTGTAGAGGCGGGGAAAGAGGGGGAAAGAACAAAAGGGAAGGTAGGAGAGATTAAATGATTAATTCTCCGCTCCACTCCCACTCTGACCTCTCCGTCCTCGGCCTCCTACACTGTTCCAACGAAGCTCAACGTAAGCTCGAGGAACAGCACCTCATCTTTCGATTAGGCACTTTACAGCCTTCTGGACTCAACATCGAATTCAACAATTTCAGATCATAACCTCTGCCCCCATTTTTTCAGACGATAACTGATGATGGTTCTGCCATTCCCATTTACACCTCTTCTGGACCCATCATTTGTTTCTTTACTTGTCCCATTACCATCTCCTTTTGCCTTGACAATCATCCCTTTTGCCATTTAATCTCTCCTGCTTTCCACCCTATCACAGGTCTTCCCCTTTGTTCTTTTCTCCCCTCCCCCTTTCCCTGCCTCTGTACTTGCTTAAAACCTGTTACATCTCGAACTTTTTCCAGTTCTGACAAAAAGTCATTGACCTGGAACGTTAGCTCTGTTTCTCTCTCCACAGATGCTGCCTGACCTGCTGAGTATTTCCAGCATTTTCTGTTTTTATTTTGCTCCTCTGTTGGACGTGCCGTGAGGCATTAAACTAAGGTTCTGCCTGCCTATTTAGGTGGGTGTAAAATATCCCACGGCACTTCTTGGACAAGAGCAGGGAACTCTCCTGGTGTCTTTGGCCAACATGCCTTCCTCAACCAAAACCAATACACAGATTATTTGGCCATTCATCTCCTTTGCTGTTTGTGGGACCATACTGTCTGCTTTCTTTAGCTTTACTATAACAATGACTACCCTGCAAAAGTAATTCTTTGGTTGTGAAGTGCTCCGAGATGCCCTGAGGATGTGGTAAGTCACTACCTAAGTACTCTCAGCCAGAAATGAGAGTCACAGTCGTGACTTTTATACAGCTGCTCGTTCAGTGATTGGAGGAAAATCTACTACTGCTCTCACCCTACTGTTGTGGGTGACTGTTCCATCATTTTTTCAAGGTATGGTAGCATAGTGGTTATGTTACTGGGCTAGTAATCCAGAAGTCCTGGACAAATAATCCTTAGAAGTATGAGTTCAAATCCCACCACAGCAGCTGGGGTATTTAAATTCAGTTTAAAAAAAAAACTGAATTTAAAAAAAAAGCTAGTGTCAGTAATGATGACCATGAAACTATCGGATTGTCGTTAAAAACACCATCTGGTTCACTAATGTCCTTTAGGGAAGGAAATCTGCCGTCCTTACCCGGTCTGGCCTATATGTGACTCCAGACCCACAGCAATGTGGTTGACTCTTAACTGCCCTCTGAAATGGCCTCACCACCACCTTCTCAAGGGCAATTAGGGATGGGGCACTAAACGTTGACCTTGTCAGCGACGCCCACATCACATGAACGAATAAATTAAAAAAACTTTTATACAGCTGCCCGTTCAGTGACTGGAGAAAAATCTACTACTGCTCTCACCCTACTGCTGTGGGTGACTGTTCCATGATTTAAAGACTTTTATTTTATAACTTTCTCCAGTTTTATTCATCCCTCTCCCCCCTTTTCGAAGCTTATTCAGGCTGAGGTACCACAGTTGATGGAAGCCCCTCTCCTCTGTACCTCACCCAAATGGCAATTCTTCAACTTTTTGTTATTCATTCCTGGGATGTGGGCGTCGCTGTCACGGCCAGCATTTATTGCCCATCCCTAATTGCCCTTGAGAAGGTGGGGGTGAGCCACCTTCTTGAACCACTGCAGTCCGTGTGGTGAAGGTACTCCCACAGTGCTGTTAGGGAGGGAGTTCCAGGACTTTGACCCAGCGACGATGAAGAAACTGCAAAATATTTCCAAGTCAGGATGGTGTGTAACTTGGAAGGGAACTTGGAGGTGGTGGTGTTCCCATGCGCCTGCTGCCCTTGTCCTTCGAGGTGGTAGAGGTCGTGGGTTTGGGAGGTGCTCTCAAAGAAGCCTTGGCGAGTTGCTGCAGTGCATCTTGTAGATGGTACACACTGCAGCCACGGTACGCCGGTGGTGGAGGGAGTGAATGTTTAAGGTGGTCGATGGACTGCTTTGTCCTGGATGGTGTCGAGCTTCTTGAGTGTTGTTGGAGCTGCACTCATCCAGGCAAGTGGAGCGTATTGCATCACACTCCTGACTTGTTCCCTGTTTGGGGTGGAAGGGCTTTGGGGAGTCAGGAGCTGAGTCATTCACCGCAGAATACCCAGCCTCTGACCTGCTCTTGTTGCCACAGTATTTATGTGGCTGGTCCAGTTAAGTTTCTGGTCAATGGTGACCCCCAGGATGTTGATGATGGGAGATTTGACGATGGTATATCCGTTGAATGTAAACGGGAGGTGGTACTTCTTAGATTCTTAAAATATCCCAGCTCCTACTCAGCATCCTCCTCTGACGTGCATACATACAAGTTGATGTGTGTGAGCCAAGACAGTGAAGGTCAATGAGCTATCCCACCATAGAAGGCATCATACCCAATCCCAAAATCCATGCATTCATTTCAACAAGGGTTACCTTGCATGGGAAAATACAGGGCAACACATTTTGGGACAGTGTATGAGTAATTGTACCATGGCAAGTGATAAGTGTAGCTCGCTTAAGAGGAACAGGTGACTTTGGACCTATAGTTCCTAAAGTTCTCCACCACTGAGGTTTTCCTCGCCTCATGTCTGGGTCTGTTGTAGACTCATTGATAGAGATTGATTGCTAGGATTAGTCAACAACTCCATTGCATCACGCGAGTACCAGGATGGTAGATGGCGAAATAGATGGACCTTGGTCTTTTTCCGACTAGTGAGGGTGGTGGGGGTCTGGAACTCACTGCCTGAAAGGGTGGTAGAGGCAGAGACCCTCATCGCATTTAAAAAATACTTGGATATGCACTTGAAGTGCCGTAACCTACAGGGCTACGGACCAAGAGCTGGAAAGTGAGATTAGGCTGGATGGCTCTTTTTCAGCCTGCTCGGACATGATGGGCCGAATGCCCTCCTTCTGTGCCGTAAACGTTTATGATTCCAATGTTGCTATGTGCTAGACAGCAATCAGGAGTGGGAGCGCTGGCTGATTCTTTGCAGCATTCCAAGCGCGGGGGTACTGAGGGCAATTGTTGCACCCCAGCCTTCTGCCCTGACTGAGAGTAGCACAGATTATATAAGGGACCCTGGGGGAAGGGGGTGAGGAGAGTGGGGGCATGCGGGGTGGTGCTTTCATTACAACAACAACAACAACAACTTGTATTTATATAGCGCCTTTAACGTAGTAAAACATCCCAAGGTGCTTCACAGGAGTATTAAAAGATAAAAAAATTGACACTGAGCCACAGAAGGAGAAATTAGGGCAGGTGACCAAAAGCTTGGTCAAAGAGGTAGGCTTTAAGGAGCATCTTAAAGGAGGAAAGAGAGGTAGCGAGGCGGAGAGGTTTAGGGAGGGAATTCCGGAGCTTAGGGCCGAGGCAACAGAAGGCACGGCCACCAAAGGTTGAGCGATTATAATCAGGGATGCTCAAGAGGGCAGAATTAGAGGAGCGCAGATATCTCGGGGGGTTGTGGGGCTGAAGGAAATGACAGAGATAGGGAGGGGCGAGGCCATGAAGGGATTTGAAAACAAGGATGAGAATTTTGAAATCGAGGCATTGCTTAACCGGGAGCCAATGTAGGTCAGCGAGCACAGGGGTGATGGGCGAACGGGACTTGGTGCGAGTAAGGACACGGGCAGCCGTGATTGCTAGGAGCGCAGGTCAGAGTGAGGGCTAGAACATTGTAACCCCGGTGTGTTCATCCTGTGCTTCCCCCGGTGAGCGTAGCTCCCCACTGGGAGCGTCAGGTCACGGGACCATCCCTAGATACTTCATCTACACTCCGCGGAGATCCCCAGTCTCAGCAGAATCCTTCCAGTCGAACTGGTGCAGCAATTCCGCAGGAGTAGACAACGAATGAGAAGTTCAGTAAAGGTTAATAACAGCTGTAAGGTTGAATTTGAATTAAAGTACACCACGCAAACGCAGCTACCGGAGATTAATTCACTGCCAGTAACAATTAATGAGACACTGTTTTGTTTTCTACTGCTTGTATTGAAGCTCCGTGCAGCTCACTAAAAGATTCAGTCGTCACGGTGACAAGAAAATTTCACCCCCTCATTAGCAGCGATAACGGTTGATTTTGTAATTTTGCGCTAAATTGCTGTCACGCACTTTGACTACATTTAGTGAATGGCTTTAAACCTTACGATCTGAGGCTTGCGTCTAATTGCTCAGTCGATTCACGGAAGCATGCGAGGATCAGATTTGGAAGGAGCCAGGGCTCCGATGTGATTGTTTCTGCTAAAGCTCTCTAGCTTTGTCGACAAGTTAAGACTTCCAAAGCATGGTAGCCTCGCGATAACCAGACTGGTAACCCAGTGTTCATAAACCATCGTGAAATTGAATTCAGTACATCTGTGTAAGCTGCGACTAACACTTACAAAGAATGTAAAGCAGAGAAACAGCCCAAGCCAGTGTTTATGCTCCACACGTACCTCCGCCCACACCTCTTCATCTCTTCTTCTTAGGCAGTCCCTCGGAACCGAGGATGACTTGCTTCCACATTAAAAATGAGTTCTCAGGTGACTGATGCGTCCAATGCGGGACCTACAGTCTCTGTTACAGGTGGGGCAGACGGTGGTTGAAGGATCGGGTGGGTGGGGTGCTTGGGTTGACGTGCGCTCCTTCCGCTGTTTGCGCTTGGCCTCCGCTTGCTCCCGGCGAAGTGACTCGAGGTGTTCGGCGCCTTCCCGGATGCTTCTCCTCCACTTTGTGCGGTCTTGGGCCAGGGGTTCCCAGGTGTCGGTGGGGATGTTGCACTTTTTCAAGGAGGCTTTGAGGGTGTCCTTGAAGCGTTTTCTCTGCCCACCTGGGGCTCTCTTGCCGTGTCGGAGCTCTGAGTAGAGCGCTTGTTTTGGGAGTCTCGTATCGGGCATGCGGACGATGTGACCCGTCCATCGGAGCTGATCGAGCGTGGTCAAAGCTTCGATGCTGGGGATGTTGGCCTGAGCGAGAACACTGACGTTGGTGCGCCTATCCTGCCAATGGATTTGCAGGATCTTGCGGAGGCAGCATTGGTGGTACCTCTCCAGTGCTTTGAGGTTCCTGCTGTACATGGTCCATGTCTCTGAAGCATACAGGAGGGCGGGTATCACTGCTGCTCTGTAGACGATGAGCTTGGTGCCGGGTTTGAGGTCCTGGTCTTCAAACACTCTCTTCCTCAGGCGACCGAAGGCTGCACTGGCACACTGAAGGTGGTGTTGGACTTCGTCATCGACATCTGCCCTTGTTGACAGTAGGCTCCCGAGGTATGGAAAGTGATCCACGTTGTCCAAGGCCTCGTCGCGGATTTTGATAATCGGGGGGCAGTACTGTGTGGCGGGGGCAGGTTGGTAGAGGACCTTTGTCTTCATCTAACCCTATCAGCACACCCTTCTATTCCTTTCTCCCTCATGTGTTTATGTAGCTTCCCTGAAAATGCATCTATGCTAATCACCTCAACTACTCCTTGTGGAAGCGAGTTCATTCTAATCACACTCTGAGTAAAGAAGTTTCTCCTGAATTTCCTGTTGGACTTGTGAGAGCACTAGAAGATGAGCTTGGCAAACTGCAGGATTGTTGTTCAACACTCAACTGCATCAGGCTTACATGTGACTCCAGGTCCACACTATGTGTTTGACTAAATACCCACATAATATCTAGAGATGGTCAATTGAGATTGCCTCGCTAGTGTTGCCCACATCCCAAAAATAAATTTATAAAAGTTCAGAATGGAAGATGCAACTATTTAATTTCCACTCTCGCTGGGTTACATGGTAACATAGGAGGTTTCCTGCGAGCGGAGGCCTCCTATCGGAAAAAAATCTACTCCCTTACCTGAGGGCTCCCGAGATCCGCACACTTCCGCTCCTGGGCCTCTGCTCTACGAAATGTGCAGGATCCACGTATCCCAGGGGCGCAGGCGGTTCGCAAGTGTCCCTGGGATCACGTGGGCCAGGCTAGCCAAAAGGAGAAGGGAATCTCCCTTCATACTTTTGACAGATAGACCTGTCAAAAGTATAAATGTAGATCACCCCAAAAAGGCACATTAAATAATTTTTTTTTAAATCACATTTTTCAAATGAGTTAAAATTACATTAAATTAAATATTTTAAACAAAAGTTTAATTTTTTGAAAACAATAATTAAAGATTTTTACAGGGCTAAAAATAAACTTACCTTTTTTTAAAGTATTTTTAAATTATAAATGAGTGAAAAAAAATTATTTTTAAAACTTTTTTCAACTCTTATGCTGGTAAAAGCAAGCCTTACGCCTGCTTTTACCAGGCGTAAGATTTCTAAGGGTTTTCAGCGGGCGGAGGTTCTGCAGAAAGCGAAGCTCTCTGCTCACAGAGGCCCATCTCCAGGGCAGGCATCTGATCTGTCAGGAGGATTCTTGACAGATCAGAAATGCCGGTTTTCAGCGCATGCGCTTCGCATGCCTGAAACCAGCATTTCCGATGTCCCTACGGGTGTGTACACAGCGCGTACCCACCCGTAGGCATCGGAAAATACGGGCCAATGTAATGGTTTCGGGCAGGAGAAGATCTTTGGTCCATCTAGCCCACCTATACAGTACTCCTTTGGTGCATTTCTACGAATGCTGAGTCCCATTTGTTCACAAGACCTGTCTAGTTTCTTCTCGAAACCTGCCACCCATGCCAATAATCTGTTCCACATACTTAACAACATCCTTTTAGTAAATAAGTTCCTCCTGCATTTCCTATTTTTGTTTGTTCACTTTAATTTGTAATGACCCCTTGTACTTAAATTCTTACTTGGATCCACTTTGTCCAAATCTTTCATAGTCTTTAACACTTAGGAACATAGGAACAGGAGGAGGCCATTCAGCCCCTTGAACTTGTTCCACCATTCAATCAGATCGTGGCTGATTTGTACCACGATACCATTTACCCACCTCAATTGACCCAGCATGCACTTCCTTTTTGAGGAAGTCAAGACATGCCTACGCTGCTTCTTAACTAAGCTAGATCTGCCACCAACAATCTTTGTCTATTATCTACCCTGAGGCACTACCTTTCACCACCGTATATCAGAACAGGTCACTCCAATGGCTCATCAATTTCTAAACATAGTTCTTCGCTGTTTCACTTGCAATTTGCACCAAGTTGCGGATGCCAGGAAGCAGTTTGAATAAGAATCTTAAAAAAGGAGATTCCCTTTGACAATTCACTTCATTGCAAATTAACCTCATACAACTATTTATTGAATTAAATACATGGTCATACTCTTCGATTTTTTTGAGAGGTTGTTACAGTCGCCTGTCAGCTTTGGAATCAGGGTTTGTGTTCACCCAACTCATTCTGCCACCAGGGACCTCCAAACCTCCTCAACCACTGCCACAGCTCTGACCATGGCACTGAAAGTCACAACTGCCTTGAACTTTAGTGCCACTGCTCCTTTCAAGGTGGCATGGGTGGTATCCGACAGACCAGCTGGCGCGCAGCGCGTTACTACAATAGCAGGTGAATGAGGAATTATTTGGCAGGGCCAATGATATTGAACAGGCTGGGGCTCTTTTCTCTAGAAAAGAGAAGACTGAGGGGTGACCTGATAGAGGTCTTTGAGATTATGAAAGGGTTTGATAGGGTAGACGTAGAGAAGATATTTCCACCTGGGGGCGAGACCAGAACTAGGGGCCATCAATATAAGATAGTCACTGATAGAGCCAATAGGGAATTCAGGAGAAACTTCTTTACCCAGAGAGTGGTGGGAATGTGGAACTCGCTACCACAGGGAGTAGTTGAGGCGACTAGCATAGTTGTATTTAAGGGAAAACTAGATAAACACATGAGTTAGAAAGAAATAGAAGGATATGTGGATGTGGTTCGATGAAGTAGGGTGGGAGGAGGCTCGTGTGGAGCATAAACACCGGCAAGTAACTGTTGAGCAGAATTGGCTGTTTCCGTGCTGTTTATACTATACTATGTAATATTTCAAAGGATGAGGAACATCACTCTTCACTTTTTCCAAGTGGCAGGATTCCCAGAATTGCAAGGTCTCATTGATGCAACTCATATGGACCTAGGGACTCCTTTCAATAGTGCCATGGGATCTTTTACGTCCACCCGAGAGTGCAGACGGGGACTCGGTTTAACGTCTCATCCAAAAGACAGCAGCTCCAATGGTGCAGCGCTCCCTCAGTACTGCACTGGGAGTGTCAGCCTGGATTATGTGCACAAGTCCCTGGAGCGGGGATTGAACCCACAGGCTTCAGAGGCGATAGTGCTGCCACTGAGACACTCCTGACACACATTACAGCGTGACAAGCTTACAAAGGCAGCTTCTATTATAAATGTGGACATAAGAATTTATAGCTCGCTGACGGTATTTAAACCAGGCCCAAACCCGAAACTGGTTCTGGCCTCACGCCGCACAAGCAGACAGACTAGACAGACTAGATGCAGGAAGGATGTTCCCGATGGTCGGGGAGTCTAGAACCAGGGGTCACAGTCTAAAGATAAGGGGTAAGCCATTTAGGACTGAGATGAGGAGGAATTTCTTCACCCAGAGAGTGGTGAACCTGTGGAATTCTCTACCACACAAGGCAGTTGAGGCCAATTCATTAAATATATTCAAGAAGGAGATAGATATATTTCTTAAGGTTAAAGTGATCAAGGGATATGGGGAGAAAGCAGAGACAGGTTACTGAATTTGGATGATCAGCCATGATCTCATTAAATGGCGGAGCAGGCTCGAGGGGCCGAATGGTCTACTCCTGCTCCTATCTTCTATGTTTCTATGCTAAACCGCCACTCAACGGACTTTTAGCCCGTTTTTGGGCAGTTGTCGAATTTCCATGGCCAATAACTGCAGCCCAACCATCAATTTGTATTAGGTCTAGCACTTCATCGCTCTCAGGCAAACACCATAGAGCCATCTTCTTTCTTTCTTTCTTTCTTTCTTTCTTTCTTTCTTTCTTTCTTTCTTTCTTTCTTTCTTTCTTTCTTTCTTCTTTCTTCTTTCTTTCTTTCTTTCTTTCTTTTCCTTCTTTTCCTTTTCTTTCTTTCTAAAACAACGGATCCTACGTAATACATTCTTATCTTCAGAGTTGTTTATTGGAACCCATTGAATCTCCTCTGCTCTTCTAGCCCTTTTAAAGTTATACCATCTACTGTATCTTCATTCTTCCTCCCAAAGTGTATCACGTCACTCTTCTCCAGGTTAAAGTTCATCTGACATATACTTAGCCAACTTCCTACCCATGCTGCCACACTCTCTTTAATACCATGTGCCTTAATTTAATCAACAACTGATACCATCTGCAGGATATGTCGGAGAATGTTAAGCTGCAGCTGCAACAAGGCTTGTGTTTCAACACAGGACTCTGACCTATGGACTCTGCTAGTGTTCCTGTGGGTATAATCTTCCACTTTTGTTTTGGATGGCTTATTGGAGTAGTTTGGATGCAATTCAAATGGCATGATTCAGATCCAATTAAGATTAGATTCTGAAGCTGTTGTGGTTTAGAAGTGCCAAGTTTCTCATCAGTAGAAGGTGCAGGATAAGCGAATTGAAATTGGATGATTCAGCACAAACTGGCCCAACTTTCCAACTACTTAACCCAACTTCTATTTGGTGGTACTAGGACCATATTTGTTCTTTCTCTCAGTGAGATTCGTTCCCTGTACCATTTGAAAGACCCTGGGGTAATTCACCGTGTGTGTGTGCCAGAGAACCCTGCCCACTTTTCACCGTGTGTGTGTGCCGGTGCCAGAGAACCCTGCCCACTTTTCACCGTGTGTGTGTGTCATTGCCAGAGAACCCTGCTCACTTTTCACCATGTGTGTGTGTGCCGGTGCCAGAGAACCCTGCCCACTTTTCACCGTGTGTGTGTGCCGGTGCCAGAGAACCCTGCCCACTTTTCACCGTGTGTGTGTGTGCCGGTGCCAGAGAAACCTGCCCACCTTTCACCGTGTGTGTGTGCCATTGCCAGAGAACCTTGCTCACTTTTCACTGCGTGTGTGTGCTGGTGCCAGAGAACCCCGCCCACTTTTCACCGTGTGTGTATGCCATTGCCAGAGAACCCTGCCCACTTTTCACCGTGTGTGTGTGTGCCGGTGCCAGAGAACCCTGCCCACTTTTCACCGTGTGTGTGTGTGCCGGTGCCAGAGAACCCTGCCCACTTTTCACCGTGTATGTGTGTGCCTGTGAAGGAATATGCCATATTCAGAAAAATACACCATCCTATGAATGAATTCTGACTTTATTAAACATGACAAACTAGGTTTGAAAATCTGGAAGCCTCAACAATCAGAAGCTGTAAACAGCAGACTGGCTTTTGAGATAAGATAAGTTGTTGACACTGAAACAATAGCCTCATTGAAACAGAAGGTTGGAGGTTCCTAGAAGTCTGCAGCTTTGGAAAAAAGACAATACCATACCCAGTTAAAGTGTCTTAAACCAACACTTCAAAATGAATCACATAAATTAAAGAAACATATGCCTTCATAAATATGACATCAAATGAAACACGGAGACACGAGTCTGTGATACAACCAACTGAGGTAGCTAAGAAGACAATGGTGCATCCGATCGAGGTGTTCTAAATGCAAAAGATACAAACAGAAGACCTTCGTAAGAATGGCATCAAGTGGGGGAGGCACCACCCATCACATTGTTTTTGTGTTGAACTTGGAACACTTAGGAGACACGAAGTCTGTGTTGCAACCAGCTAAGGTGACTTAAGAATTGCACAGAAGACTTTGATAAGAATGACATCAAATAGATACACCTGTTACAACCGTTTTTTATGATAAACTTGAGACACCTACACAGCAGACAAGCTGAACTAACTGTAAGAATAGCAGGGGTCAACAGAAAAATGACTAGAGATAATTAGCTTACACAGCAGAAAACTTCAAAGGATATACCACTGAGAAAGAGTATAAAGATTGGATTTTCAAATGGGAAAACAGAAGTCGTTGGAAGGGGCAAAGCGATTCTCGACTTCAGAGGCAGGCTCTGTAAGCCTACAACTCTTTCAGTCTCGGGTATCAAAGGTATTTGATATTGGTGGATATCCTGGAATAACTAAGAACTGTAAAAATGTAACGAAGTTAAGATTTGAGAATAAGGATCTCTGATAATAAGAATTGTAAGCTTTTGTATTTTGAACTGTTAATGTTGCGACTGAATCACCAACTGTAAACTGCATGTCGGTTCTTTAATAAATCTATATATTTTTTTAGAATTATCTCACATAGTACTTCTGTATCAAACTCGCAAACTCAATTTCTGTACACTCTCTGGTGAGGAGTTGCAGAATTCTGGGGGAGTTTTCCGGACCCTCATAATATCCGGAAGGTTACAGTCTAGCTAAACTTATTAAAAGTGCTGTCTGGAGGACGGTAACATCTTCAGGCTGTTCCTTTCCTTTAGGGAGAGATAGTCTGGACCTTTAGACCCAATTAAGCGTCTTTAGGATTCGGCTACCTCTAACTTTAGTTGAAAGTGAATGTCTGGGGAATACACCTGATCTGGAGTAGCCCGAAAGGAGCTAGGACTAGTAATAATCCTTTCATGCCAGTGCCAGAGAACCCTGCCCACTTTTTACCATGTGTGTACGCCAGTGCCAGAGAACCT
The DNA here is from genome assembly GCA_030390025.1 of Squalus acanthias. Classification (NCBI taxonomy): domain Eukaryota; kingdom Metazoa; phylum Chordata; class Chondrichthyes; order Squaliformes; family Squalidae; genus Squalus; species Squalus acanthias. Next base: position 14,711,230 of record CM059426.1, read on the forward strand.
TGCCAACTGTCAAGTGTCTTCGGAAATCGCAGGCAGCGTACTTGAGATTTTCCGATATCAGCCAGTGATGGGCAAGGGTTCCTCTGGTGAATACTCGGAAAAATACCCCCTTCTTTTTTTATTGAATTCAGTTTCATGATGTGGGCATCACTGGCATTTAATGCCCATCCCTAGTTGCCCTGAGAAGATGTTGGATCTTGAACCGTAGGTTTTGATCCCACTGAATGGCTTGCTAGGCCAGTTCAGAGTTGTGGTTTAGAGTCACCCAGATTGTTGTGTTGGGGAATGGATGTTCTCACTGATCAATTCACCCGTTATTCCACAAGATAGTAAGGTTCAAAGGCTTTTGTAGGAATTACAATGACTATTATTATCAATAATCACACATATACAATGATAACTATTAGTAATAATAATTACACATATACTCAGGGTCACACTTACGGTACAAGACCGGAGGATTCACCATGTCACAGGTTTTGAGCTCAACGGGAACGGCTGGACAAGTCTTATCGAATTCTGAAGTATCTATCCTAACACCCCTCTTTTAAACCTTTCTTTCACTCTGGCTACCTGACGATCCGCATGTTTCAAAGTCTTACCTCATCCAATTAGCTGGACTTCAGTTCCAACAAGAATAACTCCCTTGGCACACTCTCTAATTTTCCAGATCTATGGCAGGTGCCTCTTCAAGGCTGGAGCGACCAAAGTTTGTTGCTTTGCTGAATCTCTTATCAGCCAAGAGCGTCCCTGCTTGTTCTGTGTCTGCGCAGTAACTTGTTATCAACTAAAGCTCTCTGACTGGAAATCCTTTCAATTTAAACTGTCCTTCAAACAAAAACTTTCTGAACAAGCAAAAGCTAAAAGTTAAGAATTGACCGTTTCCTTACAGTTGTGGGCCTGGAGTCAAATATAGGCCAGACCGGGTAAGGACGGCAGGCTTCCTTCCCTAAAGGACATTAGTGAACAAAGGTTTTTTTTCGTTCATGGGATGCGGGCATCGCTGGCAAGGCCAGCATTTATTGCCCATCACTAATTGCCCTTGAGAGGGTGGTGGTGAGCCACCTTCTTGAACCGCTGCAGTCCGTGTGATGAAGGAACATAGGAACAGGAGTTGGTCATTCAGCCCCTCGATCCTGTTCCACCATTCAATGAGATCATGGCTGATATGTGACCTAACTCCATACACCCGCCTTTGGCCCATATGCCTTAATACCTTTGGTTAACAGAAAGCTATCAATCTCCGATTTAAAATTAACAATTGATCTAGCATCAATTGCCATTTGCGGAAGAGAGTTCCAAACTTCTACCACCCTTTGTGTGTAGAAGTGTTTCCTAATTTCACTTCTGAATGATCTGGCTCTAATTTTTAAACTATGCCCCCTAGTCCTAGAATCCCCAATCAGCGGAAATAGTTTCTCTCTATCTACCCTATCTGTTCCCCTTAATATCTTGAAAACTTCGATCAGATCACCCCTTAACCTTCTAAATTCTAGGGAATACAACGCTAATTTGTGTAATCCCTCCTCGTAACTTAACCCTTGAAGTCCAGGTATCGTTCTGGTAAACCTACGCTGCACTCCCTCCAAGGCCAATATATCCTTCCTAAGGTGTGCTGCCCAGAACTGTTCACAGTACTCCAGGTGTGGTCTAACCAGGGTTTTGTATAGCTGCAGCATAACTTCTACCCGCCTGTACTCTAGTCCTCTAGATATAAAGGCCAGCATTCCATTAGCCTTTTTGATTATTTTCTGTACCTGTTCATGACATTTTAATGATCTATGTACCTGGACCCCCAAGTCTCTTTGGACCTCCACTGTTTTTAGCCACTGTTCACAGTGCTGTCAGGGAGGGAGTTCCAGGATTTTGACCCAGCGACGATGAAGGATCGGCGATATATTTCCGAGTCAGGATGGTGTGTGACTTGGAGGGGAACTTGGAGGTGGTGGTGTTCCCATGCGCCTGCTGCCCTTGTCCTTCTAGGCGGTTGTGGTCGCGGGTTTGGGAGGGTTTTTATGACAATCTGACAGCGTCATGGTCACTTTTACTGAGACCAGCTTTGCATATCCAGTTTATTTCTTAAAATGATTCAAATTCTCAAACTGCCATGGTGAGAACGTATATTCAAGGTGCAGCCTGACCTGAGCACGAACCAGCTTTAGCACGACAGCCCGAGACTTAAACTGTACCTGATTAAAAATCGGGGGGTTGCACATGAAAGCACGATGTGCGTTCTTGATAGGCGAAGCTCAGCGCTGGGAGCCTGCATTCAATAAAATTTACCCTCCACTCTCTTTAACCTTGTTGGTGTCCTGCACTGCAGGCACTTGTGTGTACTGGAACAATTCAATTTATAGGATTTCATGGGATATACAGCACAGAAACAGGCCATTCGGCCCAACCAGTCTATGCTGCCGTTTATGCTCCACTCAAGCCTCCTCCCGTCTTTCCTCATCTAACTCTATCAACATAACCCTCTATTCCCTTCTCCCTCATATGCTTGTCTAGCCTCCCCTTAAATGCATCTATACTATTCGCCACAACCACTCCCTGTGGTAGCGAGTTCCACATTCTCACCACTCTCTGGGTAAAGAAGTTTCTTCTGAATTCCCTATTTGATTTCTTGGTGACTATCTTATATTGATCGCCTCTAGTTTTGCTCTTCCCCACAAGTGGAAACATTCTCTCTGTATCCACTCTATCAAAACCTTTCATAATTTTAAAGACCTCTGTTGGGTCACATTCACTTACACAGAATGTTGGTGTCAGTGTTTGGTTAATCTGCAGGTGCCCATCCCAGAAAAAGTCAGTATCAGCTCGTTACTTGGCTCCTTGATCACTATTGCTTCAAACAGGTCTCTCTATTTTAATGGCACTCTGTGGCCTCGCCCCTCCCTATCTCTGTAATCTCCTCCAGCCCTACAACCCTCTGAGATATCTGCGCTCCTCCAATTCTGGCTTCTTTCACTTCCCCGATTCTAATCGCTCCACCATTGGCGGCCGTGCCTTCAGCTGCAAAGGCCCCAAGCTCTGGAATTCCCTCCCTAAATCTCCCCGCCTCTCTATCCTCCTTTAAGACGCTTCTTAAAACCTACCTCTTTGACCAAGCTTTTGGTCATCTGCTCTACTATCTCCTTAAGTGTCTCGGTCAAATTTTGTTTGATAATGGCTCCTGTGAAGTGCCTTGGGCCGTTTTATTACATTAAAGGCAAGTTGTTGTTGTTGTAAAACAAATTAGGAAAATCATACATAGCAGAGCAAATTAATTCAGTGTCTCAGTGCTTCTGGGTAAACTACATACATTTTAAGTATTTACTCAAACTGCCAATGTTGAAGTATCACAATCAAATGATGAAACAAACAGTGGCTGTATTGAGAACAGTATTTTTCTCCTAACATATCTGTTCAAATCCCTCCATGGCCTCACCTCCACCTCCCGCCCTATCTCTATAACCTCCTCCAGCCTTACATCTCTCCGTGAACTCTACGCTCCTCCAACTCTGGCCTTTTGTCCATCAACCACTTCCTTCGCCCCACCATTGGCGACTGTGCCTTCAACCATCTAGGCCGTAAGCTCTGGAATTCCCTCCATAAACCTCTTCACCTCTCTGTCCTACTTAAAGACATAGGGGGAAAAATTCAGTCGCGCCCTGTTTGGGGCGCAAATATCGTCCGGGCGCAAAAATTAGCGCCTGGCGCTAATTATCGCCACCGACTGCAAACTTGACTTTTATCGCCCCTGGTGGTGATTGCAGCGCTAAATCAGGCGCTTCACACCTGTCTTAAGGCGCAAATGCCGAGGAGCGAGGCGCTACCTCAGAGCGCTGGCGAAGCTCATGTAATGTCAGTCAGCAATGGAACACACACACAATGGCACGGGCCAGTTCTTAAAGGGGATGGTTAATCTTGCTTTCCATCCACATCCTGCTCATTGCAGCCTTGAATCTCGGCCTGGAGAGACCTGCACATCAAATGTGCTGGAAAGAACAATGGAGAGTACCAGGCCAAGAGCTCAGAGTGCAGCCCCCACAGTCTCTGCTAAATCGATACAAGGAATGGCAAATCAAAATGAACCTGCAAAGTGCTGCTCAGTACCCAAAACTCCTTCACACAACGTTGAATCTCTCCAGAAGTCTCTCCCTCTCTCTCTCAGAATGCGTAGTTCAAAAATGGCACCAACAATGAAAGGCAGGAAGCGGTCACCTTTAAATAGCGCTCCCCCTTTCCCTTCATGACTGCAGAACGCTCCCCTCAACCTGTCGTTGCTAGCGTCAGGCGGTAAGGCAGGGGGCGCCACTCAATATCCGCTCCAGGGCGATACCGGGGCGTTGCGCACTCGAGTGACGTCATGATCTGCCGGTGCAGGAGATCGCGGTGATAAAGTTTAGCGCCGCTGCAAAATGTCTAGTTAAGTTCGCGAGCGGCGCAAACATCGCTGCGCCCGGGCGCTAGCTGCTTTGCGCCCCATTAGCGCCCTCTTAAGGCGCTAACGGGAGGCGCAACCAACTGAATTTTTCCCCCATAGAAACATAGAAGATAGGAGCAGGAGTAGGCCATTCGGCCCCTCGAGCCTGCTCCGCCATTCGATGAGATCGTAGCTGATCATCCAAACTCAGTACCCTGTACCTGCCTTCTCCCCATATCCCTTGATACCTTTAGCTTTAAGAAATATATCTAACTCATTCTTGAATATATTTAATGACTTGGCCTCAACTACCTTCTGTGGTAGAGAATTCCACAGGTTCACCACTCTCTGGGTGAAGAAATTCTTCCTCATTTCTGTCCTAAATGGCTTACCCCTTATCCTTAGATTATGACCCCTGGTTCTGGACTCTCCGACCATCGGGAACATTCTTCCTGCATCTAGTTTGTCCAGACCTGTCAGAATTTTATATGTTTCGATGAGATCCCCTCTCATTCTTCTATACTCCAGCGAGTATAAGCCCAATCGACCCAATCTCTCCTCATAAGTCATTCCTGCCATCCCAGGTATCAGCCTTGTGAATCTTCGCTAAACTCCTTCCATGGCAAGAACATCCTTCCTCAGATAAGGCAACCAAAACTGCACACAGTACTCAATGTGTGGTCTCACCAAGGCCCTGTACAAGACATTCCTTAAAACCTCCTCCAGCCCCACAACCCCCTCGAGATATATGCGCTCCTCTAATTCTGGCCTCGTGAGCATCACTGATTATAATCGCTCAAGCATTGGTGGCCGTGCCTTCAGCTTCCTAGGCCCTAAGCTCTGGAATTCCCTGCCTAAACCTCTCCGCCTCGCTAACTCTCTTTCCTCCTTTAAGACGCTCCTTAAAACCTACCTCTTTGACCAAGCTTTTGTTCATCTGCCCTAATTTCTCCTTATGTGGCTCGGTGTCAAATTTTGTTTTATGGCACTCCTGTGAAGTGCCTTGGGATGTTTTATTACATTAAACTACGTGTTGTTGTTATTGTTGTTGTTATAAGTGCATAATTATTGTCATTTTATTATTGTTATTATTTCCTTTTCCATAGAAAGAGATTCATGGCAAACAGCTGAGAGATGAAGCGATAGAGCTCAGTACCAAAATGGCCAGCTAGCTGGGGAGTTAAGCCTCTGCCAGTCACCGACAGGAAGACAATCGGCTGAGTATCTGAACTGCTAAGTGCCTGGGGCATCTTGTCTAATCTTGAAACAACAGCATAATTACTACCCTCACCTATATAGGAACAGGAGGAGGCCATTCAGCCCCTTGAGCCTGTTCTGCCATTCAGTGAGATCGTGGCTGATCTGTGACCTAACTCCATATACCCGCCTTTGCCCCATACCCCTTAATACCTTTGGTAAACAGAAATATATCAATCTCCGATTTAAAATTAACAATTGGTCCAGCATCAATTGCCGTTTGCGGAAGAGATTTCCAAACTTCCACCACCCTTTGTGTGTAGAAGTGTTTCCTAATTTCACTCCTGAATGGTCTGGCTCTAATTTTTAGACAATACCCCCTAGACCTAGAATCCCCAACCAGCTGAAATAGATTCTTCTATCTACCCTAACAGCAATGACCTCTTTATTTTTTTTTTGTGTGTGCAGCCCCTCTAGTGGACTGCGCGGCCCATTCAAATTCTTGCGCAGTGCACAGTTTTTTCTACTTAAAAGCCGTTGAGCCGGCCGTGCAGCTTAATGGGAAGATCCCCTTAATACCTTGAAAAATTCGATCAGATCACCTCTTAATCTTCTAAATTCCAGAGAATACAACCCTAGTTTGTTTAGTCTCTCCTCGTAATTTAACCCTTGGAGTAAACCTACGCTGCTGTCCCGCCAAGGCCAATACATCCTTCCTAAGGTGATTCAATCAGTGCTAATGTTCAGAAAGGGATAGATATTTAGATTTTTTTTTTGCTGGTGAGGCAATGATAAATGCGCCTGTAAAACTTTTTTGAAAAACACACTCTAAAATAACCACATTCATTTCTAGGGCAGGTTTTCTTCCTGGCATGAAAATTTTAAATCACCGGCGGTCCCACTCCAATCTAACCAGATTTTTTGAAAGCTTAATGTAATTTACAGCGGTTTAAACAACTGCCAGTCACATCTGTTCAGAGCAGGTGTTCCCTGCACGTATTTAAGCTTCAGGGGCACAAGGCCATGGGGTTCTGCAGCCATCAGAAGATCGTTCTTGTTCTCTCCCTATTCCTCTATTTTTGTGTACACCTTTTAGGGATAAATTAGGGACCCATCATTGGTCATAGGAACATAGGAATATAGGAACAGGAGTAGGCCATTCACCCCCTTGAGCCCGTTCCACCATTCAATTAGATCATAGTTGATCTGTACCTTACCTTCATCCACCGCCTTGGTTCCGTAACCCTTAATACCCTTGCCTAACAAAAATCTATCAATCTCAGTTTTGAAATCTTAAATTGACCCCCAGCCTCAACAGCTTTTTGGGGGAGAGCGTTCCAGATTTCCACTACCCTTTGTGTGAAGAAGTGCTTCCTGACATCACCCCTGAATGGTCTAGCTCTAATTTTAAGGTCCCCTTCTTCTGGACTCCCCCACCCCCCACTCCCCACCCCCCACCCAACCAGAGGATATCTACCCTATCAAATTCCTTAATCATCTCAAACAACTCAATTCAATCATCCCTTCATAGAATCATAGAATCACAGAATAGTACAGCACAGAAGGAGGCCATTCGGCCCATCGAGCCTGCGCCAGCTCTTTCGAAGAGCAATCCAGTTATCTTCTACACTCAAGGTTCTCTTCTGGTGTCCTCCATGTAGATAACTTTGAGTGCCATCTAAAGTTCAAGTTGCGACAGCTGAGTTAGGTATTGGTCATAATTAACCAGTATTTCAATCCATTAGTAATATGCCTGTGACATTGTACACAGCCAGTGGATGAATATAAGTTTCTTTATCTACAAGATGAGGATGGAGTTGAGAGAAAGACTTCTTGAGACTTGCTCCACAGCCCCACTTAATATTCCAGCCAACTGTTTCCGTACAGAAGTTCCATTCTATATGTTTCCATAGACAGTTTCAATGTAAAATATATTACACATACACATATATATAATTATACGGATCAATATTTTTCTTCATGGTCACTCTCCACTTTTCTCCTCTCCTCTTCTGAAGGTGCTGACTACTGCTGGAACACAATTCCACACGTCTCTCCAGCCCTCTGGTACCTCGCCCAAATAGCCATTCCTCGTGGGTGAGTCTAGACAGTGGTGGTTGATTCGACTCTGGGGTCCATTACACCCGAGCCTAATCTTGTCCTTGTCCAACGCACCTTTTCCAGTTGGAGTTGTTGGACAGTGTCGCTAGCTGATATTTCCTTTCCCCAGCCCAAATGTCGGTGCACTTATTACCCTATAGCTGAGATCAGGTAGCTCAGCACAGGTTGGGAATCGGACGTGGGTCTTTCTCTGTATAGCTGAGTTCCACACTAGGCGATGCACCCATCCACTGAGTCATTCAAACATAGCAAATGAAGATATGGAAATGACGGGCAGGAAAAGACCAGCTGGTCCATCAAGCCTGCCCCACACTCATGATGGCTGGAGCCTCATGACTGGATACTTTCTACCCCCACCTCCCACCCTCCCACCCTCCCCTCCCTCAGCCATGTAATCTCCTGGGAGAAGCAAAAATTCAGAGAAAAACCCAGGGCCAATAAGGGAAAAAGTACTTTGGAAAATTCCTCTCCGACCCTCTCAGGCAATCGAAACCACTCCAGGAGATCACATGGACCAAGTGTTATCTGTAAAACCACTTACCTTCTGAGGAGGATTGCAACAAATTACAGGGGGACATTAATAAACTTGCAGACTGGGCATGTAATTGGCAAATTAAATTCAACACAGATAAATGTGAGGTATTACATTTTGGTTCGAAAAATAGGGAGGTTACTTATTACTTGGAAAATAAGAATCTAAATGGGGTAGAGGAACAAATACACAAATCACTAAAAGTTTCGACACAGGTTAACAAGGCCATAAAAAAGACAAACCAAGCACTAGGGTTTATTTCTAGAGGGATAGAATTGAAAAGTAGGGAAGTTATGCTAAACCTGTATCGAACCCTGGTTAGACCACACTTGGAGTACTGTGTGCAATTCTGGTCACCATATTATAAAAAGGATATAGAGGCACTGGAGAGGGTGCAGAGAAGATTTACAAGGATGATACCAGAAATGCTGAGGGTATACATATCAGGAAAGGATGAACAGGCTGGGTCTCTTTTCTCTTGAAAAGAGAAGGCTGACCTAATAGAGGTCTTTAAAATCATGAAAGGTTTTGATAGAGTGGATACAGAGAGAATGTTTCCACTTGTGGGGAAGAGCATAACTGGAGGCCATCAATATAAGATAGTCACCAAAAAATCAAATAGGGAATTCAGAAGAAACTTCTTTACCCAGAGAGTGGTGAGAATGTGGAACTCGCTACCACAGGGAGTGGTTGAAGCGAATAGTATAGCTGCATTTAAGGGGAGGCTGGACAAGCATATGAGGGAGAAGGGAATAGAGGGTTATGCTGATAGAGTTAGATGAGGAAAGATGGGAGGAGGCTCGTGTGGAGCATAAACGCCGGCATGGACTGGTTGGGCCGAATGGCCTGTTTCTCTGCCTATGTAATCCTATGTAATATGATGCGATCGCTGCCCCAGTCCAGCTCCCTCTTGAAGGCGCTGGTGCAGTCTATACTGATACTGTCCTATGTTCTTAACCGATGCATTAAGGTGCCTTTGAAAATGCATTAAGGCTTTCAACTTGGATTTGATCATGAACATATTTGACATGACAAGCATTCTGAGACAGAGCTAACCTTTCAAGGACTGCTGAAGCATTTCTGGATATAAAAAATGATGGTTTTTCTCCTTTTATTCCCATTTTCTCTCTTCTAATTTCTTCCAATTGTCATTTTCCACCATTCAGTTGTCTAAAGAATCTGGAGATATTTTTAACCTTTGAGGATGGTGGGACCCGGGCAGTGACAGACTGGCCACCCATTATACATCCCGCCTGCTTTTCCTTCTCATTAATTCAGGATTTCCCCAGCTTCATAGATAGGTCCAACGTACCGACCTTCTCCCCGTACCCCTCAATCCCTTCTCCCATTCCAGAATGGGTACAGTTATCTAGTGTCCTAGATTAACAACCCTAGGGGTCAATTTTAACGGGCCAGGATCGGTGCGTGGGGGGCCCAAATCTGATGGCACGCCCGGATGTCAGGAAGGAAGCGATGACAGGCCAAATTTTAATTTTTCACATCTGTCTCCCACCCAGAGCCAGCGGGAATGATGTCAAGGCCGGCGGATGGGACGGGGGTGGGAACTGGGGCGGGAGCCGGACACTGCTGGGGACCTGAGGGAACGGACCCCGGCGTTGGGTAAATGCTGGGGTAAGGTTCCCAGACATATGCGATGAAGTAAAGGCAAGACAAGGACAAGGAAGGCCAAAGGATTTCTCCCAAGGCCCATTCCTAGTTGTCCTGAGGCCACCACGAGGCAACCACCACCTTCCAGGGAGCATTCCAGCTCCTCCTGGCCCCCAAGTGTTTTAGCCGTGGCTCAGTGGGTCGCACTCTCACCTCTGAGTCATGAAGGCGGTGGGTTCAAGTCCCACTCCAGAGACTTGAGCACAAAAATCTAGGCTAACACTCCAGTGCAGTGCTGAGAGAGTGCTGCACTGTCGGAGGTGCCGTCTTTCGGATGAGACGTTAAACCGAGGCCCCGTCTGCTCTCTCAGGTGGATGCAAAAGATTCCACGGCACTATTTTGAAGAAGAGTAAGGAAGTTATCCCCGGTGTCCTGGCCAATATTTATCCTTCAATCAACATCACTAAAAACAGATTATCTGGTCAATGGCCCAAAAATTAGTCCCGCGACGCGAGAGTACGCACTGTGTACTCTCGCGTATTCTGTCACCAATTGCCGGTTTTCTGCATGCACTGCGCATGCGCTGAAAACCGGCACTTGGTTTTTGGAAAAGGGGGCGGTTCCTCGGTGCACCGCGTGCGCGCTACAGGCTGCGCGCACGCTGTGCACTTAGTGCTTTGGACGCGCAGGTAAGGACGGAAGATTTTAGAAATGAAAAAAGGAGGAGTAAGACCCACTTTTAACAAGGTAAGTAGTGAATTAAGTATTATTTTGAATTTTTTTTAACAGGTATATCTTTTTTAGAGACTTTAAAGACAGGTAAGTTTATTTTTATAACTTTTTAAAAGATTTTAAATTTTTTCAAAAATTTAATTTTTTATTTAAAATGGTTAATTTATTTAACTATACTTATTTTATTAATGTGATGGTTTTTTTTAAATTTAATTGAGGTTTAGCTGTTATTTTGGGGAATGTGTAAGATTCATAGCTTTCACAGCACGTATGTGAGACTTATGAATGGAAGATGGTGTGCTGCCATTGGCTCTAACTGAGTCACGTGATCCCACAGCTCGCACAAATTCACTACGCCGGTGGGATACGCAAGCACTGCCCAGCTGATGTCTAGAACATCAAGTTCGTGCGAGCTGGATCTGAAAAAGCCAACGCGGAGTGAGAGATCGCGGGGAAGCCTTACCCCCGCGTCAACACTCAGTCTTTAATTTCTGGGCCATTATCGCATTGCTGTTTGTGGGAGCTTGCTGTGCGCAAATTGGCTGCCGTGTTTTCTACATTACAACAGTGACTACACTTCAAAAAGCACTTCGATGGCTGTAAAGCGCTTTGGGACGTCCGGTGGTCGTGAAAGGCGCTATAGAAATGCAAGTCTTTCTTTTTTCCAAGGAATCCTCCCGTACATTGGAATTTTTTGAGGGAGTAACTGGTAAAATAGATGGGGGAGAGCCAGTAGATGTGGTGTACCTGGACTTCCAAAATGCCTTCGACAAGGTCCCACATAAAAGATTAGCATGGAAAATTGAAGCTCATGGGATAAAGGGGAAAGTATTGACGTGGATAGAGAACTGGCTGTCAGATAGAAAACAGAGAGTTGGAATAAACGGCTCATTTTCTGAATGGCAGGCAGTAACAAGTGGGGTACCGCAGGGATCTGTCCTGGGTCCCCAGCTGTTCACAATTTACATTAATGACCTGGATCAGGGAGTCGGATGCAGCATTTCCAAATTTGCAGACGACACTAAACTAGGAGGGGGGGTGGGCTCAGAGGAGGAGACCAGGAAGCTCCAGAGCGATTTGGACAGACTGGGTGATTGGGCGGATAAATGGCAGATGCACTATAATGTGGACAAGTGCGAAGTTATCCACCTTGGGTGCAGGAACGGGAGGGCAAATTATTATTTAAATGGCAATAAATTGGGAGAGGGGGAAGTACAGAGAGACCTGGGTGTTCTTGTACACCAGTCACTGAAGGCGAGCATGCAGGTGCAACAGGCGGTCAAGAAGGCAAACGGTATGCTGGCCTTCATAGCAAAAGGGTTGGAATACAGGAACAGGGATACCTTGCTGCAGCTGTACAGGGCACTGGTGAGACCACACCTCGAGTACTGTGTACAGTTTTGGTCGCCTCATCTGAGGAAAGATGTTCTTGCCATGGAGGGGGTGCAGCGGCGATTCACCAGGCTGATACCAGGAATGGCGGGATGGACCTATGAGGAGAGACTATGTAGTTTAGGGATGTACACACTGGAGTTTAGAAGATTGAGAGGGGACCTCATAGAAGTGTATAAAATTCTGACAGGTCTAGACAGACTAGATGCAGAAGGAATGTTTCCCTTGGCGGGTGAGAACAGAACTAGAGGACATAATTTAAGGATAAGGGCTAAACCATTTAGGACAGAAATGAGGGGGAATTTCTTCACTCAGAGGGTGGTGAACCTGTGGAACTCATTGCCACAGAGGGCAGTGTACGCCAGCTCATTAAATATATTTAAGAGGGAATTAGATATATTTCTACAGGCAAAAGGGGTTAAGGGTTACGGAGAGAAGGCGGGGACGGGATACTGGATTGGAGGATCAGCCATGATCTCATTAAATGGCGGAGCAGGCTCGAAGGGCCGGATGGCCTACTCCTGCTCCTATCTTCTATGTATCTATGTATCTACAGTAATAATGGAAACTTACCCTGGCCTCTTCTGGCTGCTCTGCTGCTTCCTGCGAGGCTTCTCTGGAGGGGCATCCCCCTGAGTTTCAGTAAAATTAGCGTGGCGGCGCCGATGACATCATGGAGTGGCGGCCTTTACATTTCAATTAGTCTCCAGCCTGCCTGTAGTGGGAGCCTTGGCCCAGTGGCGAAGAGCAAATGGCAGCGGACGAGAGCGGAGCGAACTTGCCCGATTTTTTTTTCCCCCTCTTGTGCACTGATCGTGCCCGGGGGGTGGTGGTGAGTCGGGGTGGGAGTTTAAAACCACCCCCCCCCCACCCCCAACCCCACCCCCGCCATGCGTTTAAATCCCACCACGGCGAGTTTCTGAAAATTGAATTCATCAATCTGGCAATTTGCAGGCTGGCAATGGAAAAAAAAATAACCATGAATGCCTTTGTATTTTTTGAACAAACGCAACTAATTCACCAATGTCCTTCAGGAACAGGAACCCGCCACTCCTATCTGGTCTGGGCCTACAGTCTGCTTGACTCTTTATGCCCTCAGGGCAACTAGGGATGAACAATAAATGCCTTGTCAGTATCGACCACATCCCAAGAGCAAATAAATTTGAAAAAACATGCAATAAAAGCTCAAACTCATTGACACTGCTCGCTTCAGTGCTAGCTGGTTCTACGAGCTGTTATTACACTTTGTGCGAAAAAGCTCCACTTGACTTCCCTTCGTACTCCTACCTTTCTCATTTTATTGTGTCCCCCACTATTCGAACCCTTCACTCCAGTACATGAATTTCTCTGGCTCAGTTCTTTCAATTCCCTATCTATTCTGCAAATCGAGGGCATAACATATTGGTTTTTTTTGCCAGTGGAGGAAAAAAAGTACAAGAAGCCGGAGTCTCGAGTGTTTTTGAAGGAAGACATGAATCCTATCTGTCCTTGAGCAGAATCAATTGCCACGAGAGGGGGAAAGAAAAATGACTGAAGTTTCGCATTGAAACCTCATCAATCACAAGGCTGAGAGGCAGACCAGCACAATTTTAATTTAAGTTCCGCAAAAAATAGAATTTATTTAGTCCAATCACGTCCTATTGCTGGTTTCAGTCTCTGTTGATTTCTCCGTCATGTTGTTATTTCTCCCTCAGCTTAAAAGCAAAATGGCAAATATCTGAGCACATAATCCAGGCTGACACTCCAGCGCAGTGCTGAGGGAGTGCTGCACTGTCGGAGGTGCCGTCGTTAAACCGAGGCCCCATCTCACCTCTCAGGTGGATGTAAAAGATCCCAGGCCATTATTTTGAAGAGGAGCAGGAGGGAGTTATCCCCCTGGTGTCCTGGGCCAATATTTATCCCTCAACCAATTATCACTAAAAACAGATTATCTGGTCATCATCTCATTGTTGTTTGCGGGAGCTTGCTGTGCGCAAATTGACTGCCGCGTTTGTTACATTACAAGAGTGACCGCACTTCAAATAGTACTTCAATGGGTGTAAAGCGTTTGGGGATGTCCTGAGATCGCGAACGGCGCCATATGAATGCAAATCTTTCCTTCTAATTGTTACTGTGTCTGGAGAAAATAGCTGTAATATACTTGCTAAAATGCCAGCCCTTTGTTCCCAGAGGTACCTCACTCCTTTAATTTAATTTGAAGGCTTTTGACTAAATCACGATGCGTCACATTGAAAGCTTTTATTTTACATTTGATCTTTAATTATAAAATGTTTTCTTTTCTTCTTAGCTTGAAAAGGTCAGAGGTACTTGGACGCTTCGGTGAGTTTAATATTCGAAACGCATTGACTTCACTCATGCAATCATTTTTTTTTTTATTAGTCGACCTGATCAGGTCCATTGGACATTTTGGTAATGAGAACATTATACTTCTTGCAACAAAAAAAAATGATGGCTTGTAATGGATTAGCTTTGACTGCACGGAATACTAATGCCAAAGCACCCACAGCAGGGGATAATGTTTCGATTCTCCACTCCTGACGGGGTGTCTCGCCCACTGGGGCGCGCATCAGAAATTCGAGTGCCCGCTGCCCTTATTTAAAATAATAACCAGAGAATGGTGGGCAGTGTGCATCCAAATCTTCAATAGGCCCTCTCAACAGGCGAGGCAGCGCAAAGTCTGGAAATGGCCTCTTACGTATCCCGATCTGGGGCTCTTTCCCAGTCACAGCTGTCATGGAAAGATTGAAACGGCAGCAGCCCTGGCCCCCATACTATTATTGCCAATTAACTTAAATCTATGTTATCTGGTTACCCGACCCTTGTGCCAATGGAAGCAGTTTCTGCATATTTATTCTGTTAAAACGCTTCATAATTGAACACCTCTATTAAATCGCCTCTTAACCTCTGCTCTTTCGGATGAGACGTTAAACCGAGGCCCCGTCTGCTCTCTCAGGTGGACGTAAAAGATCCCATGGCGCTATTTCGGAGAAAAGCAGGGGAGTTCACCCCCCGGTGTCCTGGCCAATGTTTATTCCCTCAATCAACATCACTAAAACAGATTATCTGGTCATTTCCACCTTGCCGTTTGTGGGAGCTTGCTGTGCCCAAAATGGCTGCCGCGTTTCCCACATTACAACAGCGACTACACTTCAAAAGGTACTTCATTGGCTGTAAAGCGCTTTGGGAAGTCCTGAGGTCATGAACAATGTCCCCTTTAAGCTGCGCTTTATTCTGCGCGGCCTGTTTCTTTTAATGCGAGGTCCCTTTAAATTGCTGCGCATGGCGGTATTTACAATGTAAAAGCCGGTGAGCGGCTTGTGCGGGACCTTTGAGATCACTGCGCAGCTGGGCGGCCGCACACCTTAGCAGAAACATTGGCCGTGAAAGGCGCTATATAACTACAAGTCTTTCTTTCTTTAACAACCGCAGCTTCTCCAGTCTCTCTGCATAACTGAAGTCTCTCAACCCTGGTACCATTCCAGTAAATCTCCTCTGTACCCTCTCCAAGGCCTTGACATGCTTCCTAAAGTGTGGTGCCCAGAATTGGATACAATACTCAAGCTGAGGCCTAACCAGTGATTTATGAAAGGTTTACCTTAACTTCCTTGCTTTTGTACTCTATTCCTCTATTAATAAAGCCCAGGGAACTATAGGCTTTTTAACAGCTGTAGAAAGTATATACAGACCCATAATTTAAATATTTCTTGAAATGCTTTGCCAGGCAAAAAGGTTTTACAAAGTGAAATAAAATTGGTGAATGTAACAAGCAGTCTTTCACTGATAAGGCAGGAAACGTGGTTGTGACTGCAGGGGGTAGTGATAGTCAACAGAGATAAACAAACCCCCTTAGATTGTAGTGAAAAGTCGCACAACACCAGGTTATAGTCCAACAGTTTTATTTGAAATCACAAGCTTTTGGAGCTGCTGCTCCTTCGTCAGGTGAAGTGAAGGAATACAAATTGGCAAAGCATATATAGACAGAGAACAATGCCTGTGCAGCGTGCAATGTCAGACAACTACAGTTAATCTTTCTGACTGCCTTTTCATCACACCTCGGCAGAGAGACAATCAGGTCAGTCAGGAAGACATTATATCAAAGACATAGCAAAATACAACTAAGACAATGAGGATCTTCAGGTAAGCGTTCTCCAAGGCGGCCTTCGAGACACACGACAACGCAAAATCATCGAGCAGAAACTGATAGCCAAGTTCCGCACCCATGAGGACGGCCTCAGCCGGGATCTTGGGTTCATGTCACGCTACATGTAACCCCACCTGACGTAGAGTCATCCAGACTCGAGTCGTCGTTGGCTTGTTCACAGATGTGATTTCCAGTAAAAAAAGTAAAAAGTTTAAAGTTTATGGTTTTCCATACAGACTGCAGCATTTGACACATTAGACCCCCTGTGACCCCACCTCATTGTCTTAGTTGTATCTTGCTATGTCTTTGATATAATGTCTTCCTGACTGACCTGATTGTCTCTCTGCCGAGGTGTGATAAAAGGCAGTCAGAAAGATTAACTGTAGTTGTCTGACATTGCACGCTGCACAGGCATTGTTCTCTGTCTATATATGCTTTGCCAATTTGTATTCCTTCACTTCACCTGACGAAGGAGCAGCAGCTCCAAAAGCTTGTGATTTCAAATAAAACTGTTGGACTATAACCTGGTGTTGTGCGACTTCTCACTTTTGTCCACCCCAGTCCAACACCGGCATCTCCGCATCATGGCCTTAGATTGTAGACATGGTGTCTCTGGTGACCTTTCTGAGGTGAGAAATCAAACCTTTGAAGTTTTGAAATGCAGAATACCACGTAACTCATGAACCGTAATCAAGTGGTTTTCTGCCACCTTTGTAAACTTTAGGAGTGAATGAACAATTTTGGGCTTTGATAAAGACAAACTAATGGATAGCCACACAGGATGTGTGATTGTATGACAGCTCAAAACAGCTCAGACCAACATTAAAGGAACATTTCACTATCTCTGAATGATTGATTTAATGCAAAAGACAAGGAAAGCTGTATAAAGCACAGTAGCTAAAGAAAATCAGCACTGCAGTCAGAAGAAGGTGGCCTGGCCAGTCATCTCGCCTACGAGGATCAAGCTGCAGTCAGAAGAAGGTGGCCTGGCCAGATGTTGCGCTTACGAGGACCTACAATCAATGCTGGACTGATCATCGGCGGGTGATTGTATGTATGATTTCCTGTAATATTATTGGTGGACTGCTCGAATAGTGGTTGGGGTTTTGAATCTGTCTTAGGAACAATAAAAGGTTAAAGACAGAACCCGTGTGTCTGGGGTAATTTCTCATAAGTCTCAAGTCCGAACTCTAGAACCTGTTGGACGGGGCGAGGGGTAATTCCGCACGTCTTACACAGCCTTATCAACTTGGACTGCCACCTTCAAAGATTTGTGTATGTGAACCCACAGGTCTCTCTGTTCCTGCTCGTCACTCATTATACACTCTTTATTTTATATTGCCACTCCTCATTCTTCCTTCCGAAATGCATCACTTCACACTTCTCTGCGTCAAATTTCATCTGCCATGTGTCTGCCCATTTCACCAGTCTCTCTATCTCCTCCTGAAGTCTGTTATTATCCTCCTTGCTGTTTACTTCATTTCCAAGTTTTGTGTCACCTGCTGTAACTGTGAAATTATGCCCCATACACCCAAGTCCAGGTCATTAATATATACCGACCCCTGGGGAACACCACTGCACACTTCCCTCCGGTCTGAAAAAACAACCGCTCACCGCTACTCTCTGCTTTCTGTCCCTTAGCCAATGTTGTATCCACGCTGCCACTGTCCCTTTAATCCCACGGGCTTTAATTTTGCCAACAATCTTGCTGAACTGCAGATGAGTGGTATTCAGGTCAGCTGATCTGGCAATGGAGCTCTTCTCGAGAGTCTTGACAGCCACCATTGTTCTGAGCAGAAACACTGCAGGTTTTTGAAAGTTCGACCTGTCTACACAAGTAAAGCACTGGTTCTGCAGTGAGGAGACACTAATCTATAATTTAAATATGCACAGTTACATTGACAGCAGGCTTTGAAGTTCAGTGTTGTTTAATGCAGGGTTCCTGTTCTGTGTTTTGAATGCAGAAAACACCCGGAATTGCAAATTTCAGTAAGTTTTTCCTGAAGAATGAAGTTTAATCTTGACGGTACCTATTGACGAACTGCTGGAGATAATGAGGTAAGTTTCCGACTTTTCACACCCAAGGTGGGAACCTTGCTCCTTGGGAGTTCATGTTGGAAATTCGGACAATTGTGGGCAGTGTGCGCCCGGATATCCGATTGATGCTCCCAGTAAGCGAGGCTGCTCGCTGGGAGTGCTGCGTTGGAGAATTGCCCCTATATCTCATCAAAGTCACAAGTGGCATCCTTTGTGACTGTGACAAATAACAACAACCTCTATTTATATAGCACCTTTAATGTAGTAAAACATCCCAAGGCGCTGCACAGGAGTATTTTAAGACAAAGAAAAAGGTAAACTATCCCTCCTCATCCTTCTTGACTTGTCTGCAGCCTTTGACACGGTTGACCACTCCATCCTTCTCCAACGCCTCTCCACCGTCGTCCAGCTGGGTGGGACTGCACTCGCCTGACTCCATTCTTATCTATCTAATCATAGCCAGAGAATCACCTGCAGCAGCTTCTCTTCCCACTCCCGCATCGTTACCTCTGGTGTCCCCCAAGGATCTATCCTTGGCCCCCTCCTATTTCTCATCTACATGTTGCCCCCTGGCGACATCATCCAAAAACACAGCGTCAGTTTCCACATGTACGCTGACGACACCCAGCTCTACCTCACCAACTCTTCTCTCGACCCCTCCACGGTGTCTAAATTGTCAGACTGCTTGTCCGACATACAGTTCTGGATGAGCAAATATTTTCTCCAATTAAATATTTGGAAGACCGAAGCCATTGTTTTCAGTCCCCGCCACAGACTCCGTTCCCTAGCCACTGACTCCATACCTCTCCCTAACATCTGTCTGAGGTTGAACTACACTGTTTGCAACCATGGTGTCATATTTGACCCTGAAATGAGCTTTCTGACCACATATCTGCAGCATAACAAAGATCGCCTACTTCCACCTCCGTAACATCGCCCGTCTCCGCCCTTGCCTCAGCTCATCCGCTGCTGAAACCCTCGTCCATGCCTTTGTTACCTCTAGACTTGATTATTCCAATGCACTCCTGGCTGGCCTCCCACATTCTACCCTATGTAAACTTGAGGTCATCCAAAACTCGGCTGCCCGTGTCCTAACTCGCACCAAGTCCCGTTAGCCCATCATCCCTGTGCTCGCTGACCCACATTGGCTCCCGGTTAAGCAGCACCTTGATTTCAAAATTCTCATCCTTGTTTTCAAATCCCTCCATGGCCTCGCCCCTTCCTATCTCTGTAATCTCCTTCAGCCCGACAACCCCCCGAGATATCTGCGCTCCTCTAATTCTGCCCTCTTGAGGATCCCTGATTATAATCGCTCAACCTTTGCTGGCTGTGCCTTCTGTTGCCTGGGCCCTAAGCTCTGGAATTCCCTCCCTAAACCTCTCCGCCTCGCTACCTCTCTCTCCTCCTTTAAAACGCTCCTTAACACCGACTTCTTTGACCAAGCTTTTGGTCACCTGCCCTAATTTATCCTTATGAAGCTCGGTGTCAAATTTTTTGTCTTAAAATGCTCCTGTGCAGCGCCTTGGGATGTTTTACTACGTTAAAGGCGCTATATAAATAGAAGTTGTTGTTGTTGTTGTTGTTATAGTGAACTGATATAGTTACGGGGTAAATTTTATGAGATCCAGCAGGGCGGCTAAACGGGAAATCGTGAGCACATAGAGACATAGCGCACCCGTGACTTTCCGATAAGCCGCTTGCTCTGTGCGAGGCCCAGTGTTGTCATAGAAAAGGTACCTCATACATAGAATTATACAGAATTTTACAGCACAGAAACAGACCATTTGGCACAACCGGTCCATGCCGGTGTTTATGCTCCACACGAGCCTCCTCCCACCCTTCTTCATCTCACCCTATCAGCATATCCTGCTGTTCCTTTCTCCCTCATGTGTTTATCCAGCTTCCCCTTAAATACATCTATGCCATTCGCCTCAACTACTCCCTGTGGTAGCGAGTTCCACATTCCAACCAATAGCTTGGTAAAGTGGCTCAGTGGGTAGCACTCTCGTCTGTGAGTCAGAAGGTTGTGGGTTCAGGTCCCACTCCAGAGACTTGAGCATGGAAATCTAGGCTGATACTCCAGTGCAGTGCTGAGGGAGTGCTGCACTGTCGGAGGTGCCGTCTTTTGGATGAGACATTACACCAAGGCCTTGTCTTCTCTCTCAGGTGGTTGTAAAAGATTCCCTGGCAATATTTTGAAGGACAGCAGGGGAGTTATCCCCAGTGTCCTGGCCAATATTTATCCTTCAATCAATATTGCTAAAACAGATTTTCTGGTCATTATCTCATTGCTGTTTGTGGGAGCTTGTTGAGCGCAAAATTGACTGCTGCGTTTCCTAAACTTACATTTCTATAGCGCCTTTCACGACCACTGGACGTCCCAAAGTGCTTTACAGCCAATGAAGTACTTTTTGAAGTGCAGTCACTGTTGTAATGTAAGAAACGCAGCAGCCAATTTGCTAACAGCAAGCTCCCACAAACAGCAATGTGATAATGACCAAATAATCTGTTTTTGTTATGTTGATTGAGGGATAAATATTGGCCAAGACACCGGGGATAACTCCCCTGCTCTTCTTTGAAATAATGCCATGGGATCTTTTACGTCCACCTGAGAGGGCAGACGGGGCCTCAGTTTCACTCCTTATCCGAAGGACAGCACCCCCGACAGTGCAGCGCTCCCTCAGCACTGCACTGGATTGTCAGCCTAGATTTTTGTGCTCAAATCCCTGAAGTGGGACTTGAACCCACAACCCTATGAACTTAAAGGCGAGAGTGCTACTCTCTGTTCTCTCTCGGGCAGTCCCTCGGAACCGAGGATGACTTGCTTCAACATTAAAAATGAGTTCTCAGGTGACTGATGAGTCCAATACTCTCTTGCCGTGTCAGAGCTCCGAGTAGAGCGCTTGTTTTGGGAGTCTCGTATCGGGCATGCGGTCGATGTGACCTGTCCATCGGAGCTGATCGAGCGTGGTCAAAGCTTCAATGCTGGGGATGTTGGCCTGAGCAAGAACACTGACATTGGTGCGCCTATCCTGCCAATGGATTTGCAGGATCTTGCGGCGGCAGCATTGTTGGTACCTCTCCAGTGCTTTGAGGTGCCTGCTGTACATGGTCCATGTCTCTGAAGCATACAGCAGGACGGGTATCATTGCTGCTCTATAGACCATGAGCTTTGTACCGGGTTTGAGATCCTGGTCTTCAAACACTCTCTTCCTCAGGTGACCGAAGGGTGCACTGGCACACTGAAGGCGGTGTTGGACTTCATCATCGACGTCTGCCCTTGTTGACAGTAGGCTTCCGAGGTATGGAAAGTGGCCCATGTTGTCCAAGGCCTTGTCGTGGATTTTGATAATCGGGGGGCAGTACTGTGTGGCGGGGGCAGGTTGGTAGAGGACCTTTGTCTTACGGATGTTTAGTGTCTGGCCCATGCTCTCGTATGCTTCGGTGAAGGTGTTGACGATGGTTTGGAGTTCGACCTCCGAGTGAGCGCAGACGCAAGCGTCGTCTGCATCCCAAAATTCAACGACAGAGGATGGGACGACCTTGGATCTGGGCTGGAGGCGACGGAGGTTGAACAGTTTCCAGTTTGTTCTGTAAATTAGCTCCACTCCAGCGGGGAGCTTATTGAGGGTGAGATGGAGCATTGCAGCAAGGAAGATCGAGAAAAGCGTTGGTGCGATGACACAGCCTTGCTTGACCCCTACTGAGCCACAGCTGACACCACATTACAACACTGACTATTCTTCAAAAGTATTTCATTGGCTGTACAGCGATTTGGGACTTTCGGAGGTCGTTAAAGGTACTGTTTAAATGCAAATCTTTCTCTCTAGAAATTCCTCCTGAATTCCCGATTGGATTTATTGGTGACTATCTTATATTTATGATCCCTAGTTTTGGACTCCGTCACAAGAGCCAAGCTAATATTTCGCACCCTGTGCATTTTACATGAATATGTTAACATATTTGTCACTAATATAATGCAGCACAATATCAACCGCGTAGACCACAAGGCCTATTAAAAATGAGGTGTTTATTATTTTTCTTGACTTTTAGAAGCATTTGTCAAGATCTACAAATTTAGGTTAAAAATGGTGTTGTTCTGGCCCAATGCAGAGGCCCACCCACCTCCGCAGGTATCTCGGGAAGTGCCCTCATAGAACACAATCCTGAGGGAGTTGGGGGTGGGGGTGGGGGGAGAATTATAGACACATAGAAATTTACGGTACAGGAGGCCATTCGGCCCATCGTGTCTGTGCCGGCCGAAGAGCTATCCGGCCTAATCCCATGTTCCAGCTCTTGGCCCGTAGCCTTGTAGGTTACTGCACTTCAAGTGCATATCCAAGTTCAGATGCTGCCTGACCTGCTGAGTGTCTCCAGCATTTTCAAATTTTTAAATGTGGTGCGGGTTTCTGCCTCTACCACCCTTTCAGGCAGTGAGTTCCAGACTCCCACCACCCTCTGGGTGAAAACATTTCTCCTCAAATCCCCTCTAATCCTTCTACCAATTACTTCAAATCTATGCCCCCTGGTCATTGACCTCTCTGCTAAGGGAAATAGGTCCTTCCTATCCACTCTATCTAGGCCCCTTATAATTTTATACACCTCGATTAAGTCTCCCCTCAGCCTCCTCTGTTCCAAAGAAAACAAACCCAGCCTATCCAAACTTTCCTCATAGCTAAAATTCCCCAGTCCGTGCAACATCCTCGTAAATCTCCTCTGTACCCTCTCGAGTACAATCACATCTTTCCTGTAATGTGGTGACCAGAACTATACGCAGTACTCTAGCTGTGGCATACCTAGGGGTAAAAATTGAGTCGCGCCCCATTTGGGGCGCTAACCTCGCCGGGGCGCGACTTTTAGCGCCCCGAAAAAATTAGCGGCCCCGCGCCGGAACTTCAGTGGTTGCGCCCCAAGAGGGAAGCGGGGCGCCACTGGAAGCACCCCGCATCCCTCTTGGGGCGCTGCGAGTGAATATCCTGGCGCTACGTGCCGCAGCGCCACGCGCTGCGGCACGTCGCGCCGCGGTATTGCAGGCCTTCCTCCCCTTCTTAAAGGGGAGGGACCCTGCGCAGCGCGAACCGGGGCCCAGCTGGGCCCCCAGGGATCGGGAGTGCCGGCAAAAGAGCCCGGCACTCAAGAGAAGTGCCGGGCTCTTGGAGCGCAGCCGGCACTTCACGGTGGGGGGGCTTCACGGGGGCCGGGGACAGCAACGGGGGCAGGTGCTGGCAGGCGGCCAGCAACAAAAATGGCCGCCTGCCACCTCCCCTTTAAATATCGCCGCCCCGGCCGCACGTACGCCTCCCTGAACTCGTCGGACATAGCGTCTGGCGGTAAATCAGGGGGCGCGACTGAAGATCACGGCCGGGGCGCGAGCGGGGTGCTGCGCACGGCGATGACGTCATCGCCGGCGGCGCAGCGCCACAGGGCGCTACCGGCTGCCGCCGCCGCTAACCTCCCACTAAATTTTTCGGGAGGCGTGGGCGGCGCTGCGCCCGGGCATTAGCTGCTTTACGCCCCATTAGCGCCCTCTTAAGGCGCTAACGGGAGGCGCAAGCAGCTGAATTTTTCCCCCCTAGTGTTTTATACAGTTCAAGCATAACTTCACTGCTCTTAGGCTAATAAAGGAAAGCATCACATGTGCCTATTAAACCACCTTATCTTCCTGCCCTACTACCTTAAGGGATCTGTGGACCTGCACTCCAAGGTCCCTCTGTTCCTCTACACTTCTCAGTATCTTATCATTTAGTGTGTATTCCCTTGCCTTGTTAGCCCTCCCTAAAATGCATCACCTCACATTTCTCTGGATTGAATTCCATTTGCCACTTTTCTGCCCACCTGACCAGTCCATTAATTGCCTGGATATTCCGCTCGGAGGCTTCCCGCGGGCGGAAGCCCCCGACCTGCAAAAAAGAACCGCACCAACCTTAATGCTCTGGGCCCGCGTAAAGTTCCGATGCAATCCTGAGGACTCCTGGGCAGCGTATGACCTCACGCCGCCCAGGAGCGCAGCGTGCGCGGAGCCTAGGGCGTTGAGCGTAGGGGAGACCCGCCCTCAAAAGTTAGATTTGCATAGGCCACCCCCCCCCGATTTTTTCAACTCTTCAGAAGCATTGGAAACTGAAAGTAGCTGGAAAACTGCATGGTAAGTTGTTTCTTTATAGTTTTTTGAATCTTTTGCAAACTTTTAGAAACTTTTAAAGACTTTTACATGGATTTGAAGAATCTTAAATAGATTTAAAGATATTTGAAGCAATTTAAAGAGTTTTAAAAGCCCTGAAAACATTTTTGTCATTCATTTTAATTAATCAGCAAAGTGAAATGGAAGGACTGAGCACAATTCGCATGATTAAGAGAGCTCAGAATTTCAGTGACGATGACATCAGCACACTCCTCAATGAGGTTGAGGCGAAGCGCCCACGGATCCTTGGGAATGAGAAGTCCAGGGCACCGCGCAAAGGACAGATGATAGCTTGGTCAGAAGTTGCCCAGGCTGTCAGCGCGAACTCCACCATTCCACAGACAGCGGAACAATGCCGCAAAAAATTTAATGATTTAATGCGATCTGCCAAGTTATTAGAAAAGTCAACTGTAATATTTCTTTAAATTTAACTGAACTAGTTTTAAAAAGCTGTTCAATGCACGTGTGTTGTCAAGTGACTTCATTATCCAGGCATGTGAGCTTGCCATAAATGTTATGGCTTTGGGGCAAGCTCAGGGTCATCCATTGTGCTCTTATCTTGATTCCACAGGTTTGAGTTGTAAAATTTCAATTTGTGAGTGAAAAAAAAACCCTGTCTCCAAAGCAGGTTGGGTTCCTGTCTCAAATGCAGGTGGGTGGTCTCTGCATAAAAAGCTGTAGTTTCATGACGTTTCATATTTTCTGTTTTCATTTTAGAGTAAAATTGTTAACAACACCAGAGAACGTGCACTGACAGGCGGTGGTGTTGTCACACTAAGGGATTTATCCGAGCAGGAGGAAAGGGTCGAGCAGCTGCTTGGAATTAGTAGCGGCTGTACAGTGCCTGCTGCACAATCAGACATTGGGATAAGGAAAGGTGAGTTGGTCTGGCCAGCTATATGTTTAAAAATGTTAGCTGTGTGTTGAATATCAGCTTCTGTGATGTGGCGGATTATGCTTTACCTTTGCAAATGTTTACTGTTTCCTTTCCACAGGTGGACAGCATACTTCTCACACACAGGATGAACAGTGCGTTGAGTCTGCGGCCACAGAGGGCATTGGGGAAGGGGTTACAGATGCAGTGGGAGCAGTAAGTGAGGTGGTGGAGGAGGAGGAGAAATTTGCGCTTTGTCAGCTAGTGGAAGAGGAGGGTATGGACCCTGGGTGGCTGCACAGTACCTCTCCATCTCCTGGCCCCTCTGGCTCTGTGCGAGGCACAGATGACTGTCATTCCATAGCCAGACACCAACCTGGTACTGCAGAGCAGGTGGGAGAAGCAGAAAGACGTTCAACGCTACGAATAACATAGAAGCTCAGGTGCAACAGATTGAAGGGTTGAGGCAAGAGATGTGTACTCTTTGACATGAATCTTGTCATTCATGTATGAAGTAATACTGGGTGGCCTGCTGGTGGCGCTGTCCAGGGAGAGTATAAATACTCGGACATGGGCCCAGCTTGCTTAGGACATTCCTCAACAGGAACTAGTGAAGGACACAACTAGATCTCCATGTTGAAAAACAGTTGATTAAAGCTTTGTTTAACGCTTAGACCAAGTGCCTAGTACTTTTCTTATGTCACTCTTCATGAGACGAAAGTTGACTCTCTTGCCTCCATCAGGCAGGGAATTGATGTTCTTGGTAAAGATGTTACACTTAATCAGATACTATTGCAGTTGCAAAAACCAGATCATGTTACTATGGTGCTTAATCAGATAAATGAGTCGCTCGTTCGACTCTTGCAGTTACTTGAACCAGTTTCTGCTGCCATTACTTTGACTCCCGCAGAACCGCCCTTACCTGCTCCCAGCGCAGAAACAGTGCAGGCCCATGAGACAGCAGCTCCACCAGTCCTGATGCAAGCAAACGTTGCCTTTCAGCAGCAGCAGCAGCAGCAACCCTGTCAGGAGGCAATTGCTGAAGGGTAAGAGATGGCACACAGGGGCCTTTCAAGTGGCAGCAGAGGGCTCCGGTCACGGGGAGGGGGAAAACGCAGGAGACAGGAGGGTGTCACCTTTTGCACAATGCACCTCCTTTGACCCTCAGGCACAGATGCGAGGGGGCAAATCGTTCAATTCTTTAATGTTTCGTTTTATTTAAATGTTAAATGTTGTCATTGCTTTTTTTATTGAAATATATATTTGTGACTGAAAGTGTATGTAACCTTTTCGTTTAAAAAGTACAGCCTCTAGTCACTTTGAAAAAAATTTCAACTTTTTTATTTGCAAAAATATTTAAAATTACAACTGTTTGAAAATTAGAAAATAGCTAGTTTCCATCTTGAATGTCTTTAGTGCACTAAGAAACCAAAAAAGTCACTTTAAACTGTTTACAAATTTTATTCAAAAAAATTATGTTTGCGAATGTTTGAAAAGTAGAAAATAGTTAGTTAACATTTAAAAGTTAAAAACTAAGAACATCAAAACTGAACCTCAAAAGTCTTTGATGCTGCAATAAAAGTTCACTGTTTCACTTTAACTTGTGTCTGTTCCTTTCTTTGCCTTGCTGGGGGAGGGGGAGGTACAAGGCGTCACAATCATCAGCTCGTGAAGGTGTGGGCTACTAGCAGTTCCCGAGCAGCCTTACTTTCATCAGCACTTGGCTCCTCCCCATCAAACCTGGCCACAGGCACATTGGCATCGTTCATGTCCTCTATTTCAGCAGGGAGCTCCTCTGCAGGGTTAAGGGTCAGTCCTTCCCGCAGGGCAAAGTTATGCAAAGCACAACAGGCCACCACAATCTTTGCCACTTTCAGAGGAGAATACTGCAAGGTCCCCCTGACCTGTCCAGGCACCGGAAGCGTGATTTCAGAACTCCGATTGTCCTCTCCACCACTTGCCGTGTGGACACGTGTGCCTGATTGTATCTCTCCTGAGCCTCATTATTGGTCTTGCGGTAGGGAGTCATCAGCCATGGTCTTAGCGGGTAGCCCTTGTCGCCCAATATCCATGCGGATCCTGGAGGCAATGTGCTGAGGGTGCCATATAAGTCCTGAGTTGCAGAGGACGAAGGAGTCATGAGCACTTCCCCGGTGATCTGCATTCATGTTTAGGATCCTGAGTTGCGCATCACAGACTATCATGACATTTAATGAATGAAACCCCTTCCTGTTGATGTATGTCACAGGTGCATCCAGTGGTGCCTTCAATGAAACATGGGTTCCATCGACGGCCCCAATCACTTTGGGGAATCCAGCAATGCTATAAAATGCAAGGGCCCTCTCCTTTTGATGGCGAGTGGACAAGTCAAAGTCTATGAACTCTGAAGCCCTACGGAAAATGGCATCTGTGACCTGGTGAATGCAGGCCAACGCAGCACTCTGGGAGATGTTGGAAATGTCACCGGTGCCTGCCTGAAATGACCCACTTGCAAAGAAGTTCAATGCTGTGGTTACCTTCATGTTCACTGACAAGGCAGTGCGGGTCTTCGAGCGTGTTTGAAGGTCCTCCTTTAACATGTCACATAGTCGGCCGATTGCCACTTTACTGAAGCGCAGCCTTCTCACACACAACTCCTCCGACAGCATCTCAACAGACAGCCTCTCCCTGTACACTCTCTGGGGTGGGTAGTAGTTCCTCCTGATCAGGAGACGGTGATGGTTCCTCAGTCTTCTTTGTTGTTCCCTGGCGTTTCCAATTCTCTGATGCACAATCGCACCAAGGATCAGGGCAACATCGTCAAAGGGCATGTTTCTCCCTCACAGGCTTCCTCTTTAAACAGATAAGTACTTGTAAGGAAAAAATGGAAAGAGTTGTAAAAGTAATTTTAATAAAGTGAGTGGCTAGAAAATCACATCAGGCTATGGTGGGAAACGTGCAGTGTCGGATTGGGAACACGTCATACCCGCCTGATGAATATCACGGCCCGAGATGATTTTCTAAGAACTTTAACATTTTCACAAAGTCGTACATACAATTTTTAAAGGGCATGGAAAAGTTAACAGATAACTAATTGATATTTTCTGGCATAATTTTTTAAAACTTTAGTAAATGTTAAATAATTCATTTTTAAACAGTCATTTTCACATTTAAGAAAATGAAATCGAATTCAATTAGGCCTTGCACACAGCAAGAGGTGCTCTTTATAACTACACTACTCAAAACAAGATCCAAAACCGTTTTTAACAAATTAAAGTTGATAAAAACTTACCTCAGGCTTTCTGCAAAGAACTTTGCTCACTTTCACAATTAAAAATGTTCCGTTTCCAAGCCCACTGCTGAAAGAGTTCTTCTTCCTGCAGCTTCTTCCGGTAGAATGCAGGCTGTACGCCTGCTTTCACTTGGCGCAGCTGTTTCGGACGTACCTGGACTGAAGCATTTGAGAAAAAAACGCAACTTTTAGCCGGTAGCGCTGCCTATCCTGCGCATGCGTTTGATCTGTCAAGCCCTTTCTTGACAGATCGGAAGTGCCGGTTTCCAGCGCATGCGCTGTGCATGCCTGAAACCGGCATTTCCGATGTCCCTACGGGTGGGTACACAGCGCGTACACACCCGAAGGGATCGGAATATCCGGGCCATTATCTTCCTGCAGTCTACAGCTTTCTTCCTCACTATCAACCACACGGCCAATTTTTGTATCATCTGCAAACTTCTTAATCATGACCCTATATTGAAGTCTAAAGGGAAGTGGGGGGCGGGGTGTTGCGCCGGGAGCAGTTGGTTTGGTTAATAAGCTTTCTGGTGAATTCCTGCACAGGACGATGTCAGCGATGTCACTCCCTCTGCTTCCCTGGGGTGAGAATTAACTAAAAAAGAGAATATAACCCATACTCAGGGGCAGTCCACTTTTGAACAAAGGACGCAGCTCATGGCCTGGAGTTGAAAGCCAACAATGCAGGAAGTTGGGTCTTGTAGTTAGAAGTTATCTAGCAAGAAAGATATGTCAAAAACTAGCAAGTCAGTCCATTGAAAGGACAGACTGTGTGGTTTATTATTTTGCTTTCAAGGCTAGAAGTGAGATGGTGCGTCGGAAGTGAAATTTGTTTTGACTGTCACTCTATATGATCGCTTGCTATCTCTGAAATAAAGCAGCGTAATGATCTATATCTGGACTCGTCTCCCCAAGTGTAGTGAAGAGGTTGGAGAAACATAAGAACATAAGAAATAGGAGCAGGAATAGGCACTTGGCCCCTCGAGCCTGCTCCATCATTCAATAAGATCATGGCTGATCTTGGGCTCAAAGCCACTTCCCTGCCCGCTCCCCATAACCCTTCACTCCCTTATCTTGCAAAAATCTGTCTATCTCCACCTTAAATGTATTAAATGACCCAGCCTCCACAGCTCTCTGGGGCAGAGAATTCCACAGATTTACGACCATCTGAGAGAAGAAATTCATAGAAACATAGAAACATAGAAGATAGGAGCAGGAGTAGGCCATTCGGCCCCTCGAGCCTGCTCCGCCATTTGATGAGATCATGGCTGATCATCCAAATTCAGTACCCTGTACCTGCCTTCTCCCCATATCCCTTGATACCTTTAGCTTTATGAAATATATCTAACTTATTCTTGAATATATTTAATGACTTGGCCTCAACTAACTTCTGTGGTAGAGAATTCCACAGGTTCACCACTCTCTGGGTGAAGAAATTCTTCCTCATTTCTGTCCTAAATAGCTTACCCCTTATCCTTAGATTATGACCCCTGGTTCTAGATTTCCCCACGAGGGGAAACATCCTCTCTGCATCTACCTTGTCGAGCCCCCTCAGTATCTTATATGTTTCAATAAGATCACCTCTCATTCTTCTAAATTCCAATGAGTATAGGCCCAGCCTGCTCAACCTTTCTTCATAAGTCAACCCCCTCATCTGTGGAATTAACCTAGTGAATCATCTCTGAACTGCCTCCAATGCAAGTATATCCTTCCTTAAATAAGGAGAACAAAACTGTACGCAGTACTCGAGGTGTGGTCTCACCAATACCCTGTACAGTTGTAGCAGGACTTCCCTGCTTTTATACTCCAACCCTTTTGAAATAAAGGCCAACATTCCATTTGCCTTTTTGATTACTTGCTGTACCTGTATGCTAACTTTTTGTGTTTCATGCACAAGGACCACTAGGTCCCTCTGAACTGTAGCATTTTGTAATCTCCATTTAAATAATAATTTGCTTCTTTATTTTTCCTGTCAAAGTGTATAACATCACATTTATCCACGTTATATTGCATCTGCCACGCTTCTGCCCACTCACCCAACCTGTCCAAATCATCCTGGAGTTTCTCAGTATCCTCCTCGCAGCACACACGCCCACCCAGCTTTGTGTCATCTGCAAACTTGGAGATATTACATTTAGTTCCCTTATCTAGATCATTAATGTATATTGTGAATAGCTGGGGTCCAAGGACCGATCCCTGCGGTACCCCACTAGTCACTGCCTGCCACTCGGAAAAAGACCCATTAATTCCTACTCTCTGCTTTCTGTCCGCCAACCAGTTCTCTATCCAAGTCAATACCTTGCCCCCAATCCCATGTGCCTTAACTTTACATGCTAATCTCTTATGCGGGACCTTATCGAAAGCCTTTTGAAAGTCCAAATACACCACATCTACTTGTTCTCCCTTATCTATTTTCCCAGTTACATCCTTAAAATGTTTGCCCACTCACCTAGCCTGTCTATATCACTTTGCAGGTTCTTTGAGTCCTCTGCACAACTTGCTTTCCCACCCATCTTTGTATCATCCGCAAACTTGGCTACATTACACTCGGTCCCTTCATCCAAATCATTAATGTAGATTGTAAATAGTTGAGGCCCGAGCCCCGATCCCTGTGGCACCCCACTAGTTACCTTTTGCCAACCAGAAAATGATCCATTTATCCCGACTCTCTGCTTTCTGTTAGTTAGCCAATTCTCTATCCATGCTAATATATTACCCCCAATTCCATGAGCTCTTATCTTATGCAGTAACCTTTTATGTGGCACCTTATCGAATGCCTTCTGGAAATCCAAATACACCACAAGCACTGGTTCACCTTTGTCCACCCTGCTCGTTACCTCCTAAAAGAACTCCAGCAAATTTGTTAAACATGATTTCCCTTTCATAAAACCGTGCTGACTCTGCTTGACTGCATTATGATTTTCCAAATGCCCTGCTACTGCTTCCTTAATGAAGGACTCCAGCATTTTCCCAACAACAGATGTTAGGTTAACTGGTCTCTATAGTTTCCTGCTTTCTGTCTCCCTCCTTTCTTAAATAGGGGTGTTACATTTGCGGTTTTCCAATCCGCTGGGACCTCTCCAGAGTCCAGGGAATTTTGATATATTGCAACCAATGCATCCACTATCTCTGCAGCCACTTCTTTTAAGACCATGGGATACAGGCCATCTGGTCCAGGGGACTTGTCATCTTTTAGTCCCATTATTTTACCAAGTACTATTTCCTTAGTGATAGTGATTGTCTTTAGTTTCCCCCTCCCTGTGGCCCCTTGACTATCCATTATTGGAATGTTGTTAGTGTCTTCTACCGTGAAGATAGATACAAAATATATGTTCAGAGTCTCTGCCATTTCCCCGTTCCCCATTATTAATTCCCCAGTCTCATCCTCTAACGGACCAATGTTTACTTTAGCTACTCTCTCCTGTTTATATACCTGTAGAAGCTCTTACTATCTGTTTTACTGTTTCTTGCCATGTGCAACAGACACTGGGGAGACTTTGAACTGCCGACTGCCCTTTTCTCATCTGAAGAACGGACCCACGGCACTTCAAAGTCCAGTGCGGACCTTGCGCACCCATTACCCAGCCTGAACTGGCTTTCAAGTAGACCTTTAGGTTCAAGCCCCACTCCAGAGACTTGAGCACAAAAATCTAAGCTGACCCTCCAGTGCAGTGCTGAGGGAGTGCTGCACTGTCGGAGGTGCCGTCTTTTGGATGAGACGTTAAACCGAGGCCCTGTCTGCTCTCTCAGGTGGACGTAAAAGATCCCGCGGCACTATTTCGAAGAAGAACAGGGGAGTTATCCCCGGTGTCCTGGGCCAATATTTATCCCTCGGCCAACATCACTAAAACAGATTATCTGGTCATTTTCACATTGCTGTTTGTGGGAGCTTGCTGTGCGCAAATTGGCTGCCGCCTTTCCTACATTACAACAGTGACTACACTTCAAAAAGTACTTCATTGGCTGTAAAGCGCTTTGGGACGTCTGGTGGTTGTGAAAGGCGCTATAGAAATGCAAGTCTATCTTTCTTTCTTTCTTTAAAGGGGCATCCAAAACTCCCAGCCAAAACAGGCAGGAGGCTGCTTAGATATACAAATGATGATCCTACGCCTGTTGTAGGACCCTGATTGAAATCCACTGAGGATTCCTCAGTGCCCCCCTCACCCACACTTATCTTCGGGTTGCTGCCGGCGAGGCGGATGGCCCGAAGTTCATCTAGTTAAAACGGGCGAGCTGTCTGTGGAGGTGCAATGGGCACCAGCAGCTCGCCCAAACAATGCCAATGAGGCCCGAAGCCCAATTTCAGGCCAGCCTCCTGCCTCCCGGTTGGGGCAAGCGCTCACCTTTACGGGCCTAAAGCAATTTCAGCCCATCCCCCACCTCCACCCCGCCCCAGCTTCCCCACCAGCCCACCTTGCCCAATGTGTCACTCTTTGCACTCAAGGGAACCCTGATACCTGGTGAAAAACGTGCGCCCTGTCCGGCTGATGCCTCCTTTCCACAGGGAAGGTGACGACGGTGTCGCCCCCCCCGGTCCCCTTTCCTGCTGCATGTTTCCCGGGATGACTTGGAAGGATCCAGTCGCGCGAAAGCTTCACTTGTACTGGGAAGAGCCGTCATCCCTAATCCAGATGTTGTGCAGAGGTCGTGGCGCAAAAGGTGGCACAACTCTGTGGCAGCCTGTCTTGTGAAGTGGAGGTGGCAAAGATACATGAAATCTGACCTGTCCAGGTACAGGTCCTGGGATCTGCTTTGGCCAAAACATCTCCGGGGTCCTTGCACCTCCATTGACTGGCTTCACACAAACTCGTCTTTCTCCTCGTCAATTATGCAGCAAGTACGGAATCCCCAGGGGAATATCCGTTGTCGCCTGTTTGTACAACAACAATTTGTATTTATACAGCGCCTTTAACGTAGTAAAAGATCCCAAGGGCGCTTCACAGGAGCGTTATCCATCAAAAATAGACACCAATCCACATAAGGAGATATTAGGACAGGTGACCAAAAGCTTGGTCAAAGAGGTAGGTTTTAATGAGCGTCTTAAAGGAGGAGAGGCGGAGAGGTTTAGAGAGGGATTGTTCGTGAGGTATTACATCAAAGCCAGCAGAAACCGAGAATAATGAAGGAAGCCAGAATGCAAAAGTGGAGCACTAGCCCGTATAAACTAACGCCTGGAGCGCCAAATGCAGCACCAAAACACAAAGGCCCTGAATTTGCAGAGGGAACCTCCCACTGTAAGCTCTGGCAGGAGGCTGGCAGAACCCCTCAGAGAAATGCTCTAAATGGCCGTTTTTCAGCATTTATGCTGTTACCGTAAGGGTTCCCGTTGGAGTTATGGTGGGAAACTGGGAGAAACCGTACAGGATTTCAGGACCAACCATAATAAAAATACAAATTTACCTTCTTGCTTTAAGATCCCAAAACTGCCATGTGCCCATTTCTTATGGGCAAGGCCCGTGCTGTGAGCAGAGCCTCACTCAAACTCATTAAATTTGACTCCCCCCACCCCCCCAAATATTTTATATAGGCATTTAAATATTTTAATGAGGTCTTTGTGTTGAAATCAAGGCCCACCTCACCATCTCCTAACACGGACTCATTATTTCCTTAACCTCAAAAGTGTGGGTCACCTTGGGGAAGAAAATCATTATCGCCCAGGAGTGGGCGCTAACTTTGGAAATGTTTGAGATTTAGCGTCAGGCCCTAATGAGTCTCGCTGCACGCAAAATTCAGTGTCATCGCTTAAAGAAAGGATGGGAGCGCTAAATCAAGCTCAGTGGGGTTAGACTCAAAGCGCTGACCAATATCAGGTGCAGTCTAATCGCAAGTCATCATTGCCACAGGCTCTTTCCAGCTCTTAAAGGGGAGGTTCAATCATGCTGCAGAGCCTCATTCTTAGCATTGCTGCCTGTGAACCTGTGCCAGCAAGCAGAAGTAGGCCAAGCCCAAGGAGCCGGACCACTCAACCAGTTGTACTCATGGCAGATCCACGCCCCAGGGAGAGAGCCCGCAGATTTTCGGACCAAGCATTGGAGGAGTTGGTGTTCGCTGTGGAGAGACTCAGGGCGGTGCTCTACCCGGCAAGTGGCAGGAGGCCCTCGCCGCAAGTCTTCCGCACCATGCGGAGGGAGGTAGCTCAGAACGTCTTGGGCAGCACTGTGGTCCCCAGGACCCACACACACTGCAGGAAGAAATTTAACAACCTCACTCGGGTGGTCAGGGTGAGTCAATGCTTCAACAAATGCTACATACCACCATCTGAACCACAGTCTTCACACACTGCCCAAAGCACCACACCCCCATCACTCACCCACCAACAATCTCGACCTACCAACACTCACACCCACATCTCACACCTTGCACACAATGACAGCTATTCAACTATGGCAAGCACATCACCCAAACACATTGCTCCACACTCACTCACACACTTTCCTTTCTCTTGCAGGCCAAGGTGGCTCATGACAGGAGGGAGCAGGAGCGCACAGGCGGGGGACATGCCGACACCCAATCACTGTCTGCACTGGAGAATAGAGTGCTGGAGATCATTGGGCACCAGGTGGCGGGCGCCATGGCCACCGGCGACGTTGACCCCCTTGGGGACAACAACGGTTTGTTCATCCCTACTCCTTCTTCTCACATCCCACTTCCCCCTCACCTTACAATCCTTTCGCACTTTCCAGCTAATCATGCTGCATTCATGCATTTCTCCCTTCCTGCCTCCCTCCCTTCACCTTAACCTGACTCTTGTGCCTTTATGCTTTCAGATAATCAGCAAGCACCTGAGCAGCCTGTCCCTGAGGGCACTGTAGAGAGCGAGGCGGGAGAAGAGGAGGAGGAAGAACACACCGCGTCACTGCATGTCTCACCCGCGGGCACCAGCTCAGATATTGGCACTACGCGTTCTTTAGAGGCTAGTATAGTAGTGGGATCTGCACAGCGTGAGGCACTGGGGATGGGTGGGCTGCAGGAAGGCCAGGGGGAAAGGGTAGCTCATGGGCTAGCTTCCCGGAGGGTGAGTTCTGCTGCACAGGACTCAGATGAGGACCTCGATGGGGAGGCATTTAGAAGAAGTGTGATGGGCATGTACACCGAGATGATAGGTGCAATGGCAAGAGTGCCCGAGAACCTGTCGCCAATGATAAGGAGCATGGAGGAGTCCGCCTCCAACATTGCACAAGGCTCTGTGCACACGGTGGAGCCCATAATTTCCAGTCTGCAAAGGATGGTTGACTCCCAGAGAGACCGTGGCAACCCAGGCCTGATGCCGCATGTGATGGGTGATCTGGCAGCTTCCATTGCAGCACAGGTGGAAGCGATGCAACGTCTTGGTGCTGTAATGCAGTCTATGCTTGGTGGCATTCAATCTCAGACTGCTCTCATGCAGTCTCAGTTTGATGCCACGCAAGCTCTGACTGCTGCCATCGTGGCTGGGTCTACCACCATCGACTGGGGCTTTCACGGTGTCGCAGTAGGCCAGCAATCTGTGCTCCAACAGATTGCTAGGGATGCTGAGGTGCTTCCCCGGGGGAGTGGCAGTGTGTCAGTGGAGCAGGAACTTACTGTCCTCTCTCAGGATGACAGCATTCCTGCTCCCACCACTGCCACTCCGCCATTACCTTTGTCGCTGCCTGTCATCCAGCCAGCCCAGACTGCTGCCGCCCATGCTAAGCTGGTGCAGTCTACAGCCGGACCTTTCAGGCCCAGAGCTGGTCGAGGACGTCCTGCAAGGCCATCTGAAGTCTCCCGCACGGACACTCAGCAGCCTTCCACCAGCCCTGCTGCAGCCACTGGGCCAACACTTCGTAGAAGCATTAGAGTAGGCAAAGGCACAGTAACGAGAGGCACTAAGGGATTGCACAAGGGTGAATAGTTAATATTGTTGTTGCAAATATGTGTTCACTGGTTATTGATAAATTTATTAATTCAGTTTGGATTATTTTGTGGTGTGTCTCATTTCAGCTTTGCGCTGTGAAATGGCCTGCGACAGGGATGGAATGATAGGGATGTGGTGAGCATTGGGGATCTGGGCTTTAATTTAATCTGGGGTCATGGACCACCCGTCCGGAAGGCCGATTGAGTGGCTGTCACCTCCCTCGCTCCTGTTCCTCCTCCTCATCCTCGTCCTCCTCGTCTTCCTCCTTTCCCTCTTCCTCCTCCTGAGGTGGACCCACAATCCCTGGTGGCAAGGGCTGAGCCCTCACGATGGCCAAGTTGTGGAGCATGCAGCAGACGACGATGAAATGGGACACCCGCTCAGCCGAGTACTGGAGGGCTCCTCCCGAGCGGTCAAGGCAGCAGAACCGTTGCTTAAGCACCCCAATGGTCTGCTCGATGATGTTCCTGGTGGCGGCATGGCTCTCATTATATGAGTGCTGGGCAGGAGTGTTGGGGTTGTGGAGGGGAATCATAAGCCAGGTGGAGGGCAGATAGCCTTTGTCTCCGACCAGCCAGCCACAAGCTTGATGTGCTGGCAAACCTGTCTGACGTGTAGAATTCGCAATATATCGCGATTTTATTAATAAGGAGAAAAACACAGAGTTTCGTTCAAACAGCTTTTATTTCAGCAGAATGCTGTCAGGTTTCAAAGTGGACACAAGCAGTTTGTAAAATGGCCGCCGCACCTCGTGGCGGAACATTCTAGACCTTTCAACAGGCAGACAAGATGGCGTTCCAATATACATTTGTGCAAGATCGATTAAGATTCAGCACATTGAAGATAATACACGAGACATCATGGGTTTGCAGTATACACATAGATACTGAAATCGGTCTCCCGGGTACGAATAAAGGCTATTGTATCAAGCAATCAAGGGCCCATCCAAAGACATTAATATGTAAAATCCCAACGACTCTACGATGAGAGAGCCGTTAGCGGGTAGTTACAGAAAACACTTGGAGGCCCCAAAACCCCTCCAGGGAGAACACCGACCGATTAAACAATGGGAGAAATATTAACAGGTACTCAGACATTTACGAGTAGCCCCGAAACCCATTAAAACCGGAGATCACCTATACAAGACATTTGAGCGCCAAACCCTAACAAAAGGAAAAGACATTAAGGTTGGGCGGGAAACGGAAGATTTTGTACTATAATTACAAGCTCCAACCGTCCATCTCTCTCTTATCTTGCTGGTGTTCATCCTCGTGGCTGCTCCTGTGTTCTTGACTCGCCGTCTTGTTCCTGTTTGCCTGGTGTCTCTTTTAAAAGACTGTTGAACTTTGTGATCCGTTCGGATCTACCTCGTGTCGTGTCACGAAGACCTGTGTTGGTAACCGGCATCGGAACCAAAGGCCCGAGAAGAGATGAGATGAGATGAGAAGAGACGAAGACCATACTTATCGCCACGGTCAGTAAGCCCCGGCCGCGCCTGTAGGTCGAATAGACAATTTTCCTTGCCAGGAAGACTTCTTTGAACTTTAAAGAACGGACCCCGTCAGATTCTTCTTTGAGGTATTGACTGGTCTGTGAAACCCATCAGGGCAGATCCTCATGACGAACACCGAGAGATTATTCTCTTAAGTGTTGACTGGTACGTGAAACCCACAAACACAGATCTTCATAACAACAGACGTTCCAGCCTGCTAGCCGGAGCAGAAGCAAGTAAACAAGTGGGGCCAGGAGACCCCCTGATCGACACGTGGGTGCTGCGGTGAAAACATCCGATCAGCTATTCGGAATTTCTCCGAGTTATCACGAGTGGTGAGCATGAGTCTCGAATCCTACGAATCTAGCTAGGACAGATATTGATAGGGGAGGGTTTAAGTACTAAGGATAATTGTAATGTGTGCCCCCATTTACGGTGTGTCGTTCGTTCCTCGTTTCCCTAGAATTAGTTACATAACTGCGTGTAAGATTGTACTGTCATTAATCTGTGCTTATGACATGTATTTCGTAATCTTAAACATTATGCAATAAAGATTTTCCATTTCGTACCATTCAACCGAGTCTACATGAGTTTCATCTCCATTACTGCTCTCGCATCTAAGTCCAGTGTCTAGAACCGTAAGGGCGAGTGATTCGAACCACTCACAGGTGTGTCTAGTGTTCCCAGACTGGCTGGAGACCAGAACAGGCAACAAGGCCTAGACCCGCACTGACATACAGGCTGCACAGAGCCACACGAATCTCACAGGCTGAGAGACACGCACGCAAACCCTTACAGACGCAGGATGAAGGCATCGTGACTGCTGCCAGGATAATGGTCATTCACATTGAGAATTTGTGGTCGCACACCAACTGCTGTAAGGTTTCCAAAATTTGCAGATCCCCAAACACCTAAGGCAAAAGGACTTTGGAACTACCTCAGAGTGATAAAAATGCGTTTGGGCCGAACCTAAGGAATTTAAGACCAAAAACCAAGTTTGGGATTTTAAAACTATGTCTGGGCCTGTAAAGGGACAAGGATGTGGGTTCGACCTCTGTAAAAGCAGTTTGGTTATTGCAGTTAATTGCACTGTCTGGGGAACCGGGATGACCCTACTCAAGCCCCAGCAGACATTAACATTTGAACAATAGACCCTGGGAGAAGACAGTCCCACCCAAAGACAGGCCCCATCAAGACCGATTACAGGGCCCATCAGAAAACATGCATAATACAAATCACTCAGGACCATTTCTATAGAAAGACCGAGTCCAGCCTAGAAACCCAAAACACGAAACCAATCACCAGTGATCAGCCAAGGAGATCGACAGGATGCAAACCATCCCAAAGGCCATTTGACACAGTTACTGGTAACAGGCCCACCAAAATTCAGACAATGAACTGAGTAGATTTGGCGGGTAGATAAGGCCATGTTCAATGGGTGAGATTGAAGGCCTGTTAAAAAACCAGTTAACGCGCTAGTAAGTCGTTACCGATTTACGAGCCCGCCAAAAACCAGACAATGAACTGAGTAGATTTGGCGGGTAGATAAGGCCACTTCAATTTAGTATAATTGAAGGCCCGTTAAGCAGTTCAAGGGGCAGTCAGTCGCAGTCGGTGGTCATCAGAAGAAGAAGAAACCAGGAAGAAGACAAACCGAGCTGGAAGCGAGTCGGCATCGCTCACCACTCAGACACACCTGAGTCCAGCTCGCGAAGACACCACCTCGACGGACCTCCAACAACGGTCCCAACACAGTCACCCGGAGCAACAAGCAGCAAGAAGACATCGATGGCTCCACAAGGTTGACCGACACACTAGACAAGGCCTAAAGCCATCGCGGAAACCAAAGGCCTCACGAAACCAACAACCGCACATTACCCCCAACTGACCGGGGTAATAGCAGGCCACCGCGACCAACAAAGACCAACTCAAGGAAAGAAAACCTGAAGAACCGCAAAGTTTCCACACTACAAACTACTCCTGACTTACCCCTGGGTAAGATTTCTACCAAAAGACTCTAAACCCTACTCCTAACCAAAGGAAATTGGGTACTCACCTGATAGATCCAAAACGCACCCTACCGCATCAGCGGACTCGCGAAGACTGACCAGAGACGCAGGTGAAGTCCTCTACCGCGTACGGGGTAAGGCAGACACTAACCGCCATAAACAGCGAACCCCAAAACCACGATTTAGCCCAACTGTCAAAGGATTGGTGAGCATTATCCCTGGTCCTTCAAAACCTAACTTAGTTGGTAAAGTGGGGTTGGGAGGGGTGAAGTATTGTTCTACTGTCATTTCCCTCGCTTGTACCGAAGTGTTCCCCACCTTTAGAGTGCTAAGAGTGTTGTTATTTGTGTTTTACCTTTTGAATAAAGATTGAAGTTCTTTTCATCAAACTCAGTTGTCTGCTGCACCTTTTGTCACAACCCCCAAATAAGTCCAAGGTCTAGAACCAAGGAAGTGGGAGCGATTTGAACCGCTCAGAAGTCAGAGGTGAAGCTGGCACAAACCACCACCCCCTACACTGCACATTAAGTGAGTGGTAGCCTTTGAGGTTATGAAGATGTCAAGATTGTTATGCAGTGCCCGCAAAGCCATGTGGGTGTAGTCAATGGCACCCTGCTTAAGAATGTAAGAAATAGGAGCAGGAGTAAGCCATTCGGCCCTTCGAGCCTGCTCCGTCATTCAATAAGATCATGGCTGATCTTCTACCTCATCTCCACTTTCCTGCCCTATCCCCATATCCCTTGATTCCATTAATATTCAAAAATCTATCGATCTCTGTCTTGAATATATTCAATGACTGAGCCTCCACAGCCCTCTGGGGTAGAGAATTCTAAAGATTCACCACCCTCTGAGTGAAGAAATTTCTCCTCATCTCAGTTCTAAATGGCCAACCCCTTATTCTAAGACTGTGATCCTTGGTTCTAGACTCCCCAGCCAGGGGAAACATCCTCCCTGCATCTACCCTGTCAAGCCCTGTAAGAATTTTGTATGTTTTAATGAGATCACCTCTCATTCTTATAAACTCTAGAGAATATAGGCCTAGTCTACTTAATCTCTCCTCATAGGACAATCCCCCCATCCCAGGAACAGGTCTGGTGAACCTTTGTTGCACTCCCTCTATGGCAAGTATATCCTTCCTTAGGTAAGGCGACCACAACTGTACACAATACTCCAGGTGTGTTCTCACCAGGGCCCTATATAATTGCAGTAAGATGTCTTTACTCTTATACTCAAATCCTCTTGTAATAAATGTCAACATACCATTTGCTTTCCTAATTGCTTGCTGTACCTGCATGTTAACTTTCAGTGATTCGTGTTCATGGACACGAAGGTTCCTCTGAACACCAACATTTCCCAATCTCTCACCATTTAAAAAATACATTGCTTTTCTATTTTTCCTACCAAAGTGGATAACTTCACATTTCTCCACATTATATTCCATTTGCCATGTTCTTGCCCACTCACTTAGCCTGTCTATATCCCATTGAAGCTGCTTCGCATCCTCCTCACAACTTACATTCCACACAGCTTTGTATCATCAGCAAATTTGGATATATTACATTTGGTTCCCTCATCCAAATCATTGATGTAGATTGTGAATAGCTGAGGCCCAAGCACTGTTCCTTGTGGTACCCCACTAGTTACAGCCTGCCAAACCGAAAATGACCTGTTTATTCCTACTCTCTGTTTTCTGTCCGTTAAGCAATCCTCAATCCATGCTAGTATATTACCCCCAATCCCATGAGCCCTAATTTTGTTTAATATCCTCTTGTGTGGCACCTTATCGAATGCCTTCTGATAATCCAAATACACCACATCCACTGGTTCCCCCTTATCTATTCTGCTAGTTACAACCTCAAAAAAACTAACAGATTTGTCAAACATGATTTCCCTTTCATAAATCCATGTTGACTCTGCCCAATCCTATTATTATTTTCTAAGTGCCCTGTTACCACATCCTTAATAATAGATTCTAGCATTTTCCCTGCTACTGATGTCAGGCTAAATGGTCTGTAGTTCCTTCTTTTCTCTCTCCCTCCTTTCTTAAATAGTGGGATTACATCTGCTACCTTCCAATCCATGGGAACCATTCTAGACCCTATGGCATTTTGGAAAATGACAACCAATGCATCCACTATCTCTATAGCCACCTCTTTCAAAACCCTAGGATGTAGGCCATCAGGTCCAGGGGATTTATTGGCTTTCAGTCCCATTAATTTCTCCAGTATTATTTTTTTACTAATACTAATTTCTTTCAGTTCTTCATTCTCGCTAGACCCTTGGTTGTCCACTATTTCCAGAAGATTTTTTGCAACTTCTTCCGTGAAGACAGACAGAAAAACTATTTGATTTCCGGCTCTTCACAGTTCTGACGAAAGGTCATCGACCTGAAACGTTAACTCTCTTTCTCTCTCCACGGATGCTGCCCGGCCTGCTGAGTTTTTCCAGCGTTTTCTGTTGTTATTTCAGAAAAAGTATTTGTTTAATTTCTCTGTCATTTCCTTATTTCCCATTATAACTTCTCCTGTCTCAGCCTGTAAGGGACCCACATTTACTTTTGCTAATCTTTTCCTTTTTACATACCTATAGAAGCTTTTACAATCTGTTTTTATGTCTTTCACTAGTTTACTCTCATATTCTATTTTCCCTTTCTTTATCAATTTCGTGGTCCTCCTTTGCTGAATTCTATATCCTCTCAATCCTTAGGCTTACTACTCTTTTTGGCAACATTATAAGCCTCTTTCTGTGATTTAATACTATCTTTAACTTCTCTTGTTAGCCACGGTTGGACCACATTTCCTGTGATGTTTTTGTGCCTTAAAGGAATGTATATTTGTTATAAATTATGTATTAAATTCTTTTTAAATGTTAGCCATTGCTTATCTACCATCATACCTTTTAATGTAGTTTCCCAATCTACCTTAGCCAACTTGCCCCTCATACCTACGTAGTTTGCTTTGTTTAGATTTAAGACCCTAGTTTCGGATTTAACCAAATCACTTTCAAACTCAATATAAA
The DNA here is from genome assembly GCA_030390025.1 of Squalus acanthias. Taxonomy (NCBI): domain Eukaryota; kingdom Metazoa; phylum Chordata; class Chondrichthyes; order Squaliformes; family Squalidae; genus Squalus; species Squalus acanthias. Next base: position 14,754,114 of record CM059426.1, read on the forward strand.
ATTCTATCATATTATGGTCACTCTTCCCTAAAGGCCCCTTTACTACAAGGTTATTAATTAACCCTTTCTCTCGTTGCTTTTAAATTTACACTTTCCTGAATCCTCGCAACCCCCTTCATTAGTTTAAAGCCCTGTCTACTGTCCTAGTTATTCGATTCGCCAGGACACTGGTCCCAGCCCGGTTTAAGTGTAGCCCGTCCCAACGGAGCAGCTCCCTCTTTCCACAGTACACCACTCTTTGAGCAACGCATTTAAACCTCTAATCTGTTTGTCCCTATGCCAATTTACGCATGGCTCAGTTAACAATCCAGAGATTATTACCTTTGAGGTTCTGCTTTTTAATTTGGATCCTAGCTCCTCAAACTCCCTCAGCAGAACCTCATTCCTAGTTCTACCTATGTCATTGGTTCCTACGTGGGCCATGACAACTGGATCCTCCCCCTCCCACTCCTAGTTCTTATCCAGCCATGAGGAGATGTCTTTTAACCCTGGCACCAGGCAGGCAACACAATCTTCGGAACTCTCGGTCATGGCTGCAGAGAACAGTATCTATCTCCCTGACTATACAGTCCCCTACCACAACTACAATCCCTTTCACTCCCCCCCAATTGAATGGCCTCCTGCACCATGATGCCATGGTCAGCTTGCTCATCCATCCTGCAGGCTCTTCCCTCATCCACACAGGCAGTAAGAACCTCATACCTGTTGGACAAGGGCAAAGGCTGAGACTCTGTGGTAGGTAAAATTTTGGAGTCCATTATTAAGGAAACAGTAACAGGACATTTGGATAATCATAATTTAATAGGACAAAGTCAGCATGGTTTTACGAAGGGGAAGTCATGTTTGACAAATTTGCTGGAGTTCTTTGAGGAAGTAACATATAGAGTGGATAAAGGGGAACCAGTGGACGTAGTGTATTTAGACTTCCAAAAGGCATTTGACAAGGTGCCACACAAAAGATTATTGCTTAAGGTAAAAAATCACGGGATTGGGGGTAATATTCTGGCATGGATAGAGGATTGGCTATCTAACAGAAAGCAAAGAGTTGGGATAAATGGTTCATTCTCAGACTGGCAATCAGTAACTAGTGGTGTTCCACAGGGGTCAGTGCTGGGTCCCCAACTCTTCACAATCTATATTAACGATTTGGAGGAAGGGACCAAGTGTAACATATCAAAATTTGCAGATGATACAAAGATGGGAGGGAAAGTAGTGAGTGAGGAGGACATAAAAAACCTGCAAGGGGACATAGACAGGCTAAGTAAGTGGGCAGAGATTTGGCAGATGGAATACAACACTGGAAAGTGTGAGGTGATGCACTTTGGCAGGAAAAATCCTAGAGCAATTTATTATCTTAATGGCAAGAAACTGGAGAGTACTGAAGTGCAAAGGGATCTGGGGGTCCTGGTGCACGAAACTCAAAAGGTTAGTATGCAGGTGCAGCAAGTGATTAAGAAGGCAAATGGAATGTTGGCTTTCATTGCTAGGGGGATAGAATATAAAAATAGGGAGGTATTGCTTCAGTTGTACAAGGTATTGGTGAGACCGCACCTGGAATACTGCATACAGTTTTGGTGTCCTTACTTAAGGAAAGACATCCTTGCTCTCGAGGCAGTGCAAAAAAGGTTCACTCGGTTAATCCCGGGGATGAGGGGGTGGTCATATGAGGAGAGGTTGGGTAGATTGGGACTCTACTCATTGGAGTTCAGAAGAATGAGAGGCGATCTTATTGAAACATATAAGATTGTGAAGGGGTTGGATCGGGTGGATGCGGGGAGGATGTTCCCGATGACGGGTGAGACGAGAACTAGGGGACATAGTCTTAGAATAAGGGGCTGCTCTTTCAAAACTGAGATGAGGAGGAACTACTTCACTCAGAGGGTGGTAGGTCCATGGAATATGCTGCCACAAAAAGCTGTAGAAGCTACAACATTAATTAAATTTAAAACAGAAATAGACAGTTTCCTAGAAGTAAAGGGCATTAAGGGTTACGGGGAGCGGGCAGGAATTTGGACATGAGTCTAGGTTCGGATCGGTCATGGCCCTGTGGGTAGTGGAGCGGGCCCAGGGACTGTGTAGCCTGATTCTGCTCCTATTTCGTGTGTGCAATTCTGTTAGATGCAGGAGATGGTTCTGTGATAGATAGTAGATTGGCGGTTAGGATCAGATCAGCCATGATCTTATTGAATGGCGGAGCAGGCTCGAGGGGCCGATTGGCCTACTCCTGCTCCTATTTCTTATGTTCTTATGTTCTTATGACTCCTCCAGCACTGCACCTGGGGTCCCCTTATTTGCCTGAACTGCAGTCACACCCTCCTGTCCCCGACCACTAACCAGACCTGTACCACTACCTAACCTAAGGGGTGTGACTGCCTCCTGGATCAAAGTGTCCAGGTAACTCTCCCCATCCCTAATGCCCCGCAATGTCGGCACCTCAGACTCCAGCTCAACAACTCTGAGCTGAAGTTCATCAAGATGCAGGCACTTACTGCAAACGTGGTTGTCCGGGATCACAATGCTCTCCACAAACTCCCACATGCTGCAGTTGCGGCACACCGCCTTCACTGCCATCCCTATCTAACTTTGTGTTATTTAATTAAATGTAATTAACTTTGTACTTGGGTAACTTAGTTTACATTGTAGTTTCTTGACTACTTACTTGATCTAGATTAAGTTATGGGTACTGAAATTAAATATCTATCTGTAACACAAACCACTACAAGTAGTGTAGGCAAAAAGCAACAACTCCTTCCCCCTCTTCTCCGAATTTCCACTCTTTCCAAACACTCTGTTTAAGTGCACTCCATTTAATCCCGCTTTGTGCAGACCGCTCTGCTCTGCAGACCTGTTTACTCTTGTACTCTTAGAGGGAAAAATTTGGTTGCTTTGCGCCTCTAAGAGGGCACTAATGGGGCGCAAAGCAACTAGTGCCCGGGCGCGTCGCCGCCAACGCCTCCCGTGAAATTCAGCGGGAGGTTAGCGGCGGCGGTAACCGTTAACGTCCCGCGGCGCTGCGTCGCTGGCGATGACATCATCACCATGCGCAGCGCCCCGCTCGCGCCCCGCTCACGCCCCGGCCGCGATCTTCGGTAGCGCTCACTGACTTACCGCCGGACACTATGTCCGACGGGGTCAGGGGGGCCTACCTGCGGCTGGGGCGGTGCTATTTAAAGGCGAGGTGCCGGGCGACCATTTTTGTTGCTGGCCGCCTGCCAGCACCTGCCTCTGCTCCTGTCCCCGGCCTCCTGACCCGCCCCCCCGCGGAGTGCCGGCTGCGCTCCGTGAGCCCGGCACTTCTCTTGAGTGCCGGGTTCTTTTGCTGGCACTCCGATCCCTGGTGGCCCACCTGGGCCCCGGGTCGCGCTGCGCAAGGCCCCTCCCCTTTAAGAAGTGGAGGAAGGCCTGCAATACCGTGGCACGTAGCACCGCGATATTCCCTTGCAGCACCCCAAGAGGGAGACGGGGCACTTCCAGTAGCACCCCGCTTCCCTCTTGGGGCGCAACCACTCAATTTCGGCCTCGGGGGCGCCCCGGCGAAGTTAGCGCCCCAAAGGGGGCGCGACTTAATTTTTCCTCCAATATACTCTAGGAGCCTCGCCCAATTTACAAGTCTTGACTTAGCTCCCCTGCTCCTGGTGATTAGCGCCTATTCAAGACAAACACTTACAGCTGACTGACAGTTAACTGCCACTGGCAGGCAGCTTCTGTTAACTACAGTTTTTAAAGTTCTAGGTTAAAACCAAAATCTTAAACTACATTTTATTTTTTATAGCTTCTACTTACCAGATATTTACCAGAAATTCCCACTCTTTCCAAATTCCCAAACAAAACACTCTGTTTAAGTCCACTCCGTTTAATCCAGCTCTGTGCACCATGGGGAATCCCACTATCCTGGCAAAGCCACATGCGTGCTCATCCTGCTTCTCTCTGGTGATGGGGAAGGAAATGCAGTCCCTTCTCCTACTGTAGAGAGCCTCTGTGACCTCCCGGATTCAGTGATGGACGGCGAACTGCGAAATGTTAGCTATGTCTCCTGTTGCAGACTAGAAGGATCTGCTGGCGAAGAAACTGAGGGCGACGGTGATCTTGACTGACACTGAGAGAGCCGTGGTCGCCCTGATCTGAGGCTGGAGGTCTGGTTGCAGGAGGTGGCAGATTTTCTGTGACCACCTCCTTGCTGAAGCAGTGCCTTCGAATACACTGCTCCTCGCTTAATTGGAGGTGGGAGAAGTGCTGTCGGAATACCCTCGGAGGGTAAGGCCTCCTGTTGAGAGCCCTGATGGCCCTCCTCCTCCCTCTGGCCACATGTTCCAATCATTCTTGCTGCCTCCGCTCCCTCCACCGTAGATCCTGGAGGGCGAGGTCGACTGCCAGTACAGCCCCCATTAATGTAATGAAGTGTCGCACTTTGATATGTTGTGAGAATAAATGTAACTAATTTTTAGCAGCCACAACACTCCGGAGACTAAACAACCTTTAAAAGACTGAATGAAACTGTTGCACAATGTCAAACTGACAAGGAAGCAGTGAAACAGCACTAACCTGAGAGCTGCGACTCATTACTCATGATCCCTTTAAGTAGCGCCCCTGGAGCCGGCTACTGACTGCTTTGCGCCTCCTCTCCCTGTCGCTGTCGGGGCGAGGCGCTAAGGCAGGGGGCAATAATCAATTTCGCAGATCGGGCGCCCAGTGAGGGTTTAACGATCTGCCTGGTGCTGAAGTCACCGGTGCTAACTCGTGGCGGTGGCGCTAACTCGTAGTGGCGGCACTACGGGGATGCCAGATTTGGTGTGCGTCGCTGGATTCGCCTCGTCGCGGCGCTATTGCCTCAGCGCCCCGTTAGTGGGTCCGCCAGACGCTAACTACAGGCACTAAGGTACCAAGTTTTTCCACCTTAGGGTCCTAGAGGGATAAACTTTGATAGGCCAAAGGGCCTTTTCTTTTTATTAATTGTTCTTATGTTCTTTAAGGCACAAGCTTGATGTCATTTGACACCTGCTCTTCTGAGCCTCGTGTAAGACGTGCGTAATTACCCCTCGTCCCGTCCAACAGGTTCTAGAGTTCTGACTTGAGACTTATGAGAAATTACACCAGACACACGGGTTCTGTCTTTAACCTTTTATTGTTCCTAAGACAGATTCAAAACCCCAACCACTATTCGAGCAGTCCACCAATAATGTTACAGGAAATCATACATACAATCACCCGCCGATGATCAGTCCAGCGTTGATTGTAGGTCCTCGTAAGCGCAACAGCTGGCCAGGCCCCTCCTTCCTCCGACTGCAGCTTGATCCTCCTAGGCGAGATGACTGGCCAAGCCACCTTCCTATGACTGCAGTGCCGATATTCTTTAGCTACTGTGTTTTATACAGCTTTCCTTGTCTTTTGCATTAAATCAATCATTTAGAGATAGTGAAATGTTCCTTTAATGTTGGTCTGAGCTGTTTGAGCTGTCAAACGTTTACACTCACACATCCTGTGTGGCTATCCATTAGTTTGTCCTTATCACAGCCCAAAATTGTTCATTCACTCCTAAAGTTTACAAAAGGTGGCAGAAAACCACTTGGTTCGGTTCATGAGTTACGTCGTATTCTGCATTTCAAAACTTCAAAGGTTTGACTTCTCACCTCAGAAAAGTCACCAGAGACACTGGGCTGGATTTTCTCAGCCCCGAGGAGGCGGGTATGGAGGCGGGACTGCTGGCAAAGTTGCAGAATTTGGGGGCGGCTGGCAAACCCGCCCCCATCCCGGCTCTGTGCCCTTTTGCCAGGAGGCGGGAAGCCGTCCTGCCCCGGGTCCCGTCTCCTCGAGGCGGGAAAGGGATTAAATCCTTTTAACTGCTTGTTAACAGGTAGTTAACAGGCAGAAAAAAGGATTATTCCATTTTACCTTTTCAGGTGAAGGCTTCCCGAACTCGGAGAACCCCGCCGGGGTGGAGGAGTCGAGTAGGAGGTCTGCGGGGGTCGGAGGGGTCTGAAAGTGAGATGTAGAGGTGAGTGAAGGGTGCAAGTATGGAGTGGTAAGTATGTGAGGTGAGTGCTAAGTGTCAGAAAATGTTCTCTTACCTTTGTTTCTGCCTACAGCCTTCAGCTGCGGTGGTTCCAGAGTCCCGACATCTTCCTTGTAGATTTCACAGACTGGCTGTTGGATCCTCCGAACCAACAGTCATCTGATTTCTACAAACTAGAAAGGTTTAATGAGTCCTTAACACAAGGGCTCATCAAACTACACAGAAAGTCAGTGTTTGACAGCTTCACAGAGCTGTCAAATGCTGACATTTCTTCTTTCAAGAAGTCTTGACAGATGGCACGTCAGACGTTGACGTGCTCTGTCAGTGACTTCCCCCAAATTGGCCTGCTGAGCCCGCAGGGCGGGCTTAACAAGGTCAATCAGGGGAAGATCTCGCTGGTTGGCCAGAGGCTGATGGCGGCGGGACTGAGACCCGACAAGCAGCAGTCCCGCCTCCAGCACATCTCCATTCACAAAATCCAGCCCACCATGTCTACAATACTAAGGGGGTTTGTTTATCTCTGTTGTCTCTAACTACCCCCTGCAGTCACAACCATGTTTCCTGCCTTATCAGTGAAAGACTGCTTGTTGCATTCACCAGTTTTATTTCACTTTAAAAAACCTTTTTGCCTGGCAAAGCATTTCAAGAAATATTAAAAATTAAGGGTTTGTAAGGGTCAGGCCTTCAGGTGTTTTTATATATACAAGTGAACTTCCAGCATATTATACTTCACAAAGCAATTAAATATTGGAATTTACCTGGGATATGTAAGATATATGGCTGTCTAATAAAGCCGCTATTCATAGAATAGAATCATAGAAAGTTACAGCACGGAAGGAGGCCATTTTGGCCCATCGTGTCCGTGCCGGCCAACAAAGAGCTATCCAGCCTAATCCCACTTCCCAGCTCTTGGTCCGTAGCCCTGCAGGTTACAGCATCCCAAGTGCACATCAAAGTACTTTTTAAATGTGGTTAGGGTTCCTGCCTCTACCACCCTTTCAGGCAGTGAGTTCCAGACCCCCACAACCCTCTGGGTGAAGAAATTTCCCCTCAAATCCCCTCTAAACCTTTCCCCAATTACTTTAAATCTGTGCCTCCTGGTTTTGACCCCTCTGCTAAGGGAAATAGATCCTTTCTATCCACTTTATCTAGGCCCCTCATAATTTTATACACCTCAATAAGGTCTCCCCTCAGCCTCCTCTGTTCCAAGGAAAACAAACCCAGCCTATCCAGTCTTTCCTCATAGCTAAGATTCTCTACTCCCGGCAACATCCTTGTAAATCTCCTCCGTACCCTCTCTGGTGCAATCACATGTTTCCTGTAAAGTGGTGACCAGAACTGCACGCAGTACTCTAGCTGAGGCCTAACTAGTGTTTTATACAGTTGAAGCATAAGCCCCCTGCTCTTGTATTCTATTGAGAGGTCGCACAACACTAGGTTTTAGTCCAACAGTTTTATTTGAAATCACAAGCTTTCGGAGCTATCGATCGCCCCTTCCTCAGGTGAAGTAGGTGACTTGTATTCTATGCCACAGCTAATAAAGGCAAGCATTCTGTATGCCTTCTTAACCACCTTATCTACTTGGCCTGCTACCTTCAGAGATCTGTGGACATGCACTCCAAGGTCCCTTTGTTCCTCTACACTACTCAGTGTCCTGCCATTTAATGTGTAGTCCCTTTCCTTGTTAGCCCTCCCCAAATGCATTACCTCACACTTCTCCGGATTGAATTCCATTTGCCACTGTTCTGCCCACCTGACCAATTTATTGATATCTTCCTACAGTCTACAGCTTCCTTCTTCAGTATCAACCACACAGCCGACTTTAGTATCATCTGCAAACTTCTTAATCATACCCCCTATATTCAAGTCAAGATCGTTGATATATACCACTAAAAGCAAGGGAACTAGTACTGAGCCCTGCGGAACCCCATTGGAAACAGCCTTTCAGTCACAAAAACACCCATCAACCATTACCCTCTGCTTCCTGTCTCCGAGCCAGTTTTGAATCCAACTTGACACTTTGCCCTGGATCCCATGGGCTTTTAACTTCATCACCAGTCTGCCATGTGGAACCTTATCAAAAGCCTTGCTAAAGTCCATATAAACTACATCAAACGCACTACCCTCATCTACCCTCCTTGTTACCTCCTCAAAAAATTCAATCAAGTTTGTCAGACACGACTTTGAATCACAGACTTCACGTCCATTAATTGTAGAGCAGCCTCATCACCTCAGTTACAGTCAATGAACCTACAAGTCATCTGTTAATACTCAGGGGGAGAAATTCAGTATCGCCCCATTTGGGGCGCAATTATCGGCCGGGCGCAAAGATTAGCACCTGGCACTAATTATCACCACCGACTGCAAACTTGACTTTTATCGCCCCTGGAGGTGATTGGAGCGCTAAGTCAGGCGCTTCACACCTGTCTTAAGGCGCAAAGTCCAAGGAGCGAGGCGCTAACTCAGAGCGCTGGCGAAGCTCATGTGATGTCAGTCAGCAATGGAACACACACACAATGGTGCGGGCCAGTTCTTAAAGGGGAGGGTTGATCTTGCTTTCCATCCACATCCTGCTCATTGCAGCCTTGAATCTCGGCCTGGAGAGACCTGTACATCAAATCTGCTGGAAAGAACAATGGAGAGTACCAGGGAAAGAGCTCAGAGTGCAGCCCCCACAGTCTCTTCTAAATCGATACAAGGAAGGGCAAATCAAAATGAACCTGCAAAGTGCTGCTCAGTACCCAAAACTCCTTCACACAGCGTTGAATCTCTCCAGAAGTCTCTCTCTCTCTCTCTCAGAAAGCGTGGTTCAAAAATGTCACCAACAATAAAAGGCAGGAAGCGGTCGCCTTTAAATAGCGCTCCCCCAGTCCCCTCCTGACTGCAAAACGCTCCCCTCAACCTGTCGTTGCTAGCGGCAGGCGGTAAGGCAGGGGGCGCCACTCAATATCCGCTCCGGGGCGATACCGGGGCGTTGCGCACTCGACTGATGTCACGATCTGCCGGCGCAGGAGATCGTGGTGGTACTGTTTAGCGCCGCCGCAAAATGTCTAGTTAATTTCGTGAGCGGCGCAAACATCGCCGCGCCCGGGCGCTAGATGATTTGCGCCCCATTAGCGCCCTCTTAAGGCGCTAACGGGAGGCGCAACCAACTGAATTTTTCCCCCTTGTTGTCTAACATCTTCCTCCTGGTCTCCTATTTTAATGTCAAAATAGTTATGTCAAAATTGAAGCCTTCATGTAGCACCAAGCACTTAACAGTGGCTGCCGAGGTGGTGGTGTTCCCATGGGCCTGCTGCCCTTTTCCTTCTAAATGGTCACGGTTTCGGGTTTGGGAGGTGCTGTCGAAGAAGCTCTGGGAGAACAGGGCCAATTCTCATCGCTGGTGAATTCAACTTCGTCAGGTGTGCAAAATGGGCAGTTGCGAATTGGTCGCTCGTTATATACCCCGCCCTATTTTCTTCTCCATTGAAGTGAACGTGGAGGAAAATAAGGGGTCGAGTGGGGTGTGAGTGGGGGTTTATAACGGGCCACCGATTCGCTATCCTCCGAAGTTGAATTTCACCTCCCATCACCTGTTCATCCGAAAGCCAGCGGAGGGTAGGAGTGCCGGAGCCCTGAATCTCGTTTTCTGAACTTGGAATGAAAACAAATGTTCCATTACATTCCTCAGCGCTTTCTAGAAGGTAACCACGGGAAACTTCCATTTTGACGTGATTGCAAATGACAGGTCACTTCCTCAAATGCTTTTAAACTCCGACTTAGGAGCAGCGGCTCGACCTGTCTGGCTTCCTGGGTCTGAGCTAATGCGACAAGCCCCATCGTGAGTTCCGTAGCACTTTTCACTAAAACAGTTTATCTGGTCATCATCACGTTGCTGTTTGTGGGAGCTTGCTGTGCGCAAAATTGGCAGCCGCGTTTGCTACAAAAGTGCTTCATTGGCTGTAAAGCACTTTGGCGAAGTCCTGAGGTTGTGAAAGGCGCTATATAAATGCAAGTCTTTCTTCCTTTCTAGAAGCTCCTCCTGAATTCCCGTTTGGATTTATTGCTGACTATCTCTTATTTGTGACCCCAAGTTTTGGACTCCCCCATAAGTGGCTTTAACACTAAGCCAAGCTAATATTTAGCACCCAGTGCACTTTTATGTGAATGTGTTAACATTTTGTCACTAATATCATCAAGCACGATATCAACCCTGTAGACCACAAGGCATATGAGGTATTTATTATTTTTCTTGACTTTCAGAAGCATTGGGCAAGATCTACAAATTTAGGTTAAAAATGGTGTTGTTCTGGCCCAATGCAGAGGTCCACCCACCTCCGCAGGTATCTCGGGAAGTGTCCTCACAGAACACAATCCTGAGGGAGTTGGGGGTGGGGGGATGGGGAGCAGTTGGTTTGCTTAATAAGCTGGCTGGTGAATTCCTGCACAGGACGATGTCAGCGATGTCACTCCCTCTGCTTCCCTGGGGCCCGAATGAACTAAAGTCAGGGGCAGTCCACTTTTGAACAAAGGACGCAGCTCATGGCCTGGAGTTGAAAGCCAACAATGCAGGAAGTTGTGTCTTGCAGTTAGAAGTTATCAAGCGAGAACGCTATGAAAAAAATAGCAAGTCAGTCCACGGAAGGGACAGGCTGTGTGGTTTATTATTTTGCTTTCAAGGCTAGAAGTGAGATTGAGCTAAGGAAGTGAAATTTGCTTTGACTCACTCTATATGATCTCTTGCTATCCCTGAAATAAAGCAGCGTAACGATCTATATCTGGCCTCCTCTCCCCAAGTGCAGTGAAGAGGTTGGAGAAACACATTTAACGCCATGTGCAACAGACACTGGGGAGACTTTGAATTGCCGACTGCCCTTTTCTCATCTGAAGAATGGACCAAAGGCTCTTGAAAGTCCAGTGCGGACCTTGCGCACCCATTACCCAGCCTGAACTGGCTTTCAAGTAGGCCTCTAAATGGACGCCCAACACTCCCAGCCAAAACAGGCAGGAGGCTGCTTAGATATACAAATGGTGATCCTACACCTGTTGTAGAACCCTGATTGAAATCCGCTGAGGATTCCTCAGTGGCACTCCAACCCCCAACTCCCACCACTACCCCACCCCCACCCCCCGACTTACAATCGAGCTGCTGCCGGCGAGGCGGATGGCCCGTAGTTCATCTATTTAAAACGGGCGAGCTGCCTGTGGAGGCACAACGGGCCCCAGCAGCTTGCCCAAATCATGTGAATAAGGTCCCGTTGGAGTTATGGTGAGAAACTGGGAGAACCCGTACAGCATTTCAGGGCCGACCATACTAAAAATACAAATTTACCTTCTTGTTTTAAGATCTCAGGACTAGTTCTAAACTCTCCAGCCAGGGGAAATAACCTCTCAGCATCTACCCTGTTAATCCCCCTCAGAATCTTATGGGGGAGAAATTCGGTATCGCCCCGTTTGGGGCGATACTATCGGCCGGGCGCAAAGTTCAGGTCCCGGCGCTAATTATCGCCTCTGACTGCAAACTTGGCTTCTATCGCCCCTGGAGGTGATTGGAGCGCTAAATCAGGCGCCACACACCTCTCTTAAGGCACTAACGTCGAGGACGAGGCGCTACCTCAGAGCGCTGCAAAGCTCAGGTGATGTCAGTTAGCAATGGAACACAGACAGACTGGTGCCAGCCAGTTCTTAAAGGGGAGGGTCCATGTTGCTGTCCAGCCACAACCTGCTCATTGCAGCCTTGAATCTCGGCCTGGAGAGACCTGTAAATCAATTGTGCTGGAACCACCAATGGATAGGCCCAGGGAAAGAGCTCAGCGCTTCAGCGACCGGGCCTTGGTGGCTCTAGTTGGCGCTGTGGAGCGCCGACGGGCTCTGCTCTACCCACAGAGTGGCAGGAGGCCATGGCCCCGTGAATACAGAAGAGTGTGGAGGGAGGTGGCTCAGCACGTCTCCTCCAGGAGCCTGGTGCCAAGGACCCACACCCAATGTCGGAAGAAGTTCAATGACCTCACTCGGGTGGTCAGGGCGAGTGGCTGCTTTTCAATACCTCTACATCCCTCCATCTCAACTTCACTCTGTGCCCAGAGGGTTTAAAAACCCCAAATTCCCAACACTCATCCAAGACCTATGGCCATCTCATAAAACACCCCCGCACATTCCACACCTTGCATACATTAAGGGCTATTCAACTATGGGAGGCACATCAGGCAAGCACATGGCTGCACACTCACTCAGACGCCGTCCTTTTTCTTGCAGGCCAAGCTATCTCACAACAGGCGGCAGCAGCAACGCACGGGAGGAGGACCGGCTGAGCTGCAGACCCTCAGCGATTTGGAGGCGCGTGTGCACAGGATTGTTGCCAACCAGGTGATAGGTGCCATGGCCGCTGGAGAGGTCGACCCCCTTGGGGACAGCAATGGTAAGTTCATCAGCTTTCTCTCCTCTCTCATTCCACTTGCCCCTCACAACACCAGCCTTTTACACTTTCAATCCAATTTACTAAATGTCTCCAGTCCTTGCTCCCTTACTGCCCCCCTGTCCTGACGCTAAAGCCACTCTTGTACCTCCCTGCTTTCAGATAGTGAACCACTAGCTGACCAGCCTGTCCCTCAACCTACCAGTGGCAGCGACGCCCCAGAAGAGGAGGAAGAGGAAGTCGGAGCCTCACCGCCTACGTCTCCCGAGGGAGCCCATGCCCACACTGGGACCATGCCTTCCATGGAGGGGAGCAGGGGCGGGCAGGGTCTGATGAGGGCGAAGCTCCGGGACCCAGCGGGCTGCAGCAACGCCATGGGGGTAGGGAAGCTCGGGGGCCAGCTCCCCGGAGGGTGAATAGGCAAGCGAGTCCTGCTGCACAGGACTCAGAGGAGGACCACGTCATCGCGGCCATGAATAGCCAGGCCTTGAGCATGCACACTGAGCTCATGGGTGCAATGGCAAGGGTGCCCGAAAGCATGGATGGACTGGCAAGGAGTGTGGAGCAGTCCACTGCAGCACAGGCCGACGCAACGCAACGGCTTAGTGCTGCAATTCAGTCATTGGCTGGTGCCATCCAGTCTCAGACAGCTCTCATGCAGTCTCAGATTGATGTCACGTAAGCACTGACTGCTGCCATCGTCGCTGGTTCGGCTACATTGCCCCGGGGCTCTCACGGCGCCGCAGCAGGCCAGCAATCTGTGCTCGAGCAGATTGCTCCAGATGCTGAGGTTCTGCCCTGGGGGAGTGTCAGTGTGTCGGTTGAGCAGGAAGGTGCTGTCCTCTCTCAGGATGACAGCATTCCTGCTCCCACCACTGTCACTTCCCCATTGCACTTGCCACGGCCTGCAACACAGCCAGCCCAGACTGCTGCCACCCATGCAGAGTTGGTGCAGTCTGCAGCCGGGCCCTCCAGGCCCAGAGCTGGTCGAGGGCGTCCTTCAAGGGCATCTGTAGTCTCTGGATCCAGCATTGAACAGCCTTCCAGCAGCCTTGCTGCAGCCATTGGGGCCCCATTACGGAGGAGCAGTAGGGTGGGAAGGGAGGAAATGTGCAGGGGAAGGAGATCACCCTCGAAGGGCAAACAGTAGGAGGTCTAAATAAATGGTGGGAATGTTTGTAGTAAAGGTCGAGGTTCGTGTGATTACATTTGTTTACTGTTTTGCCGTTTATCTCCAGCTTGTTTTTTTCTAATTGTTTGTCCTGAATAAATGACACACACAGAGTTTGTTAAAGAAAAAAGTTGTTGTATTCAAAATTTACATTTTTGGCCTTTGCAATCATTCCAGCTTTGGCCGGCAATAGGGGTTGCGGGTTGCGTTCCATGATGTTGTTCTCCATGCCAGAAGCCATCTTCTGAGTAGGGGCCTAGAAGCGGCTTCTTATCAGCCGTTCATGGATGGCCCTTGCAGTGGCAACACTGTGCGCCTCCCTCCCACGTTGGTGCTGCTGCTGATCCTCCTCCTCATCCTCCTCCTCCTCTTCCTCCTCCTCCTCCTCAGGTGGTGCACCAATCCCTGGTGGCATTGGCTGGGTCCTCAGGATTGCCAGGTTGTGAAGCATGCAGCATCCAACTCTGAAGAGGGAGACTCGCTCAGGAGAGTACTGCAGGGCTCCTCCTGAGTGGTCCAGACAGCGGAACCATTGCTTCAGCACGCCGATCGTCTGCTCAATGATGTTCCTGGTGGAGCTATGGCTCTCATTATACCGCAGCTTGGCAGGGGTGTTGGGGTTACGGAGCGGTGTCATCAGCCAGGTGCAGAGTGGATAACCCTTGTCCCCGAGGAGCCATCCACTTGGGTGATGCGGTGCCTGGAAAAGCATCGTGGCTGCTGTCAGGATAGCGGGCATTGACGGCAGTATGAGCTGTCTGTGGTCACACACCAACTGCACATTTAAGGAGTGGTAGCCCTCTGCATTTTCATGCGGTGCCCGCAATGCCACATACGTGCAGTCAATGGCGCTCTGCACCATGGGGAAGCCCACTATCCTAGCAAAGCCACATGCGCGTTCATGCTGTTTGGCCCGGGTCATGGGGAAAGAGATGAACTGGCGTCTCCTTTAATACAGGACATTTGTCACCTCCCAGATACAACAATGGACAGCGAACTGGGAGATATTGGCGATGTCCCCAGTAGAAGCTTGAAAGGAGCCGCTGGTATAAAAATTCAGAGCCACTGTCACCTTCACTGCCACCGACAGAGACGTCCTGGTCCTCAGTTGAGGCTGCAGATCTGGTTGCAGCAGGTGGCAGAGCTCAGGGACCACCTCCTTGCTGAAGCGCAGCCTGCGCAAACACTGCTCCTCAGACAAATGAAGGTATGAGAACTGCTCCCTGAGTACCCTCGGAGGGTAAGGTCTCCTGTGCAGAGGCCTGTTGGCCCTCTTCCCTCTGACCATGTTTGCCACTCTCTCTCTGCGTCTCTGCTGCCTCCGATTCTGCAGGTGCAGGATGACACCCCGATTCAGTGCAGCCCCCACAGTCTCTTCTAAATCGATCCAAGGAAGGTCAAATCAAAATGAACCTGCAAAGTGCTGCTCAGTACCCAAAATTCCTTCACACAGAGTTGAATCTCTCCAGAAGTCTCTCTCTCTCTCAGAATGTGTGGTGCAAAAATGTTGCCGACAAAAAAAGGCATGAAGCGGCCGTCTTTAAATCACGGTCCCCCAGCCCCTTCCCGACTGCAAAACGTTCCCCTCTACCTGTCGTTGCTAGCGGCAGGCGGAAAGGCAGGGGGCGCGACTCAATATCCATCGGGGGCGCTACGGGGGCATTGCACGCTCAACTGATGTCATGATCTGCGGGCTCAGTAGATCATGGCGGTAGTGTTTATCGCCGCCGCAAAATGTCTGGTCAATTTCGCGAGCGTCGCAAACATCGCCGCGCTCGGGCGCTAACTTCCTAGCACCCTGTTAGCGCCCCCCGGAGGCGCTAACGGGAGAAACATAGAAACAGAGAAGATAGGAGCAGGAGTAGGCCATTCGGCCCCTCGAGCCTGTTCCGCCATTTAATGAGATCATGGCTGATCATCCAAATTCAGTACCCTGTCCCTGCTTTCTCCCCATATCCCTTGATCCCTTTAGCCTTAAGAAATATATCTAACTCCTTCTTGAATATATTTAATGAATTGGCCTCAACTGCCTTGTGTGGTAGAGAATTCCACAGGTTCACCACTCTCTGGGTGAAGAAATTTCTCCTCATCTCAGTCCTAAATGGCTTACCCCTTATCCTTAGACTGTGACCCCTGGTTCTGGACTCCCCCGCCATCGGGAACATCCTTCCTGCATCTAGTCTGTCTAGTCCTGTTAGAATTTTATAAGTTTCAATGAGATCCCCTCTCATTCTTCTAAACTCTAGCGAATACAAGCCCAATCGACCCAATCTCTCTTCATACGTCATTCCTGCCATCCCAGGTATCAGTCTGGTGAATCTTCGCTGTATTCCCTCCATGGCAAGAACATCCTTCCTCAGATAAGGCGACCAAAACTGCACACAATACTCAAGGTGTGGTCTCCCCAAGGCCCTGTACAACTGCAGTAAGACATCCTTGCTCCTGTACTCGAATCCTCTCACTATGAAGGCCAACATACCATTTGCCTTCTTAACCGCCTGCTGCACCTGCATGCTTACCTTCAGTGACTGGTGCACAAGGACACCCAGGTCTCGTTGCACTTCCCCTTTTCACAATCTATTGCCGTTCAGATAATAATCTGCCTTCCTGTTTTTGCCACCAAAGTGGATAACCTTGCATTTATCCACATTATACTGCATCTGCCATGCACCTGCCCAATCACCCAACCTGTCCAAATCATACTGGAGTTTCTCTGCATCCTCCTCACAGCACACACGCCCACCCAGCTTTGTGTTGTCTGCAAACTTGGAGATATTGCATCTAGTTCCCTTGTCTAGATCATTAATATATATTGTGAATAATATATTACTAAGCAACCGAATTTTTCCCCCTATAAGTTTCAATGAGATTACCTTGAAGGGATAATTACAAGTCTTAGCCCTTCTCGGGCTACCCCAGATCAGACGTATTCCCCAGACGTTCCCCTTCAACTAAAGTTAGAGATAGCCGAATCCTATAAGACGCTGAATTGGGTCTAAAGGTCCAGACTATCTCTCCCTAAAGGAAATAAATGACTTGAAGATATTACCGTCCTCCAGATAGCACTTTTAATAAGTTTAACTAGACTGTAACCTTCCAGATAGTATGAGGGTCTGGAAAACCCCCCCAGAATTCTGCAACTCCTCACAAAAGAGTGTACAGAGATTTGAGTTTGCGAGGTTGATACAAAAATACTCTGTGAGACAATTCTAAAAATATATAGCTTTATTAAGGAACCAACATTTAGTTAACAGTTGAAAGGCCAATCGCAACTTTAACAGTTCAAAATACAAATAGCTTACAATTCTATTCTCAGAGATCCTTATTCTCAAATCTTAACTTCGTTACATTTTTACATTTCTAAGTCTTATTCTTAATCCAGAATATCCACCAAAATCAATTAAAGTACTGTTTGATCCCCGAGACTCAAAGAGTTAAAAACTTACAGAGCCTGCCTCTGAAGCTGAGAATCGCCTGCCCTTTCCCAGCGACTTCTGTTTTCCCATTTGAAAATCCCATATCTTATACTTTTTTTGCAGTGGTATCTCCTTTGAAGTTTTCTGCTGATGTAAGCTAATTTTCTCTAGTCAGTCTTTCAGTTGACTTCTTTCTATTCTTACTGTTAGTTCAACTGCTAACTCTCAGAATCCTGTCTGCTGTATAGGTGTTTCATAAATTATCATCAAATATGGTTTAACAGATTTATCTATTTGATGCCATTCTTATGAGGTCTTCTATTGAATTCTTAATATCCCCTTAACTGGTTATAAGCAGACGTCATGTCTCCCAACTGTTCCAAGTTCAATACAAACACAATGTGATTGCTTGGTACATCTATTGATATTATATCTTCAAAGTGTTCTGTAGGTATCATATTTACAATATGTAAATCAAAACCACTTCAACCAGGGTGTTCCATGCATTTCTTAGCTACTTCAATTGGTTGTATATATAATTGTGTTTCCTGTTTCATTTGATGTTACTTTTACAAAGGCACATGGTTTTTTAATGTTCTGTGTTCCAGTTCGAAGTGTTTGATTTTAACACTTTAAACTAGGTATAGCTATTGTGTTGGTTCCAAACTGCAGATTCCTTGGAAGAAAGCCTTTGCTTCTTCAATAGGGCCATTGTCTCTGTGTCAATAACCATTTCCCATTTCAAAAGCTTGTATGGTGTTTACAGCTTTGTGTTAACACTTCATCTTATCTCAGAAGCCTGTATTTCTGTTTACAGCTTGTGTCGTTGAGGCTTTTAGATTTTTAACCCCAGTTTGTCATATTTTAATAATGTCAGAATTCTGTTCATAAGATGGTGTATTTTTCTGAAATATGGCTCATTCCTTTACAACCTCTCATTCTTCTAAACACCAGAGAGTACAGGCCCAATCAACTCAATCTCTACAGTTCCCCCAGTATCTTGACCAACATTCTTTCCTCAAACAGTTCCACCAACAACAAACTAACAGGTCATTCATCTCACTGCTGTTCGTGGGATCTTGCTGAATGGAAAATGACAGCTGCTACTGATGTTGGGAATCAAAATGCAAGGCAGTTAAATGGCACAGAAGGAGCCTTAATCATGTAACCTCAGGGAGGTATCGGCAGCCACTGTTAAGTGCTTGGTGCTACATGAAGGCTTCAATTTTGACATAACTATTTTGACATTAAAATAGGAGACCAGGAGGAAGATGTTAGACAACAAGTGTTAATCAGATGACATGTAGGTTCATTGACTGTATCTGAGGTGATGAGGCTGCTGTATAATTAATGGCTGTGAAGACTGTGATTTAATAGCGGCTTTTTTAGACAGCCATGTATCTAGCAGATCCCAGGTAAATTCCAATGTTTAAATGCTTTTCCAAGTATAATAGGAGGGGGAGCGCTTCCAGTAGCACCTCGCCTCCTGCTTGGGGCGCTACCACTGAATTTATGGCGTAGGGGTGATACCTTTTTCGGGGCGCTAAAAGTAGCACCCCGGCAAAGGTAGCGCCCGACGCTACCGAATTTTTCCCCCAGTCTATCGATCTCAGCCTTGAATATACTCAGCGATTCAGTATCCACAGCCCTCTGGGGTAGAGAATTCCAAAGATTCACAACCGTCTGAGTGAAGAAATTCCTCCTCATCTCAGTCTTAAATGGTCGACCCCTTATCCTGGGACTATGCCCCCTAGTTCTGAACTCTTTAGCCAGGGGAAACAACCTCTCAGCATCTACCCTGTCAATCCCCCTCAGAATCTTATATGTTTCAATGAGATGACCTCTCATTCTTCTAAACACCAGAGAGTACAGGTCCAATCTACTCAATCTCTACAGTTCCCCCAGTATCTTGACCAACATTCTTTCCTCAAACAGTTCCACCAACAACAAACTAACATTCATCTCACTGCTGTTCGTGGGATCTTGCTGAATGGAAAATGACAGCTGCTACTGATGTTGGGAATCAAAATGCAAGGCAGTTAAATGGCGCAGAAGGAGCCTTAATCATGTAACCTCAGGGAGGTATCGGCAGCCACTGTTAAGTGCTTGGTGCTACATGAAGGCTTCAATTTTGACATAACTATTTTGACATTAAAATAGGAGACCAGGAGGAAGATGTTAGACAGCAAGTGTTAACGGATGACTTGTAGGTCCATTGACTGTATCTGAGGTGATGAGGCTGCTCTATAATTAATGGACGTGAAGACTGTGGGTTAATAGCGGCTTTTTTAGACAGCCATATATCTAGTAGATCCCAGGTAAATTCAAATGTTTAATTGCTTTGTGAAGTATAATATTATGCTGGAAGTTCCCTTGTATATATAAAAACACCTGAAGGCCTACAGTACAATGCCCGACCAGGCTCAGAAGGGTCAGCAAGCTTGTGCCTTAATAGAATCATAGAATCATAGAAATTTACGGCACAGCGGGAGGCCATTCGGCCCATCATGTCTGTGCCGGCCGAAAAAGAGCTATCCAGCCTCATCCCACTTTCCAGCTCTTGGTCCGTAGCCCTGTAGGTTTCGGCACTTCAAGTGCATATCCAAGTACTTTTTAAGAACATAATAGGAGCATAAGAAATAGGAGCAGGAGTAGGCCATTTGGCCCCTCGAGCCTGCTCCGCCATTTAATGAGATCATGGCTGATCTGATATTGGGCTCAGCTCCATTTCCCTGCCCGCTCCCCATAACCCTTGACTCCCTTATTGTTCAAAAATCTGTCTATCTGATGTTTATGTAGAAACATATCACAGTTCTAAAAATCTTCGTACACAACAAATTATTTTGTAAAGTACAGTGAGTGTTGTTACGTAGGCAATAAACTCGGTTCGTTTCTGCCCAGTAAGACCCCAGTAATGAGAGGAATGAATAGTTAATCTGCTTTTATAGCGTTGGTTGAGGGAAGAATGTGGCCAGGACTTTTTAAAAATATTTATTCATTCACGGGATGTGGGAGTTGCTGGCAAGGCAGGATGGTGTATGACTTGGAGGAGGAACTTGGAGGTGGTGGTGTTCCCATGCACCTACTGCCTTTGTCCTTCTAGGTGGTACAGGTCGTGGGTTTGGGAGGTGTTGTCCAAGAAGCTCCGGGAGAACAAGGCCAACACTCATCGCTGGTGAATTCAACTTCGTCAGGAGTCCAAAACGGGCAGTTGCGAATTGGTCGCTCGTTATATACCCCGCCCTATTTTCTTTATTTATAATGGCCCAAAAATTAGTGCCGCTACGCGAGAGTACGCACTGTGTACTCTCGCGTATTCTGTCTCCAATTGCCGGTTTTCTGCATGCACTGTGCATGCGCTGAAAACCGGCACTTGGTGAATTCAAAAGGGGGCGGTTCCTAGGTGAACCGCGTGCGCGCTGCAGGCTGCGCGCACGCAGTGCACTTAGTGCTTTGGACGCGCAGGTAAGCATGGAAGATTTTAGACATAAAGAAAGGAGGTGTAAGACCCTCTTTTAACAAGGTAAGTACTTAATTAAGTATTATTTTGAATTTTTTTTAACAGGTATATCTTTTTTAGAGACTTTAAAGACAGGTAAGTTTATTTTTATAACTTTTTAAAAAATTTAAATTTTTTCAAAAATTTAATTTTTTGTTTAAAATGGTTAATTTATTTAACTATACTTATTTTATTAATGTGATGGTTTTTAAAAAAATTTAATTGAGGTTTAGCTGTTCTTTTGGGGGGGTATAGTATTCATAGCTTTCATAGCCGTGCTGTGAAAGCTATGAATGAAAGATGGTGTGCTGCCATTGGCTCTAACTGAGTCACGTGATCCCACAGCTCGCACGAATTAACTGCGCCTGTGGGATACGGAAGCCCAGCACAGCTGCTGTCCAGAACATCAAGTTCGTGCGAGCTCGGACTGAAAAAGCCAGCGCGCAGTGAGAGATCGCGGGAAGGCCTTACCCTCGCACGAAGGCTCACTCACTAATTTTTGGGCCATTCTTTCCAGAGATGTGGGCATTGCTGGCAAGGCCAGCCTTTATTGCCCATCCCTAATTGCCCTTGAGAAGGTAGAGGTGAGCCACCTTCTTGAACTGCTGCAGTCCGTGTGGTGAAGGAACTCCCACAGTGCTGTTAGGGAGGGAGTTCCAGGATTTTGAGCCAGCGACGATGAAGGATCGGCCGATATACTTCCAAATCAGGATGGTGTGTGACTTGGAGGGGAACTTGGGGGTGGTGGTGTTCTCATGTGTCTGCTGCCCTTGTCCTTCTAGGTGGTAGAGGTCGTGGGTTTGGGAGGTGCTGCCGAAGTTAACCTACAGGAAAATAGGGGGTCAAGTGGGGTATGAGTGGGGGTCTATAATGGGCCACCGATTCGCTATCCTCCGAATTTGAATTTCACCTCCCATCACCTGTTCATCCGAAAGCCAGCGGAGGGTAGGAGTGCCGGAGCCCTGAATCTCGTTTTCTGAGCTTGGAATGAAAACAAATGTTCCATTACATTTCTCAGCGTTTTCTAGAAGGTAACCGTGGGAACCTTCCATTTTGACGTGATTGTAAATGACAGGTCACTTCCTCAAATGCTTTTAAGCTTCGACTTAGGAGCAGTGGCTCGACCTGTCTGGCTTCCTGGGTCTGAGCTAATGCGACATGCCCCATCTTGAGCTCTATAGCACTTTCCCAACCTGTCACTCGAATGTTGGACTCCACAACCTAAAGTCTGTCTCGAAGGACTTCTGAAAGGAAGGAAAATAGACAAAGATATTTCAATCCCCTTAGGATGTGTTTCTTTTCTCTATTATGCACCAAAAAAATAGCCCAGCATTATTCATTCCAATTTAAAAAAAATAGCCTCAGGTATTGAAGGAGACTTGACTAAATGTTAAATGATTGGATTCAGTCTGAGGCTTGCTCGTGACCTCTGTGGAAGGACAAAGGATTCTTTCTAGGCTGCGAGATGAGACTGTAGTTTATTTTCTGGTGTCTTGTGGTCCTTTTGGCGAAGAGTTGCTCTGGCCACTGCCTGTGTGGCTAAAGCAGAATCATTTATGGCACAGAAGGAGGCCATTCGGGCCCATCGTGTCTGTGCCGGCAGAAAAAGAGCTATCCAGCTGAATCCCACTTTCCAGCTCTTGGTCCGTAGCCCTGTAGGTTACGGCGCTTCAAGTGCACATCCAAGTACTTTTTCAAAGCGATGAGGGTTTTTCTGCCTCGACCACCCTTTCAGGCAGAAACACATGCCGAGAAATTCGTTGGTGCCTCGGCCATTTTGCAGGCGCAAAATGGGGGCCTACGCATCCAATATGGCGGGTGGCTCGCACGCACACATTCCGCGCCAAAAGTGGGCTGCCCGCCATATTGGTAAAGGCAGAAAAAGAGGCGTCCAGGGCCCACTCCTGAAACAGACATTAGTCCTTTTGCAGATGCAAATAAAGGGCTGAACGCCTGTATGAGACCCCCCCCTTTGCAAAGTTGGTCTGCCCTAAACGCAGGCAGTGCAGTGGCCTTAAAGGGACCTGAATCTCCCGATCGCCCCCTCCCTCCTGATTGCTTCCCCACTCGCCCGCTCGCTCCCTTCCTTAAAGGGACGGCTAGAGGCTTCCACCAAAAAAACTCACAACATGAATTTCTTTCCTGGCTTCACTGCAGTGCCGAAGACCATTGCCGGCTCTGGCTGGGCCCCCACTCAATCGCCCTATCTCCCGATCGCCCTCTCTCCTGATCGTGGCCCTCCCTCCCGATTCCAGATGGACCCCTTTCCCCGAGCGCCCCCTCCCTCTCCCGAACGCTTTATCATGGCTGCAGTGTGTACTGCCTACAGAAGGCGCTGCAGCAACTCGCCAAGGCCTCTTCAGCAGCACCTCCCAAACCTCCACCGCTAGAAGGGCAAGGGCAGCAGGCGCATGGGAACACCGTCGCCTCCAAGTCACACTCCATCCTGACTTGGACAAATATCGGCCGTTCCTTCATCGTCCCTGGGTCAAAATCCCGGAACTCCCTCCCTAACAGCATTGTGGGAGCACCTTCACCACACGGACTGCAGCGGTTCAAGAAGAAGGCCCACCACCACCTTCTCTAGTTAAACTAGGGATGGACAATAAATGCCAGTGACACCCAACATTCCAAGATTGAATTTTAAAAATGATTGCCCTCAAGGAAGCAGGTTGTTGCTCCTCCAGTTCGACCTTTAGTTACTCCTCCTGATTCATGCTCTGTGTTTCACCGAGTACTCCCTCCTCAATAACTGACTCCATCTCCCTTCCCGGAAATACCTGAGCAGGTGTTTCTCACTGTAGGAATGGGTTATGCAGACGGTTGTGAGAGAATTGACGGAGTCTGATCATTGTATCTCAGCCATCTACTCCTCTTCGACCTTCGACCTCAATTAAGATCAAAAAACGTTTGCTGTCCCGCCTCTGTGCCTCACTTTTAAACATTTCCCACCAAACCAACCTTGATGGAAGTGACAGAGAAAGTTGAGTGAGAGTTTCTGATACCTCTGCAGGAAAGGACGGGGGCGGAGGGGAGAGAGTTGGCATGGAAACAGGATCATGGATTCATGGGTTTTTGCTCAATAATATTTAATAATGACACACTGAGCAAACGCTCTCCTGTGAGCACTAACGAGATCTGGCACTGTTGACTGCCTTTGGGTTCAAGAGCAATTGAAGATGAGGCTGATGTTGTGGTATTGCCTAGCATTACTGGCATAAATATCCACTGGATGAGTCTATTTTTCTTACATTTGTGCTTCCGTAATTCACACTGGGATATAGGTGAATTCCTAGGGGGAAAAATTGGGTTGCTTTGCACCCCCAGCAGGGCCCCGGTGGGCGCTGCGCTAGGCCCCTTCCCTTTAATCAGGGAAGGGAGGCCTGTAATACCGCGGCGCTACGTGCCGACGCGCGTGGGGCTGTTGCACGTAGCACCGCGATATTGAATGGTAGCGCCCCAGGAAGGAGGGGGAACGCTTACAGTAGTGCCCCGCCTCCTGCTTGGGACGCTACCACTCTAATTAACAGCGCGGGGGTGCTAACTTCTTCGGGGCGCAACCCAATTTTTCCCCCCTAATGTATTAACCCATGGAGCTTCACCCGCAGGAGTTCAAATCGCACCACGGCCAATTTTGAAATAGAATTTTATCAATCTGATAATTTGTGGAATAGGAAAGGAACAAAGACAACAAAAGCAACCACTGCTCCACTAATGTTCTTCAGGGAAGGTGTTGACCTCCAACTGACCCCCATCCCACATTATGGGATTGACTCTTAAGGGGGAGAAATTCGGTATCGCTCCGTTTGGGGCGCTAAATTTTGAAAACTGGAAAAATTAGCATCAGGCGCTAATGATTCTCCGCTTTCTCTAAATTGGCTGTTAGCGCTCCAGGAAGGAAGTGGAGCGCTAAATCAAGCGCTACCACTTCCCTTCTGGAGCGCTAAACCACGGAGGAGGGGGCGGTAGAGGCGCAGCGCTCCACAATGTCCCGTGCAGCGCTGCCGGGATCCGAGGGCTCCTGCCCTCCCTTAAAGGGAAGGGCCATCGCTGCAGGCTCTGCATTTGAACGATGTCCCTCGTCGCCGCCGGCAGCCGGGATCGGCGACGATCAGCCCCAAGCACTCTAACAGATTGCAGGGCTGATCAATCACGGCAGTTAACAATTTTCAAACGGCAACCTAAGGGACGGAAACAATTTATTTTCTGCAGACCAGCGGCTTTACCTTTAATTAGCGAAGCACCCAGCCTCCCGAACAACGCCTCCTGCAGCTGTAGCTGTCATCGCCCGGCGATGCTGCAGGGGGCGCTACCGAATTTCGGCTCCCGGGGCGCTACCGGGGGCGCCGCGCAGCCGGATGACGTCACAATCTCCGGGCGCAGGAGATGGCGGCGCTAGGGGTTACCGCCGGTGAATTTCGCGGGCGGCGGTAACATCGCCGCGCCCGGCCGATAAGTCGTTAGCGCCCAAGGAGGCGAATTTCTAGCCCTTAATATTCTTGGGGTGACCTTGCAAGCCGCTCTTGCAGTAAATTTCACGGAGACGGCTGACCGCCTTCTTCTCAGAGCAACCCATCGGTGAGGAATGCGACGTTGCCCACTTCCTGAGAACAAATAGAAACGATATCACGGGGACGGGTTTAATCAATTCCTGGGGTATCTCGACAAGCCTGTGACATTACTCTTCTGAGATAAAAGAAAGAACTTGCCTTTATATAGCGCCTTTTGCGACCCCAGGTCGCCCCAAAGCGCTTCACAGCCAATGAAGTATTTTTGAAGTGTAGTCACTGTTGTAATGTAGAAAACACGGCAGCCAATTTGCGGATTTAATCGAAACCATAGACGCCAGGGAAACTAGGGCTGAAACTCATACGTGAGCTTGGTTCTGTTGGTGGCACTGTGGGTCAGAAAGCTGTGGGGACAAGGCATATAGGGTCCTGGTGAGACCACACCTGGAGCACTGTGCACAGTTTTGGTCTCCTTACCTAAGGAAGGATATACTTGCCATAGAGGGAGTGCAACGAAGGTTCACCAGACTGATTCCTGGGATGGGGGGGGGGGGGATTGTCCTATGAGGAGAGATTGAGTAGACTAGGCCTATATTCTCTAGTGTTTAGAAGAATGAGAGTTGATCTCATTGAAACATACAAAATTCTTACAGGGCTTGACAGGGTAGATGCAGGGAGGATGTTTCCCCTGGCTGGGGAGTCTAGAAGCAGTGGTCACAGTCTCAGAATAAGGGGTCGGCCATTTAGGACTGAGATGAGGAGAAATTTCTTCACTCAGAGGGTGGTGAATCTTTGGAATTCTCTACCCCAGAGGGCTGTGGAGGCTCAGTCGTTGAGTATATTCAAGACAGAGATCGATAGATTTTTGAATATTAAGGGAATCAAGGGATATGGGGATAGTTCAGGAAAGTGGAGTTGAGGTAGAAGATCAGCCATGATCTTATTGAATGGTGGAGCAGGCTCGAGGGGCCGAATGGCCTACTCCTGCTCCTATTTCTTATGTTCTTATGTTCTTATACTTGGCCCTGAGCTGATAATCTAGACTGACACTACAGTTCACTGCTGAGGGAGTGTTACATTTTCGAGGGTTGCAGATGCAATCTTCTACCAAAGTTCCATCTGCCTGTTCTGATGGTTCAGGTGGATGTTAGAGATCCCATACTTCAAAAAAGGGCAAGGAGTTACATAGGAACAGGAGTAGGTTATTCAGCCCCTTGAGCCTGTTCCACCATTTAATTGGATCATGGCCGATGAGTACCTCAACTCCATTTGCCCTCCTTTGCTCCATGTCCCTTTATACCTTTACCTAACAAAAGCCTACTGATCTCAGTCTTGAACATTACAATTGGCCGCCACCATCCACAGCCTTTTGGGGGAGCGGGTTCCAGATTCCCACTACCCTTTGTGTGAAGAAGTGCTTCCTGACTTCACTTCTGAATAGCCTGGCTCAAATTTTAAGATTTTGCCCCCGTGCTGTAGATGCCCCCCACCAGAGGAAACAGTTTCTCTGTATCTACCCTGTCGAATCCTTTTACAAAATACTGCGGATGCTGGAAATCTGAATTAAAAACAGCAAATGCTGGAAATACTCAACAGGTCAGGCAGCATCTGTGGAGAGAGAAGCAGAGTTAATGTTCTGGCGAAAGGTCACCGACCTGAAACGTTGACTCTGTTTCTCTCTCCACAGATGCTGCCTGACCTGCTGGAGTGTTTCCAGCATTTTCAGTTTCTATCGAAGACTTTTATCATTTTAAGCACCTCAATTAGTTCACCCTTCAACCTTCCAAACTCAAGGAAATACAAGCCAGTTTTATGTAACTTGTCCTCATAACTTAACCCTCACTGTCCTGACCAACACCACCTGAAACAATTGAACTAATCATTCAGCTCATTGTTGTTTGTGGGATGTTGCTGGCATAGAATTGCTACATAACAGCAGTCAATGAACTCCAAAAGTCTGTGAAGCACTTCGGGAAGTTTTAGGCTTGAATGGGCTGCTCCATGAGGTGCTCTTTAATGTTAATATTATTCATCACATAAGAACATAAGACGTAGGAGCAGGAGTAGGTCATTTGGCCCCTTGAGCCTGCTCCGCCATTCAATAAGATCATGGCTTGTCCTCAACTCCACTCCCCCTGCCCGCTCCCCATAACCCTTGACTCCCTTACCGTTCAAAAATCTGTCTATCTCCACCTTAAATATATTCAATGACCCAGCCTCCACAGCTCTCTAGGGAAGAGAATTTCAAAGATTCACGACCCTCTGAGAGAAGAAATTCCTCCTCATTTCCGATTTAAATGGGTGCCCCCTTATTCTGAAATTATGCCCCCTAGTTCTAGATTCCCCCATGAGGGGAAACATCCTCACTGCATCTACCCTGTCAAGCCTCTTCAGAATCTTATATGTTTCAATAAGATCCCCTCTCATTCTTCTAAACTCCAATGAGTATCGGCCCAACCTGCTTGCACATGCCGAGTTGTTTTTTAATGCGTCAACTTCCTTAGAGATAGATCTGCTCGGAAACCAGGGGAAGTCCACATATACCAGCAACGCGTAAACCACAGTGCTGCATTATGCAAGTTACCCAAGAGCTCAGCCCACCCACAGTATGAAAAATAAATGGCAGCCAATTCTATCCTGCAGCCATTTAAGTTTGCCCCGGTGTCATTTTCTACTGATAGCAAACACAATTCCTGAGGAATCTCCACAAGCCTGTGACATTATTCTTCTGATATAAAGAAAGAACTTTGCATTTCTATAGCCTCTCTCACGACCTCAGGACATCCCATAGCTCTTCACAGCCAATGAAGTACTTTTTGAAGTGTAGTCACTGTTGTAATGTAGCAAACACGGCAGCCAATTTGTGCACAGCAAGCCCCCACAAACAGCAATGTGATAATGACCAGATTATCGCTTTTTTGGTGGTGTTGGTTGAGGGATAAATATTGACCCAGGACACCGGGGAGAACTCCCCAGCTCTTCTTTGAGTAGTGGCCGTGGGATCTTTTACATCCACCTGAGGGAGCAGACGGGGCCTCGGTTTAACATCTCAGGCAAAAGTTAGCACCTCGGACAGTGCAGCACTCCCTCCCTCAGTAACTGCATTGAAGTGTCAGCCTGGAATATGTGTTCAAGTCACATGATATAAATTGATATAAATTCAGCATTAGGAAAAGGAAAGGAGTTCATTGCAATGCAATGTCTCCCCATAAAGATTCTCACTGTACCTTTCACCATATCATAAAAGATAATTCCAACCAGCCCTTGGAATCAGCAGCCGGTACCTGTAGATCATGCATAATACAGCCATAGTGCGCCAGTGGATATTGAGCCATTAGCAAGGGCACTGATTAAGTGACTGCTCTGCCCTGGACAGTGTTAAGCTTCTTGAGTGTTGTTGCGTTTTCTTCCCAGCTAGGTGAGTGCTGAGTATTCCATCACACTCTTGACTTGAGCCTTGTAGATAGTGAAGAGGCTTTGAGAGGGTCAGGAGCTGAGCCACTCATTGCAGATTATCCAGCTTCTGCCCTGCTCCTGTAGTCACGGTGTCGTTATGGTTGGTCCAGTAAAGCTTCTGGTCAATGGTGACCCCCACAAGATATTGATGGTGGGAGACTCGTGATGGTTGCGCCTTTCTCGTTTTCAATGGTTGTTTTCAAATCCCTACATTGCCTCGCCCCTCCATATCTTTGTAACCTCCTCCAGCCATACCACCCTCTGAGATATCTGCGATCCTCCAATTCTGGTCAGTTGCCCATCCACGATTTTCTTCGCACCACCATTGACAGCCGTACATTCAGTTGCCTAGGCCCTACGCTCTGGAATTCCTTCCCTAAACCTCTCTACCTGTCTTTCCTCCTTTAACTCCCTCCTTAAAATCTACCTCTTTGACCAAGCTTTTGGACATCTGTCCTAATATCTCCTTATATGGCTCGGTGTCAAATTTTGTTTGATAATGGCTCCTGTGAAGTGCCTTGGGACATTTTACTACGTTGAAGGCGCCGTATAAATGTACGTTTTGTTGTTGTTAACCTCGCACTCATGTGGCATGATTGTTACCTGCCACTTATCAGCCCAAACCTGGATGCTGCCCTGCTGTAGGCTGGAATGGGCTGCTTCACTATCAGGGAATTATTGAATGGAGCTGAACACTGTGGAATCGTTGGTGATCACCCGAACTCCTGACCTTGTGATGGAGGGAAGGTAATTGTTGAAGCAGCTCAAGCTGGTCACTAGGGACACTTCCCCAAGGAACTCCTGCAGCGATAACCCTGGGCTAGGATGATTGGACCTGGCAGCCATAATCATCTTCCTTTGTGTTGGGTATAGAAACATAGAAACATAGAAGATAGGAGCAGGAGTAGGCCATTCGGCCCCTCGAGCCTGCTCCGCCATTCGATGAGATCATGGCTGATCATCTAAACTCAGTACCCTGTACCTGCCTTCTCCCCATATCCCTTGATACCTTTAGCTTTAAGAAATATATCTAACTCATCCTTGAATATATTTAATGACTTCGCCTCAACTACCTTCTGTGGTAGAGAATTCCACAGGTTCACCACTCTCTGGGTGAAGGAATTCTTCCTCATTTCTGTCCTAAATGGTTTACCCGTTATCCGTAGATTATGACCCCTGGTTCTGGACTCTCCGACCATCGGGAACATTCTTCCTGCACCTAGTTTGTCCAGACCTGTCAGAATTTTATATGTTGCGATGAGATCTCCTCTCATTCTTCTATACTCCAGTGAGTATAAGCCCAATCGACCCAATCTCTCCTCATATGTCATTCCTGCCATCCCAGGTATCAGTCTGGTGAATCTTCGCTGAACTCCTTCCATGGCAAGAACATCCTTCCTCAGATAAGGCGACTAAAACTGCACACAGTACTCAAGGTGTGGTCTCACCAAGGCCCTGTACAACTGCAGCAGGACATCCCTGTTCCTATACTCAAACCCTTTCGCTATGAAGGCCAACATACCATTTGCCTTCTTCACCGCCTGCTGCACCTGCATGCTTACCTTCAGCGACTGGTGCACAAGGACACCCAGGTCTCGTTGCACTTCCCCTTCTCCCAATCTATTGCCATTCAGATAATAGTCTGCCTTTCTGTTTTTGACACCAAAGTGGATAACCTCGCACTTATCCACGTTATATTGCATCTGCCACGCTTCTGCCCACTCACCCAACCTGTCCAGATCATCCTGGAGTTTCTCGCTATCCTCCTCGCTGCACACACTCCCACCCAGCTTTGTGTCATCTGCAAACTTGGAGATATTACATTTAATTCCCTTATCTAGATCATTAATGTATATTGTGAATAGCTGGGGTCCAAGGACCGAACCCTGCGGTACCCCACTAGTCACTGCTTGCCACTCGGAAAAAGACCCATTAATTCCTACTCTCTGCTTTCTGTCCGCCAACCAGTTCTCTATCCAAGTCAATACCTTGCCCCCAATCCCATGTGCCTTAACTTTACCCGCTAATCTCTTATGCGGGACCTTATCGAAAGCCTTTTGAAAGTCCAAATACACCACATCTACTGGTTCTCCCTTATCTATTTTCCCAGTTACATCCTCAAAAAATTCCAGTAGATTAGTCAAGCACGATTTACCTTTTGTAAATCCATGTTGACTTTGTCCGATCCTGTCACTGTTTTTCAAGTGCTCAGCTATTACATCCTTTATAATGGACTCTAGCATTTTCCCCACTACCGATGTCAGGCTTACCGGTCTATAATTCCCCGCTTTCTCTCTACCACCCTTTTTGAATAGTGGGGTAACATTAGCTACCCTCCAATCCATGGGTACAATTCCAGATTCCATCGAATGTTGGAAGATGATCAGCAATGCATCTACTATTTCTAGGGCCACTTCCTTAAGTACCCTAGGATGTAGATTATCAGGCCCTGGGGATTTATCGGCCTTCAATACCGTCAATTTCCCTAACACCATTTCCCTGCAAATACTGATTTCTTTCAGTTCCTCCCTTTCATCAGACCACATGTTCTCCAACATCTCTGGGAGGTTATTTGTGTCCTCCTTTGTGAAGACAGAACCAAAATATGCATTTAATTGGGCTGCCATTTCTTTGTTCCCCATTATAACTTGCCCCGCTTCTGACTGCAAGGGACCTACACTTGATTTCACTAATCTTTTTATCTTCACATATCTATAAAAGCTCTTACAGTCAGTTTTTATGTTCCCAGCAAGCTTACTTTCATATTCTATTTTCCCCTTCTTAATTAATCCCTTTGTCCTCCTTTGTTGAATCCTAAACTGCTCCCAATCCTCAGGGCTACCGCTCCATGACTCCAGCCTCTGGAAGGTTTCCCCCCCCTGACCTCATTGACATCAGCTTTACTAAAGCTTATTCGTATCAAACTCTGTTAAATGCTGCCTCAATGTTGAGCACAACAACATCTCCTGCCTCTCTGCTGGCATTCAGTCTGTGCCCAAATCAAGACTATGATGAAATTTAGAGTTGTGTGCTTCCGGTGGACCTAAAGAGAGCATTGTTACTACTGAGCCAATCGGGGGGTGGGGCTGGGGGGGGTAGGGTGGGGTGGTTGGGGTGGGGTGGGGAGAGGTTTGTTCTTCCCCAGCAATAGTACAGGATAATGATGACTCACGTGCTGGGCTCGACTGTAGTTGAGGATGCAGCTAAAGGTTAGCAAGGACCTGGGAGGCAACAACACCGAATTGCATAGAATATCCAGCACAGAAACAGGTCATTCTGCCCATCTAGTCTGTGCCGGTGTTTATTCTCCACACCAGTCTCCTCCCATTCCATCTACCTCACCTCAGCCTTTCAGCATATCTTTCTATTCCCTTTACTCTCATGTACTCGTCCAGCTTCCATTTGAAAGCATCTAAGCTATTTGCCTCAACTACTTCCTGTGGTAGCAAGTTCCACATTCTAACCACACTCTGAGTAAAGACATTTCTCCTCATCTCCCTATTGGATGTATTAATAATTATCTTGTATTTATGGCCCCTAGTTTTGGATTCTCCCACAAGTGGAAACATTCTCTCCACATCTATCCTGTCCAACCCATTCATAATTTTAAAGACCTCTATCAGGTCACCTCTAAGTCTTCTCTTTTCTGAAGAAAAAAGCCTTAACTTGTTCAAACTTTCCCAATAGCTGTAATCTCTCAGTTCTGGTATCATCCTTGTAAATCTTTTTTGCACTTTCTCCAGTGCTTCTATGTCCTTTTTATAGTATGGTCCTTAGTGAGATGTGATGATAATTGGGTCAAGAATGGACTTTTTTTTAAGGACGTGGTATTGATGACGGTTAAGCCACCAAATGTTTAGACATTGCACAGCCCTGTAAAACATATATTGGTAATTTTTATTTAAATTTAATGTTTTATTTTTGTACTGCAGGGTTAAAACTACACTTAACAAAGTAACTTCTGATATCCGAGAAGCTTTATTTCCTTAGCATTAGTGGTTGACTTGCAGTAACTCAGTGAAGAACTGGTCCTCCTGGGGAGCCTGACATTTCTCTGGTCTCACCAGCAGGCCAAGGGAGAAGATATTTTATTTGCAATGTTACTGAGACGGAGACAGGTGTCAGATTAACCTCGTGACAAATTATTAAAATTCTGGAGTGTTGACTCTGGTAGCTATGACGACGGAGCAGAGGATAAATTAGTCCAGGTCACCAAAACTGAATCAATTATGCATGAGAGACGATTGAATAGCATAAATGCATCAGTGGTCTGTACTGCTGCATAATTACCAAATGTGAAGAATCGCAAATGGTTGGAAGTGAATAATGAAACTATTATTTAAAGGGATACTAGCTTTGTGAAAACAAATTTTTTTCATTTGTTTTTCATACTCATAGCAAGGTGACAGCAAGTTGAAATGCCTCACTGCTTTCACAGAACTTTACAGCACAGAAACAGGCCATTCAACAACAACTTGCATTTATATAGCCCCTTTAAAGTAGTAAAACGTCCCAAGGTGTTTCACAGGAGCATGATCAATCAACGAGCCACGTAAATAGATGTTAGGGCAGGTGAAAGAGGTAGGTTTTGAGGAGCGTCTTAAAGGAGGAGAGAGAGAGAGAGAGGTGGAGAAGTGGAGAGGTTTAGGGAGGGAATTCCAGAGCCTAGGGCCCAGGCAGCTGCAGGCACGGCTGCCAATAGTGGGGCAATTAAAATTGGGGATGCTCAAGAGGCCAGAACTGGAGGAATGCAAAGATCTCGGAGGGTTGTAGGGCTGGAGGCGGTTACAGAGATAGGGAGGGGCGAGGTCATGGAGGGATGTGAATACAAGGATGAGAATTTTAAAATTGAGGCATTGCCAGACTAGGGGCCAATGTAAGTCAGCGAGCACAGGGGTTGACGTAAGAAAACTACTAGGCACTTGGTCTAAGCGTTAAACAAAGCTTTAATCAACTGTTTTTCAACATGGAGATCTAGTTGTGTCCTCCATATGTTCCTGTTGAGGAATGTCCTAAGCAAGCTGGGCCCATGCCCGAGTATTTATACTCTCCCTGGACAGCACCACCAGCAGGCCACCCAGTAATACTTCATACATGAATGACAAGATTCATGTCAGGGGTGATGGGTGAACGGGACTTGGTGCGAGTTAGGATGCTAACAGTCGCGTTTTGGATGAGTTCAAGTTTATGGAGGGTGGAAGATGGGAGGCCCAACAGGAGAGCTTTGGAATAGTCAAGTCTAGAGGGAACAAAGGCATGGATGAGTGTGTCAGCAGCAGATAAGATCAGGCAGGGGCGGAGATGGCGATGTTACGGAGGTGAAAGTAGGTGGTCTTGGTGATGGAGCAGATATGTGGTCAGAAGCTCATCTCAAGGGTCAAATATGACACCAAGGTGACCAGGGAGAAGGAGAGGGATGGATCGACCCAACAGGTCCATGCTGGTGTTTGTGCTCCACACGAGCCTTCTCCCACTTTACTTCAACTCCCCCTAGCAACATATCCTTCTATTCCTTTCTCCCTCATGTACTTATCTAGCTTCTCCTTAAATGCATTTATGCTATTCGCCTAAACCACTCCAATGTGGTAGCGAGTTCCACATTCTCACCACTCTGAGTAAAGTGATTTGTTATGGCAACTGATCTGTTATAGGGACTGTAGGAAAAAAGCCATTCGGCCCATCCTGTCCAAAGCTGGCTATTTGCCCGGGCAACACAAGACCAATCCCATTGCCGTGCCCCTCTTCCCATATCCCTGTATCTTCCTTTGCTTCGAATGTTTATCCACTTTGAAAGCGGCAATTGCTTTGCCTGAACTGCTCCCTGTGACAAAGCAATTGATGTTCCCACAACTCTGCCACTAACAACATTTCTCCTAACCTCTCTACTGATAATTTTAACTTCATGACCCTTTTTGTCTCTGACTCACCAACCAGATCCATAACTTTAAAAACCTCTTAGCTTTCTCTGCTCCTGTGGAATTAGTCCTGGCATTTCAAGTCTTTCCCCATAACTATAGTTTTCTATATCTAGTATCAACAACAATTTGTTGTGTTTATATAGCATCCTTAATGTAGATAAATGCCCCCCACACACTTCACAGAGACATGTGGAAAATAAATGTTAAGCCAGAAAAGGAGGGATTAGGATCGGGGTGTCAAAAATTTTGGTTAAAATAAGTAGGTTTTAGGCAGAGCCTTAAAGGTGAGCAGGCGGCTGGAGAGGTGGAGGGGTTTAGGGAGGGAATTTCAGAGAGTGGGATCGAGATGGTTGAAGGCATGGCTGCCAAATGACAGGGTGAACAAAGTGGGGGAGGGGGGGTGGTTTGCACAAGAGGCTGAAGTCGGAGGTGAGTTTAAGCAAGTGTTGTAGGACTGCAGGATTATACAGAGATAGGGAGATGCAAAAACCATCCAAAGAGAAGATGAATTCTAAATCTGAGGCATTGTCGGAGGTAGGGAGCCAATGCAGGTCTGCATAGGCAGAGGTAGGGAGAGATTGAGCAGATTGGGCCTATACTCTCTGGAGTTTAGAAGAATGAGTGGTGATCTGATTGAAACATATAAGATTCTGAGGGGGATTGACAGGGTAGATGCTGAGAGGATGTTTCTCCCGGCTGGGGTGTCTAGAACTAGGGGGCATAGTCTCAGGATAAGGGGCCGGCCATTTAAGACTGAAATGAGGAGGAATTTCTTCACTCAGAGGGTTGTAAATCTTTGGAATTCTCTACCCCAGAGGGCTGTGGATGCTGAGTCATTGAGTAAATTCAAGGCTGAGATCGATAGATTTTTGGACTCTCGGGGATTCAAGGGATATGGAGATTGGGCGGGAAAGTGGAGTTGAGGTTGAAGATCAGCCATGATCTTATTGAATGGCGGAGCAGGCTCGAGGGGCCGTATGGCCTAATCCTGCTCCTAATTCTTATGTTCTTATGTTATGTAGCTGTTGAATGAGCAGACTTTGGCATGGGATAGGATATATGCAGCTGAGCTTTTTGCGAACTGAAGTTTATGAAGGTGAGATGATAGGAGACAGGTCGGGAAACCATTGGGGTAATTGGGTCTGGAGGTGACTAAGACGTGCATGAGGTTTTCTGTGGCAAATGGACCGAGGTAGGAGAGGAGGTGGCTGATGTTACAGAGGTGGAAGTAGGTGATCTTTCCGATGAAGAGGAAACTCAGCTCGGTGTTGCATGTGATGCCGAGGTTGCGAACCGTCTGGTTCGGCCTGAGTCAGTGGCCAGGGAAGGGGATAGAGCCAGCCGCAAAGTATTTTTTCTGGCTGAGACCAAAGTCGATGGTTTTAGCCTCTCAATGTTTTGTAGCTGGAGGAAGTTGCAGCTCATCCAAATCTGAATGTTGGACAAGCAGCTTGTCAGCATTGGAGGAGCTGGGAGAGGTGTAGGAGAGGGACTGATTTGTGTAGTAGTAACCTGGCGAGTCTAATCTTTATGCTCCCTATGGTTTCAATATTCTTTCGATAATGAGGTCCACGTAGTACTCTAACTATGGACTAACCCAAGTTATCGTTAGCTGTTTTCTATTGTACTCTATGGCTTTTATCAGTTGTATCTACCTGCTCTCATATTTTCAAGGAATTATAGGGGTTACTTTCCATCGGGCTTGTTCCACTCGTCCACAGTAAATTTACCGCAAGATCCTCGGAAACTCTGGACAAACACACAGTGATCTAACGTAATGGATCTCTGTCCCCTTTGTCCTGACCTTTGCCCCTGGTGAAGAGGTGTGTCCCCCCAGGGGCAAGAGTCAGGAAAATCACACAGGAGGGATTTAAGCATTCATACGGGAATAATACCAGTCGGAAAATATACTTTTGGGTCGTGATGGGATCGGGCTCATGCCAAGGTATCTCTTCACGGTGACATAGTCTGCCAACACTCAGGTTGGCAGATAAAGTGTGGTCGTCTCACTGAGATGCCGGAGTGGTGACAATACCGTACCCTCGCACCATTCCCGTCCTACCGGGAGAGAATGGAAGGAAATGGGAAAGAAAACAGTTGCGGAAATTAAGCCGATTGCAGAATGTGTCAGCCTATTTTCATGTCATCGCTCTACGTTAATGCCCCCAGGTGACACATTGAAGCGTAGATGAAGGGAATTAGCTTGCAATTTTAACATAATTTGAGTCCTGACATTTGAATGCAGTTTGGAAATTGCTGCTTTCTATCTCTTATTATCTATAATGTATGTTGAACATTTTGTCCTTTTTAATTTCAACGTTTAAGTACCTGGAGTCTGTGGGAGACTGAGGAAATGTTCATGTCACAGTCAACTATTTTCAATATGTGGCTTTCGTGTTGGTGGATAATAGGAATGTAGGAACGAATCAGAAAAGAACGGTAAAGTTCATTAAAGTGGTACCAAAATTTGAAAATGGTCACACACTATCCTATCTAGGGTGACACTCCAGTGCAGTGCTGAGGGAGCGCTGCACAGTCAGCGGTGCCGTCTTTTGGATGAGACGTTAAACCGAGGCCCCGTCTGCTCTCTCAGGTGGACGTAAAAGATCCCACGGCCACTATTTCAAAGAAGAGCTGGGGAGTTATCCCTGGTGTCCTGGGTCAATATTTATCCCTCAATCTACATCACAAAAATAGATTATCTGGTCATTATCACATTGCTATTTGTGGGAGCTTGCTATGCGCAAATTGGTTGCCGCGTTTCCTACATTACAACAGTGACTACACTCCAAAAGGTACTTCATTGGCTGTAAAGTGCTTTGGGATGTCCGGTGGTCGTATAAAGGTGATATATAAATGCAAGTCTTCCTTTCTTTCTTTTATCACTCATACCCCTCAGTAATTTTTTCTGCTGAATATCTATCCAGTTTCTTCTTGAATTCTTTGAAATGTTTTACACCAGAGGGCTGTGGATACTCAGGGGGAGAAATTCAGTATTGCCCCATTTGGGGCGCAATTATCGGCCGGGCGCAAAGATTAGCGCCTGCCGCTAATTATCGCCACCGACTGCAAACTTGACTTTTATCGCCCCTGGAGGTGATTGCAGCGCTATATCAGGCGCTTCACACCTGTCTTAAGGCGCAAAGGCCGAGGAGCGAGGCGCTACCTCAGAGCGCTGGCGAAGCTCATGTAATGTCAGTCAGCAATGGAACACACACACAATTGCATGGGCCAGTTCTTAAAGGGGATGGTTAATCTTGCTTTCCATCCACTTCCTGCTCATTGCAGCCTTGAATCTCGGCCTGGAGAGACCTGCACATCAAATGTGCTGGAAAGAACAATGGAGAGTACCAGGCCAAGAGCTCAGAATGCAGCCCCCACAGTCTCTGCTAAATCGATACAAGGAATGGCAAATCAAAATGAACCTGCAAAGTGCTGCTCAGTACCCAAAACTCCTTCACACAACGTTGAATCTCTCCAGAAGTCTCTCCCTCTCTCTCTCAGAATGCGTAGTTCAAAAATGGCACCAACAATAAAAGGCAGGAAGCGGTCACCTTTAAATAGCGCTCCCCCTTTCCCTTCATGACTGCAGAACGCTCCCCTCAACCTGTCGTTGCTAGCGTCAGGCGGTAAGGCAGGGGGCGCCACTCAATATCCGCTCCGGGGCGATACCGGGGCGTTGCGCACTCGAGTGACGTCATGATCTGCCGGCGCAGGAGATTGTGGCGGTAGTGTTTAGCGGCGCTGCAAAATGTCTAGTTAATTTCGCAAGCGGCGCAAACTTCGCCGCGCCTGGGCGCTAGATGCTTTGCGCCCCATTAGCGCCCTCTTAAGGCGCTAACGGGAGGCGCAACCAACTGAATTTTTCCCCCTCAGTCTTTCAGTATGTTCAAGACCAATAGATTTTTGGACACTAAGGGAATCAAGAGATATGGTAATAGGGCGGGGAAGTGGGGTTAAGGCCGAAGATCAGCCACAATGGGCCAGAAATTCGGCTCCCTGGCTTCCCGCGGGTGCAAGGATCGCGCGCGCACCTACCTACCGCGCCTGCCGTTGACCTCTAGGCCCACGGGGACTTCAGCTCCTGGGCCTCCCCCAACTGCCGGCGCGCAGTGCTTGTGTATCCCAGGGGCGTAGTTAGTGCGATGCGTCCCCTGGGATCACGTGGGCCATGGAGAGCCAATGGCAGCAGACCATCTTTCATTCATAGATTTGACAGGAAGACCTGTCAAATCTAGGAATACAGATCGGCCCCAAAACATCCCTAAAACTACAAATAAATTTTTAAAAAACATCACATTTTTAAAATAACTATAAATTACATTAATTAACTATTTTAAACAAAAATTTAAATTTTTGAAAAAATTAATTACATTTTTTAACGGGGCTAAAACGAAACTTACCTTTCTTTAAAGTAATTAAAAATGATAAATCTGTGAAAAAAATGTTTCAATTTTAATAAAATCAACACTTACCTTGTTAAAAGAAGGCCTTGCGCATCCTTTATCAATGTGTATCTTCTCCGTGTTTACCCTCACGGAGGAACCTGTAAAAAAATCCAAAGTGCGAGGCGAACGCGCTGGCCCTCCGGCGTGCGCGTTCGACCTCTGAACCCCTTTCCTCAGGGGAACGGAAGTGCCGGTTTCCCACGCATGCGCAGTGCATGCAAGAAACCGACACTTTTGTTCCGTCCACGGGTGAGTACACAGTGCGTACTCACCCGACAACAGCCGAATTTCTGCCCCAATAACATAGGAAATAGGAGCAGGAGTAGGCCATACGGCCCCTCGAGCCTGCTCCACCATGCAATATTTCCTGACACTATCCAACTTCACCGTATCCATATGCTTAACACTGTCTGTGTATTAAATCTAAACTCTCTGTTCATCTTACCTCTCCTGAGTTTGATCGAGGCCCCCAGTTTGTGATTATGTCAAGAATATTATTAAGAGTTCAATTTGACACACCAAGTTTATATCAAGATTTGGAGAGGTTTAAGTGCTATTGCTTTTCTGCTGCAGTTTTTAACTGTAGTGGTAAATTAATATTGTAGAGATCCTGAGTATAGCCAAAGGGGTATTAAGGGCCCTAAATTTTTTGGGGGTTGTCCCAATCTCCTGCCATAGCATCAGCGAGAGAGCGATATGGGCTGGATTTTGTGAATGGAGGCGAGTTGGAGGCGGGACAGCTGCTTGTCGTGTCAATGTCCCGCCTCCATCCTCGCCTGACCAACCAGAGGGATTTCCCCTGATTGAGCTTGTTAAGCCCGCCCTGTGGGCTCAGCAGGCCAATTAGGGAAGAAGTCACTGACAGATCACGCCAATGTCAGACGTGCCATCTGTCAGGACTTCTTGAAAGAAGAAATGACAGCGTTTGACAGCTCTGTGAAGCTGTCAAACACTGACATTCTCTGTAGTTTGATGAGTCTCTGTGTTGAGGACTCATCAAACATTGAAAATTAGTAAATTTCAGATGTCTGATGGATCGGAGGGTCCATCAGCGATTGCCTGAAATTGACAAGCTGGATGTCTGCTCTCCCAATCCACCGCGGCTAAAGGCTATGGAAGGAAAAAAGGTAAGTGAACACTTTTTTAAACTTATCACTCACCTTGCATACTTACCACTCCACACTTGCACCCATCACTCACCTCTACACCTTACTTCCAGGAGCCTCCGACCCCTGCAGACCTCCTCCACGTCTCCTCCAACCCGGCGGGGTTCTCCGAGGTCGGGAAGCTTCACCTGTGAAGGTAAAATGGCACTAA
The DNA here is from genome assembly GCA_030390025.1 of Squalus acanthias. Lineage (NCBI taxonomy): Eukaryota > Metazoa > Chordata > Chondrichthyes > Squaliformes > Squalidae > Squalus > Squalus acanthias. The sequence continues at coordinate 14,794,254 of CM059426.1, forward strand.
TCCATTTTTCTGCCTGTTAACTACCTGTTAACAGGGAGTTAAAAGGATTAAAAGCCTTTCCTGCCTCCAGGAGACGGGACCCGAAGCTGCACATCCTCCCGCCTCCTGGCAACTGGGCACGGAGGCGGGATGGGGGCGGGTTTGCCATCCGCCCCCACTTTCTCCGATTTTACGGGCTGTCCCGCCTCCATGCCCGCTTCCTCGGGGCTTGGAAAATCCAGCCCTAGAATCTTTGGAAAAAATGGTGCCAATGGGATGCATCAAAAGATAGGGTTCAATGGATATGGAGAGAGATTGAAAGTAAAAGGTGGCAAAAACTAGGGCTAAAGTACAAACAAAACTTATGAGCAATATAGAAAATGTAGTATGGAAGTGAAAAGGGATTAGAAGGGTTCAAAGGGATTATGAAAAGGGCAAGCACATAATATAAAAGGATAGAGTATAGGACTTTATAGGTATTTTAAAAGTAAAAGAATAGCCAAAGAGATGGTAGGACCGCTTAGGGATGAAAGGAGACATTTAGCAGGACATGGCACCAGGACATGGCACCAGGACATGGCACCAGGACATGGCACCAGGACATGGCACCAGGACATGGCACACAGGAAGAGAGCAAGATGTCATCATTTCACAGAGTCTGACCTGCAGGTCCCCCTTGAGGAAATTGACATCAGGAGACACAGACAACTGGGTGCCCATGGCAGCAAACCACCTGAAAGGAAGGTGGCTCTGGCACTGAGAGCCAACTCTCTTATCCGCAGGGACTCAGACCAGTGCCACAAGAAGTTTAATGACCTCACCAGGGCAGGCAAGGCAGCACACCAGGCACAGTTTCTTTCCTCCATTGCCCACCCTGGATGCCAGCACGCTCTTCGTCTTCCAAAGGGAATACTTGTACAACTAACGCTGAGGGGGTGTTCTGCAGGAACTCAGCTGGCCAAACAAACCAATCAAATGCCCGGATTGAAAAAAAACAACAAGACAGCTACTTTCGTGTGGCACAAAATCCCACACGTTTCCCTGCTTAGGTTTTCCACTTTCAGGAATTTGTGGCATGTCTCCCGCACGCTGGGAGTGTCTCCTGCACATTAGGCAGGCTCCCCGGCCTCCTCCGAGATACCTCATTGAACTCCTTCATATACACCACATCTACCACATTCTCTGAATCTTTCCAATTAGTCATTTTATAAAATACTCTATTAAACCTGTCAAGCATGACTTACCTTTAATAGTTCTGTGCCGACTGCCCTTGATTATAAAATGCGTTACAAATCCACACGACAACCCAGCTACCATCCTTTAGGTACTCAATGCTAGTATGACCGCATCTGTCTCTGTGGGTGTATACACATCAATAATTGGCAATAAAACCTACAAGCCTGACATTTGAAGAAATGTTAACCCAACAAAAGAAAGACACTTAAAGAACACTCCAGCTCAACCTCTATTTCTAGAAATGTAATGAAAAATGTTTGATTTTACCTTTTACTCTGTAAAGGTCTTTCTACTCAAATTGTATTTTTCCTTCTACTTATTAACCCTTAGGCTGATGACAGGTGCAAGGGACATTTCAGTCTCCCCAGCCAGTCATTTATAAATTCATCGGCGCTCAGTTTCGGTCACAAGGGCATCGGTGTGACAGCAATGTCCGCCCGAACCAGGAGGCCCGAAGCCACCCCTAAATTGGGCCTCAGCCTCATTAATATTAATAGGGCGAGCTGCTGGCACCTCCACAGGCAGTTGGCCCATTTGAAGAAACTAATTTGGGGCCGATTTATTTATTTATTCATTCCCAGGAGGTGGGCGTCATTGGCAAAGCCAGCATTTACTCCCCATCCCTAATTGCCCTTGAGAAGGTGGTGGTGAGCCGCCGCCTTGAACCGCTGCAGTCCGTGTGGTGAAGGTACTCCCATGGTGCTGTTAGGGAGGGAGTTCCAGGATTTTGACTCAGAGATGATGAAGGAACGGCGATATGTTTCCAAGGCAGGATGGTGTGTGACTTGGAGGGGAACTTGGAGGTGGTGGTGTTCCCATACACCTGCTGCCCTTGTCCTTCTAGGTGGTAGAGGTCGCGGGTTTGGGAGGTGCTGCCGAAGAAGCCTTGACGAGTTGCTGCAGTGCATCTTGTAGATGGTACACACTGCAACCACGGTACACCGGTGGTGGAGGGAGTGAATGTTTAAGGTGGTGGATGGGGGGCCAATCAAGCAGGCTGCTTTGTCCTGGATGGTGTTGAGCTTCTTGAGTGTTGTTGGAGCTGCACTCATCCAGGCAAGTGGAGAGTATTCCATCACACTTGTGACTTGTGCCTTGTAGATGGTGAAAAGGCTTTGGGGAGTCAGGAGGTGAGTCGCTCGCTACAGAATACCCAGCCTCTGACCTGCTCTTGTTGCCATAGTATTTATGTTAAGTTTCTGGTCAATGGTGACCCCCCAGGATGTTGATGATGGAGGATTCAACGACAGTAATGCCATTGAGTGTCCACGGGAGGTGGTTAGACTCTCTCTTGTTGGAGATGGTCATTGACTGGCACTTGTGTGGCACGAATGTTACTTGCCACTTATCAGCCCAAGCCAGGATGTTGCCCAAGTCTTGTTGCATGCGGGAACGGATTGCTTCAGTATCTGAGGAACTGCGAATGAAACTGAACACTGTGGAATCATCAGCGAACATTCCCACTTCTGACTTTATGATGGAGGGAAGGATATTGATGAAGCAGCTGAAGATTGCCTCTCCTGCAGCGGCTCGAAGGTAAGTCCCGGGAGAGGGGGCGCAGAGCGACAACAGGGAAGGGGGTGGCGGGTGTGGGGGGAGGGGGGCGGTGATTGGTATGCTGTGGAGTCGGGGGAGCTCTCCTGCTTCTCCTGGTGCCATAGCAATGGTGTTTAGTGTCTTTTGTAAAAAAACACTTACATTTTGGTGGCGTTTGCCTAGCGACTGCTTATGAATCCCAATGGAGCAGGCCAGTCAACTCTGCAATGTCAAATATCAGCGAAGGGGCTTAAAATAGGCATTAGACACTCATTTACATATGTTAGGGGCCTAACCCCTGTTTTAGGCGACTCACTACTTCATCCTCTGCAGTTAGAGTTTTTTGCGCAGCAATGTCTTGGTTTTTTTTTTGCGTACATTTGCCCGGATGTTAAGAGTAGGTTGGTGAAGTGACACTGTAGCTTTTAAACGCTCTGAATTAATTTGTCCGTGACCGTAACAAACCACTCCGGGTACAGGTATATTGTGTATAAGTAAAACGGGTTTATTAAGTATCTTACATCCAGTACAAAGAAGTAATACTTAACAAGATGATAGTCGCAGTCTGTTCCTCGAAACTCTGGCGTGCCCTCCGGGTGACTGTGGTGCGGTCTCTTTAACTCTTGCTGTGTTCTGTTGACTGAAGCTTCTTGTCCTCTGGTTTCGTGCTGCTTTCGGTGTTCAATATCTGTATTTTTATCCCCTTTTTCTCCCTTTTGCCCACGTGGCAGTTAGTAAGCAAGCTATCCTTATCTGAGAACAACCTTCACACTAAGTTCTCACAGATGTCTTTTTGCTTTTTAATCAGCTCATTGTTTAGCCGGTTCTGCATTTTTGAGAAGACAGGGAGTAGTGACTGTCTCCAGTCCCCTATCTTCTTTTGCAATGTTGCTGAATTTCTTATTCCCCACTAGCTCCTTTGTTTACTGAACAGACCATTTTACAGAATTACATCAACTTGGCATAATTTACCATCATGCTTTGCTTCTCAGCCTTTAGGCTTTTAACACACATTGTCATACATTATAGTTATTTCACAATGGTTTAAAATCTTAATAATGTTTACTAAATCCTACAGGTACGTTCTATCTTACAACACGTCATGAGAGAGAGAACACGATCGTGTGGAGATGAGGAAGGCTATTTGGCCCATCTTTGCTTATCCATCTAGAAAGACACTATGGGGTGCGGGGATGGCAGGGGGGGGGGGCGGTGGGGGCAAAGATTTTGAGGCTTCCAGCCCGGCAGAAGCAGGGTGGGTGGTCGCGCTTCCCGAACAGGGTGAGGTGTGACTTACCGCCCCGTCCCTGCCAAAGGCGTGGCTGGGGGGCATCTTCCCCAGGGCCTACTTCTGAATCAAGGCAGTAGGCCCGTTAAACAGGCAAATCGGTGCCCTGTGATGTAGATAGGACTGGGCAGAGCGTGCGCACTCCGCACAGTATTAGCTGGCGCTCCAGCCGAACAAGAGACCAGAAGGTAGGTTTCAATTTATTTCTGTGGGGCCGGGAGGAGCAGGCGTGAGTTAAAATAGGAAACTGGCCTGAGATACAGCATGAAACTGAGGCAAGTGCATTGCGCCACGCTCTAAGTTTTTGTAAACCATTTTTTTTAAATTTCTGAGGTCCGCGGGCATGTTACAGCCTGCGTTCTCATTCATGTCCGACCTAGTGCTCACTGCAAGGACCTCTTCGTGTCAGGTGCGCCCCCCCCCAACCCCACGCCCTCGCCCTATGATGGAATCAGTCGGCACTGCACTGTGTCGGGAGCACCCAGCCGTGGAATCAGTCAGTGGAGCAGGCGGATACCGGAGATGTCGCCAATGTGGCGCTTGCCCCATGCTAATGAGGAACATAAGAACAGGAGTAGGCCATTCAGCCCCTCAAGCCTGTTCCACCATTCAATAAGACCATAACTGATCTGTATCCTAACACCATCCACCCGCCTTGGTTCCATAGCCCCTTAATATCCTTTGCTAGCAAAAATCTATCGCTCTCAGATTTAAAATTATTAATTGAGCTAGCATCCATAATTGGCTAAGTGACAGGAAACAGAGAGTAGTGGAGAACGGTTGTTTTTCGGACTGGAGGAAGGTATACAGTGGTGTTCCCCAGGGGTCGGCTCTGGGACCACTACTTTTCTTGATCTAAATTAATGACTTGGACATGGGAGTACAGGGCACAATTTCAAAATTTTCAGATGACACAAAACTTGGATGTATCGTGAACAGTGGGGAGGATAGTGATAGACTTCAAAAGAACATAGACAGGCTGGTGGAATGGGCGGATACGTAGCAGATGAAATTTAATGCGGAAAAGTGTGAAGTGATACATTTTGGTAGAAATAATGAGGAGAGGGCATATAAACTAAATGGTACAATCCTGAAGTGGGTGCACGAACAGAGAGACCTGGGGGTATGTGTGCACAAATCGTTGAAGGTGCCAGGGCAGGTGGAGAAAGCAGTTAAAAAGGCTTAAAGGATCCTGGGCTTCATAAATAGAGGCATAGAGCACAAAAGTGTGGAAATTACGATGAACTTGTATAAAACACTGGTTCAGCCCCAACTGGAGTACTGTGTCAATTCTGGGCACCACACTTTAGGAAGGATGTGAAGGCCTCAGAGAGGGTGCAGAAAAGATTGACGAGAATGGTTCCAGGGATGAGGGACTTCAGTTACGTGGATAGACTGGAGAAGCTGGGGTTATTCTCCTTGGAGCAGAGAAGATTGAGAGGAAATTTGATAGAGGTGTTCAAAATCATGAGGGGTCTGGACAGAGTAGATAGAGAGAAACTGTTCCCATTGGCAGAAGGTTCGGGAACCAGAGGACACAGATTTAAGGTGATTGGCAAAAGAACCAAAGGTGACGTAAGAAAAAAGAAAAAAGTTCTTCTCAATCCCCTCTAATCCTTCTACCAATTACTTTAAATCTATGCCCATTGGTTATTGGCCTGTCTGCTAAGGGAAGTAGGTCCTTCCTATCCACTCTATCTAGGCCCCTCATAATTTTTGTAAGGTGTTTGGTTTCCTCGTCCTTACAAGGGTTCTTTGACTCTGGGTTTTACAGGAACAAAATGGTAGACGACACAAAGATTTAGGTTCAACCCAAAACTGTTAGTTTATTAAAACCAACAAAACACATTTGGCTGAAACCTACAATCACCCATACGGCCGGTCATTACCGTTGTGGATTGTAGGCCTGGATCGGAGATGACCTGTCCCCGTCCTCCTTTATCTGACTGCAGCTGCCTACACAGCGCAAACCCCTTGTAGAGTCAACTGATACTTACAATCACCTGTCCGGCTGGTCATGGCCGACATCGATTGCAGGCTGGGAGCTGGAGATGACCGTCTTCCCTTCCTTCTTACACCTGGCAGTTGCTGTAGTCAGAGCTAGCTTCCCAGAGAGAGCTTCCGAGCGAAAGAGAGAGAGAGCTGTGGTGTGGTTCCTTCTTATAGTTCTTTTAGTCACCTGGCCCCATGCTGGGCCTCCCCCAACCAGTTTTGGTTGTCGGTTTGCTGAACTGTCCGACATTCACACCTCGTCAACCTGTAATTCAATCACCGGAGGTGTACAGAGTTGTGAGATCGAAGATAACTCCTTATCTCCTCTCCCGCTTTCTGTAACGCATATTCAATGTGACTTCTATTACTGTTGATGGGCGGTTGGCTGATTGTCTGCTCGGGACTTGTGTATCTTCCATTCATGTCAGGAAGTCGATCGTGACCCCCATTGTTTCAGTTAAACTCAGAGCATTGTCCAGATGTTAATTTTTCCCATCAAAACCAATCATGATTCAAGGCCTCACAGTTCAATGTCAATGTCCTTTTCAGAGTTAATCATGAGTCAAAGCTTTCATTGTCCAGTATCAATGTGTTCTCCAAGAATTGCAGTCTTTGATGACTGGCACCTTTTCTGTGCCTCGAAGTTTAACTGTTTCATGCCCTTACCACTGGGCCAAACAGACTTTCAGCATTTTGACAGGGTTTTTTTGAAATCTACATTCCCCCCTTTAATGTCTCTTTATAAACTAGAGATTTTACTCTTGACGAATTCTACTTCTTCTTTGCCTTTGGGTGCATTCTTAACTGCCTGTTAACTACCTGTTAACAGGCAGTTAATTGGCTGTAATCCCCTTCCTGCCTCAAGGAGATGGGTCCCTGCGTGACTCGGGGACCCGCCTCCCGGGAAGATGGCACGGAGGCGGGTTGGGAGCGGGCTCGGTACCCGCTCCCAGCTTCTGCCATTTTCCCGGCAGTCCCGCCTCCATACCCGCCTCCCCAGGGCTGGCAAAATTCCCCCCTTGATGTGGCCTAACTAGTGTTTTATACAGTTCAAGCAGAACCCCCCTGCTCTTAGGGCTGGATTTTGATACTGGGGCGGGTTGGGGTCGTGTCATCCGCATTTCGTGTTATCCACCCACCTGCAATTGGATGTGGGAGATTGATGCAATTTTCACTTAATTGGGCAATTGAGTTCCAGCATGTAGGAACCCATGAACCAATTAGTGGTTTCAGTCTGAAAGTCGCCTCTGATGATGTCATCATTGCAGGTCAGAGACTGCCTGGTCTCAGAGATTGCCTGGCCTTTGCTGTGAGAGGACCTGGATGCAAAATGAGCAGCATCTCAGAGAGAGAGAGAGAGAGAGAGAGAGAATTTTTTTGGCATCCAGGTCCTCTCACAGCAAAGGCCATCAGAGGCGACTTTCAGACCTAATACTACTACTACCTTCATCACATCTCTGTTGTAATAGTGGACCTGCAGCTGATAGTCAGCTATCCACTTGTGCTCCCGCCAGGTTTCACTGGCGTGTTTCACATCAGGCGTGCTTCACGTCGGAAAACGGTTAAACTAGCTAAAACGTTTCAAAATGGCATTACAGAGCCAATTTAGGGCTTGTTAAGGGCTTTAATGGCCTCTCCTGCCTCTTGGAGGCAGGACGGAGCCGGGAACACCGCACACGATTTTATCAAAATTGCGTGGAGGCAGGTTGGAGGCGGGATGGGTTTGGGACCCCCGAATCTGCAACTTTAACCCCCCACACGCCTCTAAACCCGACTCCACGGGTCATTGAAAATCCAGCCCTATAGTCTATGCCTCGGCTAATGAAGGAAAGTGTCCAAGTGCTTATTGTACACATGGGGACATTGAGCATAATACTAGACTGCAGAAACTTCTACACTGAAGGACAAGTCCTAATCTAATGTACCACGCGTTGAAGAAAGAACTTTTTCAAGGCTCTTGCATTGTTTAAGAGTTTCTTCATGAATAAAGCATTGCTCTTTAGATAAAGGAAAGTTTGAAAGAGGGATGAGTAATGGTGATACATCATTGTGTGTAGCTGGTACAATGCTATGAATAGACAGTGACTGACATCATCTTAAAACCAAAGCAAAAGACCTGTGTTTTTTTAGCATCTCTCAGAAATGTCTCAAAATGCTTCAAGAAAACATTCAAGTGCAGTGATTGTCATTATGTAGGCACCTCCCAAACCCGCGCCCTCGACCACCTAGAAGGACAAGGGCAGCAGGCGCGCAGGAACGCCACACACCATCCTGACTTGGAAATCTATCGCCGATCCTTCATCGTCGCTGGGTCAAAATCCTGGAACTCCCTCCCTAACAGCACTGTGGGAGTACCTTCACCACACGGACTGCAGCGGTTCAAGAAGACGGTTCACCACCACCTTCTCAAGGGCAGCTAGGGATGGGCAATAAATGCCGGCTTTGCCAGCGATGCCCACATCCCATGAAAGGATTAAAAAAAAACCTCGGCGGCTATTTGACAGCACAGCAAGATCCCACAAACAGCAATGAGTTGCATAGCCAGTTTGTCTGTTTTTTTTAATGGAAAAATATAGGACAGTGGCCAGCAGGAATACTCCCTGCTGTCCTACAAATAGTGTTGTGGGATCTTTATCACGTTTTGTCTTTGCTGACAGAAGCCGAAGGCCCCTTTCCTCAAAGGTTTACAGGGGAGCAGTGTGTGTTAACTTTGCTGATTTTGCAATTCAACAGTCAATTGCAAAACGTATCTTTTAAGCTATTAACTCCATATTAACCAACAACCGATTACACTTCGATAACTTTATAATGATCGCATCACAGTCAGTTGCAACGTCCCGCCCTTGTCCAACGGCACCAAGAATGGGTTAATTGGCCATTCGTCTCACTGCTGTTTGTGAGATCCCGCTGTGCACCAATTGGCTTCCACGTTGGCCCACACAACGATGTGAATGCACCTCAAAGTAACTCATTGCCTGTGAAGGGCTGAACAATGTCTGAGAGATGTGATTAAGGTGCTATATAAATGCACATCTTTATTTTAGTGTTGTGTGCTTCAGCGTGGATGTGATGAGTGACACTGGAGCACAATGGGGCTCAGGGGGTTAATGTTCTTTCATGTGGGAAACCATCTACAAGGCACAAGTAAGGAGTGTGATGGAATACTCTCCACTTGCCTGGATGAGTGCAGCTCCAACAACACTCAAGAAGCTCGACACCAGCCAGGACAAAGCAGCCCGTTTGATTGGCACCCCATCCACCACCTTAAACATTCACCCCCTCCACCACCGGCGCACAGTGGCTGCAGTGTGTACCCTCTACAAGATGCACTGCAGCAACTCGCCAAGGCTTCTTCGGCAGCACCTCCCAAACCCGCGACCTCTTCCACCTAGAAGGACAAGGGCAGCAGGCGCATGGGAACACCACCACCTCCAAGTCCCCCTCCAAGTCACCACCACCTTCTCAAGGGCAATTAGGGATGGGCAATAAATGCTGGCCTTGCCACATCCCATAAAAGCGAATATTTTTTTTTAAACAGGCCATTCGGCCCAACAGGTCCATGCTGGTGTTTATGCTCCACACGAGCCAAAAAGAAAAAGAAGAAGAAATGTCAGCACAGCACTGGAGCATCAGCCTAGATTATGAGCTTTATAGTCTATAGAGTAGAACTTGAACCCACAACCATCAGACTCCAGAGGCAAGAGTCCTACCCATTGAGCCACGGCTGACACCATTTAGTTATCGGTGACATGAAGCTGCACTTAAAATAGTCTGCAGATTGTAGGAGATAGGGAAGGGGGAGAGAGGTAAAGAGTTCCACAGTTTGGAGGTCCTGGGAAAAGAAGTTGGCGCTGGGACAAAAAAATAAAGAGACCCAATTGGAATAAACCTACTCCGACAAATGCCACGATGTTATTTTGTGCTTGCTGAGTTGAGAGATGTAAGTGCTCAAGAATGGATCACATTGGATATGTACTTGAAATGAAAAATTACAGGGCTAGGGGGAATGAACAGGGGAGCAGGACTAATTGTTTAGCTCTTTCAAAGAACCGGCAAGGGCACGGTGGTCTGAATGGTCTCCTTTCGTGCTGTATGATTCATTGATTCCATGACTCACAGGTTAGACGTAGCATGGATCAGATGTAGAGCAGGTTCAGCAAAACTGCCAACCATTGAAATCCAATTACAACATATGTTATTCATCGACCACGATTGGCTTTCTATGGCAGGACATCTCCATACTCCTAACAGCAGAGGAACCACTACGATCAACAACAACACCTTGTATTTATATAGCGTCTTTAACGTAGTAAAACATCCCAGGGCGCTTCACAGGAGCGATTATCAAACAGAATTTGACACCGAGCCACATAAGGAGATGTTAGGACCAATGTTCCCTTTAAGCTGGGCGGCCGTGCAGCCACGCAGCGCTCTGCAGCTCCCGCGCAGCCGGCTCACCAGCTCACCGGCTTTTAAATAGGAAAAACGGCGTATTTTGAATGGACCGCGCACCCAAAAAACAAATTATAGGGAACAGATTAGGAGAGGTGACCAAAATATTGGTCAAAGGGGTAGGTTTTGAGGAGCATCTTAAAGGAGGAGAGGTAGAGAAGCGGAGAGGTTTAGGCAGGCAATTCCAGAGCTTAGGGCCCAGGCATCTGAAGGCACAGCAGCCAACAGTGGCGCGATTAAAATAGACAATTTAATCACCTTTACATCTGTTCCATTCATAACCAGATATTTATCCAGCTCTTTTTTTTATTAAAGAAGTTATCAGTACTGCATTAATTACTTTTGCTGGGAGTCTGTTCAAATATGCAATACTCAGTTGGAATGAAAAATTGTCTTCTAATATCCTGTCTCACTTGAAGCCAATTAATTTTGACACTGGGTTCTCTAGCTCTGTTCCCACTTTCCAAGTTAAACATATGGTCCACGTCTACCTTATTCAAGCCTTTCAGCATTTTTAGGATCCACATTATGTTCTCCTCTCAGTCTTCAGTTCTCCAATGAGCAGAAGTCCACTTCTCAGTAAAATGGGCTCCGACGTTGCTCTCTGAAATTGAACATAAGAACATAAGAAATAGGAGCAGGAGTCGGCCATTCGGCCCCTCGAGCCTGCTCCACCATTCAGTAAGATCACGGCTGATCTTCGACCTCAACTCCACTTTCCTGCCCGATCTCCATATCCCTTGATTCCCCTAGAGTCCAAAAATCTATCTATCTCAGTCTTGAATATACTCAAAGATTCAGCATTCACAGCCCTCTGGGGCAGAGAATTCCAAAGATTCACCACCCTTTGAGTGAAGAAATTCCTCCTCATCTCGGTCTTAAATGGCCTACCCATTATCCTGAGACTGTGCCCCCTAGTTCTAGACACTCCAGCCAGGGGAAACAACCTCTCAGCATCTGCCCTGTCAATCCCCTTCAGAATCTTGTATGTTTCAATGAGATCACCTCTCATTCTTCTAAACTCCAGAGAGTATAGGCCTATTCTACACAATCTCTCATCATAGGACAGCCCTCTCATCCCAGGAATCAATCTAGTGAACCTTTGTTGTACCGCCTCCAAGGCAAGTATATCCTTCCTTAGATAAGGAGACCAAAACTGTGCACAGTACTCCAGGAGTGGTGTCACCAAGGCCCTGTACAATTGTAGCAAGACTTCCTTACTCTTATACGCCAACCCCGTTGCAATAAAGGCCAACATGCCATTTGCCTTCCTGTACCTGCCTGCTAGCTTTCTGTGTTTCTTGCACAAGGACACCCAAATCTCTCTGAACACCAACATTTGAAAGTTTCTCACCATTTAAAAAATATTCTGTTTTGCTATTCTTCCTACCAAAGTGAATAACCTCACATTTCCCTACATTATACTCCATCTGCCACCTTACTGCCCACTCACTTAGTCTATCTAGACTCTTTGTGTTCTGAATTGGTGCTGAAGTGCAGGAATCTGGGCAGGCGCGGGTGGAATTTCGGGTGGGACTCGGTCACAGTAGGTCTCTGCCCCCTTTGCCATTCACCAAAGGTTTCGGCCAGAAGTGGAGGCGGCCACAAAATCTTCCCATATGTGGGCAGCTGCATGACCTCACGGAAGCTGACTAAATACGACGGGATTCCCGTCATTTGTGCTGTGGCAGTGCTGGCACAAGGGACACCTGCGCGTCCCTGGCAACCAGCGTTGCTAAGGTGGCGGCGGAGGGGGTGGCGATTTTACGATTGAAAAAGGTTGGTTTTGGCAATGTAATCACTCGCGTTATCCGAATAAGAAGAATTGAAAACCAGCTAGTTTTTGAAAATTGTTTTCACCAGAGTCCATTTATACTGCAGGAATATTTGCCCCCCCCCCCCCTAACCCCACCCCCCATCACCTGAGGCAGGTGACAGAGTGTAAACGGTGCCAATGTCCACCCAATAATATTTCAGCTTGGCTCAGTGGTAGGACTCTCACCTCTGAGTCGGAAGGTTCAAGCTCTACTACAAACCTGAGCATATAATCTAAGTTAATGCATTAATCTAGTACAGAGGGAGCGCTGCATTGTTGGAGGTGCTGTCTTTTGGATGAAATGTTATACCTAGGCCCCTTCTGCCTGTTCTGGTCCAGCGGCACTTTTTCAAAGAAGAGCTGGGGGGTTCTCCTGTGTTCTGGCCAACCTTCATCCCTCAACCAAAGCAGCGAGTCGTTATGATCAGGAATGCACTGCCTGAACGGGTGCTGTAAGCAGTAACTTTCAAAAGGGAATTGGGTATATACTTGAAGGGGAAACAATTGCAGGTGTATGAGGAAAGAGCAAGGGTGTGGGACCAGTTGGATAACTCTTTCAAAGAGCTGGCACAGACACGATGGGCTGGATGGCCTCGTTCTATGCTGTGAGATTCTATGATGCTTTGGGATATCCTGAGGATGTAAAAGGCGCTGCAAAAATGCGCGTTCTTTCTTTCCTTCTATGTTTCTGACACCAGGAAGTGGGCTGGGGTCAAGGGTGTGACTAAGGGCTGGGGTCAGGGAGGTTGGATGTCCTGCCCTCCCCCAATGATTAGCTGCAATTGCGGCAGACAGGAAATTCTTTGTCAGACACCTCCAAACCAATGCCAAAGCATGGCGCCCCTTTACAGAGAGGTTTCCCAAACTTACATACAACGTGTTCTGCTAGCGGCGTCATCAACGCTCTGTGCAAGATTAGAACAAACTTGTTCCAAATGCCCACAATATACTTCCTACTGCTGAATCAGCCTCGGTGACAAGAACATAAGAATTAGGAGCAGGAGTAGGCCATACGACCCCTCAAGCCTGCTCCACCATTCAATAAGATCATGGCTGATCTTTGACCTCAACTCCACTTTCTCGCCCGATCTCCATATCCCTTGATTCCCCTAGAGTCCAAAAATCTATCCATCTCAGCCTTGAATATACTCAAAAGCTCAGCATTCACAGCCCTTCGGGGTAGAGAATTCCAAAGATTCACAACCCTCCGAGGGAAGAAATTCCTCCTCATCTCAGTCTTAAATGGTCGACCCCTTATCCTGGGACTATGCCCCCTAGTTCTAGACTCTGCAGCCAGGGGAAACAACCTCTCAGCATCTACCCTGTCAAGCCCCCTTCAGAATCTTACATGTTTCAATGAGATCACCTCTCATTCTTCTAAACTCCGGAGAGTATAGGCCCACCTTGATGTTGCCTGAATCCGTCTTTCGTTAAACCGATGTCCCGCCTGCCCTTGCAGGTGGATATAAAAGATCTCATGACACTATGACTCGGAGAAGAGCAGGGCGAGTTATCCCCGGTGTCCCGGGCCAATATGCATCTCTCTACCAACATCACGAAAACAGATTATCTGGTCATTATCACCTTGCTGTTGGTGGGAGCTTGCTGTGCACAAATTGGCTGCCGCGTTTCCCACATTACAACAAGTGATTGCACTTCAAAAAGTGCTTCATTGGCTGTAAAGTACTTTGGGTCGTAAAAGGTGCTACAGAACTGGAAGATCTTTCTTTTGCTTTTTTGAATTCTTTCAGTGAGAGGCTAATAATGGCAGGCAGCTTCCATTCAATTTCCACCTTTGATTCAGTGCTAAACAAACCTTCAGCTCCACGCACAAAGTGCTGTCCCCATTAGCCAATTACCATTTCAGCACGCTGTGGGCTCAGTTTGTGAATCAATTCAATTTACTGCACGTCAAAATAAAAACAAAATTGAAAGGGACAACAGCCTTCCTGCCTTGAGTAACTGGAGCTCAACAGAGGAAGGAGCTGAACTCTGAATGATTCACTCCACTTTAAAGGCAATAAGCAAAGTCTTAACAATTACTTTGCAACCTGTTTCTTGACATGTATCATGGCCCGTATTTTCCGACCCCCCCACGGGTGTGTACGAGGTGTGTGCGCACCCGTAGGGGCCTCGCAAGTGCCGGTTTCGGGCCTGCGAAGCGCATGTGGTGAAAACCGGCATTTCCGATCTGTCAAGAATCCTGGAGAAGGGCCTCTGCGGGTGGAGAGTTCCGCTGTCTGCAGAACCTCCGCCCACTGAAAACCCTTAGAACTCTTACGCCTGGTAAAAGCTTCACCTGACGAAGGAGCAGCGCTCTGAAAGCTTGTGATTTCAAATTAAACTGTTGGACTATAACCTGGTGTTGTGCGACTTCTCACATTTATCCACCCCAGTCCAACACCGGCATCTCCACATCCTGGTAAAAGCAGGCATAAGGCGTGCTTTTACCAGCAGAAGAGTTTAAAAAAAGTTAAAAAAATAAAAATTTTTCACTCATTTATAATTTTAAAATACTTTAAAAAAAGGCAAGTTTCTTTTTAGCCCCGTAAAAAAACTTTTTTCAAAAAATTACATTTTTGTTTAACATATTTAATATAATGTAATTTTAACTAATTTTAAAAACGTGAATTAAAAAAAACCATTTATTTAATGTTTTGATGTGTTTTTTGAGTGATCCCCATTCATACTTTTGACGGGTCTAAGCTGAGAGACCTGTCAAAAGTGTGAAGGGGGATTCCCTTCTTTCATTGGTTCCCCATGGCCCACGTGATCCCAGGGACGCTCGCGAACCGCCTGCGCCCCTGGGATACCTGGGCCTCTGCGCATTTCGTAGAGCAGAGGCCCAGGAGCGGAAATGTCCGGACCTCCTGAGCCCTCGGGTAAGGGCGTAGATTTTTTTCCAGATCGGAGGACTCCGCACGCAGGAAGCCTCCGATCGGAAAATACGGGCCCGTGTTTTCTCTGGTGTGATAAAGCTATTTAGACCCAAACAATATGGAGTGATGACCTCTTCTCCACTGGTCTCCATATTATAAAAAGAGTGCAGAGGCATTGGAGAAAGGGCAAAAAAGATTACCAAGGAGGATACCAGACTGAGAGGAAATATTTATCAGGAAAGGATGAAAAGGCTGGGGGGCTAAAAGCCCCTGAAAACGGGCGCGGGGATCACGATGTACACTCAACCCGCGCCCATTCAAAGTAATGCAAGCAGCAAGCAAACATTCTGCTGCTGAGTGGCTGCACGCCTCAGCAGGGGGCCCAAGTTCGTGCGAGGCCAGCGCCACTTAAAGCTAGCATGCACTACTTAAAGCCAGCCTGCGCCTCTTAAAGGGCAGGTGCATTACATAGAAACATAGAAACATAGAAGATAGGAGCAGGAGTAGGCCATTCGGCCCCTCGAGCCTGCTCCGCCATTCGACGAGATCATGGCTGATCATCCAAACTCAGTACCCTGTACCTGCCTTCTCCCCATATCCCTTGATACCTTTAGCTTTAAGAAATATATCTAACTCATTCTTGAATATATTTAATGACTTGGCCTCAACTAACTTCTGTGGTAGAGAATTCCACAGGTTCACCACTTCTTCCTCATTTCTGTCCTAAATGGCTTACCCCTTATCCTTAGATTATGATCCCTGGTTCTGGACTCTCCAACCATCGGGAACATTCTTCCTGCATCTAGTTTGTCCAGACCTGTCAGAATTTTATATGTTTCGATGAGATCCCCTCTCATTCTTCTATACTCCAGCGAGTATAAGCCCAATCGACCCAATCTCTCCTCATATGTCATTCCTGCCATCCCAGGTATCAGCCTTGTGAATCTTCGCTGAACTCCTTCCATGGCAAGAACATCCTTCCTCATATAAGGCGACCAAAACTGCACACAGTACTCAAGGTGTGGTCTCACCAAGGCCCTGTACAACTGCAGCAGGACATCCCTGTTCCTATACTCAAACCCTTTCGCTATGAAGGACAACATACCATTTGCCTTCTTCACCGCCTGCTGCACCTGCATGCTTACCTTCAGCGACTGGTGCACAAGGACACCCAGGTCTCGTTGCACTTCCCCTTCTCCCAATCTATTGCCATTCAGATAATAGTCTGCCTTTCTGTTTTTGACACCAAAGTGGATAACCTCGCATTTATCCACGTTATATTGCATCTGCCACGCTTCTGCCCACTCACCCAACCTGTCCTAATTATACTGGAGTTTCTCTGTATCCTCCTCGCAGCACACACGCCCACCCAGCTGTGTGTCATCTGCAAACTTGGAGATATTACATTTAGTTCCCTTGTCTAGATTATTCTGGCTGCAGCAGGTGATTGTACTGGCTGGGGAACAGAGTCTGAGCAGGAGCAGCACTGAGTAATGGTGCAACGTGGCAGAGAGCATGCTCCAAGGTTCTCTGACGCAGCACTGGAGGCCTTGGTGCAGGAGGTGGACAGGAGGCAAGGGGTCCTGTCTCCACAGCGGGTGAGGAGGCCCTCCAGACAAAGTCGGAGAATGCAATGGGAGCAGATGGCCGTCATGTTCAATGTCAGCAGTAGCCCCAAGGACCTGGATGCAGTGCCACAAGAAACCGAATGACCTCACACGAGTGGTCAATGCAGTGAATTCATCTTCAAATGCTATATCCTTACAACTGACCACTAGCCTCACACGCTGCTCAATTCACCACCCTCCCTTCACTCACCTATCAATAATCTCTATCAATCATGACTCATACCTCACATTCATAGCTTCAGCTCACCCACACACACTTAGCACTGCTGCAAGCCTCACAACCACATCTCACAGTTTGCACACACTGCAAGATATTCAACCATGACAGGCACATCACCCAAACACATTGCGCCACACTCACTGACATACTTCCCTCTCTCTTGCTGGACAAGGTGGCTCATAACTGAAGGCAGCAGGGGCTACCCGCAGGGAGACAGGCGCGCCTGCATGATCTCACACCAATGGAGAAGATGGTGCTGAAGATTATTGGAGCGGCCATTGCTGAGCCTATGGTCAGCAGCATGGCTGAAACAATGCAAGTTGACGCTATCTTCATACCTAATCCTCTTTCTCACATCCCCCTCATTCCACAATCTCTTCTGATTTACAAGCTGCAGATGGTGTAACATAGAAACATAGAAACATAGAATCTAGGAGCAGGAGTAGGCCATTCGGCCCGTCGAGCCTGCTCCGCCATTCAATACGATCATGGCTGATCATCCAAATCCAGTACCCTGTCCCTGCTTTAATCCCCACAGTACACATATCCCACCCTACCCCCGTAACCCCACGTATTTAATTCCCCCTAACATATCCCATCCTATCCCCATAACCCCACATATTTAATCCCCCCTAACACTAAGGGTCAATTTATCATAGCCAAATCAACCTAACCCACACATTTTTGGACTGTGGGAGGAAACCGGAGCACCCGGAGGAAACCCACGCAGACACGTGCATGCAGTGTAAGCATGCACATCTTGCTTGCCTTCCCTCCCCTCACCACAACCCTACCCCTGTGCCTTTCTCCTTTCAGATAGCCAAGAACTGACAAAGTCGATGACGAAGTCCAACACCGCCTTCAGTGTGCCAGTGCAGCCTTTGGTCGCCTGAGGAAGAGAGTGTTTGAAGACCAGGACCTCAAACCCGGCACCAAGCTCATGGTCTACAGAGCAGTAGTGATACCCGCCCTCCTGTATGCCTCAGAGACATGGACCATGTACAGCAGGCACCTCAAAGCACTGGAGAGGTACCACCAACGCTGCCTCCGCAAGATCCTGCAAATCCATTGGCAGGATAGGCGCACCAACATCAGTGTTCTCGCTCAGGCCAACATCCCCAGCATCGAAGCTTTGACCACGCTCGATCAGCTGCGATGGACGAGTCACATCGTCCGCATGCCCATACCGAGACTCCCAAAACAAGCGCTCTACTCGGAGCTCCGACACGGCAAGAGAGCCCCAGGTGGGCAGAGGGAAACGCTTCAAGGACACCCTCAAAGCCTCCTTGAAAAAGTGCAACATCCCCACCGACACCTGGGAACCCCTGGCCCAAGACCGCACAAAGTGGAGGAGAAGCATCCGGGAAGGCGCCGAACACCTCAAGTCTCTTTGCCGGGAGTAAGTGGAAGCCAAGCGCAAGCAGCACAAGGAGCGCACGTCAACCCAAGCGTCCCACCCACCCGCCCGCCCCTTCAACCACCGTCTGCCCCACCTGTGACAGAGACTGTAGGTCCCACATTGGACTCATCAGTCACCTGAGAACTCATTTTTAGTGTGGAAGCAAGTCATCCTCGGTTCCAAGAGACTGCCTAAGAATGAGACCCTTGTGTCTTTCTCCTTTCAGATAGCGAGGAACTGAAAGTTGGCCAGGCAGTGGCGGAACAGCAGGAACTGGAAGAGGAAGAAGGCAGTGATGCTGAAGACACAGCACCACCACTCGATTTCACACTCGCAGCCAGCAGCTCAGATGTTGACCCTTCACGTCATTTAGAGGGTAGCATAGAGATGGCATCAGCACATGGTGAGTCACCGGGCATGAGTGGCCTGCAGCCAGGGCATGGGGAAAGGGTGGCACAGGTGCCAGCTCGCCAGAGGGCGAGGTCACACACGAGTTCTGCTGCACAGGACTCAGATGAGGGCTTTGATGGGCCGGCCTACAGAAGTAAGCCGATGGGTATGCACAATGAAATGCTTGGTGCATTGGCAGGCCTGCCAGAAAGCCGGAAGGCAATGTCAAGGAGTCTGGAGGAGTCCAGCACCAACCTTGCACAGGGATTTGCTCAGAGCTTGGAGCCCATCCTCGCTCTACCTGCTTCTCTCTGGCAAGAGAGAATGAAATGTATTCACCTCTCTTTGCAAACAGAGTCTCAGTGACCTCCATTATGCAATAGTGCACGGTGAACTGTGAGATGTTGCAAATATCACCTGCTCCAGCCTGGAAGGAGCCCAGCGCGTAAAAATTCATGGCCACGCTAACCTTGACAGCCACTTGCAATGCCATCCTCGCCCAGCTCTGAGGCTGTAGTTCTGCTTGCAACAGGTGGCAGATTTCAGCGAGGACCTCCTCAGTGAAGTGGAGACGTCGCATACACTGCTCCTCGCTGAGGTTGAGGTAAGAGTACTGCTCCCTGAAGACCCTAGGTGGATATGGCCTCCTGCTGAGGGCCCTTCTCCCCCTCCCCCTCTACCCTCTTCGAGCAACTTGTCCTCCTCTGTGTAGCCTGTGCTTATTCTCATAGGAACATAGGAACAGGAGTAGTCCATTTAGCCCCTCGAGCCTGTTCCACTATTCAATGAGATCATGGCTGATCTGCGACCTAACTCAATAGATGAGCACTTCGAAACGCCATAGCATACAAAGCTACGGACCAAGTGCTGGAAAATGGGATTAGAATAACGGACAGGGCCGAAGGGCCTCTTACTGCGCTGTATAACTCTATTATGACTCTATGACACGCCTTTGGCCCATATCCCTTTATACCTTTGGTTAACAAAAATCTATCCATCTCAGATTAAAATTAACAATTGATCTAGCATCAATTGCCATTTGCAGAAGAGAGTTCCACACTTCTACCACCCTTTGTGTGTAGAAGTGTTTCCTAATTTCACTCCTGAAAGGCCTGGCTCGAACTTTTAGACTATGCCCCCTTGTCCTAGAATCCCCAACCTGCAGAAATGTTTTCTCTCTATCTACCCTATCTGCTCCCTTTAATATATCCCTCTGTGTAGCCTGTGCTTATTCTCATAGGACATAGGAGCAGGAGTAGGTCATACAGCCCCTCGAGCCTGCTCCGCCATTCAATAAGATCATGGCTGATCTTTGACCTTAAATCCACTTTCCCACCCGATCCCTATATCCCTTGATTCCCCTAGAGTCCAAAAATCTATCTATCTCAGCTTTGATTATACTCAACGACTGAGCATCCACAGCCCTCTGGGGTAGAGAATTCCAAAGATTCACAACCCTCTGAGTGAAGAAATTCCTCCTCTGCACAGTCTTTAATGGCCGACCCCTTATCCTGAGACTCTGCCCTCTAGCCTCACCAGCCAGGGGAAACAACCTCTCAGCATCTACCCTGTCAATCCCCCTCAGAATCTTATATGTTTCAATGAGATCACCTCGCATTCTTCTAAACTCCAGAGAGTTATAAGCCCAATCTACTCAAATCTTCCTCATAAGACAACCCTCTCATCCCAGGGATCAATCTAGTGAACCTTCGCTGCACCGCCTCTAAAGCAAGTATATCCTTCCTCAGATAAGAAGACCAAAACTGTGCACAGTACTTGAGGTGTGGTCTCACCAAGGCCCTGTACAATTGCAGTAAGACATCTTTACTCTCCTCGGGTGACTGTCTGTGTGGAGTTTGCACATTCTCCCCGTGTCTGCGTGGGTTTCCTCCGGGTGCTCCGGTTTCCTCCCACAGTCCAAAAATGTGTGGGTTAGGTTGATTTGGCTATGATAAATTGACCCTTAGTGTTAGGGGGGATTAAATATGTGGGGTTATGGGGATAGGATGGGATATGTTAGGGGGAATTAAATACGTGGGGTTACGGGGGTAGGGTGGGATATGTGTACTGTGGGGATTAAAGCAGGGACAGGGTACTGGATTTGGATGATCAGCCATGATCGTATTGAATGGCGGAGCAGGCTCGACGGGCCGAATGGCCTACTCCTGCTCCTAGATTCTATGTTTCTATGTTATACTCCAACCCCATTGCAATAAAGGCCAACATGCCATTTGCCTTCCTAATTCCTTGCTGTACCTGCATGCTAACTTTCTATGTTTCCTGTACGAGGACACCCAAATCCCTCTGAACACGAATAGTTTCTCACCATTTAAAAAATATTGGGGTAAAAATTGAGTCGCGCCCCATTTGGGGCGCTAACCTCGCCGGGGCGCTACTTTTAGCGCCCCGAAAAAATTAGCGGCCCCGCGCCGGAACTTCAGTGGTTGCGCCCCAAGAGGGAAGCGGGGCGCCACTGGAAGCACCCCGCATCCCTCTTGGGGCGCTGCGAGGGAATATCCTGGCGCTACGTGCCGCAGCGCCAGGCGCTGCGGCACATCGCGCCGCGGTATTGCAGGCCTTCCTCCCCTTCTTAAAGGGGAGGGACCCTGCGCAGCGCGAACCGGGGCCCAGCTGGGCCCCCAGGGATCGGGAGTGCCGGCAAAAGAGCCCGGCACTCAAGAGAAGTGCCGGGCTCTTGGAGCGCAGCCGGCACTTCACGGTGGGGGGGCTTCACGGGGGCCGGGGACAGCAACGGAGGCAGGTGCTGGCAGGCGGCCAGCAACAAAAATGGCCGCCTGCCACCTCCCCTTTAAATATCGCCGCCCCGGCCACACGTACGCCTCCCTGAACCCGTCGGACATAGCGTCTGGCGGTAAATCAGGGGGCGCGACTGAAGATCGCGGCTGGAGCGCGAGCGGGGTGCTGCGCACGGCGATGACGTCATCGCCAGCGGCGCAGCGCCACAGGGCGCTACCGGCTGGCGCCGCCGCTAACCTCCCGCTGAATTTTACGGGAGGCGTGGGCGGCGCTGCGCCCGGGCGTTAGCTGCTTTACGCCCCATTAGCGCCCTCTTAAGGCGCTAACGGGAGGCGCAAGCAGCTGAATTTTTCCCCCATTCTGTTTTTCTATTCTTCCTACCAAAGTGAATAACCTCACATTTCCCCACATTATACTCCATCTGCCACTTTATTGCCCACTCACTTAACCTGTCTATATCCTTTTGCAGGCTCCATTATGGGCTGGATTTTGTGAATGGAAGCGAGTTGGAGGCGGGACAGCTGCTTGTCGTGTCAATATCCCGCCTCCATCCTCGCCTGACCAACCAGAGGGATTTTCCCCTGATTGAGCTTGTTAAGCCCGCCCTACGGGTTCAGCAAGCCAATTAGGGAAGAAGTCACTGACCGATCACGTCAATGTCAGACGTGCTATCTGTCAAGACTTCTTGAACGAAGAAATGACAGCGTTTGACAGCTCTGTGAAGCTGTCAAACACTGACATTCTCTGTAGTTTGATGAGTCTTTGAGGTGAGGACTCATCAAACATTGCAAATTTGTAAATTTCAGATGTCTGATGGATCGGAGGGTCCATCAGCCATTACCTGAAATTGACAAGGTGGATGTCCGCTCTCCCGATCCACCGCGGCTAAAGGCTATGGAAGGAAAACAAGGTAAGTGAACACTTCTTAAAACTTATCACTCACCTTGCATACTTACCACTCCACACTTGCACCCATCACTCACCTCTACACCTTACTTCCAGGTGCCTCCGACCCCCGCAGATCTCCTCCACATCTCCTCCAACCTGGCGGGGTTCTCCGAGGTCGGGAAGCCTTCACCTGTGAAGGTAAAATGGGACTAATCCTTTTTTCTGGCTGTTAACTACCTGTTAACAGGCAGTTAAAAGGATTTAATCCCTATCCCACCTCGAGGAGACGGGACCCGAAGCTGCACATCTTCCCGCCTCCTGGCAAATGGGCACGGAGGCGGGATGGGGGCGGGTTTGCCATCTGCCCCCACTTTCTCCGTATTTACGGGCTGTCCCGCCTCCATGCCCGCCTCTTCGGGGCTTGGAAAATCCAGCCCTTGGTGTCTTCCTCACAGCTTACTGTCCCACCTAACTTTGTATCGTCAGCAAACTTGGATACATTGCACTCGGTCCCTTCATCTAAGTTATTAATATAGATTGTAAATAGCTGAGGCCGAAGCACTGATCCTTGCGGTACCCCACTAGTTACAACCTGCCAACCCAAAAATGACCCGTTTATCCCTATTCTCTGTTTTCTGTCTGTTAACCAATCCTCTATCCATGCTAATATATTACCCCCAACCCCATGAGCCTTTATCTAGCGTAGCAACCTTTTATGTGGCACCTTATTGAATGCCTTTTGGAAATCCAAATATACAACATTCACTAATTCTCCTTTATCTACCCTGTTAGTTACAGCCTCAAAAAACTTGAATACATTTATTAAACATGATTTCCCCTTCACAAAACCATGTTGACTCTGCCTAATTATATTATGATTTTCTAAGTGCCCTGGTACCACTTCCTTAATAATGGATTCCAGCATTTTCCCAATGACTGATGTCAGGCTAACTGGCCTGTAGTTCCCTATTTTCTCTCTCCCTCCTTTCTTGAATAGCGGGGTTACATTTTCTACCTTCCAATTCGCTGGGACCATTCTGGAATCTAGGGAATTTTAGAAGATCACAACCAATTCATCCACTATCTCTGCAGCCATCTCTTTTAGAACCCTAGGATGTAGCCCATGAGGTCCAGGGAATTTGTCGGCTTTTAGTCCCGTTAGTTTCTCAAGTACATTTTCATAGAATCATAGAATCATAGAAAGTTACAGCATGGAAGGAGGCCATTTCGGCCCATCGTATCCGCGCCGGCCAACAAAGAGCTATCCAGCCTAATCCCACTTCCCAGCTCTTGGTCCGTAGCCCTGCAGGTTACAGCATCCCAAGTGCACATCCAAGTACTTTTTAAATGTGGTGAGGGTTTCTGCCTCTACCACCCTTTCAGGCAGTGAGTTCCAGATCTCCACAACCCTCTGGGTGAAGAAATTTCCCTTCAAATCCCCTCTAAACCTTCCACCAATTACTTTAAATCTGTGCCCCCTGGTTTTTGACCACTCTGCTAAGGGAAATAGGTCCTTCCTATCCACTTTATCTAGGCCCCTCATAATTTTATACACCTCAGTAAGGTCTCCGCTCAGCCTCCTCTGTTCCAAGGAAAACAAACCCAGCCTATCCAGTCTTTCCTCATAGCTAATATTCTTTACTCCCGGCAACATCCTTGTAAATCTCCTCTGTACCCTCTCTCGTGCAATCACATCTTTCCTGTAATGTGGTGACCAGAACTGCACGCAGTACTCAAGCTGAGGCCTAACTAGTGTTTTATACAGTTGAAGCATAACCCCCCTGCTCTTGTATTCTATGCCACAGTTAATAAAGGCAAGCATTCCGTATGCCTTCTTAACCACCTTATCTACCTGGCCTGCTTCCTTCAGGGATCTGTGGACATGCACTCCAAGGTCCCTTTGTTCCTCTACACTACTCAGTGTCCTACCATTTAATGTGTAGTCCCTTTCCTTGTTAGCCCTCCCCAAATGCATTACCTCACACTTCTCTGGATTGAATTCCATTTGCCACTGTTCTGCCCACCTGACCAATTTATTGATATCTTCCTGCAGTCTACAGCTTCCTTCTTCAGTATCAACCACACAGCCGATTTTAGTATCATCTGCAAACTTCTTAATCATACCCCTTATATTCAAGACTAGATCATTGATATATATCACAAAAAGCAAGGGACCTAGTACTGAGCCCTGCGGAACCCCACTGGAAACAGCCTTCCACTCACAAAAACACCCATCAACCATTACCCTCTGCTTCCTGTCTCCGAGCCAGTTTGAATCCAACTTGACACTTTGCCCTGGATCCCATGAGCTTTTAACTTCATGACTAGTCTGCCATGTAAACCTTATCAAAAGCTTTGCTAAAGTCCATATACACTACATCAAACGCTCTGCCCTCATCTACCTTCCTTGTTACCTCCTCAAAAAAATTCAATCAAGTTTATCAGACACGACCTTCCCTTAACAAATCCGTGCTGACTATCCTTGGTTAATCCGTGTCTTTCTAAATGAAGATTTATCCTGTCCTTCAGAATTCTTTCCAATAATTTTTCCACCACCAAGGTTAGGCTGACTGGCCTGTAATTACTCGGTCTATCCTTTTCTCCCTTTTTAAACAAGGGTACCACATTAGCAGTCCTCCAGTCCTCCGGCACCACACCTGAAGCAAGAGAGGATTGAAAAATTATGGTCAGGGCCTCTGCTATTTCCTCTTTTGCTTCGCTTAACAGCCTGGGATACATTTCATCCTGGCCTGGGGATTTATCCACTTTTAAAGCTGCTAAACCCTTAATACTTCCTCTCTCACTATGTTTATTTCATCTAATATTTCACACTCCTCCCCCCCCAATAGCAATGTCTGCTTCGCCCCTCTCCTTTGTGAAAACAGACGCAAAGTATTCATTAAGAACCCTACTGACATCTCCCGCCTCCACACACAGATTACCCTCATGATCTCTAATAGGCTCTATCCTTTCTTTAGTTATCCTCTTACTCTTAATATATGTATAAAACATCTTTGGGTTTTCCTTGATTTTACTTGCCAAGAATTTTTCATGCTCTCTCTTTGTTATCCTAATATCCTTTTTAATTGCACCCCTGCACTTTCTGTACTCCTCTAAAGATTCTGCAGTATTTAGC
The DNA here is from genome assembly GCA_030390025.1 of Squalus acanthias. Taxonomy (NCBI): domain Eukaryota; kingdom Metazoa; phylum Chordata; class Chondrichthyes; order Squaliformes; family Squalidae; genus Squalus; species Squalus acanthias. The sequence continues at coordinate 14,819,850 of CM059426.1, forward strand.
ACTCGGTATCTGTCATACGCCTCCCTTTTTTTCTTTATCCTACCCTGCATGTCTCTAGACATCCAGGGGGCTCTAGATTTGTTAGTCCCATCTTTTTTTCTTTAAGGGCACATATTTGGTCTGAACCCTCCGTATCTCCTCCTTGAATGCCTCCCACTGCTCTGACACTGATTTACCTTCAAGTAACTGTTTCCAGTCCACTATGGCTAAATCCCCTCTGAGCTTAGCAAAATTTGCTTTTCCCCAATTTTGAATTTTAATTCCTGGTCTATCCTTGTCCTTTTCCATAACTACCTTAAATCTAACTGAATTATGGTCACTAGCCCCAAAATGCCCCCCACTGATACACCTTCTACCTGCCCAGCTTCATTCCCTAAAACTAAGTCCAGAACCGCTCCCTCCCTTGTTGGGCTTGCTACATACTGGCTAAAAAAGTTCTCCTGGATGCATTTTAGGAATTCCGCACCCTCTATACCCTTCACACTAATTTTATCCCAATTAATATTGGGGTAGTTGAAATCCCCGACTATTACTGCCCTATAGTTTTTGCACTTCTCAGGAATTTGTCCACATATTTGCTCTTCTATCTCCCTCTCACTGTTTGGGGATCTATAGTACACTCCCAGCAGTGTGATTGCCCCTTTTTTGTTTTTCAGTTTGACCCATATGGCCTCGTTTAATGATCCCTCCAACATATTATCCTCCTCACAGCTGTAATAGTTTCTTTAATCAATACTGGGACCCCCCCTCCCTTTTTACCTCCCTCTCTATCCCGTCTGAAAATCCTGTAACCAGGAATGTTGAGCTGCCATAGCTGCCCCTCTTTCAGCCACGTCTCTGTAATAGCTATAATATCATAGTCCCAAGTATCTACCTGTGTCCTCAGCTCATCTGCCTTGTTCGCTATACTCCTTGCATTGAAGTATATACCATTTAGTACAGGCAAGCCTCCTTGTTGACTACGATCTAGCCCTTGATTCCTCTGTCCTTCCAATTTACTTTCTACGTTTTTGTTTTCCAATTCCAGTTTTTCTTCCCTCCCTACTGACTCTATTTTTAGGTTCCCATCCCCCTGCCAAGCTAGTTTAAACCCTCCCCAACAACACTAGCAAACCCTCCCGCGAGGATATTGGTCCCAGCTCTGTTGAGGTGCAACCCGTCCAGCTTGTACAGGTCCCGCCTCCCCCAGAAACGGTCCCAATGCTTCAGGAATCTAAAGCCCTCCCTCCTGCACCATCCTTCCAGTCACGCATTCATCTGCTCTATCCTCCTATTTCTGGACTCACTAGCACGTGGCACCGGGAGTAATCCGGAGATTACTACCTTTGAGGTCCTGTTTTTTAATCTGACTCCTAGCTCCCTAAACTCTGCCTGCAGGACCTCATCCCTCTTTCTACCTATGTCATTGGTACTGATATGGACCACGACATCTGGCTGTTCACCCTCTCCCCCCAGAATGCTCTGCAGCCGTTCGGTGACATCCTTGATCCTGGCACTAGTGAGGCAACATACCATCCTGGATTCACGTCTGCGGCCGCAGAAACGCCTGTCTGCTCCCCTCACTATTGAATCCCCTACCACTATTGCTCTTCCACTATTTTTCCTCCCCCCCCGTGCAGCGGAGCCACCCGTGGTGCTGAGGACTTGGCTCTGACTGCACTCCTCAGAGGGACCATCGCCCCACCAGTACTCAGAATAGAATACCGGTTGGAGAGCGAGATGCCCTCCGGGGCCTCCTGCAGTGCCTGCCTGGTCTTCTTCTGTCTGGTGGTCACCCACTTGCTCTCTGTCCACTCTCTCTTAGGCTGCGGGGTGACCACCTCACTAAACGTGCTATCCACGTAGTTCTCAGCCTCGCGGATGCACCACGGTGACTCCAGTCGCCGCTCAAGCTCCGTAAACCATCGCTCGAGTCGTTGCAGCTGGTGACACTTACTGCACATGTAGTCATCCATGCAACGCAAAGCGTCCATGCCACAGGATGTGCACTCCGCTAGACTGAGCTGCCCTGCCATTGCTGCCATCCCTTTATCTAACAGACTATTTAAAAGACTAAGGGGGAAAAATTCAGTTGGTTGCACCTCCCGTTAGCACCTTAAGAGGGCGCTAATGGGGCACAAAGCAACTAGCGCCTTGGCGCGGCGATGTTTGCAGTGCTCGCGAAATTAAGTAGACATTTTGCGGCAGCGCTAAACACTACCGCCACGATCTCCTGCGCCGGCAGATCGTGACATCAGTAGAGTGCGCAACGCCCCGGTAGTGCCCCGGAGCGGATATTGAGTGGCGCCCCCTGCCTTACCGCCTGCCGCTAACAACGACAGGTTGAGGAGAGCGTTTTGCAGTCAGGAAGGGACTGGGGGAGCGCTATTTAAAGGCGACCGCTTTCCTGCCTTTTATTGTTGGTGACATTTTTGAACCACGCATTCTGAGAGAGAGAGAGAGACTTCTGGAGAGATTCAACGCTGTGTGAAGGAGTTTTGGGTACTGAGCAGCACTTTGCAGGTTCATTTTGATTTGCCCTTCCTTGTATCGATTTAGAAGAGACTGTGAGGGTTGCACTCTGAGCTCTTTCCCTGGTACTCTCCATTGTTCTTTCCAGCAGATTTGATGTACAGGTCTCTCCAGGCCGAGATTCAAGGCTGCAATGAGCAGGGCGTGGATGGAGAGCAAGATCAACCCTCCCCTTTAAGAACTGGCCAGCGCCATTGTGTCTGTGTTCCATTGCTGACTGACATCACATGAGCTTCGCCAGCGCTCTGAGTTAGCGCCTCGCTCCTCGGCCTTTGCGCCTTAAGACAGATGTGTAGCGCCTGATTTAGCGCTCCAATCAGCTCCAGGGGCGATAAAAGTCAAGTTTGCAGTCGGAGGCGATAATTAGCGCAGGCGCTAATCTTTGCACCCGGCCGATAATTGCGCCCCAAACGGGGCGATACTGAATTTTTCCCCCAAGAACTAACTTAACAGAATAAGCTTTAAACTTAAAAAAAGATACTCACCCACTACTCACCAATCAGCTGTTTCCCTTGTGCCGACGTCACTTTTAATCTCTGACATCACTTTAGAATGTTGCCTGTTGAGGGCCACTCTCGCTGCTGCCGCTGCTGGTGAGTCTGGGCCTCGCTCTTTCTCCCGCTCCTTATACTCCCCACTGTCGCTCAGGCTCCTCCCAGGGCCGCTCTCGCTGCTGCCACTGCCGGTGAGTCTACTGATATTAATTACTTTAAGTTCCTCAGTCTTATTAGCCCCTTGGTTCCCCACTATTTTTGGTATGCTTTTTGTGTCTTCTACTGCGAAGACAGATACAAAATATTTGCTTAAAGTCTCTGTCATTTCATTATTCTCCATTATAATTTCACCTGTCTCAGCCTCTAAGGGACCAATGCTTACTTTATCTACTCTCTTCCTTTTTACCTACTTCTAGAAGCTCTTACAATCTGTTTTTCTATTTCTTGCTAATTTACCCTCATATTATATTGAAGGGATAATTACTAGTCCTAGCCCCTTTAGGGCTACCCCAGATCAGGCGTATTCCCCAGACGTTCACTTTCAACTAAAGTTTAAGGTAGCCGAATCCTAAAGATGCTTAATTGGGTCTAAAGGTCTGGACCATCTCTCCCTAAAGGAAAGGAACAACCTGAAAATGCTACCGTCCTCCAGATAGCACTTTTAATAAGTTTAGCTAGACTGTAATGTTCCTGATATTATGAGGGTCTGGAAAACTCCCCCAGAATTCTGCAACTCCTCACCAAAGAGTGTACAGAGATTGAGTTTGTGAGTTTGATACAGAAGTATTATGTGAGACAATTCTAAAAATATATAGATTTATTAAAGAACCAACATATAATTTACAGTTGGAGAGTCAATCGCAACATTAACAGTTCCAAAAAGAGAAATCTTACAATTCTTATTATCAGAGATCCTTATTCTCAAATCTTAACTTCGCTACAGTTTTACAGTTCTTAAAGTTTATTCAGGATATCCACCAAAATCAAATACAGTACCGTTGATCCCCGAGATACAAAGAGTTGAAGACTTACAGAGCCTCCTCTGAAGCCTGAGAATCGCTTTGCCCCTTTACAGCGAATCTATTATCCCATTTGAGAGCTCAATATTTATACCCATTTCCAGTGGTATTCCCTTTAAGGTTTTCTGCTGATGTAAGCTAATTATCTCTAGTCATTTTTCTGCTGACTTCTGCAATTCTTAGTGACTTCTGCAATTCTTAGTCACCTCAGCTGGTAGCAATACAGACTCGTGTCTCCTCTAGGTGTTCCAAGCTTACCATAAAAAATGGTGTAACAGCAGGTGCATTTTATTTGATGTCATTTTTACTAAGGCCTTCTGTTTGTGCCTCTTTACGAAGTGTAAATTGGAACACCTTAACCAGGGTGATCTATGCAATTCTTAGTCACCTCAGCTGGTAGCAATACAGACTCGTGTCTCTCCTCTAGGTTTTCCAAGCTTAACATAAAAACGGTGTGACGGCAGGTGTTTCTTTTACTTGATGTCATTTTTACGAAGGCCTTCTGTTTGTGCCTCTCTACAAAGTGTAAATTAGAACACCTTGTACAGGGTGTACCATTGTCTGCTCCCAAAGATTCAGACCGTCGGGAGCGTTTAACCTTCTGTTTCAATAAGGTTATTGATTCAGTGTCAACAACTATCTTATCTCAATAGCCTGTATGCTGTTACAGCTTTAGATTGTTGAGGCTTCCAGATTTCCAAACCCAGTTTGTCATGTTTTAATAAGGCCAGAATTCTTTCATAGAATGGTGTATTTTTCTGAATAGGTTATATGGCTTATTCCTTCACGATATTTTCTCCCTTTTAATCAATTTTTCCTAAGTTCCTAAGGTGGGGACATCAGGAGCAGGCCGAGCTGGATCATCCACTTAGCACTTCTGGCTGAAGATGGTTGCAAATGCTTCAGCCTTGTCTTTTGCACTCGCTTGCTGGGCTCCGCCACCATTGAGGATGGGGATGTTCATGGAGCCTCCTCCTCCTGCTAGTTGCTTAATGGTCCACCACTATTCACGACTGGATGTGGCAGGACTGCAGAGCTTTGTTCTGATCCGTTGGTTGTGGGATCGCTTAGCCCTGTCTGTAGCATGCTGCTTCCGCTGTTTAGCATGCATGTAGTCCTGTGTTGCAGCTTCCCCAGGTTCTCCCTGTCATGCTGCAGGCCCAGGGGGATACAAACTACTGCACCCATGTCTGGGAGCAACTGGTCTGAGCAGAAGCCTTGAAGTAACCTGCCACACCACTCTCTGGACACTTCAACAACTTCAAGTAAGATAACAGACCACCAAACACTTCTACAAACTCACCAAGAGCCAGTAGGAATCAATCAGCAACTAAGCTGCAAGCACTAGATGATCCCTTTAAATAGCACTGGTTGAGGGGGGGGGTCATTCCTGCTGCTGATCGCATGTTCAGCTGTGCGTGTTTAAGAGAGGGCATTAGCTGTAGCGTTGAGGTCGATAACGGCAGCGCTGGCGTCAAATCAGTGTTGCATGCTGATTGACGTCACAATCTGCGCACTCTGCAGATTTCCGCCGCATGCTCCCAGCGCTAATGACCTACCCAAAATGGCGTCAGGCCCGGTGCGCAGCAGAAGTGTACGCGCGCCACAGACGCCATTTTGAACTCGAATCGGCACCTGTAGCACCGAAAAGCCGGGCACTACGGAGCCGAATTTAGCGGCATTGGTCACTTCTCTCTAGAAAAGAGGACAAAAATGAGAAGTCGCACAACACCAGGTTATAGTCCAACAGATTTATTTAATTTTACAAGCTTTCGGAGCAGTTCGCTCCTTCGTCAGGTAAGTTTAGCAGTGAGAGAATCTCCCAGAATTCACAATTTAAACACAGACAAAATATATTCAAATCTTTCCCTACATCAAAGAGCATAGCCAAGACAATGAGATGTGTCCCAGGGGGTCCAACGTGTCAAACCACCTGCTGGCTGCATATCCTGTCAATCTGTGTAGGTTCTTGTGTTAGCCTTTTTTTTAAAAAAACACCTGGGAAGACCGGCCATGATGTCAAGTCACGTTCTGTATCGTGACATGAACCCGATATCGCGATTGGGGCCACAGCGAAAAACCGCATAGACCTCCTCAGAAGACGAACACGGGACACAACCAACAGAGTACCCTACGTCGTCCAGTACTTCCCCGGAGCGGAAAAACTACGCCATGTTCTTCGCAGCCTTCAACATGTCATCGATGACGACGAACACCTTGCTAAGGCCATCCCCACGCCTCCACTACTCGCCTTCAAGCAGCCGCCTAACCTCAAAAGTACCATCGTTCGCAGCAGATTACCCATCTTTCAGGCGAACAGCAACCAAGACACCACACAACCCTGCCACGGCAACCTCTGCAAGACATGCCAAATCATGGACACAGATACCATCATCACACGTGAGGACACTACCCACCAGGTACACGGTACATACTCATGTGACTCGGCCAACGTTGTCTACCTGATACGTTGCAGTAAAGGATGCTCCAGAGCATGGTACATCGGTGAGACCATGCAGACACTGAGACAACGTATGAACGGACACCGCGCAACAATCGCCAGGCAGGAGGGTTGCCTCCCAGTCGGGGAACACTTCAGCAGCCAGGGGCATTCAGCCTCGGATATGCGGGTAAGCGTTCTCCAAGGCGGCCTTCGAGATACACGACAGCGCAAAATCATAGAGCAGAAACTGATAGCCAAGTTCCGCACTCATGAGGATGGCCTCAATCGCGATATCGGGTTCATGTCACGATACAGAACGTGACTTGACATCATGGCCGGTCTTCCCAGGTGTTTTTTTAAAAAAAAGGCTAACACAAGAACCTACACAGATTGACAGGATATGCAGCCAGCAGGTGGTTTGACACGTTGGACCCCCTGGGACACATCTCATTGTCTTGGCTATGCTCTTTGATGTAGGGAAAGATTTGAATATATTTTGTCTGTGTTTAAATTGTGAATTCTGGGAGATTCTCTCACTGCTAAACTTACCTGACGAAGGAGCGAACTGCTCCGAAAGCTTGTAAAACTAAATAAATCTGTTGGACTATAACCTGGTGTTGTGCGACTTCTCATTTTTGTCCACCCCAGTCCAACGCCGGCATCTCCACATCATGACCTCTAGAAAAGAGGAGGCTGAGGGGTGACCTATTATTGGTCTTTAAAGTTACGAAAGAGTTTGATAGGCTGGACGTAGAGAAGATGTTTCCACTTGTGAGGGAGTCTAAAACTAGGTGCCATAAATATAAGATAGTTACTAATAAATCCAATAGGGGTTTCAGGAGAAACTTCTTTACTCAGAGAGTGGAGAGAATGTGGAACTCGCTATCACAAGGAATAGTTGAGGCGAATAGCATAGATGCATTTAAGGGGAAACTAGATAAGCACATGAGGGGGAAAGGAATAGAAGGATATGCTGATAGGGTGAGATGAAGAGGGGTGGGAGGAGGCTCGTGTGGAGCATAAACACCGGCATGGACCAGTTGGGCCAAATGGCCTGTTTTTGTGCTGTAGATTCTATATAAGTTTTTCTTTCTTTAATCTATTTTCTAAGCTCTTTGCACCTGCATTAAAAACATTATAGACTTATCCTTCAACATACTCTTATTGTCATTCGCACTTTTCATGATATCTGTATCCCTCTCTTTACCTGGTCAATACGATTCCCTTGTTTGAGCTGTTGCTAACTATTTGCTCCTTTATCTTCACCAAGCTTTGCTTGGTCAGTGCTGGTTTAAGTAGCTCCTAATTACTGCTTTCACCTAATGATACCTACAAGTAGAATTAACAACCTACAGAAGTTGCAGGGATTCATTACAGCTCTGTATTGAGCAGTAAGTGTTGGAGACTGGTGGTCCTAATTGGAACTGAGCAGTCATGGTATTATGGATCATCAAGGAGTACTTGTGTGAGCGAGGCAATTGACTGCAAAGTGCCGCGCTGTAAAAGTGCTTAGAGAGCTGTGTCCTGCATTAGCTGAATGCAAAGGGACCAGTGGGTAATTAAAAATGACAGAGGAACAGGCACAACTGACATATTTTATAATTCTGAGTGATGGTGTTAACAACAACTTACATTTATAAAGAGCAAAATGTCCCAAGGCGCTTTACAAGAACGCTGTCAATAAAACCATTTTTGACACCGAGCCACATAAGGAGATATCAGGACAGATGAACAAAAGTTTGATCAAAAAGATGGGTTTTAAGGAGCATCTTAAAGGAGGGGAGAGAGGTAGAGAGGCGGAGAGGTTTAGGGAGGGAATTCCAGAGCTTAGGGCCCAGGCAGCTGAAGGCACGGCCGCCAACGGTGGGGCGAAGGAAATCGAGGATGCGCAAGAGGCCAGAATTGGAGGAGCGCAGAGATCGCGGAGGATTTAGGGCTGAGGAGATTACAGAGATAGGGAGGGGTGAAGCCATGGAGAGATTTCAAAACAAGGATGAGGATTTTAAAATCGAGTCGCTGTCAGACAGGGTGCCAGTGTAGGTCAGCGAGCACAGGGGTGAAGGGCGAACGAGACCTGGAGCGAGTTAAGATTCGGGCAGCAACGTTTTAGATGAGCACAAGTTTATGGAGGGTGGAAGATGGGAGGCTGTCCAGGAGTGCGTTGGAATAGTCAAGTCTAGAGGTAACAAAGGCAGATGAGCTGAGGCAGGGGTCGGAGTCGGACGATGTTATGAAGGTGGAAGTAGGTGATCTTGGTGCGGGAGAGGATATGTGTTATATGTTAGTAGAGAGAGCTTGTACTGTACCTCTGAGTAACTAAACACGTAACCTGAACGAACAGATTGTTTGTTTTATAATTGTATAGGAAACACCAAATAAATAGCGGGGGTGGGGGGGGGGGGTTCGGGAGGGGGAAAATACAATTTAAGGCAACCAAATGTGTTACGATGATTAAAGCAGGGTGCTACATGAATAGTGCATTAGCTGACTGCAAGAGTGAATACTCATTAAAAGAGTTGATGGGAATGTTGTGCTTTGCATTTACAACCACATAATGAAATGTAAGAATCACTGGAGGATATAAATTCAAATGTGTTCAACCTTATTCTACCACAGTTTTAAATATATAATTTTTCCCAAGGACGGCTCAGGAATTTAAAAACATCTTCAGTAGATTGTCATTTTTAAGGAAAGGTTTTTGATTCACATTGCATGCCCCCTGGTGTTAACTTAAATCAAATAGTCACTGTTCTTGATATAGTGCAAGTTAACGTATTAACTGGCTGAACAGAATGAGAAAGAACAAAATGAATGCTGAAGCAGTACAATTCCAATGTCAATAGATCAATAACCAATAGTAGATACACAAAGTTCATCTTGGAGTTAAATGCACTAAAATAAAATCAGGTATCTCTTACAGTAATGCGTACAGTTTTTGTCTCCTTATTTAAGGAAGGATATACTTGCATTGGAGGCAGTTCAGAGAAGGTTCACTAGGTTGATTCCTGAGTTGAAGGGGTTGTCTTCTGAGGAAAGGTTGAGCAGGTTGGGCCTATACTCATTGGAGTTTAGAAGAATGAGAGGGGATCTTATTGAAACATATAAGATTCTGAGGGGGCTTGACAGGGTAGATGCAGAGAGGATGATTCCCCTCGTGGGGGAATCTAGAATGAGGGGGCATAGTCTCAGAATGAGGGGTCGCCCATTTAAGACGGAGATGAGGAGGAATTTCCTCTCTCAGAGGGTCGTGAATCTTTGGAATTCTTTACCCCGGAGAGCTGTGGAGGCCGAGTCATTGAATATATTCAAGGCGGAGATAGACAGATTTTTGAAAAACAGGGGAATCAAGGGTTATGGGGAGCGGGCAGGAAAGTGGAGTTGAGGCCAAGATCAGATCAGCCATGATCTTATTGAATGGTGGAGCAGGCTTGAGGGGCCGAATGGCCGACTCCTGCTCCTACATCTTATGTTCTTACGTCCTCTCAGGAGTGTCATTATTTCCAGAGGAAAGCATGCTTGTCTGGATAGCAGCCAGCAATAGTCATTATTGAATGAGACGTCAATGTTGCTTTCCTGAGTAGGTGGGGCTGGCTTTGAGCACTATCAAAGTTGGAGAGTGCAAACTCACCGCTACCATTCCTCCTGATGCAAGGCAAGGCACGTGCTCATCGAAACTAAGGTGTCGGCGCTGGGGAAATGCGATGCTTTCCAATTAGGGCTGCGCACTCCTGGTGTAAAACACTCCCAATTCTGGTGCAACGTAATTAGCTGCTTCTTCTACTCTGCCCCAACAAGATGCCTTCAAATCCCACATCAGACGAGCACTTCCTACTGCCTCAGAGTAACGTTCATCCACTTCTCACACCAGCCATCTTCGAGTGAGGCTACCAATTTGGAACCAGTAAGGGGGCAATTTCTTTGGCAAAAGGTCCATGCCCACGAGCTTCTGCACTGAGACCTCCCATACTTGTTTCACAATGCTTGGGGTCTCTGTTCCTCCTCTAATGGATGAAAGATCATGGGCGGAAGTCTGATGTTTTCCTGAATTCCCAATATGCCTTGCTGGCGTGCAAAATTCTATACCAGGAAGACTAAAGACAAAAGTGTAAGAAGTTATATTGGGGACTAAAGAGCAAGTCACAGATTGTCCACAGAATAAGACAATGACAACAACAATTTCTGGCATTTATATACGCACCTTCAATGTAATTAGCATCCCAAGGTACTTCACAACTGAGGCAGATAAGGGAATAGACACCTCGCCGTGAAGGGAGAGATTAGAGATGGAAAATCTGGTTGAAAAGATGGGCTTTGAGAAGGTTTGTAAAGGGGTAGAGTGAAGTGGAGGGAGGAAGTTCCAGGGATGAGACAACTGAAGGCAGTGCCACCAAAGGTGGGGTGAAGGGAGGAGAAGGGGGATGCACACCAGGTCAGAGTCAGAGGACAAGAAGGTGTGAGAGGAAGGGCAGATACACAGGTCAGAAAGATTGCCGAGATAGCATGGTGCGAGGCTGTGGAGGGATTGCCAGACAAGAATGGGGATTTTAAAGACTTGCTGCAGGAACCCCTGTTTAGCAAGTGATGGTTAACTCTTCACTTGAGCTTCTGCATTGAAGTGGCAGATGTCCAGGTGATGGAGCCATCACAATTCCATGACATGCACTCCTAGCTTGTCAAATGCTGCAGAAGGATTGAGGATAATGTAAGGCAGTCACACGTGACTTTGGTAAGGCCGGGTCAGTGCTGTGGGAAGGACAGAAACCTGATTGGAGAGAGTCAAACAGGAGCTGTGGGAGATGGACATGGATTTGGGAGGCAAGAACATGTTCAAGAACACTGCAGCGGAAAGGAAGGTTGGAGATGGAGGGATAGTTTGCAAGGACAGGGGGGGGGGGCTCGAGGATGGGATTTTTGAGGAGGGGGTGGTGACAGCAGTTTTGAAAGGGAGGGGACAGAACCTGAGGAGAGGGAACCGTTTACAATGTCAGCGAAGCATAGGGGCCAGGAAGAAAGGTTGGATGGTCATCAGTTCAGAGGGGATGGAAATTCTTCAGGAAAGCCTTCTTCACACAGAAGAGTGATCAACACTTGGAATGGATTTCCAGATAGAGTAGTGGAGGCAAAAAACTTTGGAATACTTTAAGAAACAATTAGATGCTGAAATATGGGTCTTTCTGAATGGATCAATTAAGATGGGTTAAATGACCTTCCTCATCAGTAATTAACTTGTGATCTACATGAAGCGTAAATCCAATAAAGCCAAGTGTAGAAAGTGCTCAGGGATGCTGCCACCTACACTGTCTAAATAATTCAAGTTTAAATGTAGTGCGAGGAGCTCCATGTAGCGTGTAAGCTGCATCTGCACAGCTTGTGCCTAAGCAGCAGAATTCAAGGTTCAGCCAGCCACTGTAAGCCTTCTGAAAGATGAACTGCAGTCTCATGCATCCTTCATCGACTGGTGCCAGTTCAGGTCATAGCAGCATACAGCACAGAAGGATGCCATTCGGCCCATCGTGCCTGTACTGGCTCTTTGAAAGAGCTGTCCAATTAGTCCCACTCCATCTGCTCTTTCCCAATAAACTTGCAAATGATCTTATATCTGTGTCCTCTGGTTACCGACCCTCCTGCCAGTGGAAACAGTTTCTCCTTATTTACTCTATCAAAACCCTTCCTAATTTTGAACACCTTTTATGAGCTTCAGAAATATTCCTCTGGTATAAGCAGAGGTATTCCATCTGGCAGGCAGCACCTGTGGAGAGAGAAACAGAGTTAACATTTCAGGTCGATGACCTTTCGTCAGAACCCTGAAACGTTGGCCCAGATATTCCGATCCCTACGGGTGAGTACGCGCTGTGTACCCACCCGTAGGGACATCGGAAATGCCGGTTTCAGGCATGCACAGCGCATGCGCTGAAAACCGGCATTTCCGATCTGTCAAGAATGGTCTTGACAGATCCTCCGGCTGCCCTGGAGAAGGGCCTCTGCCGGCAGATAGTTCCGCTTTTCGGAGACCCTCCGCCCGCAGAAAACCCTTCCAATTCTTACGCCTGGTAAAAGCAGGTGTAAGGCCTTCTTCTGCCAATTCCAAAAAACTGCTTAGAAATGCAACAAGCATTGTTCTGTAATGAAAGCTGTTGTAATAAACAGAAATCATTAAAAGCTTCATTTATTGAAAAGCATTTTATCCTCAAGCAACAATTAGATCCCTTCACATTCCACGGTTTACAATCAGTAAGAACATATTAGATAAAGTAGGTGTTTTATTGGTAAAGGAGTATCCCCATTAGTTGAGTCCTAATGCATCTTTAATGTGCAATCAATTCCAATTTCCATCTCTTATAAATCTATAAAGCAGCAGTTAAAACACATCAATCTGGCTTCTTGCTGTAAATGGGTTGTACTCTGTCAAGATTAGATTAAGTGGAGTAAATTACCGTCTTCGTTCTATCCTTTGATTTCTGTACTAATGCTCATGCTGTAGAGAGGAAGTCCCAGGGGAGCGTTTTGTTAAACTGTTCAGCCAATGTCTACGCAGAAAATAAATTCTATACATTCAAGCTAATTTTAAAGGTAATTTAGATGATGAGAGGTTGTTTTCCCCTGGCTGGAGAGCCTAGAACGAGGGGGGGGTCACGGTCTCAGGATAAGGGATCGGCCATTTAGGACTGAGATGAGGAGAAATTTCTTCATTCAGAGAGAGTTGTGAATTTTTGGAATTCTCTAGTGCCCAGAGGGCTGTGGAGGCTCATATTCAGGATTGAGATAGATAGATTTCTGGACACTAAGGGAATCAAGGGATATGGGGATGGGGTGAAAAGTAGAGTTGAGGTAGAAGATCAGCCATGACCTTATTGAATGGAGGAGCAGGCTCGAGTGGCCTACTCCTGCTCCTAATTCTTATGTTCTTAAAAACACATCAATTTCCCAGATTTTTTTTTCCTGAATTGGACTAGCGTTTTTTCCTCCGGTTTTTTGCATCCTCTAACGGTCTTCCTGCACAAAATATTGGCCCCGTTTTGCTCTGACCATCAGTTAGGTTTCATGGGTGAGGTTAACGAGGCAACTAGGAGGTAGATCCGTCAGTAGCGCTTTGCATTATGGACTAATCCAGCAGAGTACACTTTCCCTTTAAATGCTCCCTTTAATACTGCTGAGTTGCCGAGCATGAAACACCAGTGGTGCAAAGATATGAATTTTTTTTTTAAGCTGAAAATCTTGACTCAAGAATAATCCTAATTCGAAGCGACAAGATTTCTTGACGAAACGAATGATGCAATTTATCTGGAATAAACTTTCGCAACTTTAATGAATATAGTGATACAACAGAACGGGGATTCCCTTAAACCTAATCTAAGAACAACGTCAGAGGGCACGAAAGACAAACGCAAATTACTGCGGACGCCGGAAATCCGAAATAAAAATGCTGGAAACACTCAGCAAGCCAGGCAGCATCTGTGGAGAGAGAAACTGAGTTAACGGGGGGAATTTTAAGCCCCCCAAAATGGGTGGGTTTGGGTCGGGTGGTTTGTTAAAATGTTAAACATCTCAAACTCAAACTCAACCCGCCTCCAACCCGCCCACTTCATCTTTCAGGAGGCGGGTGTCTCATTTAAATATTTTAATGAGGCTGCGTGCCTCATATTTTTTTCTCCGTTTTAACCCTGGCCGGCCCGTTTTTTCTCGGCAGCTAAAGGGAGGCGAGAACTGTTGGATCCAGCAGGTAAGTGCCTTTCCAGCACTGCTTGTGGGCCAGGAGGAGCCCCCAGGCCCCCAAAGCTTACAGGTAAACCACTCCCGCGATCGGCCAACTCCCCGCCCCACCCCCCCCGCAATCGGACCCCTCCCCTGCCAGCGAGCCACAATCTCCCCCCACTCCCAGCCTTTCCGATCTCTCCCCTTGGCCTTTCCGATCTCCACCCCTGGCCTCCGATCTCCCCACTCTCCAGCCCCGATCTCTCCGACCTCCAATCCCTCAACCCCTGGCCTCTGATCTCAGCCTGACCCTTCCGAAATCGCCCCCTGGCTTTTCCGATCTCCCCCCGCCACCCCACCACCCGCCCCCGGCTTCCAATCCCCTCCGCAGCATCCGATCTCTCCGGCCTCTGAACTGCCCCATTCCGGCCTCCGATCTCCCCCGGCGTCCAATCTCTCCGGCCTCTGATCTCCACCGACCCTACCTTGCCGATCCCTCCGTCTCTTCTCTCTGCTGCCCGGCTGCGGCCTGGTGTCAAAGGCCTACCCGCCCGACAGCCAGCCACCCTCTCAATCTGGCTGCCTGCGGCCAGGAAACCGAGACAAAAAATGTTAAGCAGGTCCTGCTGTTAAATTCGACAAGACCTGAGGGAGACCCATTCTTCCCGGTTTCCAAAATGCAAAACGGCCTCCTCCATCCCACTCCCTCCCTGCCTCCCCGTAAATATCGGGGCCAACATTTCAGGTCGATGACCTTTCATTAGAACTGGTCACCGACCTGAAACGTTAACTCTGATTCTCTCTCCACAGACGTTACCTGACCTGCTGGGATTTTCTGTTTTTAACATCAGAGGACATGTTGAGACAATCTTGAAACTATTTTCCGCAGGTAGGCAATTCATAGAATTGTATAGCACTGAAGGAGGCCATTCAGCCCATCGGCACTGTGCCGGCTCTTTGAAAGAGCTATTCAATTAGTCCCACTCCCCCTGCTCTTTCCCCATAGCCCTGCAAACTTTTCCTTTTCAAGTACTTATTCAGTTCTGTTTTGAAAGTTATTATTGAATCTGCTTCCACCACCCTTTCAGGCAGCGCATTCCAGATTGTAACAATTGAAACATTTAACACGTTTAACACAAATCAGTTTCTGATTGTGAGGGAAGTTCTAGTGAGAGTAATTTTGTCAAGAATACCTAGTGAAGCTAATGTACAGGGCTACCTGCATGCTAAACACCAAAATCAGCAGGCTATAGACATAGCTAAATGGTCCTACAATCAACGGAACAGAGCAAAGTTCTGCAGCCCTAGATGAGAATGATGCTGGGCTAACAGGAGGAGGAGCTCTATGAACACCATCGTCAACCATGGTGGACCCCAGAACCTGCAATTCTGGCCTCTTGCGCGTCCCCTACTCTAATTGCTCCACCATTGGTGGCCGAGCCTTCAGCTGCCTGGGCCCTAATCTCTGGAATTCCCTCCCTAAATCTCACCGCCTCTCTACCTCTCGCTCCTCTTTTATTCTCTCCTTAAAACCTCTCTATGACCAAGCTTTTGGTCACCTGTCCTAATATCTCCTTATGTGGCTTGGAGTTTGATAAAGCTCCTGTGAAGTGCTACATAAATGCAAGTTGTTGTTGTGACTGCAAGCATCTTCATCCAACAGTGTCAAGTGCATGATCATCCCGAGGTCCCCACCATAATAGGTACTAGTTTCCAGCCGATTTCATTTACTCTACGTGGCCTTACGAAGCAATGAGAGCACTGGGCACAGCGAAAGCTACGGATCCTGACAACAAACTAGCAGGGGGTCTGAAGACCTGTTCACCAGAGCTAGAAGCTTCCCTAGCCAAGCTGTTCCAGCAATGTGGAATCTACCCAACAATGTGAAAAGATTGCCAGGTATATCCTATCCACATAAAAACAGGACAAGTCTAACCTGGCTCATTACCGCCCTATTGGTCTTCTTCTAAACTGAAATGAAGGTTTGGGGGGGTGAGTTCAAAGGGGAAACCCTCTAGTGGGTGGAGTCAAACCTGATGCAAAGGAACAAAAATGGCCTAGAAATTTGTCTCTGGTGATGACGCAAAATGGGTGGTATCGGATTGGCCGTCCGTTATACTCTATAAGGTCCCAGAGAGACCCTGGTTCCAAATGATTCGAGGTTGACCCGTATTGGGGACAGTGATTTAATTTTATTCAGCACAAGCAAGACCTAATACATTCCAGTATCAGAGCAGCAGTTTGCAGAGTATAATTGAGACTCGTATTACCCCTTATACTCTGGGTAGAAGCCCCAACCGGGAGTAGGCTGCACCCTGTGTCTTTTGTCTCTCGCCTCTCTTCGTCTGCCGGGTGTCTCATTGATTCTTCCTGAAATCTTCTACTCTTTCTGAAATCTTCTACTCCTGAAATCTTCTGGCTGTTAAGACCCCCTTTCTTATACCCTTACTCTCATTCAAAACCTATGGAGTCCTCCTGAACCAATCACTGGCTGACACCCCAAGCCCAAAATCCAATCATAAAGATGCCACGTCCACAGCAACCTGGCTTACGCAGGTTCTAGTCTGATGACACCCTGACATCCTCTTCTTTCAACCATCAAGACTCATATCTGGGGTAGTTATGTCAACACAACGGAGCAGGTCTCCAGTGTAGAGATATAGGGTCTTTGCTGTTCGTTGCGAAAGGCCTATGTTTTTAATTCACTGCAGGCATCATAACATTCCAACACAGTGGTAGATACACCTGACCTTGCTTCCCAGGCTAGCTGCACTCTATCTCATCCTTACTGTTGGCTAATATCCAACTTTCTCCCACAGCCTCACTACTCGACCATAGCAATCCTCTTTCTCACCCCAGGCTGTCTGGTTACAGCTTACTCACCAACTTTTAATTAGAAGCAACAAGGTTACACGTCATACATAATTCAGGTTATTGTTGCATACAATTGATGATTACAGACTTCTACATTTAATTCTTGCACACAATTATAATTCCACTACTGATGATTATAAGATAGTAATGATTCTATGGGGGCTAAATTCGGTTGATTTGCGCCTCCCGTTAGCGCCCTCTTGGGGCGCTGCGAGTCAATATCACGGTGCTACGTGCTGCAGTTTTGCATGCCTCCCTCCCCTTCTTAAAGGGGAGGGGCCTTACGCAGTGCGACCCAGGGCCCAGCTGGGCCCCCTTGGGATTGGGAGTGCTGGCAAAAGAGTCCAGCACTCAAGAGAAGTGTCGGTCTCTTGGAGCGCAGCCGGCACTCCGCGGCGGGGGTCGTTCAGGAGGCCAGGGATGGGAGCGCAGGCAGGTGCTGGCAGGCGGCCAGCAACAAAAATAGCCTCTCCGCACCTCGCCTTTAAATAGCGTCTCCCCGGCCGCAGGTAGGCCCCCCTGGCCCCATCGGACATAGCGTCCGGCGGTAAGTCAGGGAGCTCTCCCGAAGATCACGGCCGGGGCGCGAGCGGGGCGCTGCACACAGCGATGATGTCATCACCGGCGGCGCAGCGCCGTGGGGCGCTACCGGTTAGCTCCGTCGCTAACCTCCCGCTGAATTTTGCGGGAGGCATGGGCGTCGCCACGCCCGGGCGCTAGTTGCTTTGCGCCCCGTTAGCGCTCTAAGAGGGCCCTATGAGGGCGCTAATAGGAGGCGCAAAGCAACGCAATTTTTCCCCCTCAGACTCCAATGATTTCAGTCTTAAGACTTGCCAGCAACTCTCTGTTGACTATATTTAGCTTTGAGCAGGGATATACGTATCAATTCACATGGATAAACCTGAGTATCACCCAGGCATGATACTCAGGAAGCCTAATCATTATAATCATTGTATCATTTGGCGGAACTGACTGGGAGGAGTTAGCAAACCCAACGATGTGAGGGGGCTGAATTAACAGGTACAGCAGAAATGTCAGAATCTCTGAAGCCCTATTGGATTAATGACTATTTCTGCTTGTGCTAATTTAGCTCCATATCATTGATGGGCTCAGTAACTCTGCTCAGCCACTTCATAGGATCATAGAACCACACAGCACAGAAGGAGGCCATTCAGCCCATCGTGCCGATGCTGGCTCTTTGAGAGAACTATACAATTAGTCCCGCTCTTTCCCCATAGCCCTGCAAATATTTCCTTACTTACTTCCCCAGTAATGTCATCAGCACTCAATACTTAAAGTTTTAGTTGCATTTAACCGTTTTAAAATGTCTGACTTCATCCCTGAAAAGCGCTGTCGATGCTGAAACTCTAAACAAGCTACTAAACAACTGAGGTGAGGTTGTATAGTTTCAACCTTTTCTTGGTAATATGAGATGTAGTATTGAACATAAGAACATAAGAATTAGGAGCAGGAGTCGGCCATTCGGCCCCTCGAGCCTGCTCTGCCATTCAGTAAGATCATGGCTGATCTTCGACCTCAACTCCACTTTCCCGCCCGATCCCCATATCCCTTGATTCCCCGAGAGTCCAAAAATCTATCGATCTCAGCCTTGAATATACTCAAAGACTCAGCATTCACAGCCCTCTGGGGCAGAGAATTCCAAAGATTCTCAACCCTCTGAGCGAAGACACTATTGCACATTGGTGAAAACCATAAATGGTAGTCTCTCTGGCATTATTAAAACTACACTACTGCCAGATATTTAATTCTTTGCGTGTTGGCTTAGCTTGACGGTACTCTAGCCTCTAAATCGGAAAGCTGTGGGTTCAAGCCCTAGTCTGGTGTGCATAACCTATACTGCCACTGCAGTACTGAGGGGCTGTTGTATTGTAGCAGGGAGGATTGTCCTTTGAATAATCCTGTGCCAAAAAATGGAGCATTTCTGACTAAGGTATAACTTGGAGTATCGCTCTCTTTAATTCTACTATGGAACGCAAAGGGCTATAAACCAGTTTCTCTCATAGAATGACATAAAGAAAGAACTTGCATTTCTATAGCGCCTTTCACAACAAAGCGCTTTACAGCCAATGAGTACTTTTGAAGTGTAGTCACTGTTGTAAAGTAGGAAACACGACAGTCAATTAGTGCACAGCAAGCTCCCACAAACAGCAATGAGATAAATGACCAGATAATCTGTTTTATGGACGTTGGCTGAGGGATAAATATTGTCTGGGGATAACTGCCCTGTTCTTCTTCAAAATAGTGCCATGGGATCTTTTACATCCACCTGAGAGAACAGACAAGGCCTCGGTTTAATGTCCCATCCGAAAGACGGCATTGTATGTTGTGTCATTGTACTGTTCTCTGTTGAGCCGTTAAAGCGAAGTCATGATATAATATATTATGATTCTGTTGCTTCGAAGACAAGGAAGGTAGCTCAAGGGTATGTGATAAAACCAGGACGCCAAAACAAAACGAGGAGGGTTTTCTGATTCCCTGGCTATGCTACAAATGTATCTCGATATATAGGCAGGCGAAACAGTATCTGGGACGTAGGGAGTGATGGATCACTTATGGAAGTGGTCGATGAGGCTGAGCCTTAAAAAAAATACAAGAATTAAATGAAGTAAACACCCCCCCAAAAAAATGTAACAGAGCCATTAAACCAAGTCACAGCAATGTTTTCACATATCAGGCGCGTGTTAAAGAGCACTATTTAAATAAGAGGATGAAGTACATAAGGGCATAAGAAATAGGAGCAGGAGTAGCCCCCCCCGAGCCTGCTCCGTCATTCAATAAGATCATGGCTGATCTTTTGGAGTACTCCTCATCTCAACCAATGTCACCAAAAAACTGATGCATCACTGTTCGTGGGATCTTGCTATGTACTACTGTTATTTTTGGTCATATAGCAATGAACACTGTATTTTAAAGTAACTCATTGCATTTCTTAGAGTTGTGTCAAGGTGATGTTTAATGGTCTTAGTGTTATGAGTGTGCTATTACAGCACAGAAACAGGCCGTTCGGCTCAACAGCTCTATGCCACTCGAGCCTCCTCCCACCTTACTTCATCTCACCCTATCAGCATATCCTTCTCTTCCTTTCATCCTCAGCTTCACCTTAAATGCATTAGTAATGCTTTACCATCTGGGGCTTGATGAATAGGACAGTTTGTCAAACTTACTGACCCAGAGCCTGACTCTCCCCTTTTGCTATTGGTCTGAAGAGGGGAAAATAAACAATAAAAGCTGATCTTAAGCCTACCGCAGGAGCTATGACCTGCATCTTGAGCACTTCAAACGCACCATATATCAACTGACTCCCATTCTCAGTGGGACAGGATTCTATATGTGTCTGCTCCTTGGAGCGGAGAAGGCTAAGAGGAGATCTGATAGAGGTGTTTAAAATCATGAAGGGTTTAGATAGAGTAAATAAAGAGAAACTGTGGCAACACGGTGGCATAGTGGTTAGCACTGGTGCCTCACAGCGCCAGAGACCCGGGTTCGAATATGACTTCGGGTGACTGTCTGTGTGGAGTTTGCACATTCTCCCCGTGTCTGCGTGGGTTTCCTCCGGGTGCTCCGGTTTCCTCCCACAGTCCAAAAAGGTGTGGGTTAGGTTGATTTGGCTATGATAAATTGACCCTTAGTGTTAGGGGGGATTAAATATGTGGGGTTATATGGGATATGTTAGGGGGAATTAAATACGTGGGGTTACGGGGGTAGGGTGGGATATGTGTACTGTGGGGATTAAAGCAGGGACAGGGTACTGGATTTGGATGATCAGCCATGATCGTATTGAATGGCGGAGCAGGCTCGACGGGCCGAATGGCCTACTCCTGCTCCTAGATTCTATGTTTCTATGTTTCCCATGGCCGAAGGATCGGTAACCAGAGGGCACAGATTCAAGGTGATTGGCAAAAGAACAAGAGGCGACCTGAGGAAAAACTTTTTTACGCAACGAGTGGTTAGGATTTGGAATGCGCTGCCTGATAGGGTGGTGGATACAGATTCAATAGTAGCCTTCAAAAGGGAATTGGACAAATACTTGAAGGGGAAAAAATTGCAGGGATATGGGGAAAGAGCAGGGGGAGTGGGACTAAGTGGATTGCTCTTCGAACGAGTCAGTATAGACTCGATGTGCCGAATGGCCTCTTTCTGTGCTTTAGTAATCTATGATTCTACGGTTACTACAAAACTATCAGGAGGAAAGATCTTAGATTGGTCACGACTCTCAAGACGTCCCAAAGTCCGCCAAATCCAACAAATTACTTTTGAAGTGAAGTGACTGCTGCTATGTAGGCAAATAAGGCAGCCAATTTTCACACAGCAAGGTCCGACATATAGCGGGTGTAACCGTGGTAACTCTTCCAATTTGATCAGCCTGTGTAATAATTTCGCATAATGGGTAGACGGTTACTGATGCTGCGGTAGAATATTTAAATTGAAAACCTGGGTGCATGGATATTCACCCAGTAACAATGAAGGAATGGAGATATATTTCCCAGTTAGGATAGAGTGTGACGTGGAGCTAATGGTGTCCCCCACAACATTGTTGCTGTTGTCCTTCTCAGAGGTAGAGGTCACAGGGGAGAGAGGTCCAGTTGGAGCAACCTGGGTGAGCTGCTGCAGTGCGTCCTGTAGATTGTACATACTGCAGGCACAATGCACTGCTGATGGAGGGATGGATATTAAGGCAAGTGGCAGAGGGACTGTTCAAGTGAATTTCTCTGTCTTGGATGGCATAGAGCTTAATGAGTGTTGTTGTGGTTATACCTATCCTGGTGATTGAAAATACATTTAATAGCATCTTTCACGACCTCAGGACATCCCAAAGCTCTTTACAGCCAATAAAGTACTTTTGAAGTGTGGTCACTGTTGTAATGTAGGGAAACATGGTTAGCCAATTTACACACAGCAAGGTCCCACAAACAGTAATAAGATGCAAGAACAAATAATCTGGTTCAGCGATGTTGCTTGAGAGATAAATGTTACCAGGACTCCCCTGTTCTTGTTTGAATAGTGCCACGGGATGTTTTACGTCCACCTGAGAGGGCAGACAGGGCCTCGGCTTAACGTCTCATCCGAAAGATGGCACCTGCCACAGTGCAGTAATTATTCCATCACGCTCTTGGGGGGGTGAGGCTTTTAGAGGTCAGAAAGTGAGCCCATTCATCACAGAGAACCCAGACTGATCCCGGTACTTGTAGCCAGTGTTGATATTTCTGGTCCAGTTCAATTTCTGGTCAACTTCTAGTCGGTGGTAACCCCCAAGATATTGACATCCAGCTGACCAACGAAAAACAACTGAGCCAGGCTGACACTCTGTTATAGTAAGAAAAGTGGCAGGTTCGAATCATACTGTGCAGCTGAGAGAAGAATATACAATCTTTAGCTTTAGAATAATGACTACCACGATGAAATCACAGTTCACAATCGGTACGGCTGAGGTTTAACTCGCGAAAACTACTTCACACCAATGCTAAACTTGGAGTGTAAAGCCAAGGCTTGAACTCACAGCGAGGCAAAGCGGAGTGATACTATTTCCTCCTTTCTCAAAGGAATCTTGCTCGGCTTCATTTTGTTGTCAGTTAGGGCCCCGGCTCCAGATTCAGGCTGCATTTGCACTATACCCCGCAGTGCCTACGTGAAGTGAAAGCATTTCACAATACGGTAACAGGTTCATTTACTGACCACGGTTCTCTTTTTTTTATTATTCGTTCGTGGGATGTGGGTGTCGCTGGCAAGGGATTATGGGGGATCGGGCAGGAAAGTGGAGTTGAGGTCAAAGATCAGCCATGATCTGATTGAATGGCGGAGCAGGCTCGAAGGGCCGTGTGGCCTACTCCTGTTCCCAATTCTTATCGCCCATCCCTAACTGCTCTTGAGAAGGTGGTGGTGAGCCGCCTTCTTGAACCGCTGCAGTACTTCTTTGTAGCGGTTTGGTACAACTGAGTGGCTTGCTGGGTCATTTCAGAGGGCAGTTAAGACTCAACCACCTTGTGGGTCTGGAGTCACATATAGGCCAGACCGGGTAAAGACAGCAGATTTCCTTCCCTCAAGGACATTAGTGAACCAGATGGGTTTTTCCGACAATCCGGTAGCTTCATGGTCACCATTACTGATACTCGCTTTTTATTCCAGATTTATTTAATTAACTGAATTTAAATTCCACAGCTGTCGTGGTGGGATTTGAACTCACTGTCCCCAGATCATTAGTCCAGGCCTGTGGATTACTAGTCCCAGTGACATTTGAGGAAAAACTTTTTCACCCCGAGGGTGGTTGGAATCTGGAACTCACTGCCTGAAAGGGTGGTAGAGGCCGGAACCCTCACAATATCCAAGAAACATTTAGATGAGCACTTGAAACGCCATAACATACAAGGCTACGGGCCAAGTGCTGGAAAATGGGATTAGAATAGACAGGGCTTGATGGCCGGCACGGACACGATGGGCCGAAGGGCCTCTTTCTGTGCTGTATAAATCTATGACTCTATAACCACTATGCTACAGTTCCCATAATGTTGTAACTCTCTGAGTATTGCAGCCACGACGTCCCTTTCAATACAGACCAAACAAAGCAAAACCAAGTCCCTGAGATCAGGAGTGACAGATAGACATCCAGTTATTAGCGTAGAATTAAATATTGTGACTCCGTGCGTCTGCAGCAAAGATTAAGGATATGAATTTCTTTTATGATATTGCTCTATTGCCAAATGGCGCTCGATGGTATGCAGGATCATGAAAATTTGCATTATTATTGTAAATGTAACTCCTAAATGTTAACAAGGCATTAGGAAATATCTCACCCGAATGTAGTTAATGAGTGGTTAATATATATTTAATGCGACAGATTTTATTTAACAAAATCAAACATGCCCAAATTAATTTATTTCTGATAACTATAAATATTTCTAACACTGTCTATGATAAATCAGATTCCTATTTCCCTTTAAAAACTGGAGCAATTTATTCCCTTTCAGCTAACTCTTTCTAGCAGCAATCAGAGGTAATAAGCATCAAACAGTAACAAGAATCGCCGTATCTTTATCTCCCACGGAACTGGTGACATCCACTATAAATATTGTAGTGATGAGGGACTGGCTGGTGCAGTGGGCTAGAAGGTGCCTTTACATCAAAGCTTGGATTCACAACGAGCTCCATCCGATCCGATGACAGCTTCCTCTCACTGCTGTCTTGGTGTCCGATGTGAATTGAATTTAGGCACCCTCAGCCCAATTTTCAGTGGGCATAGGGTGCATAGCTCAAAATTGCCTCTAATTTGGCAATAATTGTTACTAAATTGGGATTAATTGGTAACCGCATTCACAGCCAGCTGCAGGATGACTGGTGCAGGAAATGGAAGTGTCATTGGGACTGAAGGCTTTTGCTGGGGTAGGATAGAGGGAGCTTTACTCGACATTAAACCAAAGCTGCGATTATTTGATGCCAACACTCAGTGCCTGAATGAAAAGTGGCCATTCTGTACCTCTAACATCCCTCACTATAATGAGGGCAAAAAACTTACAAAAATTGGGAAATAAATAAAAAAAATATATACTGACATTCACTAGAGGAAGCTATTCAACCAACCCACCCCAATTACACAGCACATTAACATCCACAGGGGGAAAAATTGGGTTGCTTTGCGCCTGGGCGCGGCGCCACTAAAGCCTCCCGCGAAATTCAGCGGGAGGTTAGCGGCGGTGGTAGCCGGTAGCGCCCCGCGGTGCTGCGCCTCTGGCGATGACATCATCGCCATGCGTAGCGCCCCGGCTGCAAACTTCAGTTGCGCCCCCTGACCTACCGCCGGACGATATGTCCGACAGGGTCAGGATGGTGTTTTTGCGGCCGCGGCGGCGCAAATTAAAGGGCAGGTGCCGGGCGGCCATTTTTTTTGGGCCGCCTGCCAGCAGCTGCCCCCTTACGGGGTGCCGGCCGCGATCGCTCAGCCCGGCACTCCTCTTGAGTGTAGCGCCGTGATATTGAATGCTAGCGCCCCAGGAAGGAGGGGGAGCGCTTCCAGTAGCGCCCCCGTCCCTTGCTTGGGGCGCTACCACTCAATTTACCACTCAGTTGCGCTCTGGCGAAGTTAGCGCACCAAAGTGGGTGCGCCCGAATTTCCCCCCCCCCCCCCCCCGCCCCGCTTAGTGTAGCACAGAGTGGAAGGACACAAAGACACAGCTTTAACCCATGACTTGAGGATCAGGGTGAGATTGTGGAACTGTGAGAATGGATTAATATTTTGGACTTTGCTTTGGGAGTCATTAAGCATTTATGCAGAACTGTCTATCAGAAAATTAACTGGTTGGTGTGGAGCCCACGAGACAGTGGATTGTAAATGATCTGCGGAAGCGGAATTGATGGGGCGTCTAGGTGACAAGCTGTTGATCTTGGATATGTGCCGGAGGAAGCTACAACAACAACTTGCATTTATATAGCACCTTTAATGTAGTAAACCGTCCCAAGGCTACGTATCAGAAGACAAGTGGTACCTCACAGAGGAGGGAGATGTTCGCATTTTATTTTACGTGCTGTCAGCTACTTAGAGCAAATTTGATTTAAAACTGGCTTCAGCCCAGCTGTGTGCCTGGGAAGGTGATTACTGCATGCAATTGGCCGTACAACTAAACCGTGACCGTGTATTCAATGGGAAACATCTGCTCCTGAATGGAATTTCTTTGCTTGTTTTTATTTCCTTTGGTCAGGAGCTAATTAGGTCAAAAAAAGTTGCTTGGTAACTGGGACAGTCTCATTGAAATGTTAACATATGCAGGTTGAGCAACTACGGAACAGACAAATTTAATCGCTTTCATTGCTGACTGACCCATTCAGGGAAGTAGATGGAGGAAGCATTGAGCATTTGGGCAGAAGCATTTCACCTCATAACATGAGAGATCTGTCAAATGCAAAGCCCATTTGTTTAACGTTGAGGAATTGGTTGTCGCGTGAAAGACATCTGTGACATAAATTGCAGCCTCGGTTGCTCAGGATTACCGTTAAAGGAATGCACTGGACTGGAAATTTTTGTCCATTTGATCCGTCTGACCAGCCTCAGAATTCAAAAGCAGAATATAGAGAGAACTAAGTATATCCCTTATTGATTTGCTTGCTGAAAGCCTGTGCAATTTTCTCTTAAAATTACTGATGTTATCAGCTTCAATCACCACTCCGGAAAATCCATTTCAAAAAAATCACAAGCCCTTGTGTAAAGTTATATCTAATCCTCCCATTTACCTTTCCTCTTCTGAGCTTCATCGAATGCCCTGTCATTATTATTCTCAGAGCCATTGTAAAGTGTGTGTCAGGATTACATAAGAACATAAGAAATAGGAGCAGGAGTGGGCCATTCGGCTCCTCGAGCCTGCTCCACCATTCAGTAAGATCATGGCTGATCTGATCTTGGCCTCAACTCCACTTTCCCGCCCGCTCCCCACAACCCTGGACTCCCCTGTAGCTCAAATAGATGTCCATCTCCGCCTTGAATATATTCAATGACTCCGCCTCCACAGCTCTCTGGGGTAGAGAATTCCAAAGATTCACGACCCTCTGAGAGAAGAAATTCAACTTGTCGATACCCTTAAGGATCATCAATACATCATAATCTCAAGTCAGTTCACTTTCCTGGTCCGGCAACTCCTCAGTTTTAAAATTCTCATCCTTGTTTTCAAATCCCTCATATGGCTTCGCCCCTCTCGATCTCTGTAATCTCCTCCAGCCCTATAACCCTCCAAGATCTCTGTGCTTCTCCAATTCTGGCCTCTTGCGCATCCACGGTTTTAATCGCTCCACAATGGGCGGCCGTGCCTTCAGCTGCCTGGGCCCTAAGCTCTGGAATTCCCTCCCTAAACCTTCCATCTCTCTCTCCTCCTTTAAGATGCTCCTTAAAACCTACCTCTCTGACCAAGCTTTTGGTCCCCTATCCTAATATCTCATTATGTGGCTCAGTGTCAAATCTTGTTTGATAACCGCTCCTGTGAAGCGCCTTGGGATGTTTTACTATGTTAAAGGTGCTATATAAATACAAGTTGTTGTAGTGTAAATAAATCTACTTCTATAGGTTCTTCTTGTAGCTCAAATGTATGTTGGCAGGTATCAGGTGGGTAGCCCCTTTTGTTGCACCTTTTCCTGTGCCATGATGCTCCTTCCTGTAATATGGTGACCAGAACCACACACAGTACTGCAGGTGGGGATGAACCAGTGCCTGTATGGGTCCAGTATCACACCTTGTGATTTGTGTTCCATTCCATGCTCTACACAACCCAAGATGCTATTGAGTCTTATCTACAGCGGCCACACACTGTGCTGATGGATTCAATGATCTGTTCACCAATAGCCCCAAATCCTTTTACAGTGCTGTATCCTGTACACTATTGGGTACATAGTTCCAATATTTATTCTCCTTTCCTTGTCTCATCACTTTGTACTTGTCAATGTTGAATTTCAGTTGCCACCTCTCAGCCTAACCTACCAATCTATCTGCCCATGATCAGCCTTCTCGTGTTTGTTTACAACACCCCTTGCCCGCCCCGCAACCCCCCCACCCGCCCCCCCACCACCCTCCACCCACCCACCATGGTGTTCCAACAATTTTTTACAGTTTTATCTCTGCAGTTTAATTATGGCAGATGATCACACTCTGTGGACGAACTGAGATTCATATCACCCAGCTACCCCCACTACATTGGCAAGGTCGACCAAGACTTTGCCAATTCTGACTGTTCCATTCAAATTCTCGTTGATTATCAGACGCAGTAAGAAACATGCATTCTGGCAGGAGTTTCTACCTCACGTACAAAGAGTGATCAAGATGTGGAACGGGTGGTATAGTGGAGACAAAAACCTCAGTGATTTAGCTGAAAGTTGGATGATGTGATAGAGACTTCTCAAAATGATAGCCTTCCTCATCCATATTTGTGAAATGATTCTAATTTTAATGTTCTAAGTATTGTGCTGACTCAGTATCTTGCTGTATCATGTGGCTTCGGTGTATTGTTTTATGTGTGAATAGATCTCAGCAAGTAGTTTGAGCCTATAGGCATTGCTCTGTTGGTATGGCATGTTCCACTTTTCAAAAAGGGCAAGAAACCAGTCTGGCCATCTCAGGTATTGGGATTAGGGGCTAATTGTTAAATTTGCACGCTAACCCAAACACGGCATGTATAAATAGGAGCACAAGTTTTAGTTTGTAGGAAGCTCAGTCTGCTTACGGGAGCTGTCCTTTTGGTGTGGACATAAGACAAGAAGAGCTGGGAAAAGCCCAAAATGTAACAAAATTAATCGTGTGGAAACTGGGGATATTAGGATTGCTTTCTGAAGGGAAAAACTTGGAAGAGCAGTCAGGTTATTCTTGTGATTAATGCCATGGAATTTTTGTCATCCACCAGGGCAGATAGAATCTCAACGAATCATAACTTTCCAACAGTGACACGCCCCTCTGAACATTGTACTGGGATGTCAGGTATAACCTCAAAGCTATCAACAGGAAGTTGGGGGGTGAGTTGAACCCATACCCTTGTTATTCAGAGGTGAAAGTACAACCAACTGATTTCTAATTTATGGGATTAACCAAACGTCACTAGTCATATCATTTTGGATTAATTTATTTAGTCTGAAATTGCTTCAGTCATTGATGTATCACAAGGACACAAGTCTTTCCACAACAGGGAGACTGATTTTATCCAGAATGCACTTCTTTTCAGCTAATTATGCGACAACAGCAGGACAACACAATGTAGGTTCTAATTAGTAAAAGGCAAATTTAGGACTGTTGGCAGAAATTTCTTCTTCACGTAAAGAGTGATCAAGACCTGGAATGGGGTAGTGGAGGCAACATTATTTAATAGATGGTTGGATGATGTGATGGGGACTTTATGAGATGAACGATTGAAATAAATTAATAACCTTCCTCACCCATATTTATCTTGTGATCAGCAGCGGTTATACAGAAGTGTGAGACTCTACACGGTCTCTTTGGCATCTCCCCATCATCCTTCTCTTGTTCACTATTTGTTCATGGGATGCGGCCGTCGCTGGCAAGGCTAGCATTTATTGCCCTTGAGAAGGTGGTGGTGAGCCTCCTTCTTGAACTGCAAAGGGTCAACCACATTGATGTGGGTCTGGAGTCATATATAGGCCAGACCAGACCAGGTAAGGATGGTAGATTTCCTTCCCTAAAAGGACCTTAGTGAACCAGATGGGTTTTTATAACAATCTGGTTGTCACCATTACTGACACCAGTTTTTTTAAATTCAGGTTTTATTTTAATTAACTGAATTTAAAATCCCCCCAGGTGGGATTTGAACTCATATCTCCAAATCATTCCACCCTTGACTACAAAACCTTCATCCATTTAGTCCCCACACTCTGGAATGCTGTCTCTAAACCCCATCCACCTGACTATCTCTCTACTCTCCTTCAAAATCCTCCTCAAAACCAAATCCTTTGACGATGCCTTCAGTCACCTCCCCTAACTCTTCACCCCCGCTGCTTGATGTCAAATTATTTTTTTGCACTTTGGGATCTTTTGTCACATTAAAGGTGAGAACAAGTTGTTGTTACAATAAGCAGCAAAAAAAAAGGAAAGGAAATCGTACAAATTTCAGACACGCACACGGATAAAGGAATAAATCTCGCTCCCAAATAATTGCACAAGTAAAACATCACCTTTAAAAGCAACGTCTTTTTTTAAACGCAAAATCAACTGCAGTTAATTAAATGAGAGGTTTCATCAAGTTTGAAAATGGAGATTTGAAAAAAAAATAACAGGAGAGATTAAATTGAATTCCATTTGCGACAAGCACAAAGTATGCAGCTCTGTCAGGCAAACGAGAATAAAGACAAATACCTCAGATTGAAGAATCAATTCTAAACAGTCAGAAAGGTTAATGATAATGATGTTGAATAACTCAATTGTCACATTTCCTAGGTGCCTGGGGATAATTGGAAGCTGGCTCTCAAATTAATATTGATTTTAGGTTAGAGTAGACAAACACCAACACAGTATACAGGAACGGTAGCATAGTAGTTATGTTACTGGGACTATTAATCCAGTGGCCTGGACTCAATGATCCAGAGACGTGAGTTCAAATCCCACCACGGCAGCTGGGGAATTTAAATTCAGTTAATTAAATAAATCTGGAATAAAAAGCTAATATCAGTAATGGTGACCATGAAACTACCGATTGTTGTAAAAACCCATCTGGTTCACTAATGTCCTTTAGGGAAGGAAATCTGCCGTCCTTGCCCGGTCTGGCCTATATGTGACTCCAGACCCACAGCAATGTGGTTGGATCGTAACTGTCCCCCATTCAGTTGTAACAAACCGCTACGAGAAACAAAAATAAGAAAAAAAATGGACCGACCACCCGGCATCGATATCGGCTTCGTACACCACCATGGCACACCCAGCCCAGTCGACCCTGTAAAGTCCTCTTCACTAACATTTGGGGACTTGTGCCAAAATTGGGAGAGCTGTCCCACAGACTAGTCAAGCAACAGCCTGACATAGTCATACTCACAGAATCATACCTTTCAGCCAATGTCCCAAACTCCTCCATCCACCATCCCTGGGTATGTCCTGTCCCACCGGCAGGACAGACCCACCAGGGGTGGTGGCACAGTGGCATACAGTTGGGAGGAAGTGGCCCTGGGAGTCCTCAACATTGATTCTGAACCCCAGGAAGTCTCATGGTTTCAGTTCAAGCATGGGCAAGGAAACCTCCTGCTGATTACCACCGCCCTCCCTCAGCTGATGAATCAGTACCCCTCCATGTTTAATATGACTTGGAAGAAGCACTGAAGGAGGTGAGAGTAACTGCCTTTGATATCAAGGCAGCATTTGACCGAAGTGTGGCATCAAGGAGCCCTAGTAAAATTGAAGTCAATGGGAATCAGGAGAAAACTCTCCACTGGCTGGAGTTATACCTAGCACAAAGGAAGATGGTTGTGGTTGTTGGAGGTCAATCATCTCAACCCCAGGACATCACTGCAGGAGTTCCTCAGGGCAGTATCCTAGGCCCAACCAGCTTTATCAATGACCTTCCCTCCATCATAAAGTCAGAAGTAGGGATGTTCGCTGATGACTGCGCAGTGTTCAGTTCCATTCGCAATTCCTCAGATAATGAAGCAGTCCATGCCCGAATGCAACAAAACCTGGATGACATTCAGGCTTGGGGTGGCAAGTAACATTTGTGCCAGGCAATGACTATCTCCAACAAGCAAGAGTCTAACCACTGCCCCTTGACATTCAACGGCATTACCATCGCCGAATCCCCCACCATCAACATCCTGGGGGTCACCATTGACCAGAAACTTAACTGGACCAGCCACATAAATATTGTGGCTACAACAACAGGTCAGAGGCTAGGTATTCTGCGGTGAGCGTCTCACCTCCTGACTCCCCAAAGCCTTTCCACCATCTACAATGCACAAGTCAGCAGTGTGATGGAATACTCTCCACTTGCCTGGATGAGTGCAGCTCCAATAACACTCAAGAAGCTTGACATCTTCCAGGACAAAGTAGCCCAATTAATTGGCACCCCATCCACCACCTTAAACATTCACTGTCTGCACCACCGGCGCACCGTGGATGCAGTGTGTACCATCTACGAGATGTATTGCAGCAACGCGCCAAGGCTACTTCAACAGCACCTCCCAAACCCGCGATCTCCACCACCTAGAAGGACAAGGGTAGCAGGAACACCATCACCTGCAAGTTCCCCTCCAAGTTACACACCATTCTGACTTGGAAATCTATCGCCGTCAAAATCCTGGAACTCCCTCCCTAACAGCACTGTTTAAGTACCTTCACCACACGGAATGCAGCGGTTTAAGAAGGTGGCTCACCAAATCTTCTCAAGGGCACTTAGGGATGGGCAATAAATGCTGGCCTTGCTAGTGATGCTCACATCCCAGGAACGAATAAATTAAAAAAAAATGTGAGTCTCGCTGGGTTGGCAGCATTCTTGCCTCTGAAAGGTTATAGGGTGAAGTCCTGCTCCAGAATTTGAGCATCTAATCAAGGTTGACCCACCCATGCAGTGCTGCATTGTCAGAGGTGCTGTCCTTTGGATGAGATGTTAAATCAAGGCCCTGTCTGCCTGGTTGGTGTTAAAGAATGTAAGGTAGTCTGGCCAACCATTCCCTCTTTATATTCTTTAACAACAAAAATAGATTAACTAACCAGTCACCTATATGTTGTTTGTGGCATCTTCTACACTTGCCTATATAGCAGCAAATCATCCACATTTCAGACTACAACTTCTTAAAGCTTATAAAGAACGTTGCACCACAGAATGAAGATGAATATTGATCCTATCCCTCCTCCCCAAACTGGGTGGTCAATCTCAGTAGTGCTAGAGGTGCTGAGAAGAGACCAGGGGAAAGCCATCTTCAGGTTGTACTTGTTGGTGGCCAGTTTCAAGGTGACTTTGAAGGGGTCACAGATCATCCACCCATCTGTCTTTTTGTACCAAGATGGAGCAGGTACATGAGACTGAAAACGAAGAGATAAAGCCGGTATGTCGGTGGGGAAGCCGGGTGGAGCAGGCACTGGCCTTTTACCCACAGGACCTGGGTTCAAATCCGACCCATACACATGAGATGAAAGTCTCTTCTCTCTGCTTTCTGTCAAGGTCTTATGTGAAATGACTTTATCAAGTCTTTGGTGTGCTTGGGCCGATAGCACAAAACTGTTCCTAATTTAGCATTAATTGGCAATCTCACATAGATACAAATTGACTGCCGTGTTTCCTATGTAAGGGATTCCTGACCCTGCGTGTCTCGCAGCCTGTGAGATTCACGCGGCTCTGTGCAGCCTGTATGTCAGTGCGGGTCTAGGCCTGGTTGCCTGTTCTGGTCTCCAGCCAGTCTGGGAACACTAGACACACCTGTGAGTGGTTCGAATCACTCTCCCTTACGGTTCTAGACACTGGACTTAGATGCGAGAGCAGTAATGGAGATAAAACTCATGTAGACTTGGTTTGAATGGTACGAAATGGAAAATCTTTATTGCATGATACTTAAGATTATGAAATACATGTCATAAGCACAGATTAATGACAGTACAATCTTACAAACAGTTATATAGTCGATCTTAGGGAAACGAGGAACGAACGGCACAAAGTAAATAGGGGCACACATTACAAATATCCTTAATCCTTAAACCCTCCCCTATCAATATCTATCCTAAACTAGCTTCGTAGGATCTCGAGACTCATGCTCACCACTCGTGATAACTCGGAGAAATTCCGAATAGCTGATCGGATGTTTTTCACCGCAGCACCCACGTGTCGGTCAGGAGATCTCCTGGTCCCACTTGTTTACTTGCTTCTGCTGCTCCGGCTAGCAGGCTGGACCGTCTGCTGTGATGAAGACCTGTGTTGGTTGGTTTAACAGGTACTCTTGGAGCACAGTTGTCAATATCATCGATACGATGTGTTTTCACGTTCCAATCTCCTTGGACACAGTCCCGTTATCGTCGATGCAATATGTTTTGTTAAAAGTTCAAAATAGAAATCTTCCTGGCGAGGAAAACTTGGCTGATCGACCTACAGGCGCGGTCGGGATTTACTGACCGTGGCGATGGATATGGTCTTCCTCTCTTCTCATCTCATCTCATCTCATCTCATCTCATCTCGGGCCTTTGGTTCCGCTGCCAGTTACCAACATAGGTCTTCGTTACGCGACACGAGGTAGATCCGAACGGATCAGAAAGTTCAACAGTCTTTTCAGAAGAGGCAACAGGCAAGCAGAAGCCCAACTACGAGTACACAGGAGCAGCCACGAGGTTACGAATCGACCGGATAAAAACACAGGAGCAAGCGAGCGAATGCAAGAGCAAGAGAGAGAATGGACGGTTTGGAGCCTGCAATTATAGTGCAAAAATCTTCCGTTTCCCGCCCAACTATAATGTCCATTCTTTTGTTTAGGGTTTGGCGCCCAAATGTCTTGTATGGGTGATCTCCGTTCTTAATGGGTTTCGGGGCTACTCATAAATGTCTGAGTACCTGTTAATATTTCTCCCATTGTTAAATCGGTCGGTGTTCTCCCTGGAGGGGTTTGGGGCTTCCAAGTGTCCTGTATAACTACCTGCTAACGGCTCTCTCATCGTAGAGTCGTTGGGATTTTACATATTAATGTCTTTTGGATGGGCCCTTGATTACTCGGTACAATGGCTTTCCTTTGTACCTGGGAGACCGATTCCAGTATCTATGTTTATACTGCAAACCCATAATGTCTCGTGTATTATCTTCACTGTGCTGAATCGTTATCGATCTTGCACAAATGTTTAATGGAACGCCATCTTGTCTGCCTGTTGAAAAGTCTAGAATGTTCTGTCACGAGGTGCGGCGGCCATTTTACAGGCTGCTTGTGTCCAATTTAAACCTGCCAGCATTCTGCTGAAATAAAAGCTGTTTGAACGAAACTTTGTGTTTTCTCCTTATTAATCAAATCGCGATATATTGCGAATTCTACAGTCCCTCCTGTTGATGCGAATAACTCCGCTTATCGTATCAAAAATCACAGTGGTGAGCAATATTATCTCGATTTCTCTCCGAATCCAGTAAATTAATCCCATAATTTTTAACTTATCTAGGGTCTCTGTGTCGTCCTTATTTCCCAAGAAAATCACATTTTATATCACCGTAGGCATTATTTGCCCTTAAACTTACACCACTTGTTTTCCTTCCCGGCGTAACCAGGCCGATACCTCTCGTGTCACCTGTATATTTGTCTTTTACTCAGGGAAAGGAAAAAACAAAACCCAAAAACCAAACAATCAACACCATCACCAAAATAATCAAACCCCAACTCTTAAAACATGTCGAGTTTCCAACGTATTTACAATCTCTGAATATCTTATATGAGTACAAACTTCCGCGGCGCACGCGGCGAGCGGGAGTGACGCCATTTTCCGATTACACGGTGCTCTCATCGTGCACGCGCACGTAACGTTCTCGCCACTCTCCCGTGTTTTCATGCTTGGTGAGGCGCTTGTCTCTTTTACAATGTATGACCAATAGGTACACTACAATAAACACTTGACATACGACTAAAATGTGGGAGGCTATTCTGATCCATGAAGGCACTTCAATATTAGTGAACAGATTCCACCACGGTGGAACTACTATGTCCATAATGTCTGTTCCTATTTCGACAGTTTTCTGCTCTAATGTATAAAAATGTTTCTGTGATACCGCGACGGCTTTCAGAAGTTTGGTTAAATGTTCAGGGAGAGGGGGAATGAGGTATCCAAAATGCGCGACAAATCGCTGCAAGTCGGTGAAATTCTCTTTTACTGTGAGATGAACAGTGGATGGTTCAGGGATTGGGATAATTCGCTGTTGTGCTACTTGAACTTCAGCCCTGGGTTTAAAACAGAAACTGCTGTCACTCACCGGACACCGGCTACGGTTTCCATGCTGGTAGTGTTGCGCTGCAGTGGTAACACAATATGTTCCACCCCCGATGTATGCTACCTGCGGAGGCACATGATCTTGTGCCATTGCCTCCATGGTGCAATTCATGGACTTGGCGCCAGCCGTTCTGAACCCGCACTGTGGTGTTAAAAAGGCATTCAAGTGCTGGGGGCACAGTATTATGTGTGCTCCCCTGCCACGACAACCAGAGAGATCTGTACCTGTCATCGTTTGCTCCCAGCGGATGACGTAAGGTGGAACCGCTGCGTAACGAATGTGGGCTCCCCCCTGAATGACACCAATGTTCTCTACCCGATATACCGGGGCGGGCTTTGCTGTGTCGCCCAAAACCGGCATGCGTAATACTATTCCCATAATAGTATGGTTTGATCGTCCGCAGTCCACGGGGACTGGGTAAGCTTCTGAAGCTAGCCTGAGCTGGCACGGACTTAATGCGTTCTGAAAAGGGTGGAGCGCCCGTAGGTGTTTGTTACTTATCCAGGACGGAACCAAACCTTGTTTTAAATCCTCCAAATTACTGCGGCCCTCGCCCAGTAACCACGCCCCGTAAAGCACGCACACCTCGTTCTGCGCAGCTTGATCGGATGCATTCCGATCTTCCCTGATCAGGGCATTTACCGTACGCGCATGTTTCTCCAGCTCTGCTATAATTTCCTTTAAATGGAGAGTCATGGCTTGGTCCTCGTGTAGACCTGACCCTACCACTTTATTCTCATCTGTTAGAATGTCTTTTAACTGTGTCTTTAAACCATTAATCTGGGTCTGCAGCTCCACACTGTCTAGAGCGTTGACCACAGATGTCCCTGTGTTAAAAGCAGTGAACGCATCGTTCACCAAACCCCTTCTTTGCCTCCCTACTTGATCCAAAACTTCCTGTGGTGCGGTGTACAAACTTGTTTTATCAATTTCTGCAAAATCAAACTCGTAAAATTGTCTGAACATCTTGGTCAACAGGACCTGATACAACTGTTCCGTCTTTTTGGGGCACCACTCTGGTAACCGTACCTCAGTGAGATTTAAAATCACCGAGGCCACCGCGTAATGTACCCCCTGAAATAGTATCTGGTCTGTGGGGACCAGTACCAAACCATTCCCGGGTCCCTTACTAGTTTTAGGGCACCCTTCTTCCTCAGCTAGAACCACCGGAATCGTGGGCGGGGCTTTGCGTGGGCGCGTAATGAGCTCAGTGGCATTTACTGGGATCGGGGAGAATGGGGCTCCGCACCCCCTGGTGCTCGCATCCCACCTCATCCCCTGTCCGTTATCCTGCCATTGATTAATAAAAAATATGGAGATGCCTTTGGGGCAAACGTACTTTGACCCCCACATACATACATAAATTCCCTCATCCGGTTCCCACCATTTGTCCCAACAGACTTTCACTTGTCCGTCTGTCCCCGTAATTGTCCGATGGGTATTATTACCCAGTCGTTCCCACTCGACCGAAGAGTTTCTCATAGTTTTGCTCAGCTTTCGCAGCCACCACCATCGGCTCAATGGGACCTTCCCACTACAAGTCAAACAAATCCGTTTGCCGACGGTGACGCTGATCCTGGGTGCGATGATCCTTACTTTGGGGCACAGTAAAGAAGTCTCTTGGTAGGCAAACCCCGATGTGCTGGAATACTCCGTTGAGTTCGTTCCCAGCCATCCTGGCCACCTTCCCTTGTGGAAATAGGTGCTGGTCCCCTCTGCCTTCCGTCTTCCGGTCCCATCCACCGCGATGGGGGCCGTGTCCCCGGAACATCCAAACACCACGACATCCTTGGTGCGGCCTCGATAGGCCAATCCACATCCGATTGCCACGAGCAATACTAGAATTCGTTCCATCCTTCCTTGGTTCCTGTGATCAGATAGAATGAGGTAGCCAGCCTCGCAAGAGTCTCTGGCTTTTGTGAAGGGTGAGCGGGTCCCCTGACCTCGCCTCACGTAAACTTCAACGTTTGCTGAATAAGCTTCCTCTAAACCTAACCTTAAAACTCCCATCATTTTATCGTTTTCTGTTAAAAACACTACAAACTTAGCCTTATTAAAACTACAACCTTAACCTTGAACTATAAACTTAAAACTTAACCTTGTTACTTATAAACTTAAAACTTAACCTTGTAACTTATAAACTTAAAACTTAGAACTATAACTTT
Organism: Squalus acanthias; assembly: GCA_030390025.1. Lineage (NCBI taxonomy): Eukaryota > Metazoa > Chordata > Chondrichthyes > Squaliformes > Squalidae > Squalus > Squalus acanthias. The sequence continues at coordinate 14,857,467 of CM059426.1, forward strand.
ACAGTGCCGCCCGTTCTCAGGGCGGCCCCTTTAAACTCTGAGAAGGCTGCTGCGAGCTCTTCCCGACGGTGGGAGGGCACTGACCCTTCCCTCTGATCTGCCGCAGCCTGTTACTGCTGCGATGTGGCCGGTCTGTACCCGGGTTATCTTAACCTGAAGTCTACGCCTTGGGGCAGTCTGGGGACATGACCACATCCTCCTGGGCTGGGGTTCTCTACTTGACCTACGGGGAGTTGCTATGGGCGGGGGTTCCGTGACGGACGGACCGGGTTCCGAGACCTCCAACGGGATGACCTGGGGTTCCATCACAGTCGCCGGCTCCGCCTCCGCTGACTCCGCCTCCCTAACCTCGGGGCTTGCAGTTCGTGGCTCCGCCCTGCTCGGCCCAGCAAGCGGCCCTTCACTCGTGATCTCTGCCTCCCCTGAGGACTGGACGTTCAAAGCGGGCGGCCACATCTCTGGGAGCCACATCGGTACTCTCTGTGCTCCTATAGCGGCTGGCCCTGCCTCCTCTAGCTCCTCCCTCCTGTCCTCGGGACCTGCAGCTTGTGTGTCCACCCTGTGTGGATCTCTACCTATAGGCCCCATTCCCTCCAGACCGTTCCTCAGGAACCACCCGTCATCATCACTATGCTCATCTGCACTATCCTCATCTGACCAGGGTACTCTGGGTTCTTCCTCATCTAACCCCCAACTCCAGAAAAACGCTGCATGATCGTCCGGGATGTCCCTTCCCCTGATACAAGCTGCTATGCCTGCCTGTGTGCCTTGTGGTCCTACCTGGGGCTGTGCTTTCCCATTGGCGGGATTTACCCCTGTAGTTTTCCCCTGCGCACCCGGCTGGTACAGTTTGCATTGGTTTATGTGGAACCACTTAGTGCGCCGAGGTACTTTTACGGCGTAAAACATGGGACTCGCCTTGTCTACAATGTTGTAGGGTCCCATATACAGTGGTTCCAGACTCCCTACTCTGGCGTAGTTTCTGACCATGACCTGGTCTCCTACTTCCCACTCCCGCGTTTTGCGGGGTTCCAGCAACAAGCGATTGCCCTGATGCTGCCTTCCCATGTTCCCAGCCGCCTGCTCATAAACTTGCTTCAGGCGCTCCAAGAGAGTCTGGGCGAACTTGTCCCTGCTTATCTCTTGGAGCTGACCCTCAGTGAGCACCGGCGCTAGCACATGGGTGGGGGTTCGCATGAGCCTCCCAGTCATTACCTCGTGCGGGGAGTACCCCGTACTTTTTGACTGACTGGCCCGGACCCCCATGAGGACTAAAGGCAGAACTTCCGCCCATTTTTGGGGCGAGTTCCTAGTCTCTTTCCTCAATTTCTCCTTCAGGGTCCGGTTCATACGTTCAACAATCCCGGATGACTGGGGATTGTGTGCTACGTGCCACTTCCCTTCAATGCCCAAAAGCATGAGGGTGTTCTGCATCACCTGGCCGGTGAAATGACTCCCTTGGTCTGACTCCACAAAACGGGGAAGTCCCCACCGCGAGAACACTTCCCGGACCAAGATTTTTGCTGTACCCAGTGCCGTAGCTGTTCGACAAGGGAAGGCTTCCACCCACTTGGAAAACACATCCACCAGGACGAGGCAGTACTTATAACCTCCCTGGGTGGTGGGCAGGGGTCCTATATAGTCGATCTGTATCGACTGCCATGGTCCCTCTACCCTTCTTACGTGTCCCATGGGCACCTTCCTTTTCTGGGGGTCTGGGTTGTTTGCAGCGCACACAAGACAGTTTGCACAGAACTCGCGGACTTGTTCCCTGAGCCCTGGCCACCATCCCGCTTGCTCTACCCGTTGCCAGGTAACCTCGGGCCCGGGGTGCCCGGCCCCTGGTCCCTCGTGAGCCAACTGGAGGAATTCCCTCCTGTGCTGCTGCGGCACAACCCACTGCTCCTCGCGGAACAGCATGCCTTCCTTAACTGAGAGGGTTGCCGTACTGTACGGACCTTCTACCTGCCTCCCCTCAGCAATCGTTTTTAGGACTGCTTTTAGGGCGGGATCCTGGGCTTGGACGGTCTTGAGGTCTAGGGGCAATGCTACCCTGGTGTTCCCGGTATTCCCGTCCCCGCCTCGGACCGCTGCTATGGGTCCGGTCCTATAGGGGTTCCAGAAAGTGCCGTCGCGGGCACCCTCCCTGGCTAGCGCATCCGCCTGCCGGTTGCCCTCCCCACGGGGCTCTGTGGAGGAGTGAGCTTTCACCTTATGGATGAAAATCTCTCCTTCCTCCCCTACTGCTGCTGCTAAGATCTTTTCCAGCAAGGGCTTCACCGTTAAAGGTCGCCCGTCCGCGGAGGTGTATCCGCGGCGGGACCAAATGGCCAGGTATTCCGTACACGAATTGCAGGTGAACATACTGTCCGAGCAAATCGTGTATGGGGTTGGGAAAATGTCTGGGTGGGTCACAACGTACACCACGGCAGACAGCTCAGCCTGCTGCGCGCTCATGGTGCTAGGGAGCTTGATCGCCAGGGCAAGGTCTGCCGCAGGGTCATAAACTCCACACCCTGTGAGTCGCTCGCCAGCAGACACTGTGCTAGACCCATCAACATAAATCTCGCGCCCAGTGGGATGTATCCCGGCTCGTAAACCTATGTTGACGTCCCACACCCCTTCCACCGAACACCGGTGGGCTGTACCGGGGTATACCAAATTGGCCGCAAGCCTGGGCTCGCAAAGACCTTTTACTCTAAGATCCAACTGGGAGAGAAGAAGGGTCCAACGCGCAATGCGTGCGCTGCTTATGGTCCCGTCTTTAATCCTCCCATCCAGAAGCATCTTAGTTGGTGTGTGATGTGTGAGGAGAGTGATGGGAGAGAGCCCTGTGAAGATCGCTGATCTTTTCACAGCCCAATGCGTGGCTAAAAGGTGCCTTTCGCAATTGGAGAAACTTCTCTCCACATCCGTTAATACCCTGGATGAATAGACAACCGGCCTCAGCTTGCCGTGACGCTCTTGGAGCAGCACGGCGCTTAAGCTGTCTCCGCTGGCAGCTACCTCCAGGAAAAACTCCTTCCCCCCATCTATGGCCCCTAAGGCTGGCGCGGTCTGCAGATCCCTTTTTAACTTCTCGAAGGCTGCTTGGCAGCCCTCGTCCCAAAGCCACTCCACCCCCTTATGGAGGAGTCGGAGGAGCGGCGCCGCTGTGGCCGCATAATCTTCGATAAAATCCCTGCAGTAACCGGTCAGTCCCAAGAAGGACCTCACACCCCTTACGTTGTTGGGAATCGGTAATTCTTGCACCGACTCCCTCCTTGCTTTGTCTATGGCTCTTTCCCCAGCGCGTATGGTCAGTCCCAGGAATTTTACTTCCCGCTGACCGATACGTGCTTTCTTAGGGTTTATTTTAAAACCCTTTCTCGCTAACAGTTCCAATAACTCGTCCAGTAGTGGTCCGTGCTCCTCCCTTGAGTCCGTAAATAGGAGCAAATCATCCACATACTGTACTATCTGATTGGGCTGACTAAACTCCTTTAAACTTCCTGCCATACACTGATGAAAAATACTGGGGCTATTGTGGAAACCCTGTGGCAGACAGTTCCACGTGTACTGTTGCCCTTTGAACGTAAAGGCAAACTTGTACTGGTCCTCTCGCCGCAGCGGGATGGACCAAAAACCGTTCGAGATATCCAGCACCGTGAACGTGGTCGCGGACGCTGGGATGCTCCCTATTAGGTCAGCAACTGCTGCTACTGTGGGCGCGCAGGCGGGAATGTTACCGTTAAGGACTCTGTAGTCCACCGTGGCTCTCCACGAATTATCCGGCTTCCTAACCGGCCATAATGGGGAGTTTACGTGTGTGGCTATCGGCCTTAACACGCCCTGCTGCACCAAGGAAGACATTGCTGTCTCCATATCGGGTTCTGCTTCTTTGGGGAAGTTATACTGCTTTTGGGGTCGGGTCATGGGGTCCCCATCTACGCTGACCTCAAACCCGACCACTCTCCCACAATCGTGCTTGTGGGTTGCAAACGCGTGCATATTATCTGACACGTACGTTTGCATGTCCGTTGGGACATCTGCGACCATAAGCCTGAGGTCGTAGCCTCCGGATGGCTGTACGGTACACAGGACCCCTGTTTCTTCCTCCCCCGGAATCACTATTACCTCGCCCTTTTCACCTTTAGCCCCCCAGAGACAGTGATTTCTGAGGTCCACGAGGATCCCGTGTCCCGCTAGGAGATCGGACCCGAGAATACCTCTTCCACCCCCCTTTTGCCATGCCATCAGTATACACTTCCACTTAAGGCGAAGTGTTCCTAAACGAATGGATAGCGGAAGGGAAAACGTGCCAGCCTGTTCTTTTCCTGTGAACCCTGCCAACGTGAATGGGACCTTGGTAGATAGCGGCGAGTCAAAAGGGTTATCTGTATGGATTATGGTGCAAGAAGCTCCCGTGTCCAACAAATAACTGCCCTTCTGTTTCTCTACCTCCATCTCCACCACAGGTCGCCTCCACGCATCATAGCTAAGCGGACACAGGTAGACGGGCTGTGCTGGTTCTAGTCATGGGGCACTATTAGACGGTCCTGCGGCACCTACGGGGCCGGTTGCGACCGCCACCTGTCCACGCGCATTCAAAACCAGCTTGCGCATGGCTCCTAACACTGCTTCGAGGTCGTCGGGAGGGGTGGGTGCCTTGGCTTCCTTAGCCGGGACAGGCGCCTGGGCTCGGACCGCGGGATTTTTATCCTTGGAATCTTTCCAAGGGTTCCTGCAATGCTTGCGCCAGTGCCCTGTCTTCCCACACCCGTAACAAGCACTACTTGCCTGTGGGGCGCGATTACCCTCCTGATGCCACTCTCTTTGATACGGGGCTGCGGGTCGTACCTCATGTACTCTTCCCTTAAAGGGACGTGTCGTCATACCCCTTATATTACGATAACCTAACGTGAGTCGATTCAAGACCGACTCTTCCGTAAGGTTGAGGTCATTGGGATCAAACCATGCTTTTGCCTGCTCTCTAACGGCTGGTAAACTGTTGGCTATTATGCACCTAAGCCAATGAGTTAGAGCGGCGCCTTCCACATCTTCGCGCTCGGGCGCACCTAGACAGCTGCGCTCATATACTGGCCACAGCCTGTCGGCAAAAACCTTCGGGGGTTCTCCCTCCATCTGCACTGTCTGTCCCACTCTAGCAAACGGACCTCCGTCGTTCGCCCCCAACACTTCTAGGACCTCATTCTTTAATTCCTCATAACTCTTGTTTCCCCTCTTGCTCTCGCCTGAGAGACACTGAAGGACCGAGCTGTCTAATGAGAACAGCAGCATTTTTGCTGTCTCCCCATCATCGCAGCCGTTAATGGCTGCGGCTTGCTCAACTTCTCTGAAATATACGGAAGGGTCGTCTATCTCGGTCAGCTCCGTACGTGATTTATCATAGCTCTCAGCTGATGTGAACTGTGAGGCAACACCAGCTGTCCGAGGAGATCCCCCGGTTCTTCCCCACCGTTTCTGCTTGGGCCCCTTTTAATACCCGTTACTGGATACAGCGATCCCTTTTCTACTTCCTTTTCAATGGGCTCTTTTGTTTCTTCCATTGCTTCCTCCCTAACCCAGGTTTCTGAATAGCTGGGTGGCGCGGAGGGCGCAGTGGCTACTACTTCTTCTGCTTTACTTGGTGGGGATTTTCTAAATCTCTCATTTACTAGCGGCTGGTGCGCCGACGGATTGATAAGGCACACCATGCCGTTCGCATTGTTCACGGCCTTTTTGAGGTTCTCTATCTCCCTTTGGCAGGCGCTATGGTCGGCTCCCTGAAACTTATCCTCAAGGGCCAACTTATATGCCGACCTAACCCCCATTAAGCTCTCTTCTTGAGTTCTTATCTGGGCAGCTTGGCGGTTACATCTTTCCTTTAACCTGCTCTCATTCAATTTTGCCTCAGTGACCTGGCACTCGAGATAATCTATCCTTGTTTTAAGGTGACTGGAGACTTCCTGGCTTTCTTGGTGTAACTCATTTAAATTCTTAATGAGCACCTCTCCTCCAGAAACCTTCTCCTCCATTTCTCCCTCTAAATGACTGATTCGAGCTACTAGCGCTGTAATGGTCTGGTTTGAAATCTGAACCTGCCTTTTGTAGCACATAAGCCAGACTGCTTTCTCAAGTGTCTTTCTATGTTCTTTACTATCTGTCCACCTTTCAGCTGCCTCTAGTGGGCTCTTATCCGCTAACAATTCACTTATCCACTTCTTAGTTAGATTAACCTTTCCAAACACATAATCCGCTATCTTTTCCTGCATAACATTTCGTACAGTCATTCCAAAATCTAACACACTACCCTCTCGCTGCCAGTGTCCTGCCGCGGTCGCCATTTTCTGTAAGGGATTCCTGACCCTGCGTGTCTCGCAGCCTGTGAGATTCACGCGGCTCTGTGCAGCCTGTATGTCAGTGCGGGTCTAGGCCTGGTTGCCTGTTCTGGTCTCCAGCCAGTCTGGGAACACTAGACACACCTGTGAGTGGTTCGAATCACTCTCCCTTACGGTTCTAGACACTGGACTTAGATGCGAGAGCAGTAATGGAGATAAAACTCATGTAGACTTGGTTTGAATGGTACGAAATGGAAAATCTTTATTGCATGATACTTAAGATTATGAAATACATGTCATAAGCACAGATTAATGACAGTACAATCTTACAAACAGTTATATAGTCGATCTTAGGGAAACGAGGAACGAACAGCACAAAGTAAATAGGGGCACACATTACAAATATCCTTAATCCTTAAACCCTCCCCTATCAATATCTATCCTAAACTAGCTTCGTAGGATCTCGAGACTCATGCTCACCACTCGTGATAACTCGGAGAAATTCCGAATAGCTGATCGGATGTTTTTCACCGCAGCACCCACGTGTCGGTCAGGAGATCTCCTGGTCCCACTTGTTTACTTGCTTCTGCTGCTCCGGCTAGCAGGCTGGACCGTCTGCTGTGATGAAGACCTGTGTTGGTTGGTTTAACAGGTACTCTTGGAGCACAGTTGTCAATATCATCGATACGATGTGTTTTCACGTTCCAATCTCCTTGGACACAGTCCCGTTATCGTCGATGCAATATGTTTTGTTAAAAGTTCAAAATAGAAATCTTCCTGGCGAGGAAAACTTGGCTGATCGACCTACAGGCGCGGTCGGGATTTACTGACCGTGGCGATGGATATGGTCTTCCTCTCTTCTCATCTCATCTCATCTCATCTCATCTCATCTCGGGCCTTTGGTTCCGCTGCCAGTTACCAACATAGGTCTTCGTTACGCGACACGAGGTAGATCCGAACGGATCAGAAAGTTCAACAGTCTTTTCAGAAGAGGCAACAGGCAAGCAGAAGCCCAACTACGAGTACACAGGAGCAGCCACGAGGTTACGAATCGACCGGATAAAAACACAGGAGCAAGCGAGCGAATGCAAGAGCAAGAGAGAGAATGGACGGTTTGGAGCCTGCAATTATAGTGCAAAAATCTTCCGTTTCCCGCCCAACTATAATGTCCATTCTTTTGTTTAGGGTTTGGCGCCCAAATGTCTTGTATGGGTGATCTCCGTTCTTAATGGGTTTCGGGGCTACTCATAAATGTCTGAGTACCTGTTAATATTTCTCCCATTGTTAAATCGGTCGGTGTTCTCCCTGGAGGGGTTTGGGGCTTCCAAGTGTCCTGTATAACTACCTGCTAACGGCTCTCTCATCGTAGAGTCGTTGGGATTTTACATATTAATGTCTTTTGGATGGGCCCTTGATTACTCGGTACAATGGCTTTCCTTTGTACCTGGGAGACCGATTCCAGTATCTATGTTTATACTGCAAACCCATAATGTCTCGTGTATTATCTTCACTGTGCTGAATCGTTATCGATCTTGCACAAATGTTTAATGGAACGCCATCTTGTCTGCCTGTTGAAAAGTCTAGAATGTTCTGTCACGAGGTGCGGCGGCCATTTTACAGGCTGCTTGTGTCCAATTTAAACCTGCCAGCATTCTGCTGAAATAAAAGCTGTTTGAACGAAACTTTGTGTTTTCTCCTTATTAATCAAATCGCGATATATTGCGAATTCTACACCTACATTACAACAGTGGCTTCACTTGAAAAGTACCTCATTGGCTGTAATGCGCTTTGGGATGTCCTGTGGTCATTATGAAAGGTCATGATGTGGAGATGCGGTGTTGGACTGGGGTGGACAAAAGTGAGAAGTCGCACAACACCATGTTATAGTCCAACAGTTTTATTTGATATCACAAGCTTTCGGAGCGCTGCTCCTTCGTCAGGTGAAGTCACCTGACGAAGGAGTAGCAGCTCCGAAAGCTTGTGATTTCAAATAAAACTGTTGGACTATAACCTGGTGTTGTGCGACTTCTCAATTATGAAAGGTGTTATATAAATGCAATTTCTTTGTTTCTTTCTAATATTATCCATTATCTTTACCTTTTTAGGCAGTCTGGTTTGGCTGTGATGTAGGGAAACAATTTTACCGCAAGCTGGGGATCAATGATCCCAAAGTGTAAGTACAAAACCATGAAGCAAAAAAACAAACCAGAGAATGGTTGGTGTGGGAAATAGGAAAGCAACGTCCTACTGATGAGGTAGCAGGTGCTTATATGAGGTTGGGGTTGACACATTGTTGGGGCAGTGTAGAGGGAGCTTTACTCTGCATCTGGCTGGGCTGTGTCTGACCTGGGAGTGTCTGGAATGAGAAGAATCCAATTCTCCAGCACTAACATTTTCTAACTGATGCACACATTTAAAAAACAAAATAGCAGTATGTCATAATCACATTCAAACATAAAGTAAAAACGGGCAAGGAAATCCTACTTCTAATTACCCTGTCCAAAAATAAACTGAACAAGAATGGGCCAAAAAAAACCGGATATGAAGTTTGGAAAAGGTACGGAGATTTAAAAAGCAGTGGTCTTTTGCTGCCCAGATGGCCTTATGGGTGAAGGCAGTAGATGTGTTAGCACTGATCCAGACAGAGGAGTCGGTGTCAGGTGTGAACTAGTGGTTGGTTGCTGCTTTTGCTAATCTGGGCCAAGGCATCAGTTGTGGAATTGCAATTGAACTCAACGCTCCAGGCTAGGGAGGGGAGCAATTGGGGTTACTGTCCCGATTGCTACTCAGTAGTTCGTGCCGGAAAGTGCGATCCACTGGTGAGGATAGGACTGGGGTCAGCTTAGAGTCGAACAGCCTGCTGACACTTGAAGAAAAGAAAGAAAGACTTGCATTTCTATAGCGCCTTTCACGACCACCGGACGTCCCAAAATGTTTTACAGCCAATGAAGTACTTTTTGAAGTGTAGTCACTGTTGTAATGTAGGAAACGTGGCAGCCAATTGCGCACAGCAAGCTCCCACAAACAGCGATGTGATAATGACTAGATAATCTGTTTTAGTGATGTTGATTGAGGGATAAATATTGGCCAGGACACCAGGGAGAACTCCCCTGCTCTTCTTCGAAATAGTGCCATGAGATCTTTTACATCCACCTGAGAGAGAAGACAGGGCTTCAGTTTAAGGTCTCATCCGAAAGACGGCACCTCCAACAGTGCAGCTCTCCCTCAGTACTGCACTGGAGTGTCAGCCTAGATTTCTGTGCTCTAGTCTCTGGAGCGGGACTTGAACCCGCAACCTTCTGACTCAGAGGTGAGAGAGCGCTACCCACTGAGCCACAGTTGACACACACTTGGGGTGGAATGTTACGGCGGTGGGAAAATCCCGGGCAGCGCTCCTCCGATTTTCCGATAAACCAGCCGGTGCTGCCAGGCCCTGCCACTGGTGCAGAATGCGGGAAAATTCCACCTCACTGTCCGGGCTGGGGGCTGATTTGTATGGAACTTGCATATTGCTAACTGAATATGAGATGACTCCTGATGGTAGAAAACAAATTGTACCAATTACACTCCGTGGTCTCTCATGTTGCTTTTGATATTCTTTGACAATAGATATGTTCTAGAGGGTCTGGAAATAATCACAGTTGTTTATTCCAATTCGAGTGTCTATTCAGACATAACAAGAGGAGGTAATACTGGAGCACTGGCAGTTCCATAGAGCTGCAACCCAGCCAGAGTCAGTGAGAAGATGTTTTCTATTTTTTTCTTTACACAATCAATAGAAAACCCTGACACACCTGAGCGTTAATTCGGGAGCTGAAAACAATGAATAAAGACTGTTAATATCCAAATCATAAACCATCCACAAAGATCTGGCAAAATCAACCTGTTTTTTCAACAGGACCTTTTTTTTTATTCGTTTCTGGGATGTGGGTGTTGCTGGCAAGGCCAGCATTTATTGCCCAACCCTAGTTGCCCCTCGAGAAGGTGGTGGTGAGCCGCCTTCTTGAACCGCTGCAGTCCGTGTGGTGAAGGTGCTCCCACAGTGCTGTTAGGGAGGGAGTTCCAGGATTTTGACCCAGCGACGATGAAGGAACGGCGATATATTTCTAAGTCAGGATGGTGTGTGACTTGGAGGGGAACTTGGAGGTGGTGGTGTTCCCACGCGCCTGCTGCCCTTGTCCTTCTAGGTGGAAGAGGTCGCGGGTTTGGGAGGTGCTGTCGAAGAAGCCTTGGCGAGTTGCTGCAGTGCATCTTGTAGATGATACCTAATGAAGTAAAAGTCTCAAACCGATTTTAGGGCTGATTTCCAATCAGAGGGAACTGCGGAGATGATGCCTGACAGAACTGCATCTGTTCTAAGGCAGATAAATTATAAAGTTATTGGGGGGTGAAATTGGTCATTGGCCATAGCACAAAATGGTCGACAGCGAATCACCAGCCTGATTTACACCCCGTCCAATTTCCTTTGAATTTGGATTATTGGCCATTTTGCATTACTGCTGCAGACCAATTTCACCCCATTACATCACTGGTATTTAATTCACTATTTTTAATAAAAAGAGACAATCTAGTAGTGATCATCTAATCATAGAATCGTATAGCGCAGAAGGAGCCCAATCTGACCCAGGGTCAACCAGCCCAGTTTGACCTAGGGTGTAGGATCAATTCCTTCCCCCACCCCCCAACGGTAAAAATATTGGACTATGAAATATAAAAACCCAGAACTGCAGAACCCGCAAAAAGGGCTCGGCAATAAAGGGTTAATTCATACATTGCAGCCGAAACTACGACTGGATCACAGACAATCTAAAATCTGAACAAGAACATTCGCATATTCATGTACCTTAAGGGGTTACATTGTCCACCTTAGACCATGGCCCCTGAATAACTAGTTTCAGTGCAGGCCTAGACAATGGGCCGGGCCTTGAACTTTTTGAATACGAATGCCAACAGAAACCAACAACTTCGCATATGCAGTCACCTTGGGAAGGTTCCATTGTCAGAAAGGTATTTCGAATCAATGGACAATGCGAGGGACAATTCACACATTTGGAAACGGCCTTCGTATGCTCAGGAGGGGGCCAGGAAATGTGTGTCAAGATACTGCAAGTTGGTTTTGGTTTAAAGTAAGATCACTTTGAAGACAGCGGTGTGGGAAGCCAACGGTAGAACAGCAAGCAGAAAGATTCGGGCCTACAATCAACTCCAGGAGACAGCTGATCGGGAGTGGCGATTGTATGTTTCAGTCAAATCATAGAGGGGGCTTTTGTGATTGAGTCTGAGTAAGTTTGTGAGTTTCAGTCAGATCACAATAAGGGTTTTGTGATTGAGTCTGGGTAACTTTATATGGAACAGTCAAATCGCGGACGGGTTTAACTGTGTCATATTGTGTCGATGCAAATGACCCTTGCATAGGAGTTTGTATTTTGGGGTTGTTAGTCTAATATAAATCGTAGGGATTTATACTGGGGAAGTAATTGTGTGTGTGTGTTCAATAAACAAATGAATCAAAGGTTGATCCAAAACCCTGTGCCGTGTGTATTTTGTTCTTATAAATCCTGACGTCCAAGAACTGTGTGTAACGGGGGACCAGTATCGGAGAAAACCCCTTACAAGGGTCAACCTCCATTCTGTGGTCAATTAGCAGATGTCAGACAGGGGGCTCCAAGGGTTAAATTACGAGGAGCGATTACACAAATTAAGGTTGTATTCCTTAGAATTTAGAAGGTTAAGGGGTGATTTGATCGAATTTTTCAAGATATTACGGGGAACAGAAAGGGTAGATAGAGAGAAACTATTTCCGCTGCTTGGGGAGTCTAGGACTAGGGGACATAGTCTAAAAATTAGAGCCAGACCTTTCAGGAGTGAAATTCGGAAACACTTCTACACACAAAGGGTGGTGGAAGTTTGGTACTCTCTTCTGCAAATGGCAATTGATGCTAGATCAATTGTTAATTTTAAACCTGAGATTGATAGATTTTTGTTAACCAATGGTATTAAGGGATATAGGGCAAAGGCGGTTATATGGAGTTAGGTCGCAGATCAGCCATGGTCTCAATGCATGGTGGAACAGGCTTGAGGGGTTGAATTGCCTACCCTGTTCCTGTGTTCCTATGCTCCTAAGGGGGGCAGTTGGGGTGTTTCAGTTGGCCTTAGTTTCTCTGAGCTAAGCTTCTCCTTCCAGTGATTGACTGCTGCATAATGACAGGATTTGGAGGGTTGGGTTGTGCTGCTCTTCACAATGAAGTAGAATCATAGAATCATAGGGCTGGATTTTGTCAATGGAGACGTGCTGGAGGCGGGACTTCTGGTGTCCGGGTTTCAGTCCCGTCCCCAGCAACGTCTGACCAACCCACGCTATTTTCCCTTGATTGGCCTTGTTAAGCCCACCTTTACCGGCCAATTAAGGGAAAGCCGGTGACAGATGACGTCAGCGTATGACGCTTCATCTGTTGAAAAATTTTTGACAGATGAATTGTCAACGTTTGACAGCTTTGAGAAGCTGTCAAACACTGACAATCTCTGTTCTAAGGTGAGCCCTTGCACACAGACTCTCCAAGAACTCTCTCCTCAGCAGAAAGCAGATGGCTGCTGCATCTGAGAATGCAGCAGCCATTCTGTCATCTCTGCCGTTGCGATGAGGCACCTCTGGATCCTCAAAGATTGAAGCCTGCAGAAAGAAGCAAAGGTAAGGAAACTTTTTCCAACACTTTACACTTACCTCTCATACTTACCTCTCCACACTTGCACCCATCACTCACCTCTACAGCTGACATTTCGACCCCTCTCACCCCCGCAGACCCACTGCTCGCCTCGCTGACCCTGACGAGGTTCGCAGCCGTCGGGAAGCCCGCAATTACAGGTGTAAAGTGGGGAAAAGCCTCAAAACCGCCTGTTAACTACCTGTTAACAGGCAGTTAATTGGCTCTAATCCCCTTCCTGCCTCGAGAAGACGGGTCCATGTGTGACTTGGGGACCCGCCTCCCGGGAAGATGGCACGGAGGCGGGTTGGGAGCGGGATCGATACCCGGTCCTAGTTTCTGCCATTTTCCCGGCAGTCCCGCTTCCAAACCTGCCTCCTCAGGGCTGGGAAAATTCCCCCCATAGAATGGTTACAGCACGGAAGAAGGCCATTCGGCCTGTCGAGCCCTTGCCGGCTCTCTGCTGGTCCCACTCTCCTGCCCTTTCCCCGTAGCCCTGCAAATTTTTTTCCTTCGGATACTTATCCAACTCCCTTTTGAAAGATAAGATTGAGTCTGCCTCCACCACCCTTTCAGGCAGTGCGTCCAGATCTTAACCACTCGCTGCGTAAAAGGTTTTTCCTCATGTCGCCTTTGGTTCTTTTGTCAATCACCTTGAATCTGTGTCCTCTGGTTCTCGACCCTTTTGCCAATGGGAACAGTTTCTCTCTATCTACTCTGTCCAGAACACTCATGATTTTGAACAATTCTATCAAATCTCCTCTCAATCTTCCCTGCTCCAAGGAGAACAACTCCAGCTTCTCCAGTCTATCATCGTAACTGAAGTCCCTCATTCCTGAAATCATTATTGTAAATCTTTTCTGCATCTTCTCTAAGGCCTTCACATCCTTCCTAAAGTGTGGTTCACAGAATTGAACACAGTACTCTAGTTTGAGCCGAATCAGTGTTTTATACAGTTTCATCATAATTTCCACACTTTTGTCCTCTAAACTCTATTTATGAAGCCAAGGATCCCTTAAGCCTTTTTAACTGCTTTCTCAACCTGCCCTGCCACCTTCAACGATTTGTGCACACATACCACCAGGTCTCACTGTTCGTGCACCCCCTTTAGAATTGTACCATTTAGTTTATATTTCCTCTCCTCATTCTTTCTACCAAAATGTATCACTTCACACATTTCTGTGTTAAATTTCATCTGCCACGTGCTCACCCATTTCACCAGCCTGTCTATGTCTTCCTGAAGTCTATCACTCTCCTCCTCACTGTTCACTATACTTCCAAGTTTTGTGTCATCTGCAAATTTTGAAATTGTGCCCTGTACACCCACGTCCAAGTCATTAATATAGATCAAGAAAAGCAATGGTCTTAGAACCGATCCCTGGGGAACTCCACTGTATATCTTCCTCCAGTCCGAAAAACAACCATTCACCACTACTCTCTGTTTCCTGTTACTTAGCCAATTTCGTATCCATGCTGCCTCTGTCCCTTTCATTCCATGGGCTTCAACTTTGCTGGCAAGCCTATTATGTGGCACTTTGTCGAATGCCTTTTGGAAATCCATGTACACTACGTCAACCGCCTTACCCTCATCAACCCTCTCTGTTACCTCATCAAAAAACTCAATCAAGTTGGTTAAACACGATTTGCCTTTAACAAATCCATGCTGGCTTTCCTTAATTAATCCACACCTATCCAAGTGACTGTTAACTTTGTCCCTGATTACTGTTTCTAAAAGCTTCCCCACTAACGAGGTTAAACTGACTGGCCTGTAGTTGCTGGGTTTATCTTTACACCCTTTCCTGAACAATGGTGTAACATTTGTAATTCTCCAGTCCCCTGGCACCACCCCCGTATCTATGGAGGATTGGAATATTATGGCCAGTACCTCCGCGATTTCTGCCGCTCTATTCTCATACCCTCTCTTTGCCCCACTTATTTTCTTTTTCACTTCTCCTCTGACCTTTCTATATATAGCCTGATTCTCAGATGTATTTGCAACCTGACGTCATACGTGCTCTTTATCTGCTTCATCATATTCTCTATCTATTTTGTCATCCAGGGAGCCCTGACTTTAGTTGCCCTGCCTTTCCCCCTAGTGGGAATGTACCTCAACTGTACCTGAACTATTTCCTCTTTAAAGGCAGCCCATTGTTCCATTACAGTTTTGCCCGACAATCTTTGATTCCAGTTTTCCCGGGCCAGATCCGTTCTCATCCCACTGAAATTGGCTTTCCCCAGTTAAACATTTTTACTCTAGATTGCTCCCTGTCGTTTTCCATAGCTAATCTAAACCTTATGATACTATGATCATTAGAACATACATAGAACAGTACAGCACAGTACAGGCCCTTCGGCCCTCGATGTTGTGCCGAGCATTGTCCGAGACCAAGATCAAGCTATCACACTCCCTATCACTCTGGTGTGCTCCATGTGCTTATCCAATAACCGCTTGAAAGTTCCTAAAGTGTCCGACTCCACTATCACAGCAGGCAGTCCATTCCACACCCCAACCACTCTCTGAGTAAAGAATCTACCTCGGACATCCCTTCTATATCTCCCCCCATGCACCTTATAGTTATGCCCCCTTGTAACAGCTGCCTCTACCCGAGGAAATAGTCTCTGAACATCCACTCTATCTATCCCCCTCATCATCTTATAAACCTCTATTAAGTCGCCTCTCATCCTCCTCCGCTCTAAAGAGAAAAGCCCCAACTCCCTCAATCTTACCTCATAAGACCTCCCCCCCAAACCAGGCAGCATCCTGGTAAATCTCCTTTGCACTCTTTCCAATGCTTCCACGTCCTTCCTATAGTGAGGTGACCAGAACTGCACACAATATTCCAAATGTGGTCTCACCAAGGTCCTGTACAGTTGCAGCATAACCTCACGGTTCTTAAACTCAAACCCTCTGTTAATAAACGCCAACACACCATAGGCCTTGTTTACTGCTCTATCCACTTGAGTGGCAACCTTCAGAGATCTGTGGATATGAACCCCCAGATCCCTCTGCTCCTCCACGTTCCTCAGAACCCTGCCGTTGACCCTGTAATCCTTATTCACATTTGCCCTACCAAAATGAATCACCTCGCACTTATCAGGGTTAAATTCCATCTGCCATTTTTCGGCCCAGCTCTGCATCCTATCAATGTCTCTTTGCAGCCTACAACTGCCCTCCACCTCATCCACTACTCCACCAATCTTGGTGTCATCAGCAAATTTACTGATCCACCCTTCAGTCCCCTCCTCCAAGTCATTGATAAAAATCACAAACAGCAGAGGACCCAGCACCGACCCCTGTGGCACATCATTGTTCCCTAAATGTTCACCTACTGACACTTGCTCCACTTGACCTACCTCATTCCCCAGAACCAGATCCAGCAATGCCTCCTCCCTCATTGGGCCGGAAACATACTGATCAAGAAAGTTCTCCTGAACAAACTTCAGAAATTCTTCCCCTTCTCTGCCCTTTACACTATTACAATCCCAGTTTATATTAGGATAGTCAAAGTCCCCCATTATTACTCCTCTATAGTTCTTGCACCTCTCTGTAATTTCTCTGCAAATTTGCTCCTCCATATCTTTCCCACTATTTGGTGGTCTATAGAATACACCTAGTAGTGTAATGGCACCTATATTATTTCTTAACTCTAACCAAATAGATTCTGTCCTTGACCCCTCCAGGACATCCTCCCTCTCTAGCACTGTAACATTCTCCTTGACCAATACTGCCACACCACCTCCTATCTTACCTTCCCTATCTTTCCTGAACACCTTATAACCAGGAATATTTAATACCCAATCCTGCCCTTTTTTGAGCCAGGTCTCCGTTATTGCAACAGCATCATATTCCCATGTGGCTATTTGTGCCTGCAGCTCACTTACCTTGTTTACTACGCTTCGTGTGTTCACATACATACACTGTAAACCCATCGTAGACCATCCTGTATTCTCTCTTAGTTTGACCCCACCTATTTCTTACTTTAGTGCTCTCTGCCTCGCCCAATCCTTTGAGCACTTTATTTCCCCTTTCTAAAGCTGTATCCTGGTGCCCATCCCCCTGCCAAATTAGTTTAAACCCTCCCCAACAGCACTAGCAAACCTCCCCGCGAAGATATTGGTACCAGCTCTGTTGAGGTGCAACCCGACCAGCCTGTACAGGTCCCACCTCCCCCAGAACCAATGCCCCAGGAATCTGAAGCCCTCCCTCCTGCACCATCTCTCCAGCCACGCATTCATCTGCTCTATCCTCCCATTTCTATATTCGCTCGCGCGTGGCACCGGGAGAAATCCAAAGATTACTACCTTTGAGGTCCTGCTTTTTAATCTCTTTCCTAGCTCCCTAAAACCAGCCTGCAGGACCTCATACCTCTTTCTACCTATGTCATTGGCACCACTATGGACCACGACCTCTGGCTGTTCACCCTCCCCCCTCAGAATGTTCTGCAGCCGCTCAGTGACATCCTTGACCCTGGCAACATACCATCCTGGAGTCACGTCTGCGGCCGTAGAAACGCCTGTCTGCTCCCCTAACTATCGAATCCCCTACCACTATTGCTCTCCCACTCTTCTTCCTCCCCTCTTGTACAGCTGAGCCACCCGTGATGCCACGAGATGCACTCAGGGGACTCCTGCACTACCTGCCTGATCGTCCTCTTCTGTCTAGCGGTCACCCATTCCCTCTCTGCCTGCGCACTCCTTAGCTGCAGGGTGACCACCTGCCAAAACGTGCTATCCACGAAGCTCTCAGCCTCACGGATGCACCGCAGTGATGCCAGATGCTGCTCAAGCTCTGAAACCCGGAGCTCGAGCTCCTCCAGCTGATGACAGCTCCTGCACACGTGGTTGCCCAGGACACGGGAAGCGTCCTGGATTTCCCACATGGCACAGGATGTGCATTCCGCGGGACCGAGCTGCCCTGCCATGCCTCTATTAAATAGACTATTAACTAACTTACAGAAATAAACTTAAGACTGAGGGCCAGAAATTCAGCTACTTTGCGCCTGCCGTTAGGGCCTCCGGGGGGCGCTATCGGGGTGCAAAGGGCTTATCGCTTTGTGGGGGGAGCAAAAAAAGCGCCTCCTGAGAAATTTGGCAGGGCATTGCTGAGGCGCTACCCGATAGCGGCGTGCCCCAACTGGGAGCACCCTGGGCTGCTGCGCCACTGTTGATGACATCATCGCCGTGCGCCATGGCCCCTTAGCGCCCCGCTGCGGCCCCTTACAGGCCCGCAGCAGAAACTCGTCTGCGCCCCACGAGGCTGCTGTCAGTGATGTCCGCGCCAGCCTCGCGGGTCACGAACCAGGCCGACCTCCTCTCGCGGGGCGGCATTTAAAGGGGAGGTGCGGCCACGACCCGTGCCGCCATTTTCTTTTTTTGGCCAACCTCCAGGTCGGCCCTCCGTGGTGTGCTGTGGCGGGTTTCCTGGCCGCCATCGCGCAGCCCGGCACTGTGTCTCGGCACCGAGCTGCGGCCGTGGCACCACGCCGCCCTGGTGGCCTAGTGTGGGCCATCGGAGGCCCTGCAGAATGCGCAATGGCCCTCCCCTTTAACTGAAGGGGAGGGGCGTTGAAACGCGGCAGCGTGCCACGGAGCCTATGCAGAGCGCTGAGGATCGCGCCCCGACATCGCCTCCGTTACCGCTCCCACCAGGAAGTGGAGTGCCCGAGATTGCGCTCCACTTCCTGTGTGGGGCCGTAAGCCGAATTTAGCGGCCGGGGCGGTACTTCCGTTCTGGGAAGGGACTCTTCCATACTTTCAGCCATGGTGGCAAGGCCGTCCAATACCTGGTAGAACTGCTTGTGAGAAGCCAACAGTTTTCTCTTCCGAGCTGGGCCCCTGAAGCTGCTTATGTGTTCTAATTTTGTTCTCGTCAAGTAAACAGCTAACGACCACGTCATTTTAGCTTCTCAGCATTGCAAAGATGTTACATGTTCCTGCTTCCATCTTCTTTTGTTCATTTAAAAAAAAGAAAGCTTATATTTCTATAGCACCTTTCACGACCTCAGGACATCCCAAAGTGCTTTCCAGCCAATGAAGTACTTTTTGAAGTGTAGTCACTGTTGTAATGTAGGAAACACGGCAGCCAATTTGCACACAGCAAGCTCCCACAAACAGCAATGTGATAATGACCAAATAATCTGTTTTAGTGATGTTGATTGAGAGATAAATATTGGCCATGACAATAACTCCCCTGCTCTTCTTCGAAATAGTGCCGTGGGATCTTTTACATCCACCTGAGAGAGCAGATTGGGTTTAACGTCTCATTACATTTTGGTAGGAAGAATAGGGAGGTCACTTATTACTTGGAGGGTGTGGTAGAGGAACAAAGGTCTCTCGGAGTACAAATACACCAATCACTAAAAGTTGCGGCACAGGTTAGCAAGGCTATTAAAAATTCAAACCAAGCACTAAAGTTTACTTCTAGGGGGACAAAATTGAAAAGTAGAGAAGTTAAGCTAAACCTGTATCGAACCTTGGTTAGACCACACTTAGAGTACTGTTTACAGTTCTGGTCACCATATTATAAAAAGGATATAGAGGCTCTGGAGAGGGTGCAGAGAAGATGTGTGTGGCAGCAATAAACCCTGGTGGATGCGGGTCTCAGAAGTAATTTAAAGGAGGCCTGCATGTGGAAATTGATCCCAGTGCAATCAGTCGATGCAATTTGAAATTTGGGGTTGGGGGTGGGGTGGGGGTGCAAGGATGGATCTTATAGGCACTCCAGAAGTGACCACAAGGGGGCAAGAGAGAAGGTACGCATATGTTGGCCATGTGGAGATATATAGGAACAGCCACCATATCATCTTTGCTCATTAACACTCTCACAACTGAGTCGATTTGAGGATCACTGCACGGTTGTGCACACTATTTCTTCACTCAGAGGGTTGTGAATCTTTGGAATTCTCTACCCCAGAGGGCTGTGGATGCTCAGGCGTTGAGTATATTCAAGACTGAGATCGATAGATTTTTGGGCACTAAGGGAACCAAGGATAGGGGGGAAAGTTGAGTTGATGTAGAAGGTCAGCCATGATCGTATTGAACGGCAGAACAGACTCGAGGGGCCCTGTGGCCTACTTCTGCTCCTCATAGAATCGGAGAATAGTACAGCACAGAAGGAGGCCATTCGGCCCATTGAGTCTGTGCCGGCTCTTTCTAAGAGCAATCCAGTTAGTCCCACTCACCCGCTCTTTCCCCATATTCCTGCAATTTTTTCTCCTTCAAGTATTTATCCAATTCCCTTTTGAAGGCTACTATTGAATCTGTATCCACCGCCCTATCAGGCAGTGCATTCCAGATCCTAACTACTCGCTGCATAAAAATATTTTCCCTCATGTCGCCACTGATTCTTTTGCCAATCACCTTAAATCTGTGCCCTCTGGTTACTGACCCTTCAGCCATTGGAAATAATTGCTCCTGTTTATTATGTTCTTATATTCTTAAACAAGCAGCTCCTCCACCATTGCTGGTCCAACCCACCTATGCAGCCCAGACAGACAAAAGCTTTGACACCCCTGGGCTACAACACGTGAGAATACATGAGAAAAGGGAGTGAAGGCCTTAGAGAGGGTGCAGAAAAGATTTACGAGAATGATTCCAGGAATGAGGGACTTCAGTTACGTGGATAGACTGGAGAAGCTGGGGTTGTTCTCCTTGGAGCAGAGAAGGTTGAGAGGAGATTTGATAGAGGTGTTCAAAATCAGGAGGGGTCTGGACAGAGTAGATCGAGAGAAACTGTTCCCATTGGCAGAAGGGTCGAAAACCAGAGGACACAGATTTAAGGTGGTTGGTAGAAGAACCAAAGGCAACATGAGGAAAAACTTTGTTACGCAGCGAGTGGTTAGGATCTGGAATGCATTGCCTGAAAGGATGGTGGAGGCAGATTCAATCGTGGCTTTCAAAAGGGAATTGGGTAAGTACCTGAAGGAAAATAAAATTGCAGGGCTATGGGGAAAGGGCGTGGGAGTGGGATTAGCTGAAGTGCTCTTGCAGAGATCTGGCACGGGCTCGACGGGCCTAATGGCCTCCTTTTGTGCTGTAACCATTCTATGATTATATGAAAACTGAATCATTCTCCCTCTGGTGAACATGTTCATTTGAGTTTGGAGCCTTTTTTTTATTCGTTCATGGGATGTGGGCGTCGCTGGCAAGGCCTGCATTTATTGCCCATCCCTAGTTGCCCTTGAGAAGGTGGTGGTGAGCCGCCTTCTTGAACCGTTGCAGTCCGTGTGGTGAAGGTGCTCCCACAGTGCTGTTAGGGAGGGAGTTCCAGGAACGATGATATATTTCCAAGTCAGGATGGTGTGTGACTTGGAGGGGAACTTGGAGGTGGTGGTGTCCCCATGCACCTGCTGCCCTTGTCCTTCTAGGCGGTAGAGGTCGCGGGTGTGGGAGGTGCTGCCGAAGAAGCTTTGGCGAGTTGCTGCAGTGCATCTTGTAGATGGTACACACCGCAGCCATGGTACGCCGGTGGTGCAGGGAGCGAATGTTTGAGGTGGTGGATGGGGTGCCAATCAAGCGGGCTGCTTTGTCCTGGATGGTGTTGAGCTTCTTGAGTGTTGTTGGAGCTGCACTCATCTAGGCAAGTGGAGAGCGGCATTTTGTTTTTGATCATACATTGGATAGTTAGGCATCTTTTTGAAGTGGAAGTTGTTGCTAGGCAGGACACACAAAGGAGCACAACACTATGATGTAGAAAAAAAGATTATGCCATGGAATAAAAGGTTCTATTACCATTGCTTTCGTTATAGCAAAGCACTGTGTTATATTTTTGAGGGGGTGGAGGGATATAATGGCCCACCCTCACTGACAGATAACTCTCCACTTTGTGAGTTGTACTTTGATTCTTCCTTTTAACTCAATTTCATCTCAGTCAAATAGAGGTCAATAGATATCTTTTGGGGCATACTTACTGTTATGTTTACTGTACGCTAATATTAGTATGCATTACCAAATTATACAGCCTTAAAGCCTAAGTAAATATAGATACGAGTAATTTTTATGGGGAAAATACAAAGCCGTCTTGACAAGTAGACCTGAAATCAAGCTCTTTAATGAAGCGTAAAATATTTTTTGATGGTTCCGTGTTTTTACACAGAGTGACAGCAACTAACTTTAGCAGTAAATACACGGCTGCACATTCTTGAGACTTGTCACTTCGAGGGCTATAGAGAGAGCCCTCAAAAAAAATTGTGATGAAATGTAGCCTTACCTCCTCTGTGTCTGTAATTAAATTGATGCGTATACATGAATGATCAATGAATAATGATTTAAAGAGGAATGAGTTGCAAAGAAAGGTTAAATTGGATTCCAGGATGTAGGTGAACACTGGCAGGTTAGCATTTATTGCCCATCCCTAGTCGCCTTGTCAACTGAGTGGCTTAAATGTCAACTGCACAGTTTGAAACTGGAGTCATATGTAGGCCAGACCAGGTAGGGGTGGAAGGCTCCCCTTCCCTGAAGGTCATTACTGAACTTTTTAAAAATATAATACAACAGATTTCATTGCTGTTATTTCTGGCATTACCCCACAAATTACCACTTCCCATGGTGGGATTTGAACCCATGACCTCTAGGTTGCTTGTCTAGGACCATAACTGTAAGAGAAGGGTAAATCAGACTTACTTGAGCATGTGCCCAATATAATACTGCTATTGATGTTTCTTTATACTGTAGCAATGTTAGCCTTTGTTTGTTAAGTGGGGAAATGATTCAATTCTAATGTTGATCGCTGAACTTTCAACTGAGACTGATCCCACAGAGCCGGCAGGTGTTGGTATGAAGTAACCATCTGCTTAACGAGAGAAGTTAATTGGCCATTGCAAACTGCTTCCAAATTTTCAGGGAGCTGTAATTAATGACATTCCAACGCACTCCTGGCCGGCCTCCCATCTGCCACCCTCCATAAACTTGAGCTCATCCAAATCCCTGCTGTCCCTATCCTAACTCGCACCAAATCCCGTTCACCCATCACCCCTGTGCTCGCTGACCTACATTCACTCCCGGTCCAGCAACGTCTCAATATTAAAATTCTCAACCTTGTTTTCAAATCCCTCCGTGGGCTCGCCCCCCCTCCCTATCTCTGTAATCTGCTCCAGCCCTACAACCCTCCGAGATAATCTGCGCTCCTCCAATCCTGGTCTCATGCATATCATCGATTATCATCGCTCCATCATTGGCGGCCGTGCCTCCAGCTGCCTCGGCCCTAAGCTCTGGAATTCCTTCCCTAAAACTCTCAACTCTCTACCTCTCTCTCCTCCTTTAAGTCGCTCCTTACAAACACCTCTTTAACCAAGCTTTTGGTCAACCTGTCCTAATATCTCCTTATGAGACTCAGTGCCAAATTTTGTTTGATAACGCTCCTGTGAAGCGCCTTGGGACGTTTTACTACGTTAAAGGTGCTGTATAATTGCAAGTTGTCGTTGTTGATTCTAAGAACAAAAGTTACTCCTGCAGAAGGAAAACATCTGGGTAAATATTATTTTTTAATTAGGGTGTCTGTAGAATGGGGGTGGGGATCAAGCTGGTGCTGAATGGTATGGAATCAAAGACAGACTTAGAATTAGCAGTTTCACTTGGGGGAATAGCAATTCTTTGTAACAAAAGAGAAATTTGTAAGATAATGAAATAGCTTGTTAGTAAGGTAAGCAGCTTATTAACTGAAGAAATTGACAAGGTGCATGCCCAATTAATGGAATTGTATTCATGAGAAAGTGGAAAGCAAAATGTTCACCTCTTCAACAATGTCCATCAATAGAGGTATTGACGTAATAAAGACTCACTACGCACTTGAACATAAAGCAAGGCTTTAATCAACTTGTAACAAAACATGGAGGTCTAGTTAGCAGTCACTAGCTTCCTGTTTCCAGATTGTCTCTGCCCAAGGTGGGCCCATGCCTGAGTATTTATACTCCCTGGACGGCGCCCCAGCTGGCCGCCCAGTAGTACTTCCTGAGTTGTTACTTGCGATTTATGACAGGTATTATAAATAATCCATTCGTCCCTTAGAAAAAGTGAGAAAGACAAACCAGGAAATTATAGATCTGTTAGTCCAACATCTGTTGTGGGGAAGTTATTGGAATCTATAATTAAGGACAGAGTGACTGAGCACTTAGAGAAATTTGAGCTGATTAGAGAGAGCCAACATGGATTTGTAAAGGGTAGGTCATGCCTAACGAACCTAACTGAATTTTTTGAGGAAGTTACTAAAGTAGTAGATGGGAGAATGTCTATGGATGTAGTTTATATGGACTTCCAGAAGGCATTCGATAAGGTTCCACGTAAGAGACTCTTAGCTAAAATTAAAACTCATGGAATTGAAGGCAAATTATTGACCCGGTTAGGGGATTGGCTAGACAGTAGAAGACAGAGGGTAGGGATAATGTGTCAGTACTCGAATTGGAAGGAAGTGACTAGTGGTGTCCCACAAGGATCTGTGCTGGAGCCTCAACGATCCACTATATTTATTAATGACTTAGATAACGCAATAGAGAGCCATATATCCAAGTTTAACGATGACACGAAGATTGGTGGCATTGTAAGTAGTGTAAACGAGAGCATAAAATTACAAAGAGACATTGAAAGATTAAGTGAGTGGACAAAACTGTGGCAGATGGATTTCATCTCAAGTAAGTGTGAGGTCATCCACTGTGGACCAAAAAGGATCGATCTGCGAATGTTTTAAATGGTGATAAGCTAGGAACAGTAGAGGTCCAAAGAGATTTAGGGGTCCATGTCCATTATCACTGAAATGTAGTAGTCAGGTATAACTAGATGGCGAATATAAAGGGGAGGAAGTTTCGCTACAGCTAAACAAAACCCTGGTTAGACCACATCATAGAATCATAGAAAGTTACAGCACGGAAAGAGGTCATTTCGGCCCATCGTGTCCGTGCCAGCCAACAAAGAGCTATCCAGCCTAATCCCACTTCCCAGCTCTTGGTCCATAGCCCTGCAGGTTACAGCACCCCAAGTGCACATCCAAGTACTTTTTAAATGTGGTTAGGGTTCCTGCCTCTACCACCCTTTCAGGCAGGGAGTTCCAGACCTCAACAACCCTCTGGGTGAAGAAATTTCCCCTCAAATCCCCTCTAAACCTTCCACCAATTACTTTAAATCTGTGCCCCCTGGTTTTTGACCCCTCTGCTAAGGGAAATAGGTCCTTTCTATCCACTTTATCTAGGCCCCTCATAATTTTATACACCTCAATAAGGTCTCCCCTCAGCCTCCTCTGTTCCAAGGAAAACAAACCCAGCCTATCCAGTCTTTCCTCATAGCTAAGATTCTCTATTCCCAGCAACATCCTTGTAAATCTCCTCTGTACCCTCTCTAGTGCAATCACATCTTTCCTGTAATGTGGTGACCAGAACTGCACGCAGTACTCTAGCTGAGGCCTAACTAGTGTTTTATACAGTTGAAGCATAACCCCCTGCTCTTGTATTCTATGCCACAGCTAATAAAGGCAAGCATTCTGTATGCCTTCTTAACCACCTTATCTACCTGGCCTGCTACCTTCAGGGATCTGTGGACATACACTCCAAGGTCCCTTTGTTCCTCTACACTACTCAGTGTCCTA
Source organism: Squalus acanthias (assembly GCA_030390025.1). Taxonomy (NCBI): domain Eukaryota; kingdom Metazoa; phylum Chordata; class Chondrichthyes; order Squaliformes; family Squalidae; genus Squalus; species Squalus acanthias. The sequence goes on from CM059426.1 coordinate 14,883,059, forward strand.
CCATTTAATGTGTATTCCCTTTCCTTGTTAGCCCTCCCCAAATGCATTACCTCACACTTCTCCGGATTGAATTCCATTTGCCACTGTTCTGCCCACCTCACCAAATTATTGATATCTTCCTGCAGTCTACAGCTTCCTTCTTCAGTATCAACCACACAGCCGATTTTAGTATCATCTGCAAACTTCTTAATCATACCCCCTATATTCAAGTCTAGATCGTTGATATATACCACAAAAAGCAAGGGACCTAGTACTGAGCCCTGCGGAACCCCACTGGAAACAGCCTTCCAGTCACAAAAACACCCATCAACCATTAGCCCTCTGCTTCCTGCCTCCGAGCCAGTTTGAATCCAACTTGACACTTTGCCCTGGGTCCCATGGGCCTTTAACTTTGTGACCAGTCTGCCATGTGAAACCTTATCAAAAGCCTTGCTAAAGTCCATATGCACTACATCTGGAGCACTGTGTACAGTTTTGGGCACCGCACCTTAAAAAGGGTATATTGGCCTTGGAAGGAGTGCAGCACAGCTTCACCAGAATGTTACAAGGGTTAGATTATGAGGAGGATTACATAAACTAGGCTTGTATTCCCTGGAATATAGAGGGTTGAGGGGTGATTTGATTGAGGTTTTTACGATTTTGACTGGAAGTGATAGGGTAGATAGCGAGCAACCTTTTCCGCTGGTGGGGGAGTCTAGGACAAGGAGACATAGCCTTAAAATCAGAGCCAGGCCGTTCAGGACAGAAGTTAAGAAACCCTTCTTCACACAAAGGGTAGTAGGAGTGTGGAACTCTCTCCCACAAAAAGCAGTAGGTGCTCGCTCAATTAATAACTTTAAATCTGAGATCGATGGTTTTTTGCAAGCCAAGTGTGTAAAAGGATATGGAGCCAAGGCAGGTTGATGGAGTTAAGATACAGCCATGATCTTATTGAGTGGCGGAACAGGCTCGAGGGGCTGAATGGCCACCTCCTGTTCCTATATTGCTGCTCTGCAGTTTAAAGATGTAAAGCTCTGCACATGAACAAGATGTGATCAGGTCTGTGTAGCTCACCATATGGTTATTTTGATAAGAAACTTGTATCTCAGAAAGGTATGAAAAAAGACAGACTGTAATGAGCATTTAGATTCATGGGGTTTGATTAACCTGAGTACTGAGCTCAGAAACATAATGCATTTGAGTCCCCACCCATCAGATGTGGTTGTACGTACTATATTTTTAGTGTATGCCGATGTACCATTGCATGTCCTGAATGCTTAATGAAACTATGAATGCTTGACCTCAAAATTTGAAGAACCTTATTCATTTTGAGGAATAGATAGAACATCTTATCAGAATAAGAACCATCCTCTGACAAGAAAACACTGTACTACCATACTCCCCTGATTAATTAAAAGGGACTAGTGACAGGCAATGGTGCATGACCACATCGGGGGAAGACTTTCACTGTAGCGTTTCACTGCGCCCAAGTCTGTTTGTAACCTTGGTGTCATATTTGATCATGAATTGAGCTCAGATCCGTTCTATCACTAAGGCCGCCCATTTCCACCTTTGCAATATCGCCCGTCTCCGCCCGTGCCTCAACTTATCTGCTGCCGAAACCCTCATCCATGCTTTTATCACCTCTAGACTTGACTATTCCAACGCACTCCTGGACCGGCCTCCCATCTTCCACCTGCCACAAACTTGAGTTCATTCAAAACTCTGCCGCCCGTGTGCTAACTCGCGCCAAGTCCCGTTCACCCATCACCCCTGTGCTCGCTGACCTACATTGGCTCCCGGTTAAGCAACACCTCGATTTTAAAACCCTCATCCTTGTTTTCACATCCCTCCATGGCCTGGCTCCTCCTTACCTCTGTAATCTCCTCCAGCCCTGCAATCCCCCTCGACCTCTGCGCTCTGCCTATTCTGGTTTTTTGAACCTCCCCGATTTTAAATGCTCCACCATTGGCGGACATGCCTTCAGCTGCCTTGGTCCTAAACTCTGGAATTCCCTCCCTGAATCTCTCTGCCTCTCCACTGCTCTTTCCTCCTTTTAAGACGCTCCTTAGAGCCTACTTCTTTAACCAAGCTATTGATCACCTGCCCTAACATCTTATATGGCTCGGTGTCAAATTTTGTTCTTTTTTAATAATGCTCCTGTGAAGCGCCTTGGGAGGTTTTGTTATACTAAAGGCGCTATATAAATGTAAGTTGTTGTTGCACCCAGACGAAACTCTGGCCCAATAAGGTGGCTTGTTCAACCAGGTAGGAGGTATATGTGGAAGCAGTTGCTTTTGTTAAATGGGAGGAAGAATTAGAATGTGACGCATCACATAAAACAGGAGGAACTCTGTGAACAGAAACATGAAAAAGAAAGAGATGACGCATTGAGGATTTGGTATCAATTTATTATGAATTTCTAATTTTGGAATATGGTACCAAGCCACATTATGATAAACCTTAGCAAACAGTTAACAAAGGCAGCACACAAGCAAAATTATTCCAGTGCCAACACAGCACAGTTCCAAGGGGAGATATACACATGTATGTAGATATTTCTTCATTTTAATGACTAGCAGGGACATGGTGGGGAAATTCGGTATCGACCATTTTGGGGTGCTAACATTGCCTGGGCGCTAACTTTAGCGCCCGGCGCTAATTAGCACCGGCGACCACAAAATTGAGTTTTATCGCCCCAAGAGGGAAGCGAAGCGCTCAATCAAGCGCTCCACTTCCTTCTTAGGGCGCTAACGTCAGAGAGCGGGGCGGAGACTTCAGTAGCGCTGCACACTGGGTCGAGCAGCGCTGCCGCGTTCAAAGGCTGCTTCCCTCCCTTAAATCGCTGCAGGCTCTGCAATAGAAAAAGTACCGACCTGGACCACCAAGGCAGCCGCAGTCCCACGCGATCAGCTGCAAGGGGGCGGAAGTCAATTTCGGGTCCGGGGTGCTACCGGGGCGATGCGCACGCCGATGAGGTCACGATCTCCGGGCGAAGGAGATCGGGGCGTAACACCGTAGCGCCGCTGCAAAACTCCCACCGTGTATGGCGGGAGTCGATGTTAACGCCGCGCCCGGTCGCAAAGCCATTTGTGCCCCGTTAGCGCCTCCCGGGGGACACTAACGGGAGGCGCAAAAGCGCCCAATTTCAGCCCCACTGTGCCATAACGCAAACTCTTTAGAAGCCTTGAAAAAATAATGCTGAACTGATGTACTTTGAATGAGAAGTGATTCATTCTCACCAGCTGACGCAGTGGAAGCTATTTGTAAAGCGACTGAGGTCTTGTGAAGAGTCTTGCATCTAAAGGGGGTGGTTCTATCAGTCCCAACGAACATAAATAAATTGCAGCAATGAATCTGGTGTCCACTGAGGAGAGTCACTGCCAGGTGAGAAAACTAGCAAAAGCTGACACAGGCTATAAACTCAAAAAACAGCTCTGAACATATGACAAAAGGGCTAATGCTACAAACTCTGCTCACAGGAGTGCATGTCAAGAAATTGCAGGCACGAACCCTACAATTTAACCTCTACTATAATTAATAGATGGATAATTGTGGGCTGTGCGCATCCTATTTCCCAACAGGCGCTCCCAGAGGGCGAGGTTCCTTGCCAGGAGTGCACATTCATAAAATCAACCTTAGGGAATATGGCTGAACAATGACTTACAGTTATATATAGCCCCTTTAACGTAGTAAAACGTCCAAAAGCACTTCACGGGAGCGTTATCAGACAAAATTTGATCCCGAGCCACATAAGGAGATGATCGAACGTGACCAAAAGCTTGGTCAAAGAGGTCAGTTTTAAGGAGCATCTTAAAGGAGGAGAGAGAGAAGGAGAGGTTTAGGGAGAGCGTTCCAGAGGCAGCTGGAGGCATAGCCACCAATGGTGGAGCAATTAAAATTGGAAGAGGCCAGAATTGGAGGAGCGCAGAGATCTCGGTGGGGGGGGTGGGGGGGTTGTAGGCCTGGAGGAGGATACAGAGATAGGGAGGGGCAAGCCCATGGAGGTATTTGAAAACAAGGACGAGAATTTTAAAATCGAGGCGTTACTGGGCAATGCAGGTCAGCGAGCACAGGGGTGATGGGTGAACGGCATTTGGTGTGAGTTCGGACACGGGCCCCGGAGGGTTTTGGATAAGCTCAGGTTTACAGAGGGTGCAAGGTGAGAGGCCAGCCAAGAGAGCACGGCAAAGGACCAGGCTTGTCATAAGAGCATAAGAAATAGGAGCAGGAGTAGGCCATTCAGCCCCTCGAGCCTGCTCCGCCATTCAATAAGATCATGGCTGATCTGATCTTGGCCTCAACTCTACTTTCCTGCCCGCTCCCCATAACCCTTGATTCCCCTACTTTTCAAAAATCTGTCTATCTCCGCCTTGAATATATTCAACGGCTCAGCCTCCACAGCTCTCCTCCTCTCTGGGGTAGAGAATTCCAAAGATTCACGACCCTCTGAGAGAAGAAATTCCTCCTCATAACATAAGAACATAAGAAATAGGAGCAGGAATAGGCCACTTGGCCCCTCGAGCCTGCTCCGCCATTCAATAAGATCACGGCTGATCTTGGGCTCAAAGCCACTTCCCCGCCCGCTCCCCATAATCCTTCACTCCCTTATCTTGCAAAAATCTGTCTATCTCCACCTTAAATGTATTTAATGACCCAGCCTCCACAGCTCTCTGGGGCAGAGAATTCCACAGATTTACAACCCTCTGAGAGAAGAAATTCCTCCTCATCTCTGTTTTAACTGGGCGACCCCTTATTCTGAAACTGTGCCCCCTCGTTCTAGATTCCCCCAGGAGGGGAAACATCCTCTCTGCATCTCACCCTGTCAAGCCCCCTCAGAATCTTATATGTTTCAATAAGATCCCCTCTCATTCTTATAAACTCCAATGAGTATAGGCCCAACCTGCTCAACCTTTCCTCATAAGGCAACCCCTTCAACTCATGACTTAAGCTGAGGCGATACCCAACATTCAATCATTATTATTGCAGGGGAGATAAGGGTAAATAAAAAAAAGCAGTCTTCTGCAATATAAAAATGACTGCAGGGTCAGTGCCGAAAGGATGAGATTTATTTTCTGGCGGACCCACGGACATGCCTCCTCTCCACCCCAGTTAATTTGAACTTCTGACACTTCAATTAGTGCATTTTCTGACATAATGGAACCCACTGTAATTCTACCTGTCAAACCAAAAATGTTTTTTTGCTGGCAGGGTTACAGACATTTTCAAGGCAGTAGTAAAACAGCTTCATTGCAAACATTTAAAAAATAAAAATATAAAGGGTGAACATCTCTGAAATAGCCGACAGAGGAATGTCACTTGAAACTGGTATAAAGTGTCTTGCACTGTTATTGCCAACATTAAATTCCAGCCTATTTTGAACCTGTCAAAATATATTTATATATTTTCTTACGAGGGATATAAAACTTATTTCAAAATTGCAAACATTAAAAGAGTGCACAAGTACCCAATTTGCAGGAATAAGCCTGATGGAGCCGAACTCTGCGCTCTTGGTTGGAGCTGACCCACCTCCAAGTTCCCCTTCCAGTCACACACCATCCTGACTTGGAAATATATCAGCCGATCCTTCATCGTCGCTGGGTCAAAATCCTGGAACTCCCTCCCTAACAGCACTGTGGGAGCACCTTCACCACACAGACTGCAGCGGTTCAAGAAGGTGGCGGCTCACCACCACCTTCTCAAGGGGCAATTAGGGATGGGCAATAAATGCCGGCCTTGCCAGCGATGCCCACATCCCATGAATGAATGGAAAAAAAAGATTAGCAACCTGCGATATTCATATTGATTATTAATCTCACTCCTCACATTTTTCCATGGATGTTGATCATTCTAAAATGGATGGTTCAGGCTCTCTCCCTAGTTACTGCATGACCTCCACCGCAATTGCATAAGCCCAACATAGCTTTCCAAATCACAGAATGTTGGTAGGGCCCAAAACTGCACGCAGTACGCCAGACATGGTGTGACCAAGGCTCTGTGTAACTCACCGATAAACTCACCGATCAACAGGCTAACAGTTCCCATTGGCAGAAGGGTTGAGAACCAGAGGACACAGATTTAAGGTGATTGGCAAAAGAACCAAAGGCGACATAAGAAAAAACCTTTTTACGCAGCGACTGGTTAACGTCTGGAATGCACGACCTGAAAGGGTGGTGGAGGCAGACTCAATCTTATCTTTCAAAAGGGAATTGGATAAGAAGGCTGTGGAGGCCAAGTCACTGAATATTTTTAAGAGGGAGATAGATAGATTTCTCGATGCAAAAGGCGTCAAGGGGTATGGGGAGAGAGCGGGAATATGGTATTGAGATAGAGGATCAGCCATGATCATATTGAATGGCGGAGCAGACTTGAAGGGCCAAATGGCCTACTCCTGCTCCTATTTTTCTATGTTTCTAAGGGGGAAAAATTCAGTATCGCCCCATTTGGGGCGCAATTATCGGCCGGGCGCAAAGATTAGCGCCTGGCACTAATTATCGCCTCCGACTGCAAACTTGACTTTTATCGCCGCTGGAGGTGATTGGAGTGCTAAATCAGGCACTACACATCTGTCTTAAGGCGCAAAGCCCGAGGAGCGAGGCACTAACTCAGAGCGCTGGTGAAGGTCATGTGATGTCAGTCATCAATGGAACACAGACACAATGGCCCCGGCCAGTTCTTAAAGGGGAGGGTTGATCTTGCTTTCCATCCACATCCTGCTCATTGCAGCCTTGAATCTCGGCCTGGAGAGACCTGTACATCAAATCTGCTGGAAAGAACAATAAAGACAAGCAGGGAAAGAGCTCAGAGTGCAACCCCCACAGTCTCTTCTAAATCGATACAAGGATGGGCAAATCAAAATGAACCTGCAAAGTGCTGCTCAGTACCCAAAACTCCTTCACACAGCGTTGAATCTCTCCAGAAGTCCCTCTCTCTCTCTCTCAGAATGCGTGGTTCAAAAATGTCACCAACAAAAAAAGGCAGGAAGCGGTCGCCTTTAAATGACGTTCCCCCAGTCCCTTCCTGACTGCAAAACGCTCCCCTCAACCTGTCGTTGCTAGCGGCAGGTGGTAAGGCAGGGGGCGCCACTCAATATCCACTCCGGGGCACTACCGGGGCATTGCGCACTCGAATGACGTCACGATCTGCCGGCGCAGGAGATCGTGGCGGTAGTGTTTAGCATCGCCGCAAAATGTCTAGTTAATTTCTCGAGCGGCGCAAACATCGCCGTGCCCGGGCGCTAGTTGCTTTGCACCCCATTAGCGCCCTCTTAAGGCGCTAACGGGAGGCGCAACCAACTGAATTTTTCCCCCTAAGTATCTGAAGGAAAAAAATTTGCAGGGCTACGGGGAAAGGGTGGGGATGTGGGACTAGCTGAAGTGCTCTTGCAGAGAGCCGGCATGGGCTCGACGGGCCAAATGGCCTTCTTCTGTGCTGTAACCATTCTATGATTCTTTTTTTTTAATTCGTTTATGGGATGTGGGCGACGCTGGCAAGGCCAGCATTTATTGCCCATCCTTAGTTGCCCTTGAGAAGGTGGCGGTGAGCCGCCTTCTTGAACCGCTGCAGTCCGTGTGGTGAAGGTGCTCCCACAGTGCCGTTAGGGAGGGAGTTCCAGGATTTTGACCCAGCGACGATGAAGGATTCTATGATTCTATGATTCATACATTGCAGTAGTACACTGTAGTAAGGTTCTCAATATGGCAACCTCAGTGTAAATTTTTTAACATAAGTAAAGTCACCACAATTCCAAACCACTCTGAATTTAATTTCTGAACACAGGTGATTCCGCAAGTGCAGTGACATGAATACTTTTACAAAGCCATTAATCCATTCACACCAGGGAATACCTTCCTTATCTCAAAAGGAGCCACAGTCAATCATAGAAAATAAAGCTTCACACAGCATGCCCCCTCAGAAAGTTCCTTTCAGGAATATAAAACTATTTTTAAAGGTAATTTTCGCATCTTCTATTAATCTCATTCACAAGCCCCAATCCATTAAAAAAAACTGCTGCTTTCTTGTGTTGTGAGACGCTAATACGACTGGAGCTCTCTTCTCTAGAAAAGAGAAGGCTGAGGGGTGACCTAATCTTTAAAATTATGAAGGGGTTTGGTAGGGTAGACGGAGAGAAGATATTTCTACTTGTGGGAGTCATAAATATAAGATAATCACTAATAAATCCAATCGGGATTTCAAGAGAAACCTCTTTACCCAGGGAGTGGTGAGAATGTGGAACTCGCTACCACAGGGAGTGGTTGAGGCGAATAGTATAGCTGCATTTAAGGGGAAGCTAGATAAGTACATGAGGGAGAAAGGAATAGAGGTTCTGCTGATAGGGTTAATTGAAGTAGGGTGTGAGGAGACTCGTGTGGAACATAGACCAGTTGGGCCGAATGGCCTGTTTCTGTGCTATAAATTCTATGCAATTCCATGTAATAAACTAGCACATAGCTAAAATTACTGGACCTTGTTTGGGACTCAGCCATTAGGTCTATGGTTGTAGTATTATTTCTAATAATTCTTACTCTGAATTGGAGATATGGCATTTCATAGCGCACACTAAATACTCTGTCAGGGTTAAAGCACAGGTGGAGGCTGTTGAAACATATAAAGTTCTGACAGGGCTAGACAGACTGGATGCAGGGAGGATGTTTTCCCCAGCTGGGGGGGGTCTAGAACAAGGGGTCACAGTCTCAGGATACGGGGTAGGACATTTAGGACTGAGATGAGGAGAAATTTCTTCACTCAGAGGGTGGTGAACCTGTGGAATTCTCTACCACAGAAGGCTGTGGAGGCCAAGTCACTGAATATATTTATGAAGGAGATAGATAGATTTCTAGACACAAAGGGCATCAAAGGGGTATGGGGAGAGAGCGGGAATATGGTATTGAGACAGAGGATCAGCCATGATCATATTGAATGGCAGAGCAGGCTCGAAGAGCCGAATGGCCGACTCCTGCTCCTATTTTTCTATGTTTCTAGGTTGGGACCTCATGGTAGCATGGACAGGGTTGTTGTAACAGATCCAAACCGGAGGGCTGGATTTTACGATCCTCGGCAGGTCCGTGGCGGGCGATGTTGGTGGCGGGTCCCGACCCTGCTGCTGTCTCCATCCCAGCCTCTGAAATAACTTTCCGATGATTGGGCTTGTTAAGCCCGCCTGGCTAATTAGAGGAAGCGGGTCTGGTGATGTCATTTGATGACACGTCAGCAGCCGGTTTCCTTAAAAGGACCATGGCCAACTTTCTTTTGACATTTGTGCTGTCAGTGTTCTACAGCATTGAAGTGCTGCAAACACTGACATACACTGCACAGAGGTGCAGGGCTACATCCAGGCTCTCCCAGCACACAGTGAGGTCCTCTTCCCTTCCCATGGGCAGAAGCGACCTCCTCAGGAGATTAACACAGCCTGGTTGCACATTTCACAGGAGTGCACAAGCAGGGATGTGGTCAGGAGGACCTGGGTGCAGTGCCGCAAATATTTCAATGATCTTAGTAGATTACTAAATGTTAGTACAAAGCCACACTCAACCTCATCCTGCTGTGCCTTTCATCACATCTCCATCATTTTGCCTTCCCTACCCTACCCCTGCACATCTTTACTCACACCAACTTACCTTGGACCTCCACCCACCCCGCTCTATCTATGTTATCACATCCCCATTTCACTAGCCACCCCTCACACTCACCCTCATCCTAATGCAATCATACCAACTAACAACACATAAGAGTAGGCACTTGGGTGTCTTATGCAATGTTCATGTCAAGTTTCTGTGAATGTGGTGTCAAACATTGAAACCTTTATTTTCAACACTTTGCCTTCTTGCACAGATTTGTGTGAACCTTTAGAAGTGGCTTAGTGAGTTGCGGTGAATGGTGAGACATAACGGTACCCCCCGCAATGGTGATGAGTGTGAATGGAATGGCTTGGGCATTGTAGGGATGCTTAATGGTGTTGGTGTGGGGTGGTGCCAACCTGGTGCATCATGTGGCAGCCAGGGTGCACAGCGTCAAATGAAGTAAATCTGTCCATGGTGAGGCCAGCCCTGGCCTCCCAGGCAGCAATGTGGGCGCTGATGCCCTCTGTCCTGTGCAGCATCAGTTGATTGCAGAGAAGGTTGGCTGTGTTGATGTTGGTGCTGCTGGTGTGCCTGGTGCTGCTGGTGTGCCTGGTGATGCTGGTGTTGGGGCTGATTTGGTGGGATTCTGAGGACCAAAGTGAGAGAGTATAAAGAGCACCGATGCTGATGGAATAGATGGCAGGTGAAGTAGAGTTGACAGAAGCAAGCTGTCAATGGTGGGAGAGGTAATGAGGTCAGACTGGATGGAGACTTGTGTGAAGACTTGCAGCATGGTGAACCTGAAGCGGGAATGCAGTTTAGAGAAGCTAGTGACTGAGGGAACATTTCTCAATCAGCTGGGAGCTTTGACTTGACATTTGAAGCTGTCAACTCATCAGCTGATTCAATGGCCACTGACTTCCTGCCTCAGCTTCACAGACGAGGTCTAGGCACAGCGGGAAACTGGTGGGGACCTGTCAAATCCAAAAAGCTGGGGAAAAAATCATTGATAAGTGGCTGAATGTCAGGTCTGCTCAGCGCTGACAGACCCGACATTTGCTAAAGGCGCGTGGCGGTGGGTTCACAGTATTGTAGCCACAGTATTTATGTGGCTGGTCCAGTTAAGTTAAATGGTGAGCCCCCAGGATGTTGATGGTGGGGGATTCGGCAATGGTAATGCCGTTGAATGTCAAGGGGAGGTGGTTAGACTCTTTCCCACGCGGCCAGCCTGACAATCTTGCCGGCTGCCTGGCAGGAAACGTGGTAAAAAAATGATAATGAGGACATGCCGTTAAATTCGGCAGAACGTCTGCGCTCCTAGGATTCCCGGATTCCCGCCCCCGCAAACACGCTCCCCCACTCCCTCCCCCACCTCCCTGCAAATATCAGGGCTTGTAAATCAGAAACTGAAAGTGAAACTAAACAAAGAACAGACAGAAGAAACACAAGGTAGCTTTTCTGAAGCAAGGGAACAGGCTGGAGAGTTACAGCGAAAGGGGCACTAAGTGGGCGAAAAAAGGAACTAGACCAGAAACTGAGGAAATAAAATAAAACAGAACAGGGCAGGAAGATGTACAAGGCAGCCTTTAAAACAGGAACTAGCACTATGGGCTGGTCTCAGAGACTAAAAAGTTACAGGCACAGTGCACTGGGATTGACATAACATAACTTTTGTTGATGAAGTTTGAGTTACTTACATGGTAACTGAGATTCTCTCTCCACCATTATTTGGTTAGTGAAAAGAGGTTGTTCTGCTTCAGTGCTGCATGTTTGTAATCTGACAGCTGTTTGGAGCTCTGTATTACAGCAGTAACCACTCTACCAGAGTACTTCATTGACTGTAAAGTGCTTCAGGGCGAATTGAGGCCCTGAAAGGTGATGTCAAATGCAAGTTTTTTACAAAACCGCTACACTTAAGGGGCATAAGAAACCACTTGTGGCAGAATTTACTCACATAATGTTACCCTTTCCCACAAACGTGAGGATAAAGGTGACAGTCTGGGGGCCTTTTCTGTAAGGGTTCAGAGAAAGACGAGCATTTATCTCCACCCTCTCAAAACCATCTGAAAGCTCTTCACCTACAATGAAGTACTTTGAAGTGCAGAGACTGTTTAAAAAAAATACTTGTATTTCTACAACACCTTTCACAACCTCAGAACATCCCAAAGCGCTTTACAGCCAATGAAGTACTTTTTGAAGTGTAGTCACTGTTGTAATGTAGGAAACGCGGCAGCCAATTTGCACACATCAAGCTCCCAAAAACAGCAATGTGATCATGACCAGATAAACTGTTTTTTTTTTGTGACGTTGATTTTTAGAGATAAACATTGGCCAGGACACCAGGGATAACTCCCCCTGCTCATCTTCGAAATTGTGCCATGGGATTTTTAAAGTCCACCTGAGAGGGCAGACTGGGCCTCGGTTTAACGATTCATCCGAAAGACGGCACCTCTGACAGTGCAGCACTCCCTCAGCACTGCACTGGGAGTGTCAGCCTAGATTTTTGTGCTCAAGTCTCTGGAGTGGGACTTGAACTCACAACCTTCTGACTCAGAGGCAAGAGCATTACCAACTGAGCCACAACTGACACTTCAACGTCAGTTGCTATGTAGGCAGCCATTTGGCAAACAGCAAAATCCCACAAACAGCAATGAGACGAAATACCAGTTAAGCTACTTTTTGCTTGAGAAAAAATTGCAGGTCGAGATATTGGGAGAACTCCATGTTATTCCTCTAATAGTGTCAGGAGATCGTTATCATCCACCTAAAACACCAGAACAGGCAGGAAGATTAACATCTGATCCAAAGAGTGTTACCTCTTAAAGGAAGCACTCCCTTTGAGTGCAGTTCCATGTGGACTCAACGCAACATTATGTTGCCTTGTTGTTCTTGCAGTTTTGGGCCACATAACTTCAGGAATAGACATAGACATAGAACATTACAGCACAGTACAGGCCCTTCGGCCCTCGATGTTGTGCCGAGCATTGTCCGAGACCAAGATCAAGCTATCACACTCCCTATCACTCTGGTGTGCTCCATGTGCTTATCCAATAACCGCTTGAAAGTTCCTAAAGTGTCCGACTCCACTATCACAGCAGGCAGTCCATTCCACACCCCAACCACTCTCTGAGTAAAGAATCTACCTCGGACATCCCTTCTATATCTCCCCCCATGCACCTTATAGTTATGCCCCCTTGTAACAGCTGCCTCTACCCGAGGAAATAGTCTCTGAACATCCACTCTATCTATCCCCCTCATCATCTTATAAACCTCTATTAAGTCGCCTCTCATCCTCCTCCGCTCTAAAGAGAAAAGCCCCAACTCCCTCAATCTTTCCTCATAAGACCTCCCCCCCAAACCAGGCAGCATCCTGGTAAATCTCCTTTGCACTCTTTCCAATGCTTCCACGTCCTTCCTATAGTGAGGTGACCAGAACTGCACACAATATTCCAAATGTGGTCTCACCAAGGTCCTGTACAGTTGCAGCATAACCTCACGGTTCTTAAACTCAAACCCTCTGTTAATAAACGCCAACACACCATAGGCCTTCTTTACTGCTCTATCCACTTGAGTGGCAACCTTCAGAGATCTGTGGATATGAACCCCAGATCCCTCTGCTCCTCCACGTTCCTCAGAATGTTGGCTATTTTGCTATTTAGTCAATGAAATGAAAAATCCTACCAATACAACACTTCTCGGAGTTTCCCTGCACCTCGTATGCCCAGAATTAGGGTCTTCTTTCTTAACAACCTAGGTCTGCAACCAATAGTGGTCTTGCTAAGGAGCTGGGTCATACTTGATATTGGAGTATCATTAGGAGTGAAAAGTCACTGGCTATAAAATATCATTATGGACCATCCCTAGGTATCTAAGAATGGGCATTCTGCGTCCTGTTTAAGACTGAGGGCTAGATTTTGTCTTGGGGTCGGGTTGGGGCCGTGTAATCCGCATTTCGTGTTTCCCCCCCCGACTCCAGATTAATGTGGATGCCTGATGCAATTTTCACTTAATTGGGCAATTGAGTTGCAGCATGTGGGAACCCATGAATTAATTAGTGGTTTCAGGCTGAAACCCACCTCTGATGATGTCATCATTGCTGCCTGCCTGCTCTCAGAGATTGTCTGGCTACTGGTGAGAGAGGACCTGTCTGCATTGCTTCTGATGTGAGTGGACCTGGATGCAAATGAGAGAGAGAGAGAGAGAGAGAGAGAGAGAGAGAGAGATTTTTGCATCCAACTTACACCAAATGGACATTGAATGTAGCAGTATCAGAGGCGACTTTCACATCTAATACTACTACTACCTTCATCACATCTCCGTTGTAATAGTGGACCTGCAGCCGATAGTCAGCTATCCACTTGTGCTCCCGCCAGGTTTCACTGGAGTGTTTCACACCAGGCATGCTTCACGTCAGAAAAGGGTTAAACTAGCTACAACGATTCAAAATAGCATTACAGACCCAATTTAGGGCTTGTTAAGGGCTGTAATGGCCTCTCCCGCCTCCAAGAGGCGGGAGAGAGTCGGGAACCCCGCGACTGATTTTGTCAAAATTGCGTGGAGGCGGGATGGAGTCGGGATGGGGTCGGAAACCCCGACCCCGCAAATTTAACCCCCCACACGCCTCCAAACCCGACTCCATGGGTCATTCAAAATCCAGCCCTGAGACTTTCGGTCTCCTCAACAATATCTCTTTCTTAGCTTGTGTAACAGGTAAAACTTTACTTTTGAAGTTTTCAATTGCTTGTTTATTTTGTAATATGTTCGGAGTGCTTGTGGTGTTTGAATCTTATTTGTGCGTATCGATGTGTAGCAGAGAGAGAACTCAAAAATAACAGTAGAAAATGGTTAATTTGATGGTAGGAAGTCCTGGGGGAGCAGTACCATCATTCAAGTAAGGAATAGATGACAGTAGTCAAAGTCTGACGTTTAGAAATGGGGCATAAACTAAACATCTTTAGTACCAATGATTCATGTTGCAGAAGTGCCAGTGAAGAATTAAAGTTTAATATTTTCTTGAGTTTTGGGTTATTGATTTTTAGTTTAAAAACACACCATCTAGCATATTGGATCATTCTATTTGTTCAGTTCTGATAGGTAAGGACCAGCTTGTTTACTCTCTCTTAATTTATATCAATTTTAGTTAGAACAATGGCTCCGAACATCAGTGGTCCTTTCACCTTGCGGTAAGTGCCGAGATCGCCCACCAGTTGCTTCCAGTGACGACTCCGCTAGAATATGTCAGATCGGGGGAAGGCTACTCGGAGTTAGCGAAGGAAGACCAGTGGGGTGGCAGCTCTGAACATTTCGAGCCCTCTCTCCCCAGAAAGATGCTTCCAGTGTCTTTGGCCATGGCCCAGGCCTGGACCTCAAGGTGGGCCTCATAGAGTCATAACGACACAGAAGGAGGCCATTCGGCCCATCGAGTCTGTGCCAGCTCTCTGTAGAGCAATCCAGTCAGTCCCATTCCCCCGCTCTATCCCCGTAGCCATGCAAGTTAATTTCCCTCAAGTGCCTATCCAGTCTCCCCTTGAAAACATTGAGTGTCTCCGCTTCCACCACTTCCGTTGGCAGCGAGTTCCAGGTCCTCGCCACTCGCTGCATAAAAAAGTTTTTCCTCACTTCCCCCCTGTACCTCTTGCCCAGAACCTTAAATCTGTGTCCCCTAGTCCTTGTACCATCGACTAGGGGGAATAGCCTTTCCCCGTCTAGCCTACCCAAACCCGTCATAATCTTGTACACCTCTATCAAATCACCCCTCAACCTCCTTTGCTCTAATGAAAACAAATCCAGCTTCTCCAACCTGTCCTTGTAGCTAAGATCCCCCGTCCCTGAAACCATTCTGATAAACCTCCTCTGCACCCTCTCAAGTGCCTTCACATCCTTCCTAAAGTGTGGTGACCAGAACTGGACGCAATACTCCAGTTGTGGCCTAACCAGCGCTTTATAAAGGTTCAGCATAACTTCTCTACTCTTGTACTCAATACCTCTATTTATGATGCCAAAGATCCCATATGCTTTGCTAACCACTCTCTCAATATGTCCCGCCACCTTCGGGGACCTATGCACATTAACTCCCAGGTCCCTTTGTCTCTGCACACTCTTTAAAACTGTGCCATTAAGTGTATATACCAACTGGCAGGATAGTATGCCTTCTTTCACTGTGGTTCTGGCCCAGCAGTGGATACCCAAGCTGGAGACATGGAAGTTATGCTAACCCTTTATAAATAATTGGTTACGCCTCACCTATTGTGTCCAATTCTGGGCACCACTTTAGGAAGGATGTCAAGGCCTTGGAGAGGGTATAGAGGAGATTTACTAGAAATGGTACCATAGATGAGGGACTTCAGTTATGTGGAGAGACTGGAGAAGCTGGGATTGTTCTCCTTCGAGCAGAGACGGTTAAGGGAAGATTTAATAAATGTGTTCAAAATTAGGAGGGGTTTTGATGAGAGTAGATCGGGAGAAACGGTTTCTACTGGCAGGTGGTCCGGTAACTAGAAGACACAGATTTAAGGTAACTGACAAAAAAAAGAGGGGTGATGAGGAGAAATATATTTACACAGCGAGTTATTATGATCTGGAATTAACTGCCTGAAAGGGTGGTGGAAGCAGATTCAATAATAACTTTCAAATCGGAATTGAATGTATACTTGAAAAGGAAAAATTTCCAGGACTCTGGGGAAAGGGCAAGGGGAGTGGGACTAATTGGATCGCTCTTTCAGAGAGCCAGCACAGGCATGATGGGCCGAATGGCCTGCTTCTGTGCTGTATGATCTGTGATTCTTATTTCCAGCCTGGGGATTCACTTCTCTGGCCACGTCCCCTCTGACGTAGGAGACCAGCGTTGGGGCGAGCAGAGGCTCCATGCAAAACAAGGCCCGTGGAAATTTCCAGGGAAGGTGAGGACCCAATGTATTGTGAAGGAAATAGCCATATTCCAAGAAATACATCATCCTATAAACAGATTTGATAATATTAAAACATGACAAACTGGGGTTAAAAATCTAAAAGCCTCGGCGACACAGGCTGCAAACACAATACAGGCTTCTGAGATAAGATGGTTTGTTAACACAAAGCTGTAAAACACCACAAGCTTTGAAATGGGAAATGTTTGTAAATACAAAGACAAGGCCCTATTGAAACAGCAGGCTGGAGGTTCCTCTATGTCTGAACATTGGAACCAACACAATGGAATGACCCAAGTAAAGTGTCAAAATCTAACAGGTCGAACAGGTGCACAGAACATTAAAAAAAACAAGCGCCTTCGAAAAAATGACATCAAGTAAAAGAAATACCTGCCGTAAAATAGTTTTATGTTAAACTTAGAACAAGGAGACATGGTTCTTAATATAACCAATTGAAGTAAATAAGAAATGCAGCGAACACCCTAGATGAAGTGTTTTTGAATTACAAATTGTAAAAAGTACCTACAGAGAGACTTTGTAGATATTACATCAATAGATGACACCAAGCAATCACATTGTTTATGTGTTAAACTTGGAACACAAGGAGACAGGAGTCTGTGTTACAAACAGCAGAGGTGATTTAGAAATTCAATAGAAAGACTTCCTAAGAATGGCATCAAATAGATAAATCGATAATAAGCATAAAAATGATAAGTTTTTGAAACACCTAAAGGTACAGACAGAATTCCAAGAGTTTGCAGCTGAAATGACAGTAAGAATAGAAAACAATTCAATAGAGTATCACTAGAGACAATTAGCTTACATCAGCAGAATACAAAGAAAATACCACTAAAAAAAGAGTATAAAAATAAGAGCTTTTCAGATGAAAAGTCAGAAGTCGCTGGAAGGGCAAGCGTTTCTCAACTTCACAGGCACGCTCTGTAAGTTTACAACTCTGAGTCTCGGGTAATCAAGGTATTTGATTTTGGTGGATATTCTGGATTAAGAAATAAGTAGAAGTGTGGAAATGTAACAAAGTTAAGATTTGAGAATAAGGATCTCTGATAAGAAATGTAAGCTATTTGCATTTTGAACGGTTAAAGTTGCGATTGCCATAACAGCTGTTAACTAAATGTCAGTTCTTTAATAAATCGATATATTTTTAGAATTCTCTCACAGTTTTTCTGTATAAACTCGCGAACTCAATTTCTGTACACTCAAAGGAGTTGCAGAATTCTGGGGGGTATTCCGGACCCTCATAATATCCAGAAGGTTACAGTCTAGTTAAACTTATTAAAAGTGCTATCCGGAGGACGGTAACATCTTCACATCGTTCCTTTCCTTCAGGGAGAGGTAGTCTGACCTTTAGACCCAATTAAGCGTCTTATAGAATTCGGCTATCATTAACTTTAGTTGAAGGTGAACGTCTGGGGAATACGCCTGATCTGGGGTAGCCCGAAAAGGGCTAGGACTTGTAATTATCCCTTCAGTATCTGAGTCCTGGCTAATTCATGGCCCTTCCACAATACTCCTGCTGGAGGTACGGTAGGACCGTACCAACAGGGCTGGAGGTTTTTGGTTTCAATATGTTTTGTGCCACTAAATATATAGGAAGCATGAAAATGATTTTAAGGCAGATCATTTAATATCTCTGCCTATTTTCGATTCATCTGTTTGATGTTTATAGCGTGATCAACTCAAGGAAATGACTTAAGTTGGAATTCAAAGCTGATTTAACCACATTTACTTCACTGTACAGAGAGAGAGAGAGAGAGACAGGGAGGGATGGAGCTATACATAGAGAAAGGAAGATAATAAATCACAACACAGAACATTTATTAGAACTAGCCAGACTGGTAATTGAAAGCCAAAGTGTCTAAACTCCCCTGTGACACTTGCTACTACCTACTCGGATGTAAGTTAATCACCACTAGTTTAGGTGCAAAATGAGGAGCAGACTCTGTTTAGACCGGTCCTGAGCTTAATAATTAGTCTGGGGAGAGTGTTTCCTCAAGGAATTTGTTTTTCGCACATATTAGTTGCTTGAACAGGTTAAGTGCTGCAGCTTGATCTGGAGCCTTCTGTGCATTGCTCTGTGTTCCTCCCCCTCCTCCATGCTGTTTGTTGGGCAGTTTTATCTTTCTGAAGCTTTTAACCTCTCCCTGCTGCTTGCACGCAGAACCACTTATAGCCCTACTGTGGCCAGCTGCAGAAACCTGAATTTCTTCATCTCTGGAGATGACTATTTTTTTTAAATTTGTTCCTGGGTTGTGGGCATCGTTGGCAAGGCCAGCATTTATTGCCCATCCCTAGTTGCCCTTGAGAAGGTAGTGGTGAGCCGCCTTCTTGACCCAACAGCCAGGTGATTTCTGCAAAGTTAAAAGGTTTGATGAGTCCTGAACACAAGGTCTCATCAAACTACACAGAATGTCAGTGTTTGACAGCTTCACAGAGCTGTCAAACGCTGACATTTCTTCTTTCAAAAAATCTTGACAGATGGCACGTCAGACGTTGACATGCTCTGTCACTGACTTCCCCCTAATTGGCCTGCTGAGCCCGCTGGGCAGGCTTAACAATGTCAATCAGGGGAAAATCCCGTTAGTTGGCCAGAAGCTGATGGAGGCGGGATTGAAAGTCGGCAAGCAGCAGTCCCGCCTCCAAAAGCTTCCCATTGTCAAAATCCAGCCCACAGAGTCATAACGGCACAGAAGGATGACATTTGGCCCATCGAGTCCGTGCCAGCTCTCTGTAGAGCAATCCAGTCAGTCCCATTCCCCTGCTCTATCCCTGTAGCCCTGCAAATTTATTTCCCTCAAGTGCCTATCCAGTCTACCCTTGAAAACATTGAGTGTGTCCGCTTCAACCACTTCCGTCGGCAGCGAGTTCCAGGTCCTCACCACTCACTGCGTAAAAAAGTTTTTCCTCACTTCCCCCCTGTATCTCTTGCCCAAAACTTTATGTCTGTGTCCCCTAGTCCTTATACCATCAACTAGTGGGAACAGCCTTTCCCCATCTAGCCTATCTAAAACCCATCATAATCTTGTACACCTTTATCAAATCACCCCTCAACCTCCTTTTGTTTTGTTTTTTTATTCGTTTATGGGATCAGGGCATCGCTGGCAATGCCAGCATTTATTGCCCATCCCTAGTTGCCTTTGAGAAGGTGGTGGTGAGCCGCCGCCTTGAAACGCTGCAGTCCGTGAGATGAAGGTACTCCCACGGTGCTGTTAGGGAGGGAGTTCCAAGATTTTGACCCAGCGACGATGAAGGATCGGCGATATACTTCTAAGTCAGGATGGTGTGTGACTTGGAGGGGAACTTGGAGGTGGTGGTGTTCCCATGCACCTGCTGCCCTTGTCCTTCTAGGTGGAAGAGGTCGCGGGTTTGGAAGAAGCCTTGGCGAGTTGCTGCAGTGCATCTTGTAGATGGTACACACTGCAGCCACGGTACGCCGGTGGTGGAGGGAGTGAATGTTTAAGGTGGTGGATGGGGTGCCAATCAAGTGGGCTGCTTTGTCAAGCTTCTTGAGTGTTGTTGGAGCTGCACTCATCCAGGCAAGTGGAGAGTATTCCATCACAATCCTTACTTGTGCCTTGTAGATGGTGGAAAGGCTTTGGGGAGTCAGGAGGTGAGACACTCGCTGCACAATACCTAGCCTCTGACCTGCTCTTGTTGCCACTATATTTATGTGGCTGGTCCAGTTAAGTTTCTGATTAATGGTGACCCCCCAGGATGTTGATGGTGGGGGATTCGGCAATGGTAATGTCATTGAATGTCAAGGGGAGGTGGTTAGACTCTCGCTTGTTGGAGATAGTCATTGCCTGGCACTTCTGTGGCGCGAATGTTACCTGCCACTTATCAGCCCAAGCCTGAACGTCGTCCAAGTCTTGTTGCATGCAGGCATGGACTTCTTCATTAACTGTGGAGTTGTGAATGGCGCTGAACACTGTGCAGTCATCAGCGAACATCCCCATTTCTGACCTTATGTTGGAGGGAAGGTCATTGATGAAGCAGCTGAAGATGGTTGGGCCGAGGACACTGCCTTGAGGAACTCCTGCAGCGATGTCCTGTGGCTGTGATGATTGACCTCCAACCACCACAACCATCTTCCTTTGTGCTAGGTATGACTCCAGCCAGTGGAGTGTTTTCCCCCTGATTCCCATTGACTTCAGTTTTACTAGGGCTCCTTGATGCCAGACTTGGTCAAATGCTGCCTTGATGTCAAGGGCAGTCACTCTCACCTCACCTCTGGAATTCAGCTCCCTTGTCCATGTTTGGACCAAGGCTCTAATGAGATCGGGAGTCGAGTGGTCTTGGCGGAACCCAAACTGGGCATCAGTGAGCAGGTTATTGGTGAGTAAGTGCTGCTTGATAGCACTGTCGATGACACCTTCCATCACTTTGCTGATGATTGAGAGTAGAATGATGGGGCAGTAATTGGCCGGGTTGGATTTGTCCTGTTTTTTGTGGACAGGACATACCTGGGCAGTTTTCCACATTGTCGGATGGATGCCAGTGTTGTAGCTGTACTGGAGCAGCTTGGCTAGAGGCACGGCTAGTTCTGGAGCACAAGTCTTCAGCATGATAGCCGGGATGTTGTCGGGGCCCATAGCCTTTGCTGAATCCAGTGCGCTCAACCGTATCTTGATATCACGTGGAGTGAATCGAATTGGCTGAAGAATGGCTTCTGTGATGGTGGGGACCTCGGGAGTAGGCCGATATGGATCATCCACTCGCCACTTCTGGCTGAAGTTGGTTGCAAACGCTTCAGCCTTGTCTTTTGCACTCACGTGCTGGGCTCCACCATCATTGAGGATGGGGATATTCTTGGAGCCTCCTCCTCC
This sequence comes from Squalus acanthias, assembly GCA_030390025.1. Taxonomy (NCBI): domain Eukaryota; kingdom Metazoa; phylum Chordata; class Chondrichthyes; order Squaliformes; family Squalidae; genus Squalus; species Squalus acanthias. The sequence continues at coordinate 14,904,347 of CM059426.1, forward strand.
CGTTAGTTGTTTAATGGTCCACCACCATTCACGACTGGATGTGGCAGGACTGCAGAGCTTTGATCTGATCCGTTGATTGTGGGATCGCTTAGCCCTGTCTGTAGAATGCTGCTTCCGCTTTTTTGCATGCATGTAGTCCTGTGTTGCAGCTTCCCCATGTTGGCACCTCATTTTTAGGTATGCCTGGTGCTGCTCCTGGCATGCTCTTCTACACTCGTTGTTGAACCAGGGTTGGTCCCCTGGCTTGTTGGTAATGGTAGAGTGAGGGATATGCCGGGCCATGAGGTTACAGATTGTAGTGGAATACAATTCTGCTGCTGCTGATGGCCCACAGCGCCTCATGGATGCCCAATTTTGAGCTGCTAGTTCTGAATCTATCCCATTTAGCACGGTGGTAGTGCCACACAACACGATGGAGGGTGTTTTCAGTGTGAAGACGGGACTTTGCTCTAATGAAAACAAATCCAGCTTCTCCAACCTGTCCTTGTAGCTAAGATCCCCCATCCCTGGAACCATTCTGGTAAATCTCCTCTGCACCCTCTCAAGTGCCTTCACATCCTTCCTAAAGTGTGGTGACTAGAACTGGATGCAATACTCCAGTGTGGCCTAACCAGCGCTTTATAAAGGTTCAGCATAACTTCTCCACTTTTGTACTCAATACCTCTATTTATGAAGCCCAAGATTCAATATGCTTTTCTAACCACTCTCTCATTATGTCCCACCACCTTCAGGGACCTGTGCACATTAACTCCCAGGTCCCTCTGTCCCTGCACTCTCTTTAAAACTGTGCCATTAAGTGTATATTGCTTCTCCCTGTTCCTTCTGCCAAAATGCATCACCTCACATTTCTCTGTATTAAATTCCATCTGTCACTTGTCTGCCCATTCTGCTAGCCTTTCTATGTCCTGTTACAGTCGATTGGTATCATCCTCACTGTTTGCCACACCCCCACGTTTGGTGTCATTGGCAAATTTAGAAATTCTACTCTGTATTCCAATATCCAGGTCATTATATATATCAAAAAAAGCAGTGGCCCCGGCACTGACCCTTGGGGAACACCACTGTCTACCATCCTCCAGTCTGAAAAGCAGCCATTTACCACAACTCGCTGTTTTCTGTTCTTAAGCCAATTCCTTATCCAAGCTGCTACTGACCCACCTATTCCATGAGCCTCAATTTTGTCAACCAACCTTGTATATGGTACTTTGTCAAATGCCTTCCTAAAATCCATGTAGACAACATCCATTGCATTCCCTTCATCAATCATCCCTGTTACTTCATCAAAATTCTTCTTCGAAACAGTACCATGGGATCTTTTACATCCACCTGAGAGAGTAGATAGGGGCCTCGGTTTAACATCTCATCTGAAAGACGCACCTCTGACAATGCAGCACTCCCTCAGCACTGCACTGGAGTGGCAGCCTAGCTTTATGTGCTCAAGTCCCACTGAGCCACAGCTGACACCCTTCACCATAGTAAACAATTTGCTCAGATCAACTTTGCCAAATTTCCCTTCATAGTCACCTAAAATTCTCCTCTTTTCCAAGGAAATAAAGTTCAATTTCCGTCTTATCCCCTCAAATCTTAAATTCCTGATTTCGAGGAAGAAGAGATTATTGTAAGTAAGAATAGCCTTAATTTAGAAACTGTGAAAGCAAAACTACGTTTGTTACTTAATTTAATTACATACCTCACAAAATCCATTTGTTTGCAATGGCTGCCATGTGCTCAACGCCAAGAGACACTTGGGTAGTTGGGAGTTCTTCTCTGTGGACTGGCTTTGCATTGTACTGATGCAGGCATATAAAGATGGTAGAGATTGACAGGCAATACCACTGAGCTATCAGCAAGGGCTGCGTGAGCTCTAAGATCAGGGCTCCAGGAGGCAAAATGTTGCACCTTCTCGTAGTAATGCCAACCCCACCATCTCACAAAATCATGAGACAAACTCTTAAAAATCATGAGATTTGGTAAGAAATCATGAGTTGGTATTTTTTGGTTTATAAACCTCATTAGTGGCTTTATTTAAACTCTTAACAGGTCACAGCTCTTTATAAAAACTATGGGCTGGATTTTCAATGACCCGTGGAGTTGGGTTTGGAGGCATGTGGGGGGTTAAAGTTGCAGATTCGGGGGTCCCGACCCCATCCCGACTCCATTCCGCCTCCACGCAATTTTGATAAAACCGTGTGCGGTGTTCCCGACTCCGTCCCGCCTCCAAGAGGCGGGAGAGGCCATTAAAGCCCTTAACAAGCCCTAAATTGGCTCTGTAATGACATTTTGAAATGTTTTAGCTAGTTTAACCCTTTTCTAACGTGAAGCATGCCTGATGTGAAACACGCCAGTGAAACCTGGCGGGAGCACAATTGGATAGCTGACTATCAGCTGCAGGTCCACTATTACAACGGAGATGTGATGAAGGTAGTAGTAGTAGTAGGTAGTAGTAGTATTAGGTCTGAAAGTCGCCTCTGATGCTGCTGCATTGAATGTCTTCAGAGACTGCCGGGGCCTTTGGAGGACCTGGATGGAAAAAAAATTCTCTCTCTCTCTCTCTTCTCTCTCTCTCTCTCTCTCTCTCCCTCTCTGAGATGCTGCTCATTTTGCATCCAAGTCCTCTCACAGCAAAGGCCAGGCAATCTCTGAGACCAGACCAGGCAGTCTCTGACCTACAATGATGACATCATCAGAGGCGACTTTCAGACTGAAACCACAAATTGGTTCATGGGTTCCCACATGCTGGAACTCAATTGCCCAATTAAGTGAAAATTGCATCAATCTCCCACATCCAATTTCAGGCGGGTGGATAACATGAAATGCAGATGACACGACCCCAACCCCAGTATCAAAATCCAGCCCTATATAACTGCATCTGAAAATGCTTTACAAAAAACATTTTAAAAATTCTACCCGTTAGCGCCACCCTTCAGAAGTTGGGGTAAAATTTTCATTAAACGTCGCCTGCCTCCTGATTAATTCACGAGAGTTGGCGTAACTGAGCTCTGTCACAGCTGCTACAGATCTTTCAGATTATAAATGAGTTTGTCCAAAAGCATCTCACAGTATTTTGTTAAATCCTTGATTTGGAGCCCAGTCCTGTGAGTTCAGTTGAGTTTGATAAAAGACCCTTTAACTCAAACGAATTCCTTGCACTTAGTGCAGACAAATCCGACAGCAAATTTATTCCAGTCTGCCTGACTCATTTATCCCACGTTATAATACAGGCAGAGTCAGCTAGAAATACGTTCATCCCTTGTATTATTCCAGCCAGGATATCGCTGAAAATTAAAATATATAATAGGCGCTGCAGTGGTCCCTCCTCTATTTCAGGGTCCCGGATGTCACTTCACACTCAGCACAAACCCCAGGGAGAGGCAAACATTTCAAATAAACAATTAAAAAAAATATTCGTTCATGGGATGTAGGCGTCGCTGGCAAGGCCAGCATTTATTACCCATCCCTAATTGCCCTTGAGAAGCTGGTGGTGAGCCGTCTTATTGAACCGCTGCAGTCCGTGTGGTGAAGGTACTCGCACAGTGCTGTTAGGTAGGGAGTTCCAGGAATTTGACCCAGCGACGATGAAGGATTGGCGTTATATTTCCAAGTCAGGAGGGTGTGTGACTTGGAGGGGAACTCGGAGGTAATGGTGTTCCCATGCGCCTGCTGCCCTTGTCCTTCTAGGTGGTAAAGGTCGTGGGTTTGGGAGGTGCTTCGAAGAAGCCTTGGCGAGTTGCTGCAGTGCATCTTGTAGATGGTACACACTGCAGCCACGGTACGCCGGTGGTGGAGGGAGTGAATGTTTAAGGTGGTGGATGGGGTGCCAATCAAGCGGGCTGCTTTGTCCTGGATGGTGTCGAGCTTCTTGAGTGTTGTTGGAGCTGCACTCATCCAGGCAAACTAAAACTTCGGCTGCATAAAGAGCAGAGAGGAGACTCCTTGGGGATAGCAACATAAAATTACATTACAATCACATTATTATTTTTGCAACTTTTTAAAAAAATCTCGCGTAACTGTCCCGCACTACCTTCCTTTTTCACTGTGATTATCTACACGAACATTTTTGTGGCCTTCTGCGCATGCACGCGATATCCTGGAGCCACGCATGCGCACCCGATCGCCTTCTGCACATGCGCGCTATTTACCGAAGCCTCGCATACGCATTACCCAACAGTTGCGGCCTGCACCGTGGGCCATGCCTTCTTTGGCTCCATAAGGAGAAGGTCACTGGATCCTGGTCGCTGGTGGCTGGGTGCGGGCGGGGGGTGGGGGATAGTGGAGGGCAGAAGAGAGAGGATTGAAAGGGGCGAGAGAGAGGCAATCAGAGGGAGGAGAGAGAGGAGGGGAGATAGAGGAACTGAGAGAGAGGGGGACAGAGATGAGTGGGGAGAGAGAGAGGAGGGGGAGAGAGGATCGAAGGGGGAAGAGAGAGAATCGGAGGGGAGGGGAGAAGAGATCAGGAACTTGGGGAATCGGGAAAAACGTGATCCAGGTCTAAAGGGGGGGGGGAATGAGAGCAAGAATGTGGTCTAGATGGTAAGATGGCCCCACCCCCTTTACACCCATACCACGTTCTCCCTCTCCTCCCCCGAGACCTGGTTGATTTATCGGAACGCCCGGCGCATGTGTGGCAAGTAACATCATTGACTGGACGAAATCCGGAAGTCAAGACACTCACTATTCACTTCATATCCAATAAACCTGTTAACAATCCGTGACCCACACACAATGCCCAATCTAAGGTCAGGAACTTGTTGGGGGAAGAAGGTCAGGAACCTGGGGTGTCAGGGGGAGGGGAGGAATTTGGGCAGAGGGAGAAGGTCAGGAACCCAGGCGGGGAGGGTGGTGGGGGAAGTAGGTCAGGAACTTGGGTAGGGGGAGAAGGTCAGAAACCCGGGGTGGGGTGAGGAAGGTCAGGAACTCGGGGGATGGGAGGAAGGTTAGGAACTTGGGCGGGGAATGAGGTCAGGAACTTGGTTGAGGGGGTGGGAGAAGGTTTTAACCCGCGAGGGTGAGCCCTGTCTGTTCTCTGTGAGCTCTGTTCTGTCTGGAGCCTGGCAGTCAGAATGGCTCGAATTACACTTTGCAAAGTAACTGATCACTTAGGCAGGCAGGATCTAATTACACATTTCAGAGAAACTGCTGGGTGTGTCTTGTCCTCCAAGGGGACCAATCAGAAATCAGGTCTTGTCATCCAAGGTGACCAATCAGAAATCAGGTCTTGTCATCCAAGGTGACCAATCAGAAATCAGGTCTTGTCCTCCAAGGGGACCAATCAGAAATCAGGTCTTGTCCTCCAAGGTGACCAATTAGAGACCTGGTGTTGGAAATAAACACGACCTTTCTTTTTTGCAACCAAAGAAGCTTTGCTTTTCCGGCTCAGATGTTTGACGGCTCAGATTTTGACAGCTGAGAGAGGAGGGGAAGCTTCGCTCTGATATATTTACTGACTGAAACCCTCGACTCTGAATCCATGTGACTGTGTGCTGCCTGCCTCGGGTTTGGTCCTTGACTGTCACGTGACCGCAGAGATCTGTTCCTCACCCGCACGCCCGGATTTTGATTGGCTATCTTTCCTTCGCCCCTTCCTCCTTTTGGCCCGCGGCAACTAATGGTTTCAATGCTCGCGCGGGCTCGGTTGGATTCAAACCTGAAGCTGTTTCAGGTGCAGCAGCGGTTCGAAATCCTTCCTTTGCCCCAAAAGGAAAAGCATGAGTTTTTACAGAGATCGTGAGTTGGGGCAATTTTTTAATTAAAAATCGCTGTGTCTGGCGATTAATTCGCGAGAGTTGGCATCACTGTTCTCGTCAATCTGCTGCATGTTTATTCCTTTATTTGATGGCAAAACTATGCAGCGTACAGCAGTTAATGATTAATTTGGAGACAGCTTGGGTGAACTGTAAATCTGTGGAATAGTCTCCCTAAGGAGACGGTGGAAGCAGAAAGCGGTTGCGCTGAGTATATTGAGGAGGCCCGAGGACCAATTTCCATCGGTCACAGAGCGCCGAGCTGGACCCGAAAACAGGCCCAGACCAAAATCTACCCCATGGTTCCCACAGCTCTCCACCACTGGTGGTGTTTTCCTCGCCTCATGTCTGGGTTTGTTGTAGACTAATTGATAAGAGATTAATTGCAGTGATTAGGCAACAACTCAATGCTGTATCAGTTTTAAATTATGTTACAGTTATATAAAGCTCTGGTTGGACCCCATTTGGAGCACTGCATTCCGTTCTGGGCACCGCACATCAGGAAGGATATATTGGCCTTGGAGGGGATGCAGTGCAGATTCACCAGAATGATACCAGGGGGCTAAAAGGGTTAAATTATGAGGGCTAGTGTTGTCCAATAGAAATTGCTGACTAATCACAGATGTGACTATGGCAACACATGCGTTAGTTTTAGAGCTTTGTGCCTTAGTGGAAAAGGCCTTACATACACTGACACAAGCAGGTAAATGTACTTTACATGTATATATCTACCGAATAAACATCCACCACCATGCAGTACATAGAAACATAGAAACATAGAAAATAGGTACAGGAGTAGACCATTCGGTCCTTCGAGCCTGCACCGCCATTCAATGCGTTCATGGCTGAACATGCTACCTCAGTACCCCATTCCTGCTTTCTCGCCATACCCCTTGATCCCCTTAGTTGTGAGTGTTATATCTAACTCCCTTTTGAATATATTTAGCGAACTGGCCTCAACAACCTTCTGTGGAAGAGAATTCCATAGATTCACCACTCTCTGGGTGAAGAAGTTCCTCCTCAGCTCAGTCCTAAATGGCTTCCCCTTAATCCTTAGACTGTGACCCCTGGTTCTAGTTTTCCCTACCATTGGGAACATTCTGCCCGCATCTAATTTGTCTAAACCAGTCAGGATTTTAAATGTCTCTATAAGATCCCCCCTCATTCTTCTGAACTCCAGAGGATACAAGTTCAGTTGACCCAATCTTTCTTGATATGTCAGTCCGGCCATCCCAGGAATCAATCTAGTGAACCTTCGCTGCACTCCCTCAATAGCAAGAATGTCCTTCCTTATGTTAGGAGACCAAAACTGCGCACAATACTCCAGGTGTGGCCTCACCAAGGCCCTGTACAACTGTAGCATCACCTCCCTACTCCTGTACTCAAATCCCCTTGCTATGAAGGCCATCATTCCGTTTGCTTTCTTGACTGCCTGCTGCACTTGCATTCCCACCTTCAGTGACTGATGAACCATGACGCCCAGGTCTCGTTGCACGTCCCCTTTCCCTAATCTGCCACCATTCAGGTAATAGTCCGCCTCTCTATTTTTACCACCAAAGTGGATAACCTCACATTTATCCACATTGTACTTCATCTGCCATACATTTGCCCATTCACCCAACCTGTCCAAGTAACCAAGGAAGTGAAGCAGTCACGACAATCAAAGAAACACTTGCACATTCTGCTTTTCATCTTACCATTTTACCAACAAACACAGAAGGTTAAAGTATTTTATTCGTTCCTGGGATGTGGACGTCACTGGCAAGGCCAGCATTTATTGCCCATCCCTAATTGCCCTTGAGAAGGTGGTGGTGAGCCGCCTTCTTAAACCGCTGCAGTCCGTGTGGTGAAGGTACTCCCACAGTGCTGTTAGGGAGGGAGTTCCAGGATTTTGACCCAGCGACGATGAAGGAACAGCAATATACTTCCTAGTCAGGATGGTGTGTGACTTGGAGGGGAACTCGGAGGTGGTGGTGTTCCCATGCGCCTGCTGCCCTTGTCCTTCTAGGTGGAAGAGGTCGCGGGTTTTGGAGGTGCTGTTGAAGAAGCCTTGGCGAGTTGCTGCAGTGCATCTTGTAGATGGTACACACTGCAGCCACGGTACGCCGGTGGTGGAGGGAGTGAATGTTTAAGGTGGTGGATGGGGTACCAATCAAGCGGGCTGCTTTGTCCTGGATGGTGTCGAGCTTCTTGAGTGTTGTTGGAGCTGCACTCATCCAGGCAAGTGAAGAGTATTCAATCACACTCCTGACTTGTGCCTTGTAGATGGTGGAAAGGCTTTGGGGAGTCAGGAGGTGAGACACTTGCCGCAGAATACCCAACCTCTGACCTGCTCTTGTAGCCACAGCTCTGTGCCTGGATAATTTTTGGATAATTTTACAGCTTCATGATCATTTTTATTTCCAGATTTTTTTTAAAAACTGAATTCAAATTCTTAAGCAGCCTTGGTGGGATTATGAACTCACGATATTCCGGATTATTGAGTCCAGTAAGATAACCACTATGCTGATGTACCCATTTAGCTGTGCATTGCATTTATCTGCTTAGGCACCTCTTAGATTGCTTTTCTGCATCGCTTGAGTGGGTGAGCCTCCGCAAGATCCTGCCAATTCATTGGCAGGATAGGCGCACCAACGTTAGTGTTCTCGCTCAGGCCAACATCCCCAGCATCGAAGCTTTGACCACGCTCGATCAGCTGCGATGGACGGGCCACATCGTCCGCATGCCCGATACGAGACTCCCAAAACAAGCGCCTGTACTCGGAGCTCCGACACAGCAAGAGAGCCCCAGGTGGGCAGAAGAAACGCTTCAAGGACACCCTCAAAGCCTCCTTGAAAAAGTGCAACATCCCCACCAACACCTGGGAATCCCTGGCCCAAGACCGCACAAAGTGGAGGAGAAGCATCCGAGAAGGCGCCGAACACCTCGAGTCTCTTCGCCGGGAGCAAGCGGAAGCCAAGCGCAAACAGCGGAAGGAGCGCACGTCAACCCAAGCACCCCACCCACCCGCCCCTTCAACCACCGTCTGCCCCACCTGTGACAGAGACTGTAGGTCCCGCATTGGACTCATCAGTCACCTGAGAACTCATTTTTAATGTGGAAGCAAGACATCCTCGGTTCCGAGGGACTGCCGAAGAAGAAGAAGAAGCGTTTATCTGCTTAGGCACCTCTTAGAGATTGCTTTTCCACATTGCTTGAGTGGGTGAGCACATCGCTGGGAGGGGCCCTGTGGTCCAGCGCTCCCTCCGGGAAGCAGCACCGGCAGAGAGCTTGACCACCAGAGCAGCACTCCTACTGAATCACTCTATGTACTGAGAATTTCATAAATTTACTTCCTACAGCTGTGCCCTGCACTCCACTTGAACCTGAGTGAAGGGTTATGTTGAAGGAAAACATCTCACCAGGGATCCTTCTTCCAGAGGCAGTTTATATTAGTTTAATTTTGCAGCCAAAACAAAGGCAAAGCAATCTCATTAAGATTCCTTTCTTTTTCATCTGAATATTTACTAAAAGAACTAAAAATAGAATATATCACTGCAAGCAGCTGTATGATAATGATAAGCATCTCTACCCATGAGGCCAACCATGACTCACTAGAGTCTTGTTGCTCTTGAGGCGGCAGTTATCAGATCGTGCTCCTGACCTTGAGCTGTCCTCTGTAAAGTTTGCACTAGCCCGTTACTTCGCAGCAGTTTAAGGAATCGGGTAATAATGGCCTCTATCAAGAGCGGGGGCTCGGGAATCGGGGGCTCTGGAATCAGGGGGGCTCTGGAATCAGGGGCTCAGGAATCAGGGGCTCTGGAATCAGGGGCTCTGGAATCAGGGGCTCTGGAATCAGGGGGGCTCTGGAATCAGGGACTCTGGAATCAGGGGCTCTGGAATCAGGGACTCTGGAATCGAGAAGGGCTCTGGAATCAGGGGCTCTGGAATCAGGGGCTCTGGAATCAGGGGCTCTGGAATCAGGGGCTCTGGAATCAGGTTCTCTGGAATCAGGGGCTCTGGAATCAGGGACTCTGGAATCGAGAAGGGCTCTGGAATCAGGGGCTCTGGAATCAGGGGGGCTCTGGAATCAGGGGCTCTGGAATCAGGGGCTCTGGAATCAAGAAGGGCTCTGGAATCAGGTTCTCTGGAATCGGGGGCTCTGGAATCAGGGGCTCAGGAATCAGGGGCTCTGGAATCAGGGGCTCTGGAATCAGGGGCTCTGGAATCAGGGGGGCTCTGGAATCAGGGACTCTGGAATCAGGGGCTCTGGAATCAGGGACTCTGGAATCGAGAAGGGCTCTGGAATCAGGGGCTCTGGAATCAGGGGGGCTCTGGAATCAGGGGCTCTGGAATCAGGGGCTCTGGAATCAAGAAGGGCTCTGGAATCAGGTTCTCTGGAATCGGGGGGCTCTGGAATCAGGGGCTCTGGAATCAGGGGGCTCTGGAATCAAGAAGGGCTCTGGAATCAGGGGCTCTGGAATCAGGGGCTCTGGAATCAGGGGGGCTCTGGAATCAGGGGGCTCTGGAATCAAGAAGGGCTCTGGAATCAGGGGGCTCTGAAATCAGGGGTCTCTGGAATCAGGGGGCTCTGGAATCAGGGGGCTCTGAAATCAGGGGGCTCTGGAATCAGGGGGCTCTGAAATCAGGGGGCTCTGAAATCAGGGGGCTCTGGAATCAGGGGGCTCTGGAATCAGGGGTCTCTGGAATCAGGGGCTCTGGAATCGGGGGCTCTGGAATCAGGGGGCTCTGGAATCAAGAAGGGCTCTGGAATCAGGTTCTCTGGAATCAGGGGTCTCTGGAATCAGGGGGCTCTGGAATCGGGGGCTCTGGAATCAGGGTTAGATCTGCACTTTAGAGGGAGCTTCACTCTGTCTCTGACTTGTGTTGTAGCTGACCTGGGAGGGCTTCTTGCTGATATCTGGAGCCTGAAAAGAAAGGTGTTCCATTCTAACGGCCATCTAACTAAATAACATCAGTTAGTTTCTGATTGATCTCAGAAAGTGCTTTTTTACAGCAATTACACTCTGTATCCTTAAAGCAACAGTTCAACTTAAATACAACTGTGTCTTAGCAGCAGTAATGGCAAATTGTGACAGAAGTCAGCTCTGTAGAATAGAACAGTTTTCCCACTCGGGCAGCATCTCGCATTGCCAGGTGAGCTGTAGGATAGGTTATATGCCCCGTGAATACAGATTAGCTTCAGATGAGCTGCACCTAGTTATACAAGTGTGACAGTCCAACAGTTATCCTTGGTGTCTCTGAGTGAGATTGCCAATTTAAAGCAGGTGTTATGTGGTGAGTCACGCCCACTAGGAACTGGCCTGAGACTGGCCAAACTCATTTCAGATAGGGCCCATGCAGGGAGAAGAATTTCATCCCAGGGGTATTCAATATTTAGGAAAGATAGGCAAAAAAGAGAGGGAGGTGGGGTAGCACTGCTGGTTAAAGAGGGGATTAACACAATTGAAAGGAAGGATAGTAACTCTGATGATGCGGAATCTGTATGGGTAGAACTGAGAAATAACAAGGGGCAGAAAACGTTAGTGGGAGTGGTATATAGACCTCCAAACAGTAATACAGAGGTTGGGGATGGCATTAAAAGGGAAATTAGAGAAGCATACAGTAAGGGAACAGCAGTTATCATGGGTGACTTTAATTTGCATATAGATTGGGCTAACCAAATTAGTAAAAATACTGTGGAGGAGGAATTCCTAGAATGTTTATGGAATGGTTTTCTGGAACAATATGTCGAGGAACCAACCAGAGATCAGGCCATCTTAGACTGGGTATTATGTAACGAGAAAGAATTAATTAGCAATCTTGTTGTATGAGGCCCCTTGGGTCAGAGTGATCATAATATGATAGAATTCTTCATTAGGATGGAGAGTGAAGTAGTTGACTCAGAGACTAGGATCCTGAATTTAAATAAAGGAAACTACGATGGTATGAGGCGCGAATTGGGTAGGATTGATTGGGGAATGTCACTCAAAGGGTTGATGGTGGATAGGCAATGGCAAACATTCAAAGACTGCATGGATGAACTACAGAATTTGTTCATCCCAGTGTGGCATAAGAATAAAACAAAAAGGGTGACTCAACCGTGGCTAACAAGGAAAATTAGGGATAGCATAAGATCCAAGGAGAGGGCATATAAATTGGCTAGAAAAAGCGGTAAGCCTGAGGATTGGGAGCAGTTTAGGATTCAACAAAGGAGGACAAAGGGATTAATTAAGAAGGGGAAAATAGAATATGAAAGTAAGCTTGCAGAGAACATAGAAACTGACTGTAAGAGCTTTTATAGATATGTGAAGAGAAAAAGATTAGTGAAATCAAGTGTAGCTCCCTTGCAGTCAGAAGCGGGGGAAGTTATAATGGGGAACAAAGAAATGGCAGACCAATTAAATGCATATTTTGGTTCTGTCTTCACAAAGGAGGACACAAATAACCTCCCAGAGATGTTGGAGAACATAGGGTCTGATGAAAGGGAGGAACTGAAAGAAATCAGTATTTGCAGGGAAATAGTGTTAGGGAAATTGACGGGATTGAAGGCCGATAAATCCCCAGGGCCTGATAATCTACATCCTAGGGTACTTAAGGAAGTGGCCTAGAAATAGTAGATGCATTGCTGATCATCTTCCAACATTCGATGGAATCTGGAACTGTACCCATGGATTGGAGGGTAGCTAATGTTACCCCACTATTCAAAAAGGGTGGTAGAGAGAAAGCGGGGTATTACAGACCAGTAAGCCTGACATCGGTAGTGGGGAAAATGCTAGAGTCCATTATAAAGGATGTAATAGCTGAGCACTTGAAAAACAGTGACAGGATCGGACAAAGTCAACATGGATTTACAAAAGGTAAATCGTGCTTCACTAATCTACTGGAATTTTTTGAGGATGTAACTGGGAAAATAGATAAGGGAGAACCAGTAGATGTGGTGTATTTGGACTTTCAAAAGGCTTTCGATAAGGTCCCGCATAAGAGATTAGCGTGTAAAGTTAAGGCACATGGGGTACCGCAGGGATCGGTCCTTGGACCCCAGCTATTCACAATATACATTAATGATCTAGATAAGGGAACTAAATGTAATATCTCCAAGTTTGCAGATGACTCAAAGCTGGGTGGGCGTGTGTGCTGCGAGGAGGATACTGAGAAACTCCAGGATGATTTGGACAGGTTGGGTGAGTGGGCAGAAGCGTGGCAGATGCAATATAACGTGGATAAATGGGAGGTTATCCACTTTGGTGTCAAAAACAGAAAGGCAGACTATTATCTGAATGGCAATAGATTGGGAGAAGGGGAAGTGCAACGAGACCTGGGTGTCCTTGTGCACCAGTCGCTGAAGGTAAGCATGTAGGTGCAGCAGGCGGTGAAGAAGGCAAATGGTATGTTGGCCTTCGTAGCGAAAGGGTTTGAGTATAGGAACAGGGATGTCCTGCTGCAGTTGTACAGGGCGTTGGTGAGACCAAACCTTGAGTACTGTGTGCAGTTTTGGTCGCCTTATCTGAGGAAGGATGTTCTTGCCATGGAAGGAATTCAGTGAAGATTCACAAGGCTGATACCTGGGATGGCAGGAATGACATATGAGGAGAGATTGGGTCGATTGGGCTTATACTCGCTGGAGTATAGAAGAATGAGAGGAGATCTCATCGAAACATATAAAATTCTGACAGGTCTGGACAAACTAGATTCAGGAAGAATGTTCCCGATGGTAGGAGAGTCCAGAACCAGGGGTCATAATCTAAGGATAAGGGGTAAGCCATTTAGGACAGAAATTAGGAAGAATTTCTTCACCCAGAGAGTGGTGAACCTGTGGAATTCTCTACCACAGAAGGTAGTTGAGGCCAAGTCATTAAATCTATTCAAGAATGAGTTAGATATATTTCTTAAAGCTAAAGGTATCAAGGGATATGGGGAGAAGGCAGGTACAGGGTACTGAGTTTGGATGATCAGCCATGATCTCATCGAATGGCGGAGCAGGCTCGAGAGGCCGAATGGCCTACTCCTGCTCCTATCTTCTATGTTTCTATGTTTCTATATTGCATTGGGATGGATTGAAACCCATGTTCCAGTGTAAAAGGACAGTGTGCTCAGTCACTGCACCGTTTAGTCCCCTTGATACCAGGGTCGGTAAATAGCCAAAGTCTGATGAATGGTTAAAATGACTGAAGAAGGATTTATGGTTCAGATGTTGCACAATTGCTTCAGACAGCTGTCCTTTTGTTTATTGAGCTGCAGCATAGCCAGCTGTAACTGAACACAATGAGTAAGGACAGATGTATCAAATATTTATCAAATGTACTGTGGTATCTCAAAATTGGAGCACGCTATGATGAAGTAGGACAAATGCTTCGAAGACTCTGGTGTGCACCCTATCACCAAAAGAGAGGTGTTAGAGGTCTTCGAGATTATGAAAGGGTTCGATAGGGTCGACGTAGAGAAGATGTTTCCACTTGCGGGCGAGACCATAACTAGAGGGCCATCAATCTAAGATAGTCACTATTACAAAATTCAGGAGAAACTACTTTACCCAGAGAGTGGTGAGAAGGTGGAACTCTCTACCACATGGAGTAGTGGAGGCAAATAACATAGATGCATGTAAGGGGAAGCTAGATAAGCACATGAGGGAGAAAGGAATAGAAGAATATGTTGATGGGCATCGATGAAGAGTGGTGGGAGGAGGCTCGAGTGGAAGATAAACACCAGCATAGACCAGCTGGGCCAAATGGCCTGTTTCTGTGCTGTAAATATTTTGTAATAACAACTACAACAACAACTTGTATTTATATAGCGCCTTTAATGCAGTAAAACGTCCCAAGGCGCTTCACAGGAGTAGTGTAAGACAAAAAATTTGATACCGAGCCACATAAGGATAAATTAGGGCAGGTGATCAAAAGCTTGGTCAAAGAGGTAGGTTTTAAGGAGCGTCTTAAAGGAGGAAAGAGAGGTAGCGAGGCGGAGAGGTTTAGGCAGGGAATTCCAGAGCTTAGGGCCTTGGCAGCTGAAGGCACGGCCACCAAAGGTTGAGCGATTATAATCAGGGATGCTCAAGAGGGCAGAATTAGAGGAGCGCAGAGATCTCGGGGGGTTGTAATACTTTGTAATACATACAAATCTTCCCTCACAATACTGTAATATTTTATTTGCCTCACTTACACACAAGTTTTTCTGAGAGCTTATTAGCTAGCTCTGTATTATTTTTTCTCCATGCAATCATTTTGAATACAATAGAAATGGCTGGATGATTAATTTGCTGTAAATGAGTTTGGGCACTCTCAATCCAGGTCAGCCGCTCTATGTGCTGCTTGGACCAACTGGGTGAGTTGAGGAACCTCTCAAGGGGTGACATTCCTCTTTAGCAAAAAACGGGACATGGCCTCTTTCTCTCCAGAACTCAGTGATGAAATTGCGGCCCTGAATTCTCGGCCGGCGGCATAGCTAAGGAGCACGCGCCGACATCCGAAGGAAATCCCCACTTATATCGTGCGGACCTCCCCTGACCCCACCCCCTTCGAGAACGTGCCTTCAAACGCTGCAGAGTTGCCGCAGCGCAGTGCCCCACGGAGCCCAGGAGCGCACCGCTTGAGCGTACGCGAACCAGGGGTCTCGCGGGGCGGTGCTCCTTTCACTTCCTGACTCTTAGCCAGTCAGGAAACAGAGGCGATTGCTGGTTTGTGTGATGTTTGGAAGACAAGGCGGCATCAGGCATTCATTAAACAGCACAGACCGAAGCTTCATGGAGGTACAAACCGCGAGCTGACAGGAGTACATCACATTTACATTCACGGTATCAGCCACAGCAAACTGCGTAAGCTTGGCAGCAACTGAAATCTTCAAAAACAACAAATAATGGGGCAATGTTTATTTTAACATTCTGACAACATTGTATAAATCAGAGCATTTATCTTTGTGCTGGGAACCTGACAGACAGTTGATCTAATTAATACTCCCGAAGTGAAATTCTGGGTAAACTCATCGGGACCTTTCTTTGTCTCTCCTTTGTATGGATATAGGCGACTCCGCAGTGGAATCTAACACTAAAAGGCTGCCATTATAATAAATTCTGTAACTGCAATCTTCTCTTGGTAACGATGTCATTGTAAATCTCTCATTGGAACAAAGTAAGTTTATTAAAATTTCACAAACATCAAGGGCTGGATTTTCATAGACCCGTGGAGGCGGGTTTGGAGGCATGTGGGGGGTTAAAATTGCGAAAACTGGCGGGCGGACACAAGTCTGCCTCCATCCCGCCTCCACGCAATTTTCATTAAATCGTGTCTGCTGGTCCCGACTCCGTCCCGCCTCTAAGAGACGGGATAGGCTGTTAAGGCCCTTAACAAGCACTAAATTGCCTCTATAATGCCATTTTGAAAGGCTTTTGTGATTTTAACCCTTGTTCTACGTGAAGCACGCCTGTTCTGAACCACGATTGTGAAACCTGGCGGGAGCACATTTCGAAAGCTGACTATCAGCTGCAGGTCCACTATTACAATGGAGAAGTAGTAGTAGGAATAGGGCTGCTGCTGGTCGTCCTCTCACAGCAACGGTCTCTCTCTCTCTCTCTCTCTCTCTCCTCATTTTGCATCCAGGTCCTCTCACAGCAAAGGCCAGGCAGTCTCTGAAGACCTTCAATGCAGCAGCAATGATGACATCATCAGAGGCGACTTTCAGACTGAAACCACTAATTGGTTCATGGGTTCCCACATGCTGGAACTCAATTGCCCATTTAGGTGAAAATTGCATCAATCTCCCACATCCAATTGCAGTCGGGTGGATAACACGAAAAGTGGATAACACGACCCCAACCCGCCCCAGTATCAAAATCCAGCCCCAATTGTTCCAAACTTCTTCTTACACATACTGGCAATACAAGTCTCCTCGTTACTTTACACTCTGAGGGGGAGAAATCCCCGTTTGGGGCGCTAATTTTTAAAAGTTTGAAAAGTTAGCGCCAGGCGCTAACGATTTCAAACATTTGAAAAATTCACTGCTTGCGCTTCAGGAAGGAAGTGGAGCGCTAAATCACGCACTCCACTTCCTTCTTGGCGCGCAATCGGCAGCAGGCGGGGCGGAGACTTCAGCAACGCTGCACACTGGGCCGTGCAGCGCTGCCGCGTTCAAAGGCTCCTTCCCTCCCTTAAAGGGAAGGGCCATCGCTGCAGGCTCTGTAACAAAAAAAAAATTCCTACCTGGACCACCAAGGCAGCCGCGATCCAGCGCGATCAGCCCGGCACTCAAGTAGAGCGCTGATCGATCGCGGGCAGGAACCCGTGAAAAAAACTGGAACAAGAAAGGTAAGTTTTTTTTTCACTTACCTCGGCCACCTCACCTTTAACCACCGCCCCTGAAGCGGCCGGCCGCCCGCCCGATGCACGCCTCCTGCAGCTGTCGGTGTTTTCGACCGGCACTGCTGCAGGGGGCGGAAGTCAATTTCGGGTCCGGGGCGATGTGCACGGCGATGACGTCACGCTCTCCGGGCGAAGGAGATCGGAGCGCAACGCCTTAGCACCGCCGCAAAACTCCCGCTGCATACGGCGGGAGTCGATGTCAGCTTACAAACACTTCATTATGATAACCTCTTAAAACAAATCTCCTATTGTCTTGTTACAGATCTCTTTGTAATACAATTTTCTCATCCGGTTCCCTTCCTCTGTGCAACAGTTTTATGCTGTGTGCCCCTGCTCATTAGGAACTGGATTTAGACTGCCCAAACTCATTTCACATAGGGCCCATATAGCCAACATACAGAAGAGACTTTCATCT
Source organism: Squalus acanthias (assembly GCA_030390025.1). NCBI lineage: Eukaryota > Metazoa > Chordata > Chondrichthyes > Squaliformes > Squalidae > Squalus > Squalus acanthias. The sequence continues at coordinate 14,921,833 of CM059426.1, forward strand.
CAATGTTCTGGTCCAGATTTGGTTTTGGAGGTGAAAGGCCAGTGTCTAAGTTACTGGACCACCCAGTTTCCCCCATTTCTACTCTAAGTGTTAGCTTGGTTCAGTTGGTAGATGGTTGTGCATTCAAGTCCTACTCCAGGTTTTGAGTGCATAATCTAGGTTGACACTTCAGTGCAGTACTGAGAGAGATCTGCATTGCCAGAGGTGCTGTCTTTCAGGTGTAGATGTTAAACTGAGGTGCTATCAATTAAAATGAATCCTCTGTGACTGTGGTGCATTATCCTTCTTTGTGGAGGTGAAAGATCCCTTGGCGCTATTTGAAAAAGAGCAGTAAGATGTCCTGACCAACATCCTTCCCTTAATATCCTTTAGATGTTGTTAGTTAATTGCTTTAATATGCTATTGGTGGGACCTTGCTGTGTGCAAAACGTGGCTGCTGTGTTTACCTACTAAACAACAGTAGCTGCACTTCAAAGCAAATTATTGGTTGTGAAATGTTTTGGGCTGTCGTGAGGACATCATAACGTGCTATATAAATGCTCTGACTTGGAAATTCTGCATGGGGTTCTCCCAGTCTCCTGCTGTTGCGCTGATTTGCACTGTCAGCTGTGGCTAAGTGGGTAACACACTCACTTCTGAGTCAGAAGGTTGTGGGTTCAAGTCCCACGCCAGGGACTTGAGCACAACAAATCTAGGCTGACACTCCAGTGCAGTGCTGAGGGAGTGCTGCACTGTTGGAGGTGCCGTCTTTCGGATGAGACGTTAAACCGAGGCCCCGTCTGCCCCCTCAGGTGGATGTAAAAGATCTCACGGCACTATTTCGAAGAAGAGCAGGGGAGTTCTCCCCGGCGTCCTGGCCAATATTTATCCCTCAATCAACATCACTAAAAACAGATTATCTGGTCATTATCGCATTGCTGTTTGTGGGAGCTCGCTGAGTGCAAATTGCCACATTTCCTACATTACAACAGTGACTCCACTTCAAAAAGTACTTCATTGGCTGTAAAGCGCTTTGAGATGTCCGGTGGTTGTGAAAGGCGCTATAGAAATGCAAGTCTTTCTTTGCTGAAGTTACAGCAGGACGTTGGGAGAAACCCCACAGAATTTCAGGGTCTTGCTATTTATCCCATTAAAGTGGTTCATATACCTTTATAAAATCTGAGATCTTGTTTTTCAAGCAGAGCAGCTTTATCTTATCTACTATCTCCTCTTAGCCCATTCTTGTAGCATCAGGATCCATCTCGTGGTGACCAGAACTGTAGGCAATACTGCAGATACGGCCTGTCAAAGGCACAGTACAGCCCCAGAATTTCACCCTCTCTGGCAATAACAGCTGAACCACAGGTAGTGATATTACTGAGTGGTTTGAGCTACAATGACACCTTTCTGAATTTCACTGCCTCATACAGCGGAATCAAACTTTGTATTTATTACAACATCCCGCAGTCACACCACTCAAAAAAAGTAATGTGTGTGAAGCGCTTTGACGTGTTTCTGACAGACACGATAAGGCGCTCAGTAATTTCAAGCTATTATTTTTTTCATTAACAAAGTTGTTGAGGAGTCGAAAAAAATCTTGCCACAAAATTATTCATTTGTAGTAAAAAAAAACACTTAGGAAAAAACTTCTTGTTCCCAGCGATGTCATTCAAGTGAAGGCACTTTGGACCAGGTATAGCACTCACACAGACGATTCATGATTAATGAGCTTTAGTTCCACATGGACATGCTAAGTCAGGTCCCATAATGTTCTCTGTCTCATTTTAAATGGACATGAAATTTTAATCAGCTTTTAAATTTTGCCTGGCAAAAATATAAATATTAATATAAGAATACATTTTTTAAATGTATTTTTATACAGGCTGCACTGCTGGTGTGTGAGCTGTATCTTCATCTTCTTCTTCTTAGGCAGTCCCTCGGAACCGAGGATGACTTGCTTCCACATTAAAAATGAGTTCTCAGGTGACTGCTCAGTCCAGTGCGGGACCTACAGTCTCTGTCACAGGTGGGGCAGACGGTGGGTGAAGGGGCAGGTGGGTGGGGTGCTTGGGTTGACGTGCACTCCTTCCGCTGTTTGCGCTTGGCTTCCGCTTGCTCCCGGCGAAGAGACTCGAGGTGTTCGGCGCCTTCCCAGATGCTTCTCCTTCACTTCGTGCAGTCTTGGGCCAGGGATTCCCAGGTGTCGGTGGGGATGTTGCACTTTTTCAAGGAGGCTTTGAGGGTGTCCTTGAAGCGTTTCCTCTGCTCACCTGGGGCTCTCCTGCCGTGTCGGAGCTCCGAGTAGAGCGCTTGTCTTGGGAGTCTCGTATCGGGCATGCGGACGATGTGGCCCGTCCATCGGAGCTGATCGAGCGTGGTCAAAGCTTCGATGCTGGGGATGTTGGCCTGAGCGAGAACACTGATGTTGGTGCGTCTATCCTGCCAATGGATTTGCAGGATCTTGCGGAGGCAGCGTTGGTGGTACCTCTGCGTCTAGCTGTCAGGACTCTATGGAATTTACGCTGACAGAGTACCTGAAGTTTGTCTGCTGTAACAACCTGTAAGTAAAACACAATAAGGTAGGTCCAGACTTTGCTGGAGCGGGGAGCATCTCGCGGCATGTCCCGTTAGTCAGACTTGTTTGTGCACCTTTAGGTATTAAAATGTTTTTGCCCACAAAGTTGCTGGAAGTGCGAGCTGGTAACGGTGCAGGGAGAGCAGCAGGGCATCTGGGGCCTTGGTGAATGACGGGACAGACAGTCTATCTCGTCAACCAATGAGATATAGAGGAAGGACTGAGAAGGAGGGTGAATTAGAGGGGGCGCATTCAATGTCAAATCAGGTACATAAAGAGATAAAAAGAGAGATTGGATTCAGAGAGAGAGACAAAAGAGACAGAAAGGAAAAGTAAGAAAAAAAAATTAAAAGTTTAAAATTTGACATTTTTAAAATCTCCTGAAACAATTCATAACCTGAAGGAATGAGACTCCCACACTTATAATTGTTCACTTTCTGGGCAAGAGAGGTTGTTTGGCAGTCATCAACAATTATCACATTGCTAAAAGTGTACTTACGCTATTAATTACTCGACTTAACTTTCTGTGGCGAGTTTAATGGGCAATTAATGTGCAAGTGCTGCAACTTCATGAAACTCACGGGGTGGTTAAGCGCGAGATGCTGTTTTCGCGAAGCTACCGGCGGAGCGGCACAAATCGGCCAGCAGCTTGTGGCGATTCACAGTTCAGGGGGTATCTCTTCCTCGCTTCACGTTGCTGGTCGATTTGCACATTAATAGCCGTACGCCATTCAGTCGCTGTTACTTTTACAGCAAGTTCTGGCCCAATAAGCCTTGAGGTAAAATGTGTTGTTTCTCTCAGTGATTCTTATCTCTATTACTAATTTTATCCGGCTTTGGCCATTGGTGTTAATGGGCCTATTCTCAGCATCCTCGGTCAGCCTTCTCTCGTGTGCAGCTCCATGCCTGATTTCTATGCAAGCTCTTTCGTGAGAACATGACAAAGCCTAGCCGAAAAGGTCATTTGACCCATCAAACCCATTCCATCCGCACAATGCCAATGGTTTGCTCCATCGTGGATTTCAGTCAACTTGTTTTATTTGTTGGAAGCACGGTTTGCAAAATCTTTCCCTTCAAATGCTTGCTTTTATAAAGCACCTTATCATGCTACCAACATATCTCAAAATCACTGCACACACTGAATTACTTTTTTAAGCAATGCAGTGACTGTTGTGTTGGAAAGTTTTTAATTTTTTTATTGGCATTTGTTAAAGGAGGCGAGTGAGACTTCAGGAGAACATTGATGATCCTGTTGATGTTTCTGCCATTGCCATTTACATCCCATCTGAACCATCTTTTGTTTCTTAACTTGTCCCATTACCATCTCCTTTTGCCTTGCACCATCATCTCTCTTTTAATCTCTCCTGCCTTCCATCCTATCACAGACCTTCCCTTTGTTCTTTCCTCCCCTCCTCCCTTTTCCTGCCCCTACACTTGCTTAAAAATCTGTTACATCTCCAACTTTTTCCAGTTCTGGCGAAGGGCCATCGACCTGAAACGTTAACGCTGTTTCTCTCTCCACAGATGCTGCCTGGCCTGCTGAGTATTTCCAGCATTTTCTGTTGTTGTTCATGGAGAATATTCCTGCTCTTTGAGTACTGCCATGGGATTTTTAATATCCCCCAAAAGGAAGAGGTGACCTCAGTTCGAGGTCTCACTTGAAGGATGTTAGAATCATAGAATCATACAGCACAGAAGGAGGCCATTCGGCCCATCGTGCCTGTGCCGGCTCTTTGAAAGAGCGATCCAATTGGACCCACTCTCCCTGCTCTTTCCCCATAGCCCAGCAAATATTTCCTTTTCAAGTATTTATCCAATTCTCTTTTGAAAGTTTTTTTTATTGAATCCGCTTCCACCACCCTTTCGGGCAGTGCATTCCCTCTATTGTCTACCATCTTCATTAATGCAGCAGTCCCTCAGTACTGCAATAGAGGGCTGGATTTTACCAACCTCGGCGGATCTGTGGCAGGCGATGTCGGTGGCGGGTCCCGGCCTCGCTGCTGGCTCCAGCCCGCTGTCCAAAATGATTTTTCCCTGATTGGGCTTGTTAAGCCCGTCCAGCGCGTTTGCCAGCCAACTGAAGGAAGCGGGTCTGATGACATCATTTGATGACGCGTCATCAGACGGTTTCCTTAAAGGGATCATGTACAGAGGTGCACAGCTGCACCCAGGCTCTCCCATGACTCCCTCCATATGCTTATGGAGGGAGTCACAGCACGCAGGGAGGTTCTCTTCACTTCCAAGGGGCGGAAGAGACCTCTCCAGGAGACCAATGCAGCCTGGTTGCACATTGCACAGGAGGACACAAGCAGGGATGTCGTCAGGAGGTCCAGGCTGCAGTGGCGCAAACCTTTCAACGATCTCAATAGATCACGAAACGTTACTGCAAAGACACACTCAACCTCATCCTCCTCAGACCCCGACCCCATCACTCTGCCTTCCCTACCCTACCCCTGCACATCCTTACTCACACCAACTTACCTTACACCTCCACCCATCCCTCTCTATCTACATTATCACTTCCTCATCTCACTAACCACCCCTCACACTCACCCTCATCCTAGTCCAATCATACCAACTAACAACACACAAGGGTAGGCACTTATGTGTTTTAGCCAATGCTCATGTGAAGTTTCTGTTAATGTTCTGTCAAACATTGAAACCATTATTTTCAACACTTTGCGTTCTTCAACAGATTTGTGTGCACCTTTGGAAGTGGCTTAGTGAGTTGCAGTGAATGGTGATGAGTGTGAAAGGAATGGCTTGGGCATTGTAGGGATGCTTTATGGTGTTGGTGTGATGTGGTGCCAACCTGGCGCATCATGTGGCAGCCAGGGTGTACCGCATCAAGTGAAGTAAATGTGGCCATGGTGAAGCCATCCCTGGCGTCCCGGGCAGCAATGTGGTCAGGTGCTGATGCCTGGTGTCCTGTGCAGCATCAGTTGATTGCGGAGAATGTTGGTGTTGTTGTTGGTGCTGCTGGTGTTGGGGCTGATCGTGGTGGGATTCTGATAACTAAGGTGAGATAGTTTCAAAGGCACTGATGCTGATGTAATAGATGGCAGGTAAAGTTAAGATGACAGAAGCGCTGGTGAGAGAGGTTGTTCCAATGAGAATTTACTCCAAACACTTGCAACATGCATAAAGCTCAATCTGTCTTCCAAATGCAGTAAGCAACAGCTTCTGAGCTTGGAAAGTGAACAGCTGTGAGATGGGAGCTTTTATAGCACATTTGAAGCTGTCAAGTAAGGAGATGATTCCAAGGTCATACAACTCCCGACCTGCTTACCTGGCGAGATCCCCAAGCAGCGTGGACCCCGTGGGCAACCTCGTAAAATGTAAAGGTGAGCTCAAAATACTTCTTAATGGGCTGTTAACAAGGTCATAATGACCTGAATTGCCTTCCCCGCCGCTGCGTGTCAGGTCTGTTCAGCGCTGACAGACCCGACATCTGGGAAAGGTGCGTGGCAGTGGGTTGACAGCGGGGTCTCGACCCGCTGACAAAAAAAAAAACATTTTCCCACCCGACCCACCACCGAATGCACCCACTGACCCCCCCGAAAAATTCCCCCCAAAGTGTCAGGCCAGTTCATGCACTCAAGTCTGGTGTGGCCCTTTCACTTACAACCTTCCATCCCAGCAGTGAGAGTGCTAAGGGAACACTCCCTGATCGCAAAGGTAAATGAGGCAAAACTTCACCAATACCTATCTGACCTTACGTCTTACATTATACATGCTTGCCTGATTGCCTTATTCCACCTGAGATTTTCACAGTCCAGTAGCTCAGAAACCATTATGTGGAGTTTGCACATTCTCCCCGTGTCTGCGTGGGTTTCCTCCGGGTGCTCCGGTTTCCTCCCACAGTCCAAAAATGTGCGGGTTAGGTTGATTTGGCTATGATAAATTGACCCTTAGTGTTAGGGGGGATTAAATATGTGGGGTTACGGGGATAGGATGGGATATGTTAGGGGGAATTAAATATGTGGGGTTACGGGGACAGGGTGGGATATGTGTCGGTGCAGGCTCGATGGGGATTCTGTGTGAGAGAGTAGGGACAGGGTACTGGATTTGGATGATCAGCCATGATCGTATTGAATGGTGGAGCAGGCTCGACGGGCCGAATGGCCTACTCCTGCTCCTAGTTTCTATGTTTCTATGTTTCTATTATATTCCACATAACATTCAATCATCTCTATTTTTACACTGTCAATCCCATTGTTAATTAGATAGATCCTTCTTAACACATGAAAGCGTTAACTGGGAGCCTATTCCACATAGCCACAGAAGATGATACTTCCAATGGAACACCACAGATTCTTCCTCATAATCCCATTCAGTTGGTGCGTACAATCTGGAGTTTGCCTCTGTGGTTCCTCTTACATTCTCTTTGATTCCAACCCACTTTTCTCTACAACTAATGTGCCACTCCTTTATAAGCTGCACTTCAGCCTGTTCTTCTTTTCGTCAGTTGGATGTCTGAAATGTACGTAAGCTCATCACTATTTTTAAGGAGCATCCAAGTATAAGAGTAAAGATGTCTTATTGCAATTACATAGGGCCCTGGTGAGACCACACCTGGAGTATTGTGTATAGTTTTGGTCTCCTTACCTAAGGAAGGATATACTTGCCATAGAGGGAGTGCAACGAAGGTTCACCAGACTGGTTCCTGGGATGGGGGGATTGTCCTATGAGGAGAGATTGAGTAGACTAGGCCTATATTCTCTAGAGTTTAGAAGAATGAGAGGTGATCTCATTGAAAAATATAAAAATCTTAGAGCTTGACAGGGTAGATGCAGGGAGGATGTTTCCCCTGGCTGGGGAGTCTACAAGCAGGGGTCACAGTCTCCGAATAAAGGGTCGGCCATTTAGGACTGAGATGAGGAGAAATGTCTTCACTCAGAGGGTGGTGAATCTTTGGAATTCTCTACCCCAGAGGCTCAGTCATTGAGTATATTCAAGACAGAGATCAATAGATTCTTGAATATTAAGGGAATCAAGGGATATGGGGATAGTGCAGGAAAGTGGAGATGAGGTAGAAGATCAGCCATGATCTTATTGAATGGCGGAGCAGGCTCGAAGGGCCAAATGGCCTACTCCTGCTCCTATTCCTTATGTTCTTATAACTACTGATAAATCCATATGTATAGTTTCCATTGGCCTGATGCGGAGGTGCGCAGTCTCTCATTGTAGGAACACGCCTTACTTAGCTTAGCCTAGAAAACTTGGGCACAGGTTGGCAAGAGCCAAATAATGAACCGCAACTATCTGCAAGAGTTCTGCTTGAGCTTAACCAGCTAAGATATGCAACTGATCAGCATACGGTGAGCTGCTTGTCCAGCTAAGACTACCTTGCTTGTTAGGGTTGGAGGAAAGGCTGAGAGGAAAGAACCTTAACTCCACCAGTCACAAGTCTAACCAGACAGACCTCAACACTGCCCAAGGGTAATGCGCAACACAAGGGGATTGACTTGATTCCATTTAACTATCATCGGGAGCTAAATGAACCCCAAGGAAAGCTCACTGCAGCACCCCCTACCCCTACTCCAAGGAGGATAGTCCACCCTGAACTTGTCCTAAAGCAAAACAGATTTGGTACTTATTAAGTCAAATCACTGCGGAGTGTAAATAAGCAAAGCAAACAGAATACTTAATTATATTGCCACATCGGTTGAGTATAAATTGGAAAATAGTGTGCCTAAACTCAACAGTGCTCCAGTCAGAGTGGAACTTGAGTACAGTGTTCAGTTTTGGTGTCCAAGAAATAAGTTTGGATGAGCTAAATTTAGGCACAGTAGTGTAATGGCTATATTACTGAACTAGTAATCCAGAGGCCTGGACTAATAATCCAAAGGACAGTGAATATCCACAGCTCTCTGGGGCAGAGAATTCCAAAGATTCACAATCCTCTGAGGAAGAAATTCCTCCTCATCTCATTCTTAAAAGGCCGACCCCTTATCCTGAGACTATGCCCCCCCTGGTTCTAGACTCTCCAGCCAGGGGAAACAACCTCTCAGCATTCTACCCTGTCAATCCGCCTCAGAATCTTATATGTTTCAATGAGATCACCTCTCATTCTTCTAAACTCCAGAGAGTATAGGCCCAACCTGCTCAATCTTTCCTCATAGGAATCAATCTAGTGAACAATCTAGTTGATGCACCACACCCCCTCCCCCCACATTCACACCGCTCAGATCCAGGATCTGCGTTAATTTCGAACCCCCTTCTCTTTTAAAAATTGAAATTGATGGTCTAAATCCACCCGACCAATTCCTAACGTCTACAGCCGTCAGTTTTTTCTGAATCTCCAATAAAGTGCTATTCTTAGCACATGCTCAATCCCTGTGAAGGTCAGCAAGGGAAAAAGGTTGGAATTTCAACAGACATATTGGCCTTTAGGATTATGTGGCCAAGTTGAGCCGTGTGATTCCGGATTTTGAGCAGCATAGATGTTTGAACTCGAGGGGAATCGAGGGATATGGGGATCGGGCAGGAAAGTGGAGTTGAGGTCGAAGATAAGCCATGATCTTATTGAATGGCAGAGCAGGCTCGAAGGGCCGTATGGCCGACTCCTGCTCCTAATTCTTATGTTCTTATTAAAACGTGGAGGATCGTGGGACACTTGGGAATGTCTGATTTCAACTGGTATGCCCCATTATAATTTTACTTCCGGGTTTTGCGTCTCCAATGCACGTGAGCAGGCACGATGTGAGCCCACATGATGCGATTTCACCTCGTCTACTTAAAGGGCCCAATGCACAGATGGAATTTGAAGAAGTTGGGTGAATTGCAGGTGGCAATTAGAAGTAAAACTGGAATCAGGGGGAGCAAAGAATGAACCTGATTTCATGAGGTGTCCCTTGACGTACTGCTGGGTGCAGCAAGGGCGAGGAGGAAGGTTTTATTCTCCAGTGACGGGAAAAGAAAACCTGCTGCCATAAAGAAGCAGGCGTGGCTGGAGGTGGCTGAAGAGGTGAGCAGCAGAAGTGTTGCGATGCAGGAAGCTATAATGATAGGGGACTCAATTGTAAGGGGAATAGACAGGAGTTTCTGTGGCCGCAACCGAGATTCCAGGATGGTATGTTGTCTCCCTTGTGCAAGGGTCAAGGATGTCTCGGAGCGGCTGCAGAACATTCTGGAAAGGGAGGGTGAAGAGCCAGCTGTCGTGGTGCATGTAGGTACCAACGATATAGGTAAAAAGCGGGAAGAGGTCCTACAAGCAGAATTTAGGGAGCTAGGAGCTAAATTGAAAAGTAGGACCTCAAAGGTAGTAATCTCTGGGTTGCTACCAGTGCCACGTGCTAATCAGAGTAGCATGAACAGGATAGCGAGATTAAATACGTGGCTTGAGCAGTGGTGCAGGAGGGAGGGATTCAAATACCTGATGCATTGGAACCAGTTCTGGGGGAAGTGGGACCTGTACAAAAGGGACGGTCTGCACTTGGGCAGGACTGGAACCGATGTCCTCGGGGTAATATTTGCTAAGGCAGTTCGGGAGGATTTAAACTAATATGGCAGGGGAATGGGAACCTATGTAGCGAAACAGGGGGAAGTAATATGCAGTCAGAAACAAATGTTAGAAGGGTGAGAAACAATAAGGGAAATCCGAGTAAACAAAGGCAAGAAACACAAAGGGCCATACTAAATCATAAGTCTAAAAGGACAAAGGGTGTTAATAAAACAAGCCTAAAGGCTCTGTGTCTTAATGCAAGGAGTATCCGTAATAAGGTGGATGAATTGACTGTGCAAATTGATGTTAACGGATATGATGTGATTGGGATTACAGAGATGTGGCTCCAGAACAATCAAGGCTGGGAACTGAATATCCAGGGGTATTCAACATTCAGGAAGGATAGAATAAAAGGAAAAGGGGGTGGGGTAGCATTGCTGGTTAAAAAGGAGATTAATGCAATAGCTAGGAAGGACATTAGCTTGGAGGATGTGGAATCAATATGGGTTGAGCTGCAGAACACCAAAGGGCAGAAAACGTTAGTGGGGGTTGTGTACAGACCTCCAAACAGTAGTAGTGAGGTGGGGGAGGGTATGAAACAGGAAATCAGAGGTGCATGCAAAAAAGGCGCAGCAGTTATCATGGGTGACTTTAATATGCATATAGATTGGGCTACTCAAACTGGAAGCAATACGGTGGAGGAGGATTTCCTGGAGTGTTTAAGGGATGGTTTCCTAAACCAATATGTTGAGGAACCAACTAGAGGGGAGGCCATCCTGGACTGGGTGTTGTGTAATGAGGAAGGACTAATCAGCAATCTTGTGGTATGAGGCCCCTTGGGGAAGAGTGACCATAGTATGGTGGAGTTCTACATTAGGATGGAGAAGGAAACAGTTAATTCAGAGACCATGGTCCAGAACTTAAATAAGAGCAACTTTGAGGGTATGAGGCGTGAATTGGCGAGGTTAGATTGGCAAGCGATATTTAAGGGGTTATCAGTGGAAGGGCAATGGCAGACATTTAGAGATCGCATGGATGAACTACAGCAATTGTACATCCCTGTCTGGCGTAAAAATAAAAAAGGGAAGGTGGCTCAACCATGGCTAACAAGGGAAATCAGGGATAGTATTAAAAGCAAGGAAGTGGCATACAAATTGGCCAGAAGTAGCAGCAAACCCGGGGACTGGGAGAACTTTAAAACTCAGCAGAGGAGGACGAAGGGTTTGATTAGGGCAGGGAAAATAAAATATGAAAGGAAGCTTGCGGAGAACATTAAAACGGACTGCAAAAGCTTCTATAAATATGTAAAAAGAAAGAGGTTAGTAAAAACAAACGTAGGTCCCCTGCAGTCAGAAACAGGGGAAGTCATAATGGGGAACAAAGAAATGGCAGATCAATTGAACAAGTACTTTGGTTCGGTGTTTACTGTGGAGGACACAAACAACCTTCCGGAAATAAAAGAGATCAAAGGATCTGTTAAGAGGGAGGAGCTGAGGGAAATCCTTATCAGTCGGGAAAAGGTGTTGGGGAAATTGATGGGACTGAAGGCTGATAAATCCCCAGGGCCTGATGGTCTGCATCCCAGAGTACTTAAGGAGGTGGCCTTGGAAATAGTGGATGCATTGACGATCATTTTCCAACATTCCTTAGACTCTGGATCAGTTCCGAAGGAGTGGAGGGTGGCTAATGTAACCCCTCTTTTTAAAAAAGGAGGGAGGGAGAAAGCAGGGAATTATAGACCGGTCAGCCTGACATCGGTGGTGGGTAAAATGATGGAATCAATTATTAAAGATGTCATAACAGACCATTTGGAAAGTGGCGACATGATAGGTCCAAGTCAGCATGGATTTGTGAAAGGGAAATCATGCTTGACAAATCTTCTGGAATTTTTTGAGGATGTTTCCAATAGGGTGGACGGGGGGGAACCAGTAGATGTGGTGTATTTGGACTTTCAGAAGGCCTTCGACAAGGTCCCACACAAGAGATTGGTGTGCAAAGTTAAAGCACATGGGATTGGGGGTAATGTGTTGACGTGGATTGAGAACTGGTTGGCACACAGGAAACAAAGAGTAGGAGTAAATGGGTACTTTTCAGAATGGCAGGCAGTGACCAGCGGGGTACCGCAGGGTTCGGTGCTGGGGCCCCAGCTGTTTACATTATATATTAATGATTTGGACGAAGGGATTAATTGTAATATCTCCAAATTTGCGGATGACACTAAATTGGGAGGCAGTGTGAACAATGAGGAGGATGCTAGGAGGCTACAGAGTGACTTGGACAGGTTGGGTGAATGGGCAAATGTATGGCAGATGAAGTACAATGTGGATAAATGTGAGGTTATCCACTTTGGTGGTAAAAATAGGGAAGCAGACTATTACCTGAATGGTGGCAGATTAGGGAAAGGGGAGGTGCAACGAGACCTGGGCGTCATGGTACATCAGTCACTGAAGGTGGGAAGGCAAGTGCAGCAGGCAGTCAAGAAAGCAAATGGCATGATGGTCTTCATAGCAAGGGGATTTGAGTACAGGAGTAGGGAGGTGATGCTACAGTTGTACAGGGCCTTGGTGAGGCCACACCTGGAGAATTGTGTGCAGTTTTGGTCTCCAAACTTGAGGAAGGACATTCTTGCTATTGAGGGAGTGCAACGAAGGTTCACTAGATTGATTCCTGGGATGGCCAGACTGACATATCAAGAAAGACTGGATCAACTGAACTTGTATCCTCTGGAGTTCAGAAGAATGAGGGGGGATCTTATAGAGACGTTTAAAATCCTGACTGGTTTAGACAAATTAGATGCGGGCAGAATGTTTCCAATGTTAGGGAAAACTAAAACCAGGGGTCACAGTCTAAGGATAAAGGGGAAGCCATTTAAGACTGAGATGAGGAGGAACTTCTTCACCCAGAGAGTGGTGAATCTGTGGAATTCTCTACCACAGAAGGTTGTTGAGGCCAGTTCGCTAAATATATTCAAAAGAGAGTTAGATATAATACTCACAACTAGGGGGATCAAGGGGTATGGCGTGAAAGCAGCAATGGGGTATTGAGGTAGCATGTTCAGCCATGAATGCATTAAATGGCGGTGCAGGCTCGAAGGACCGAATGGTCTACTCCTGCACCTATTTTCTATGTTTCTATGAAGCGTTTGAATGACCTAACCAGGTTAGGAAAAGCGAGCAAATGGCAAATTCACCGACACCCTGTAGTGCAGGGGGTTATCAACCATGGGTCCGCGGCCCCCTTGGGGTCTGTGAGAAGGTTTCAAGGGGTCTACCCTTCATACTGCCACTGCACTCAGCATGGCCTCGGTCAATAGTGTTGCTGCATTAGGAGAGCGCAAGAAACAACGTTTGCGCGGGTGAAAAGCCGTTGAGCAACAGAGTAGTAAGTAGGGCCACTGGGAAAAATTTCCACAGGACCTTCATCAAAGTCATCCTGCTCCATTCACAATTGGCCATTCATTGACTCCTAGCTGATGCAGCTGCTGCTTTGTTCTGCGATCAGACTCTTCTGCACCTTGCAGGTAGGAATTCTTAACCTCCTGAAATGCCAGATCGGAAATTCCAACCTGCAAGGCTCAGGAATTCCCATCCTCAAGGGCTTGGCAAAAGTCTGATCCTGGAGCGAAGTAGCAGTGTTGGGTAGGAGCTTGGGGCAGCAGCATTAACGAACCGGGATACGAGGAGTGTCTCCATGAACTCGGGAGGGAGGGGGACATCATGTCTCCATGAACTAGGAGAAGGGAAAAGATAGGCAACACTTTCTCTGCAGGGAATGAAAGATTTTGCCATAATCTGCAATATTCCAGTGATTGAGTTCTAAACTCCCACAAGAATGTGCTCCCATTATTATATAAGACTAACTGAATTGTAACTAGTTTGGCACGCTTCCTCCAGCATATCTACTCTGCTTACCATAACATTTGTCTCCTGAATTCCCTATTGGATTTATTAGTGACTGTCTTATATTTATGGCCTCTAGTTTTGGTCTGCCCCACAAGTGGAAACACCTACTCTATGTCTACCCTATCAAACCCTTTCAATATCTTAAAGGCCTCTATCAGGTCACCCCTCAGCCTTCTCTTTTCTAGAGAAAAGAACCCCAGCCTGTTCCTCTCAGTTCATCCTTGTGAATCTTTTTTGCACCATCTCATCTTTTATCCTTTTTATAATATGGTGACCAGAACTGTTCACAGTACTCCAAGTGTGGTCTAACCAAGGTACAATGCAGGTTTAACATAACTTCCCTGCTTTTCAATTCTGTCCCTCTAGAAATGAATCCCAGTGCTTGGTTTGCTTTTTTTTATGGCCTTATTAACCTGCGTCGCTACTTTTAGTGATTTGTGTATCTGTACCCCCAGATCCCTTTGCTCCTCTACCCCATTTCGACTCTTCGGCCGCGATTTTGTCATTGGATGCGGGTTGGGAGCGGGTCAGGTGGTTTCCGGGTTCCAGTCCCGCCCCCCAACTGCATCCGGCCCACGGACGTGATTTTACGTTGATTGACCTTGTTAAGCCCGCCCTGCTTGTCGGCCAATTAAGAGGAAGCCGGTCAGATGATGTCATTTGATGACGCGCCATCTGCCGGTTTTCTTAAAGGGATCACGCACAATTTTTTTTTGACAGCTCATTTCTCAGTGTTTGACAGCATTGAGGTGCTGCAAACACTGACAATCACTGCACAAAGGTGACCTCTTGCATCCAGGCTCTCCAGTGACTCCCTCCATAGGCTAGAATAGATGGCAGCTGCAGGTGAGGTGACAGAAGCGATCTGTCAGTGGTGAGAGAGGTTCTCCCAATGAGGTGGGACTAGACATCGATTTCAAAACTTGTTACCTACAGAAAAGTGTAAATGCATTAAAAATGATTTTCCCAACATTTTCTCACCTCTGAAACTCACCAGTGCATCATTGGATCCTTCACACCACTTCTGCAACTGTCATCAATGCAGAAACACTACAGTAGACTCACAACATGACACACTTTCCTGGTGTGGTGTCCGGACGTCAGGAAGCCCGAGGCAGAAGCGGCAAAATTGAAAAAGAGCCTGTTAACTACTAGCAAGTACATGTTAACAGGCAGGTAAGTGGCTTTAATCCTCTTCCCGCCGCTAGGTGTCGGGTCCATGTGTAAATCGGGGACCCGACACTTGGGAAAATTGTTTGGAGGCGGGTTGATGGCGGGATCGGAACCCACTGTCAATCAAAACGATTTTAACCCTTGACCCCCCTCCAACCCCGCCCTCTCAGTGCCAATAAAATCGCAGCCTTATTATCCAATCAGCAAGTAGCCTCCTTATTCTTCCTACCAAAATGCACAAGCTCACACTTATCTATATTGAAATTCATTTGTCAATTAAACACTCATTTTGCAAGTTATAGATTCATAGAATGGTTACAGCACAGAAGGAGGGCATTCGGCCCGTCGAGCCCGTGCCGGCTCTCTGCAAGAGCACTTCAGCTAGTCCCACTCCCCCGCTCTTTCCCTGTAGCCCTGCAAATATTTTTTCCTGATAATAAACCATATAAACTCAAAATGTGCCGCCTTGCCTTGCCTTGCCTTGCCTATTCACCGCACTGACAGCGGTGATTTTGTGGCCTCGGACATCAACATCAACAGTGAAAAGACGGGTAAACCTTCTGTGTTTTCTCAGTCCTCAGGAAGGGCCTTACATCCAAAAAATTGTTAACCGGTTTTATTTTCTCTTTGTGCTGACGGCCCTCTTGTGTATTTTCAGCATTTTCTGTTTTTTTTCTTTCAGATTTCTGGTATTTGCAGTTTATTTCCCCCATTTCAGGGATCAATCGCTCTTCCATGTGAGCAAGTGCTTCTCTGTATCAGTCCTGAACTTTTTTTTTTCATAGAGGAGTTACAATGAAAGGAACTGGAACAGTGCACGCACTTTGTGGTATGAATCAGTGCTGTAGAATGCACTTACCCAGCGAGGCATTGCCGAAGGGGCCGGGAGCTTATTTTTAATTTAAACATTGTATCAGTCTGAATTGGTTTAGAATGGAAAAAATAAGTCATACAGCACAGAAGGAGACCATTTAACCTATCGTGTCTTTGCCGGCTCACTGAAAGAGCTGTCCAATTAGCTCCACTCCACTGCTCTTCCACATAGTGCTGAAAATTTCTCCTTTTCAAGTATATAAAACCAGTTCCCTTTTGAAAGCTACTATTGAATCTGCTTCCACCATCATTCCAGATCATAACAACTAGCAGCATAAAAAAATTCTCTTTCTCTCCCCCCTGGGTTTTTGGCCAATTATCTTAAATCTGTGTCTTCTGGTTACCGACCCTCCTGCCAGTGGAAACAGTTTCTCCTTATTTACTCCCATCAAAACCCCTCATAATTTTGAGCACCTCTATTAAATCTCCCCTTTACCTTAGCTTCTCTGAGAACAATCCCAGCTTCCCCAGTGCCTCCACATAACTGAAGTTCCTCATCCCTGGTACCATTCTAGTAAATCTCCTCTGCACCCTCTCCAAGGTCTTGACATCCTTCCCAACGTGTGATGCCCAGAGTTGGACACAATAGTCCAGCTGAGTCCTAAGCAGTGTTTTATAAAGGTTTAGCATAACCTTGTTGCTTTCGTACTCTATATGCCTTTATTTATAAAGCCCTGGAGAGATTTTAATAGGCAGGACCAGCAGCACACTCGAACATCTGCACTTGCCCTACCAATGGCAGACAAAGTCACCATTGCCCTCAACTTCTGTGCTAGTGGATCTTTCCGCTCACTCCCAGGAAATATCTCTGAGATTATGCAGTTTACAACGTGTTGCTGGATCAAAGAGGTGACAGATGCCCATTCTGACACACGAGCAACAA
This sequence comes from Squalus acanthias, assembly GCA_030390025.1. Lineage (NCBI taxonomy): Eukaryota > Metazoa > Chordata > Chondrichthyes > Squaliformes > Squalidae > Squalus > Squalus acanthias. The sequence goes on from CM059426.1 coordinate 14,938,665, forward strand.
TGTTCCTGTTGAAATAAAAAACAGAAAATGCTGGAGATACTCAGTAGGTCAGGCAGCATCTGTGAAGAGAGAAACAGCGTTAACGTTTCAGGTCGATGACCTTTCGTCAGAACTGGAATGTTCCTGTTGATTTTTTTTTTGGGTGCGCGGCACCATTAAGGGGCATTCGAAATACCGCACATCTGATGTTTTGTTTCCATTGAAAAGCCGGCGAGCACTGGTGGGGACCTATTTCATGCTATCGGTTGACAAAGACATTAAAAGGGCTGACTGCAACCTAGAATTATAGAATGTTCCAGCAGAAAAATGGACCATTCCATCCATCAAGGCTGCGCTGGTGTTTCCCAGTTCTGACGAAGGGTCATCGAGCTGAAACGTTGACTCTGTTTCTCTCTCTCTCCACAGATGCTGCCTGACCTGCTGAGTATTTCCAGCATTTTCTGTTTTTATTTTCTGTGTTTTTTTTAATTTGTTCTTGAGACCTGGGCAACACCAGCAAGGCAGCATTCATTGCCCATCCCTAGTTGCCCTGAGGACTTTAAGAATCAACCAGCTCGTATGGGACTGGAGTCACATGTAGGCCGGAGTTGGTAGGAGTGGCAGGTTCTCTTCCCTGAAGGACGTTAGAGAACAAATTGTTTTTCTTTTCTGAGACAGTCCATCAGCTTTTGTGATCAATGGCTACGCTGCCAGAGGAGACGTTAAACCGAGGCCCAGTCTGCTCTCTCAGGTGGATGTAAAAGATCCCATGGCACTATTTTGAAGAAAAGTAGGGGAATTCTCTCCGGTGTCCTGGCCAATAATTATTCCTCAACCAACAACACTAAAACAGATTATCTGGTCATTATCTGAGTGGTAAGGTTACGCTACAGGGACTTCAGAACAAAATCCAGGCTGACCCTCCAGTGCAGTGCTGAGGGAGTGCTGCACTGTCGGAGGTGCTGTCTTTCGGATGAGACGTTAAACCGAGGCCCCGTCTGCCCTCTCGGAAGGACGTAAGCGATCCCACTGCCACTATTTCGAAGAAGAGCAGAGGAGTTCTCTCCGGTGTCCTGGCCAATATTTATCCTTCAACCAACATCACTAAGACAGATTATCTGGTCATTATTACATTGCAAGATCTTGCTGTGGGCAAATCGGCTGTCACGTTTCCAACATTCCAACAATCACCACACTTCAAAAGTACATCATTGGCTGTAAAGCGCTTTGGGACATCCTAAGGTTGTGAAAAGCGCTATATAAATGAAAGTTCTTTCTTTTTTATAGTGGGGGGTGGGGGGGGAAAGTCCAAAACTCTGGAATTTTGCATTAAGTCTTCCAATTGGTCTTTCAAAATAAGACACAACAGGCTAAACAGAACTTACCCTGCGACTGTGCATACCTGAAAATGAACAAACACATTAGCCACGATTTTGCTGACCGCGACAAGACCGTGGCGGGCGACGTCGGTGGCGGGTCCCTGCCCTGCTGCTGGCTCCAGCCCGCTGTGTAGAATGAATGGGCTTGTTAAGACGGCCCAGTGTGTTTGCCGGTCCAATTAGAGGAAGCGGGTCTGGTGACGTCATTTGATGACGTGTCATCAGCCGGCTTCCTTAAAGGGACCAAGGCCAACTTAATTTTGACATTTGTGCTGTCAGTGTTCTACAGCATTGAGGTGCTGCAAACACTGACAAGCACTGCACAGAGATGCAGGGCTGCACCCAGGCTCTCCAATGACTCCCTCCATATGCTTATGGAGGGAGTCACAGCACGCAGGGAGGTTCTCTTCCCTTCCCATGGGCGGAAGAGACCGCCCCAGGAGATCAACACAGCCTGGTTGCACATTGCACAGGAGGACAAAAGCAGGGATGTGGTCAGGAGTCGCAAACCTTTCAATGATCTCAGTAGATCACGACACGTTAGTACAAAGCCACACTCAACCTCATCCTGCTGTGCCTCTCATTACATCCCCATCACTCTGCCTTCTCTACCCTACTCCTGCACATCATCACTCACACCAACTTACCTTGCACCTCCACCCATCCCTCTCTATCTACATTATCACTTCCCCATCTCTCTAGCCACCCCTCACACTCAACCAAATCCTAGTGCAATCATGCCAACTAACAACACACAAGGGTAGGCACTTGGGTGTTTTATGCAATGTTCATGTAAAGTTTCTGTTAATGTGTTGGCAAACATTGAAACCTTTATTCGCAACCTTGGTGTCAGATTTGACCCTGAAATGAGCTTCCGACCACATATCCACAGCATAACAAAGACCGCCTACTTCCACCTCCGTAACATCGCCCATCTCCGCCCTTGCCTCAGCTCATCCGCTGCTGAAACCCTCATCCATGCCTTTGTGACATCTAGACTTAACTATTCCAACGCACTCCTGGTTGGCCTCCCACATTCCATCCTACGTAAACTTGAGGTCTTCCAAACCTCGGCTGCCCGTGTCCTAACTCGCACCAAGTCCCGTTCGCCCATCACCCCTGTGCTCGCTGACCTACATTGGCTCCCGGTTAAGCAGCGCCTCGATTTCAAAATTCTCGTTCTTGTTTTCAAATCCCTCCATGGCCTCGCCCCTTCCTATCTCTGTAATCTCCTTCAGCCCCACAACCCCCCGAGATATCTGCGCTCCTCTAATTCTGCCCTCTTGAGCATCCTTGATTATAATCGCTCAACCATTGGTGGCCGTGCCGTCTGTTGCCTCGGCCCTAAGCTCTGGAATTCCCTGCCTAAACCTCTCCGCCTCGCTACCTTTCTTTCCTCCTTTAAGACGCTCCTTAAAACCTACCTCTTTGACCAAGCTTTTGGTCACATGCCCTAATTTATCCTTATGTGGATTGGTGTCAAATTTTTTGCCTTAAAATACTCATGTGCAGCGCCTTGGGACGTTTTACTACGTTAAAGGCGCTATATATATACAAGTTGTTGTTGATATTATTTTCAACAATTTGCGTTCTTGGACTGATTTGTGTGCACCTTTGGAAGTGGCTTAGTGAGTTGCAGTGAATGGTGTTGAGTGTGAAGGGAATGGCTTGGACATTGTAGGGTTGCTTTATGGTGTTGGTGTGGGGTGGTGCCAACCTGGCGCATCATGTAGCAGCCAGGGTGTACAGCATCAAGTGAAGTAAATCTGTCCATGGTGATGCCATCCCTGGCCTCCCAGGCAGCAATGTGGTCGGCTGCTGATGCCCTCTGTCCTAGAATCATAGAATCATAGAAAGTTACAGCACGGAAAGAGGCCATTTCAGCCCATCGTGTCCGTGCCGGCCAACAAAGAGCTATCCAGCCTAATCCCACTTCCCAGCTCTTGGCCCGTAGCCCTGCAGGTTAGAGCATCCCAAGTGCACATCCAAGTACTTTTTAAATCTGGTTAGGGTTCCTGCCTCTACCACCCTTTCAGGCAGTGAGTTCCAGACCCCCACAACCCTCTGGGTGAAGAAATTTCCCCTCAAACCCCCTCTAAACCTTCCACCAATTACTTTAAATCTGTGCCCCCTGGTTTTTGACCCCTCTGCTAAGGGAAATAGGTCCTTTCTATCCACTTTATCTATGCCCCTCATAATTTTATACACCTCAATAAGGTCTCCCCTCAGCCTCCTCTGTTCCAAGGAAAACAGACCCAGCCTATCCAGTCTTTCCTCATAGCTAAGATTCTCTACTCCCGGCAACATCCTTGTAAATCTCCTCTGTACCCTCTCTAGTGCAATCACATCTTTCCTGTAATGTGGTGACCAGAACTGCACGCAGTACTCTAGCTGATGCCTAACTAGTGTTTTATACAGTTGAAGCATAACCCCCCTGCTCTTGTATTCTATGCCACGGCTAATAAAGGCAAGCATTCCGTATGCCTTCTTAACCACCTTATCTACCTGGCCTGCTTCCTTCAGGGATCTGTGGGCATGCACTCCAAAGTCCCTTTATTCCTCTACACCACACAGTGTCCTACCACTTAATGTGTATTCCCTTTCCTTGTTAGCCCTCCCCAAATGCATTACCTCACACTTCTCCGAATTGAATTCCATTTGCCACTGTTCTGCCCACCTGACCAATTTATTGATATCTTCCTGCAGTCTACAGCTTCCTTCTTTAGTATCAACCACACAGCCGATTTTAGTATCATCTGCAAACTTCTTAATCATACCCCCTATATGTGCAGCATCAGGTGATTGCGGAGAAGGTTGGTGGTGTTGCTGTTAGTGTTGCTGGTGTGCCTGGTGCTGCTGATGTTGGGGCTGATCGTGGTGGGATTCTGAGGACCAAGGTAAGAGAGTATAAAGTGCACCCATGCTGATGGAATAGATGGTAGGTGAAGTAGAGATGACAGAAGCAATCTGTCAATGGTGGGAGAGGTAATGAAGTCAGACTGGATGGAGACTTGTGTAAAGACTTGCAGCATTCTGAATCTGTCGTGGAAATGCATTGAGGAAGAGCTTGTGACTGAGGGAAGATATCTCTGTAAGGTGGGAGCATTTGCTGTACATTTGAAGCTGTCAATTCATAAGCTGATTCAATGGCCACTGAACTCCCGCCTCAGCTTGACCCTCGTGGACCCCGTGGGCGAGCTGTCAAATGCAGAAGGTGAGCTGAAAATCATTCTTATGCGGCTCTAAACAAGCCACTAATTACCTGAATTGGGTCCCCCCGCTGTGAACCCGCCGCTGCGTGTTGGGTCTGCTCAGCACTGACAGACCCGACATCGGGGAAAGGCGCGTGGCGCCGGGTTGACAGCGGGTTCCCAACCCGCTGGGGAAAAAAAACACTTTCCCACCCAACCCACCACTGATCGCGCCCACTGACCCCCCCCGCCCCCCCGGCAAATCCAGCCCTTTTTGTGGGAAATCTGAACTGGAGCAGGTTCTCCCCTTAGAGTGTATAAAGTGTTCCGAGATGTCCTGAGGTCATGAAAGGCTCTCTATAAAAACAAGCAGAGTTGTCTGGGAAAAGAAAGTATCATACATCCTCAACAACTCTATCTATTCCTTCCTTTGTGTTCGTCCCTTCCCTCCTGGAGTATGTGTGGTGGTGTATCGGGCTAAGTCAGCTGAATGACCATCTCTGCAAGGGTTTGCATCTTTTTTGTCAGTCAATGTTCCTAAATAAGCACTTTCATGGTGTCAATGTTGCTTCTGTTCCAATACATATTACTTTATTAACAAGTTACCTGCCTTTCCTTAGGCCATTTGCTTAATTGGTTCAAATTACTTTGAGTGTTGTGTTATCTCCCTTATATGTATATATATCGCTTGGCCAAATAGCTTGGCATCATCAGAAAATGTTATATTATTACTACACAAGGACTCCTGCAAAACATTTCTGAAGAGTACAAGCAGCTGAGGAGGCAGATGAGTTTGCGGCAGATCTCTGACAGTCACTGCCTCCAGAGCTTCTTCCAGTGATCATCCTCTTCTATTCTCTGTTGGCAAGACGTTTTCCGACCAGCTAGCTAAGTTATCATTGGAGCCTGCTCCACCTATACTGGACCCTCGTATAGGAATACCAGCCAATAGACTCTGATGGCACCGAAAGAAATGTGGCAGGACCATCGGCCGCCTGTGTATCCCTACCATGACCCCATCCCAGATTCCGGGGACAGGGTCATTTGAATATTCGGGGTTGGGCGCCTGCATCAGTACCGTGCGTTACCGAGGCACACAAAACATGGAGCGATTTTGGAGCAGATGCTTGCACGGTTGGTTGGAACCCCGGCTAACTGTCCTTTACTTAAACTAGGGGCACTGTGGTGTTTAGACTGCTGCCCCAGCTAACACCAGCTAACTCAGCACAGATAAGGAAATCAACTGTGGGACTTTTAGGGCTCAGTACTCACTGGATAAACTCACTAAGCCATGGAGGAACGTTAGATGAATACTGATAGCAGGCCAGATAATGCTGTCAAGCATTTCTCCAACTGCATGAAACTGAGTGGGCTAATTTCCAGGTTGGCGTTTCATTTGTTTTGTGACTGGCTGGATAACATTTACTGACAGATTTTTAAAAATCCTTCATAACGCAGTAGCGGTACAGCCATACTTTAGAATATTGTGTGCAATTTGGGGATAGCTTACCCTTAAAAGAGCATTGATGCAATATTATGGGCTTGGGGGGGGAATGTGAAAATGGATAAGTCACAGACTTAAAATCATAAGTGACTAGTCTGATAGAATTGAAGGAATGAAGATTGAAAAGTCTACATGTTCCAGGTCATTAAAATTCCAAAGGGCAGAGCAATAGGTTCCTCACTTTGAAATTATATTTGCAGAACTCAAAGTCATGAATACAAAATGGACTAACCTCAAGAGAGAAAAGCAATTACATTTGCTCTTTAACACAATTTCACGCAACCCTGTACTTAAGACTGTCTCCTACTGGCTCTTGGATCTGCTATTGTCTCCTTTAGATTTGATTCCTTTTAATATACACCTTGATTGCTGTAGAATCTCTGCAACTCTCTCTGGTGCTGCCCTTTTTATTGATGTAATTTTTTGAACTATTTTTCTTAGAGTCAGAGGCCAGAATTTTGCCGGCGCTCAGGGGGCGGGTTTGGAGGCGGGACCACTGTCAAAATCGCAAAGATTGACCGGGTATGAAACCCGCTGTCAACCCGCCTCCACGCGAGTCTCCCAGGTGTCGGGTCTGTCGGCGCAGAACTGACCCGACACCAAGCGGCGGGGGAGACAATTCTGGTATTTAAATGGCTTGTTAAGAGCCAATTTAAGAGACTTTTGAGGTTTACTTGTAATTTTACCTTCTCCCCCACTGGTTACCCGCTGTTCGGGGAACACACCGGCTCAACTTGGCGTGTTGTGAGTCTGCTCTGATGTTTGTGATAAGCTGACAGTTGCAGAAGTGGTGCCAAGGATGCCATGTTGCAGATGGTGAGTTTCAGAGCAAAGAAAATGTTGGTTACTGCATTTTTAATACATAAACAGATTTCTTTCGCTTACAAGTTTTTAGATCCAACTGTATGAACAGCGCCACCTCATTGGGAGAACCTCTCTCATCATTGACAGATCGCTTCTGTCATCGCACCTGCAGCTGCCATCTATTCCAGCAACATCGGAGCCAATGAAACAATCAGACCTTGGTCCTCCGAATCCTTCCACGATCAGCCCCAACACCAACATCACCAACCTTCACCGCCATCACCTGATACTGCACTGGACACAGGGCATCAGCCCCCGACAAAATTGCTGGCTGGGAGGCCAGCGATGGCATCATCATGGCCAGACTTTCTTCAGTTGACGCTGTAAACCCTGGCTGCCACATGATGCGCCAGGTTGACACCATCCCACACCAGCACCATGAAGCATCCCTTTAATGTCCAAGCCATTCCATGCACACACATCACTATATAGCGGGACGGGGGGTGGGGGGAGTCGTGACTGAACAATCACTGGAAATCAGTAAGACACTTCTCAATGTGCGCTCAGATCTGTCCAATAAGGGGCATTTTTTGAAAAAGAAATTTCACTGTATGACAACACATTACCAGAAACTTCACATGGACATTGGCTAAACCTCTCAAGTGTCCACCCTTGTGTGTTGTTTGTTGGTGTGCTTGCAGTAGGATGAGGGTGAGTGTGAGGGATGGCTAGTGAGATGGGGAAGTGATAAAGTAGATAGAGAGGGTTGGGTGGAGGTGCAAGGTAAGTTGGTGTCCTGGGGAGGTGTCTTGCGCCCTTGGAAGGGAAGATAACCTCCCTGCATACTGTGATTCCCTCCATAAGCATTGGAGAGCCTGGGTGCAATAAGTCCGCCCAAGCGCCTTGGGACATTTTACTAATTTAAATGCGCTCTAGTAAATGCAAGTTGGCAAGTTGTTGTTGATGGAGGCCCAGACTCCATCCTAAATGATGGGGATGGCATCATTTTCACACTTGGGGCATATGTACCAGGCCAGTAAAAGCATACCTGAGGCTCCAGCCCCGATCTGTTGGCAACAAGTTGGAAGGGCCCAACAAAGGGGTAAGTTTCTTAAATCTTCAGGCTCCCCAGTGGAGCCATTCTTTGAGGTAACCGATCCAGGAAGGAGATCCATTACCTTTAGCTGGAAGAGGTTTGAGGCTTTTCCTGGGTCTTAGTGGGACTAACGCCAGCTGCCATAAGTTGTGCCGAGACCTTTAAAGGGCACACTGGGTGGAATTCCTGGGGAAACCTGGGAACACTTCCAGACAAGACCCAGTTAGGTGGAATATTCAATCCTGCCCCCACCCAACCGGAATTTCTCCTAAGGGCATAAATGGGATGGATTTTCAGCGGATCGGTGTTCTACACCATTTTTCAGTTCCCCAACCAGAGATCTGCCCCACTTACACTTTGGTCCCACTCGGAAATCTGGGGTCTTGGCTCGCATTCTCCTTGTGGCGATCTATCAGAATTTTCTATGAGCTTTGTCATGTTAATTAATTTGTACATGGGGTACGTAGAGGTACCGCTATATAATGAACAGTAGAGGAAGAGGATAATATACCTGACATTCCGGGGAAACTAATACTGAATCAAGGACTGGAACTCATTAAAGTTTACATAAGCAAGAAAACAGTATTAGAAAAAGTAATGGCACTAAAGACTGACAAATCCCCAGGACCTGATGGTTTCCACCCCAGGGTTTTAAAGGAAGTAGGTGAGGATATTGCAGATGCTTCAGTCATAATCTTCCAACTCTCTCGACTCAGGAATTGTCCTTTTAGATTGGAAAATTGCAAATGTAATTCCAGTATTTAAGAAAGGTGAGACAGCGAAACCACACAATTATAGACCTGTTGGCTTAACATCTGTTGTGGGGAAGTTATTGGAAGCTATAGTTAAGGACAGAGTGACTGAGCAGTTAGAGAAATTTGAGCTGATTAGAGAGAGCCAACTTGGATTTGTAAAGGGTAGGTCATGCCTAACGAACTTAATTGATTTTTTTTTTGAGGAAGTAACTGAAAGTAGAGGAAAATATCTATGAATGTAATTTATAAGGACTTAAATAAGGCATTCAATATGGTTCCACATAAGAGACTGTGAGCTAAAATTGAAGCTCATGGAATGGAAGGCAAATTATTGACCTGGTTAGGGGATTGGCCAGGCAGTAGAAGACAGAGGGTAGGGATAATGGGTCGGTACTCGAATTGGAAGGAAGTGACTAGTGGTGTCCCACAAGGATCTGTGCTGGGGCCTCAACTATTCACTACATTTATTAATGACTTTGATAACACAATAGAGAGCCATATATCCAAGTTTGTGGATGACACAAAGATTAGGAAGTAGTGCAGCCGGGAGCAAAAACTTACAGTGACTTTTATAGATTAAGTGAGTGGGTAAAACTGTGGCAGATGGATTTCAACATAGGTATGTGTAAAGTCATCCATTTTGGACCAACAAAGGATCGATCTGAGTATTATTTAAACGGTGAAAATCTAGGAACAGTGGAAGTCCAGAGAGATTTAGGGGTCCATGTGCACAGATCACTAAAATGTAGTGGTCAGGTACAAAAAGCAATCAAAAAGGCTAATGGAATATTAGCCTTTATAACTAGAGGGCTAGAATATAAAGGGGAGGAAGTTTTGCTGCAGCTGTACAAAGCTCAGGTTAGACCACATCTGGAGCACTGTGTACAGTTCTGGGCATCGCAGCTTAAAAAGGTATATTGGCCTTGGAAGGAGCGCAGATTCACCAGATTGTTACCAAGGGTTATATAATGAGGAGAGATTACATAAACTAGGCTTGTATTCCCTGGAATAGAGAAGGTTAAGGGGAAATTTGATTGAGGTTTTTAGGATTTTGAAATGAATTGATAGGGTAGATAGAGAGAAACCTTTTCCCTTTGGTGGGGGAGTCCAGGACAAGGGGACATAATCTTAAAATCAGAGCCAGGCCATTCAGGAGAGAAGCTAGGAGACACTTCTTCATGCAAAGGGTGGTAGAAGTGTGGAACTCTCTCCCACAAAAAGCAGTAGATGCTAGCTCAATTAATAATTTTAAATCTGAGATCGATAGATTTTTATTAGCCAAAGGTACAAAGGGATATGGAGCCAAGGCGGGTGGTGGAGTTAAGATACAGATCAGCCATGTTCTCACTGAATGGCGGAACAGTCTCGAGGGACTGAATGGTTTACTCCTGTTCCTCTGTTGCTATGAACAGCATAAGGTTTAACCAGCTCTTTGAGTATTGCTCGAATATCTTAGACATCTCCTGCACTCCTCGTTAGCATCACAAGAAAAAGCTTTTAGTCTAATGGGTGAACTGTCCCTCACCAATTGCTAATTGTTTTGATGAAAGGTCATCGACCTGAATCATTAATGAGGCCTCGATTTTAACCCTCTTTGCCCAGCGAGAATGGTGCTTGGGAGGGGTTAAAATTAGAATGAGTCCACTTGCTGGCCTGAGGTCGCTCCGTTTCCGCCTGGCGCCATTTCACGTTCGCGCTCTGTCTGGAGCCCGACAACAGACACATGGCGCGAGGCACTGACTGGTCAGAAGAGGCCAACGTAAATTTTTAAAAATTACTTTCGTCAGAGCTCCTTGTGGGTCAGGAGCAGGAATGCTCCCTTCAGGCCCCGGAAGGAATCACTGGGCCTCCCTAGCCCCGGCCTCCACCCACCCCCCCCCCCCCCGCCGATCGCGGAGAACATAAGAACATAAGAACATAAGAAATAGGAGCAGGAGTAGGCCAATTGGCCCCTCGAGCCTGCTCCGCCATTCAATAAGATCATGGCTGATCTGATCCTAACCTCAAATCTAAAGAACACAAGAAGTAGGAGCAGGACCCGGCCACTCAGCCCCTGGGCCCGCTCCGCCACCCACAGGGCCCTGACCAATCTGAACTCAGCCTCATGTCCAATTTCCTGCCTGCTCACCGTAACCCCTAATTCCCTTTACCTCTAGGAAACTATCTATTTCTGTTTTAAATTTATTTTAAATTTATTTAATGATGTAGCCCCTCCTCCTCCGATCGCCCCTGCACCACCCCGATTCCCGATCGTCTCTGTACCACTCCTCCAGACCCTTCCTTCATCTGCCCGCCGGCCCGCTGGTTGAACTGGCCAGGGGTCGGAAGGGACTCCGGGAACTTTTATTTAAATGAGGTCTTGCCGTTAGGAACGGCCGGGCCTCCACGTTTCCCAGACTCTCCGGGTGTGCCGACGGCTACTGGGCTCGAGCACACCATTCCGGCTCCCCTTTAAAATCGGGGCCTCTGTTTCCCTCTGCACAGGTGCTGCCTGACCTACTGTTTCCAGCATTTTTATGTCTTTATATCACCAAATTGCTTCCCTCTTACTCTCATTCTCCAATGCACCCTTTTTTTTTATCAATGTATTACAACAGTCAGTGCTGCTCTGACCTTTTGCTCTCTTCGTTTGCTGTTTGTCGGACCTTGCTGTGCACTGATTGGCTGCCACGCTTGCCTCCATGACAATAGGGGCTGTGCTTCGAAAGAAATGTATTGATTGTCAAGTGCCTGCCAGGATCCTGACAATGGGATAAGGAGCTACATAAATGCAAGTTCTTTCTTTCCTCTTTCTTTCCTCCTCTGCGTGCTGGCTGTGTTGAAATCAATGCCTTGGAATTAGGCTCTTCAAATATATCTGAGCACTGTTCGGGTGTGTATGAAATTCCTTTGTCTGCTGTTTTGAACAGAGCCGCCATTGCAAATTGGAAATAAACGCCCCTGCTGAGATAGTGAACAAAAGAAGTCCATTAGGCATTCGTGCAGCAATTCCCCCACATCTTTCCTTCAATCTTCAGATTGTTAAAACCCGAACTTGATGTCACCTAATCTAATAGTTACTTCCTTGTTTACATTGCCTCCTCTCCTACACGTTGCAAGCTTGCTGGGGTCCTGTACTGCTTGCCTTGGGCTTTCACTTAACTGTCTCAATAAGAAAAAAACACTTGCCATTCATTTTTGATCATTCCTATCTATTTATTTTAACCTACAGTATTCCCGAAATAGCTATGTTATATACATGTGTGTGTGTGTGTGTGCATGTGTGTGTGTACGCGTGTACACGGGTCAGTATTCATTTAGAAGCCAGCATCTATAGCATATATTAAAAAATGTATCTGTGTGCACATCCTGTCATCTTTTTTCCATTGCAAATTCCTCTGTCTACATTTATAATAGAGACTGTCCATGTAAACTTATCACGCTATAATTATGCCCTCCTGCTAGTGGAGGCGCTGACAATTGGCATGGGCAGTTTCCATTATAAAGTGGGTACAGGAACTTAAAATGAGAATATCAAAATAACATAAAGACGGAATGTATGACTTTGAAATGGAAACTGAATTACGTCTGCGCACCCTGATCCTACTATCCCCTGCCCTCTAATGCCACTCAACCAGAAGGCTACACTTGGTGTTGACGCTCCTTGTGCAACACCATGAGAGGTCAACTTGTACGTATTATATCCGTTACACTGTATGTGTGTCTAGGCATTTCTTCGTGTCTCGACTGTTGACCCTTAGGCTGCTACCAGATTCAGGGAAATTGCCGTCTCTGAGCCAAATATTTTAGTGTTCAGCTCATACAATCCACTCATATCAGAGTCATAAAGGTACTCAGGTGTCTACGGTAACTTTACTAATGTAGTAATACACAGAATTACATAGGGTTCGATTTTAACTGCCCGGAGGAGGCGGGTTTGGAGGCAGGTCAGCTACTAAAATAGGAAAAAATGGCTTCAGACACCCAACCCGCCTCCATCCTGCCCCCAGAATGTGGAGGAGCAGGCTGACAATGCAGAGTGCTGGTGACGAGAAGAGAAGGGAAGCAGATTGAAGGTAAGTGTGATGTGATACTCACTTTTGATGTTCGCACAAGATCATTGAAGCGTTTTCTGCAATGCACCCAGGTGCGTGTACATAGCGACCTTGCACTGACCTCCTCAGCAATCTGCAGCCAGGCTGCCTTTGTCTGCTGAGGAGGCTTCCTCCGGCCATCGGGAGGGAACAGAATCTCCCTGCATCCTCTTACTCCCTGCACAAGAGTTTGCAGGGACTCCTCAGTGAATAGGGGAGCAGCCTTGGCTTTGGCAGCACTCGCGCTCACCTTGGCCCATTCAAAAAGCAGCAGTGAAGAGAAATGAGAGGCTGAGGCTACATGGAGCCCTTAAAAACAAGTGCAGCAATGACCTCATCAGTGCAGACCAACAGACCCGCTCCCAGTCAATGCAGCAGGCAGCACGCACGACGGGACTAATTGATCCAATTAAGCTAAAATGGGACACCGGGAGCGGCTGAAACTGGCAGCTGGTCCGAAACCCGCCCACCAGGAAGCCCGCCCTCAAACCGCCTCCATGGGTAAAATCGGGGCCATAGAGTTTACAGCACGTAAACAGGCCATTCGGCCCAACTGGTCCATGCTCCACACAAGCCTCCTCCCACCCTACTTCATCTCACCCCGATCAGCATATCCTACTATTCCTTTCTCCCTCATGTACTTGTCTCACCTCTTCTTGAATGTATCTATGCTATTCGCCTCAACCACTCCCTGTGGTAGCAAGTTCCACATTCTCACCACTCTGTGGCTAAAGAAGTTTCACCTGAATTCCCTATTGGATTTATTAGTGACCATTTTATATTTATGACCCCTAGTTCTGGACTTCTCTTTCAAGTGAAAAAAAAGCTTCTCTACGTCTACCCTATCGAACCCCTTCATAATTTTAAAGGCCTCTATTAGGTCACCCCTTTAGTCTTCTCTTTTCTAGAGAAAAGAGCCCCAGCCTGTTCAGTCTATTCTGATAGTTATAATCTCTCAGTTCTCGTATCATCCTTGTAAATTTGTATTGCCCCTTCTCCAGTGCCTCTATACCCTTTTTGTAATATGGAGAGCAGAACTGTGCTCAGTGCTCCGAGTGTGGTCAAACCAAGGTTCTATGGACTAAAGATTTCAGAGCGCGGTGCCGCCATGGGCCGTAGTTAACGACCGCCGGAATTAATAGCGCTGGCAACACCGGTATATTGGTGCCGCTTGCTAATTAACATTAGCGCAGCGCTAAACTCACTGTGTAAGGCTGTTTTTTTGAGAGCTTGTCTCAGCAGGAGGCCCACTGTAGCGTGGCCGTAGCGTCCCTGGAGCAAGAACAGCATTCTCTTAAAGCAAGACTGTCATTTTAGAAAGCAGTATCGGTCCCTTAAAGGAGAACTGCCTTCTAAAATGAAAAAATTTAAATCATTTTAAAATAGGCAGTTTTTAGCCCTTACAGAACAGCTGCCTTCTGAAAAAAAAGCATTAAAAAGAATTCCCAAATGGCACTCCTCAGCTCTTAAAGCTGAATTCCCTTCCATACCTACAAAAATGGGAAAAGTGCTTCAGCACTAACACAAATGGCTTAGCAAGCCAGGGAAGGGGCGCCCAGGGTCTCGCACGCAGCACTCCAGCTTTGTGCAGGGGGTCAACACTGCAAGAGAGGTCCTCTGCCCAGAGGGGCCAGGGGGCCCTCCAGAAAGAAGGATATGGGATTAGATCAACGAGGCTGTCACTGCCAACAGTGTCGCCTCCACAAGTTGGCTCCAGTGCTCAAAGAAGCTTCATGACCAGTGGTTAAGGTTAGTGAATGCATCTTCAAAAGCCGTCTCCTACCAACTGCACCACCAGTTTCACACACTTCTCAATGCACGACTACCACCCCCCCACACAATCACTCACCTATAAACAATCCATACCAAACACGAGACACACCTCACATCCCTAGCTTCACCTCACCCTCTTGGAGGAGATGGTGCTGGCCATTCTTGGCATGGGCATGGCTGAGCCCTTAGCTAGCAGCAGGGGCTGAAAGAATACAAGATGCTGGTATCCTCATGCGTTATCCTCCTTCTCGCATGCACCTCTTGATTTCCCACCCTCCCGTCAGCACAACTCCACCCTTGTTCCTTGCTCATTTCACACACCCAAGAAATGCAGCCTGCCCAGCCAGTGGTTGACTAAGAAGAGGAAACGGAGATTGAAGAAGAAGAAGAAGAAACACCATTATTTGATTTGACACTCCCAGGCACCAGCTCCTCGAGGGCATCCTGCCATGCCACTTGCAGTGTCCCTCACTAAAAGTCAACAGCCTTCCACCAGCCATGCTGCAGCCACTGGGGTAGCACTGCATGACATCAGTAGGATAGACAAAGACACACACAAGACAATCATTAAGGGAATGCATAAGGGTGATGAGTTGATTTCTTGATGTCATAGTGGATGGATAGATGTATAAAGTTGAATTGGAAAGTTTGCTTTGTGGTGGCTTTAATATCAGCGTTGTGGCCAAGAGGATGCTGTAATGGTCAGTAACAGATGGAAGGTAAGGTGTGGGACTAATGTTGAAATGGAATTGGGATTGTGGTCACTGGTACCTCAGGCGGATGATATCCTGGCCAGAAAGGGACTATCTGGGTTGCATCCTTCCATCTGCTTCCTCCTCTTCTGCGTCTTCCTCTTCCCTCTGCGAGCGGATACTGGAAATCTGAAATAAAAGCAGAAAATGCTGGAAATGCTCAGCAGGTCAGGCAGCATATCGACCTGAGAAGTGAACTCTGTTTCTCTCTCCATGGATGCTGCCTGACCTGCTGAGTTTTTCCAGCATTTTCTGTCTTCTCAGAGGCCTTCCTTTACCATCAGAAGCCTTGCAAGCATCCAGCAGCACTCCCTGCACACTCTAAAAACTTTTAACATCTATTGCACCAAGCCACTACTTCAATAAAATATATAAAATCCAGTCCAAAAAGCTTAAATGCAAATTTACCTGAAAGATGTGTGTAATCCTTTAAGAGGTGCTGACAGTGTCTCTGTCAGTCTGCTGCATGCTCACATTTCAGAGCGAGCTTAGGACCCAGCGTTAAACTCAGCGCAAAGGTCCAAGTTCGCCAAGCTCGCCGTCAAATCGGCATTGCTCGACAACTGACGCCACGCTCTCCAGATTTGCAAGTCTAGGGCCAGTGCTATGGCCCTCACCAAAATGGCGACCACCGAGTCCCGTGCCAGAGGCGGGTGGAAGTGAGGCGACCGCCAATTTTTTTCACGAATCTAATCCCATATCCTTCTTTCTGCAGGGCCTCCTGGCCCCTCTGAGTAGAGGACCTCTCTTGCAGTGTTGACCCCCCTGCACAAAGCTGGAGTGCTGCATGCGAGACCCTGGATGCCCCTTCCCTGGCTTGCTGAGCCATTTGTGTTAGCCGCCATCAGGTGGCGGTAAGTACCCGAATTTTTAGCCCCATAACTTGGTTAGACCACATTAACAGGGGACTCTAAATAACTTAAACACACAACCTTCTGACTCAGACGTGAGAGTCCTCCCTGCTAAGACAAACAGGCTCAGCCACCGTAAAGCTGAAGAAGAATGTGTTATTAGCATTATTTTATGTCAAACGCAGAGGTGCTATTGAAGAACTAGTTCTCATCCAGGTACTAGGAGCTCGGTCGTGCCCAACCAGGTTTGCTAATCTACAGGGAAGCAAAGGTAAACCAGCGTAATAAATGTACATCCCGATGGAATTAACCTAGATTGCTGTCTGTGCGCTCCTTGTTCTTTTTGATTGAAACATCGGCATTACTCAGTCATGTTCCATTCAGTGAGAGGAAACTTTCTAGTTCAACGGGGTGTAAAACATTCATGTGCAATGTAACAAAAGAATGAAGCACAATCAAAGGTAACATGACAAAGCAGAAGTGGGAGCTATGTCCTTACAACCAGCTAGTGACAAAGTGACATCAAGGCAGTATTTGACCGAGTGTGGCGTCAAGGAGCCCCAGTAAAATTGAAGTCAATGGGAGTCAGCGGGAAAGAATCTCGGCTGGAGTCGTACCTAACACAAAGGAAGATGGTTGTGGTTGTTGGAGGCCAATCATCTCACCCCCAGGACATCGCTGCAGGAGTTCTTCAGGGCAGTGTCCTAGGCTCAACCCTCTTCAGCTGCTTCATCAATGACCTTCCCTCCGTCATAAGGTTAGAAGTGGGGATGTTTGCTGATGATTGCACAGTAGGCAGTTCCATTCGCAACTCCTCAGATAATGAAGCAGTGCATGCCCACATGCAACAAGACCTGGACAACATCCAGACTTGAGCTGAGAAGTGGCAGGTAACATTCGCGCCACACAAGTGCCAGGCAATGACCATCTCCAAGAAGGGAGAGTCTAACCACCTCCCCTTGACACTCAATTGCATTACCATCACTGCAGTGTGTACCATCTACAAGATGCACTGCAGCAACTCGCCAAGGCTTCTTCGGCAGCACCTCCCAAACCCACGACCTCTTCCACCTAGAAGGACAAGGGCAGCAGGCGCATGGGACCACCACCACCTCCAAGTTCCCCTCCAAGTCACACACCATCCTGAATTAGAAGTATATCGCCGTTCCTTCATCGTCGCTGGGTCAAAATCCTGGGACTCCCTCCCTAACAGCACTGTGGGAGTACCTTCACCACATGGACTGCAGTGGTTCAAGAAGGCTGCTCACCACCAGCTTCTCACCTGGCTAATGTAACCCCTCTTTTTAAAAAAGGAGGGAGGGAGAAAGCAGGGAACTATAGACCGGTCAGCCTGACATCGGTGGTGGGTAAAATGATGGAATCAATTATTAAAGATGTCATAACAGACCATTTGGAAAGTGGCGACATGATAGGTCCAAGTCAGCATGGATTTGTGATAGGGAAATCATGCTTGACAAATCTTCTGGAATTTTTTGAGGATGTTTCCAATAGGGTGGACGGGAGGAACCAATAGATGTGGTGTATTTGGACTTTCAGAAGGCCTTCGACAAGGTCCCACACAAGAGATTGGTGTGCAAAGTTAAAGCACATGGGATTGGGGGTAATGTGTTGGCGTGGATTGAGAACTGGTTGGCACACAGGAAACAAAGAATAGGAGTAAATGGGTACTTTTCAGAATGGCAGGCAGTGACCAGCGGGATACCGCAGGGTTTGGTGCTGGGGCCCCAGCTGTTTACATTATATATTAATGATTTGGACGAAGGGATTAATTGTAATATCTCCAAATTTGCGGATGACACTAAATTGGGAGGCAGTGTGAACAATGAGGAGGATGCTAGGAGGCTACAGAGTGACTTGGACAGGTTGGGTGAATGGGCAAATGTATGGCAGATGAAGTACAATGTGGATAAATGTGAGGTTATCCACTTTGGTGGTAAAAATAGGGAGGCAGACTATTACCTGAATGGTGGCAGATTATGGAAAGGGGAGGTGCAACGAGACCTGGGCGTCATGGTACATCAGTCACTGAAGGTGGGAAGGCAAGTGCAGCAGGCAGTCAAGAAAGTAAATGGCATGATGGCCTTCATAGCAAGGGGATTTGAGTACAGGAGTAGGGAGATGCTGCTACAGTTGTACAGGGCCTTGGTGAGGCCACACCTGGAGTATTGTGTGCAGTTTTGGTCTCCTAACTTGAGGAAGGACATTCTTGCTATTGAGGGAGTGCAACGAAGGTTCACTAGATTGATTCCTGGGATGGCCAGACTGACATATCAAGAAAGACTGGATCAACTGAACTTGTATCCTCTGGAGTTCAGAAGAATGAGGGGGGATCTTATAGAGACGTTTAAAATCCTGACTGGTTTAGACAAATTAGATGCGGGCAGAATGTTTCCAATGTTAGGGAAAACTAAAACCAGGGGTCACAGTCTAAGGATAAAGGGGAAGCCATTTAAGACTGAGATGAGGAGGAACTTCTTCACCCAAAGAGTGGTGAATCTGTGGAATTCTCTACCACAGAAGGTTGTTGAGGCCAGTTCACTAAATATATTCAAAAGGGAGTTAGATATAATACTCACAACTAGGGGGATCAAGGGGTATGGCGAGAAAGCAGGAATGGGGTACTGAGGTAGCATGTTCAGCCATGAACGCATTGAATGGCGGTGCAGGCTCGAAGGACCGAATGGTCTACTCCTGCACCTATTTTCTATGTTTCTATGTTTCTATGTTTCTCAAGGGCAATGAGGGATGGGCAATAAATGCTGGCATTGCCAGCGACGCCCAGATTCCATAAGCGAATAAAAAAAAAAGAAAGAATGGGTATGCTTAGAGTGGATAAGTCGCCTGGTCCAGATGGCTTACATCCCAGGTTGCTAAGGGAATTGGGGGAGGAGATAACGGAAGGGCTTGCCATAATTTTCCAATCTTCCCTAGATGCAGGGGAGGTGCCTGAGGATTGTAAAGTGGCAAATGTGACACCATTGTTCAAGAAAGGGTGTAAGGACAATCCTAGTAACTATAGGCCAGGTTAACATCAGTGGTGGGAAAAGTTTTAGAAACAATAATCAAGGTAAATTTACGGGCACTTGGAGAGGTTTAAGCTAATTAAGGAGAGTCAACATGGATTTGTAAAAGGCAGATTGTGTTTGACTAATCGAATCGAATTTTTTGATGAAGTAACAGGGAGGATTAACGAAGGGAATGCAATGGATGTTGTCTACATGGATTTTAGGAAGGCGTTTGACAAAGTACCACATAGAAGGCTGGTTAACAGAATTGAGGCTCATGGAATAGATGTGTCAGTGGCAGCTTGGATAAGGAATTGGCTTAAGGACAGAAAACAGCAAGTTGTGGTAAATGGCTGTTTTTCAGACTGGAGGATGGTAGACAGTGGTGTTCCCCAAGGGTCAGTGCTGGGGCCACTGCTTTTTTTGATATATATAAATGACCTGAATATTGGAATACAGAGTAGAATTTCTAAATTTGCCAATGACACCAAACTTGGGGGTGTGGCAAACAGTGAGGATGATACCAATTGACTGCAACAGGACACAGAAAGGCTAGCAGAATGGGCAGACAAGTGGCAGATGGAATTTAATACAGAGAAGTGTGAGGTGATGCATTTTGGCAGAAGGAACAGAGAGAGGCAATATACACTTAATGGCACAGTTTTAAAGAGTGTGCAGAGACAAAGGGACCTGGGAGTTAATGTGCATAGGTCCCTGAAGGTGGCAGTACATATTGAGAAGTCGCACAACACCAAGTTATAGTCCAACAGATTTATTTAATTTTACAAGCTTTCGGAGCTGTCGCTCCTTCCTCAGGTAAGTTAGCAGTGAGAGGGTGAGTTAGCAAAGCATATGGGATCTTGGGCTTCATAAATAGAGGTATTGAGTACAAAAGTAGAGAAGTTATGCTGAACCTTTATAAAGCGCTGGTTAGGCCACAACTGGAGTATTGCGTCCAGTTCTGGCCACCACACTTAAGGAAGGATGTGAAGGCACTTGAGAAGGTGCAGGGGAGATTTACAAGAATGGTTCCAGGGATGGGGGATCTTAGCTACAAAGACAGGTTGGAGAAGCTGGATTTGTTTTCATTAGAGCAAAGAAGGTTGAGTTGTGATTTGATAGAGGTGTACAAGATTATGACGGGTTTGGATAGGCTAGACGGGTAAAGGCTGTTCCCACTAGATAATGGTACAAGGACTAGGGGACACAGATTTACGGTTTTGGGCAAGAGATACAGTGGGGATGTGAGGGAAAACTATTTTACGCAGCGAGTGGTGCAGACCTGGAACTCGCTGCCGACGGAAGTGGTGGAAGTGGAGACACTCAGGGGTAAAAATTCAGTTGGTTGCGCCTCCCGTTAGCGCCTTAAGAGGGCGCTAATGGGGCACAAAGCCGCTAACGCCCGGGTGCAGCGATGTTTGCGCCGCTCGGGAACTTAACTAGACGTTGTGCGGCGGCGCTAAACTTTACCGCTGCGACCACCTGCGCACGCAGATTGTGACGTCATTCCATGGTGCAACGCCCTTGTGGCGCCCCGGAGCGGAAATTGAGTGGCGCCCCCTGCCTTACCGCCTGACGCTAGCAACGACCAGAAGACTGGAACGCTATCAATCGCTGTGGGGCTGGGGGGGGCGCTATTTAAAGGGGGCCTCTACCTGTCTTTTATTGTTGGTGGCATTTTTGAAGTACGCATTCTGAGAGAGAGAGGGAGAGACTTCTGGAGAGATTCAACATTGTGTGAAGGAGTTTTGGGTACTGAGCAGCACTTTGCAGGTTCATTTTGATTTGCCATTCCTTGTATCGATTTAGCAGAGACTGTGGGAGCTGCACTCTGAGCTCTTTGCCTGGTACTCTCCATTGTTCTTTCCAGCACATTTGATGTGCAAGTCTCTCCAGGCCGAGATTCAAGGCTGCAATGAACAGGATGTGGATGGAAAGCAAGATTAACCATCCCCTTTAAGAACTGGCCCGTGCCATTGTGTGTGTGTTCCATTGCTGACTGACATTACATGAGCTTCGCCAGCGCTCTGAGTTAGCGCCTCACTCCTTGGCCTTTGCGCCTTAAGACAGGTGTGCAGCGCCTGATTTAGCGCTCCACTCACCTCCCGGGACGGTAAAAGTGAAGTTTCCAGTCAGTGCCGATAATTAGCGCCAGGCGCTAATATTTGCGTCCAGACGATATTTGCGCCCCAAATGGGGCGCGACCTAATTTTTACCCCTCAATGTTTTCAAGGGAAGACTGAATAGGCACTTGAGGGAAATAAACTTGCAGGGCTACGGGGATAGAGCGGGGGAATGGGACTGACTGGATTGCTCTGCAGAGAGCCGGCATGGACTCGATGGGCCGAATTGTCTGTTTCTGTGCCGTATATCCTGTGTAATTTTCCTGCCAGTTCCCCCTGCTAAATTCTATTCCACAGTCACACAGCAGTGAGATAATTTGTTAAGTTTCTCCTGCAAGACCGATTGACCCATAAGCCTGTAACTATAATGAGTCGGTTCTTGTTAGTACCTAATGGCCCGGATTTGCCGGGGCCTCTGATGGCGTACTTCATCGTAAGTGCCCCGCAAGTTCCGGGTCTCTGCACGCGATGCGCATGCGCAGAAACCCAAAACTTGCGATCTGTCACATTTCTGCTTGATAGATCGCCCGCATCCGCTGGAAATGCACTTTCGGTGGCGCAGGGTTGGACTATTTGCCCAACTACTGCCCTGCGAATACCCACCAAACCCTTACGCCTGGTAAAAGCAGGCGTACGGCCTTCTTTTACCAGCGTAAGGGTTAAAATAAAAGTTAAAATAAAAATTTTAAAATCATTTAAACATTCCCTTACATTTAAAATAAGTTTATGTTATTTTTGTCCCGTTTAAAAATGTTTAAATTTATTTTTCAAAAAATTTAATTTTTATTTTAAATGTTTAATTAAATGGCATTTTAATTCATTTTGAACCTGTGATGATTTATTTTTATTTCAGCGGTGTGAAATTTTATTTTTTTGGTGATTCCTATTATGTTTCAGGGGATTCCGTTTGTAAATGAGGCAGAAGTGGTTAGGTGGTGCCAAGCTTTAAGGTTTAACGTCCTGTAAATTGTAGGAGGAAGGGTCACCAACTGAGGGAGGGAAGGAGCTGCATAATTTTGAGCTCCTGAATTCGAGTAGAAGACCTAATGCTGACTCTTGATTTCAACACAAGAATGCAAGGGGTTGGAAGAACAAACAGAAAGAAAGAAAAGAAAGAAAGACTTGCATTTCTATAGCGCCTTTCACGACCTCAGGAGGTCCCAAAGCCGTTTACAGCCAATGAAGCACCTTTTGATTAAAAGTCTTCTGTTGTAATGTAGGAAACGCGACAGCCAATTTACGCACAGCAAGCTCCCACAAACAGCAAATTGATAATAGCCACATTTTAGTGATGTTGGTTGAGGGATAAATATTGTCTAGGACACCGGGGAGAACTCCCCTGCTCTTCTTTGAAATAGTGCCTGTCGGATCTTTCCTGTCCACCAGAGATTACCATTGTCATTGGTTGCGCCGGCCCACGTGATCCCAGGGACGCTTGCGAACCGCGTGCGCCCCGGGGATACGTGGGCCTTTCCGCAGGCCCAGGAGCGCGAGTGCTCGGAGCAATCGGGTGGGTGCGGGGTTTTCTTGCGGTTCGCAGGCGTTCGCCCGCGGCAAGCCTCCGACCGCAGTTTCCACCCCGATGCTTTGTCCCTCCCGTACCCTAATGCTGACACTCCTGAATAAAATATCGATGCGCTGCGTTGAAGTGATTTCATCATGTGACGGTTGTTTCATGTTTTTGAACATTTGTTAAAAAAGAAAAGTCATTTTTCATCACTTCTGGGTCCAGGTCATTTCTCCCCAACGCTGCAAAGCAGGCTGGCATTTTAAAATAAAATAGCTAAAATTATTGCAAAACCTCATAGAAGCCGTCCTGTGAGGTGACCCTATATCCCGAATTTACACTCACTGCAGTGTCCTGGTAAATATCTTGATGCTCTGGATAGCCATTTTCTTGAGATTTATTGTTATAAACGATAAACACTCAAGTTAGTGTGGTAATGCAAAGGCTGCTTTTATTCCAGACTCTCTGGATAACATTCAATATAAGAGGAGTATACCTGGAGTATAATTGCCACAATACGCTTACTCTAGTGTTCAGTAACACAAAATGCAAGTACAATACATATCAATTACTTTGGTTATTGCCCCTTTGAACCTTTGAACTCTCCCCTCCGGCCCCACCTTAAGCTCCTGTCAGCAGTGGTTCAGTTGGTAGAACTCTCACTTCTGAGTCAGAAGTTTGTGGGTTTCAATAACACTCCAGGGACTTGAGCACAAAAGCTAGGCTGACACTCCCAGTGCAGTGCTGAGGGAGTGCTGCACTGTCGGAGGTGCCGTCTGCTTTCTCAGGTGGACATGAAAGATCCGACAGGCACTAAGAGCAGGGGAGTTCGCCCCGGTGTCCTGGCCAATAGTTATCCCTCAAGCAACATCACTAAAAACAGATTATCTGGTCATTATCAATTTGCTGTTTGTATAACCTTGCTGTGCGTAAATTGGCTGTCGCGTTTCCTACATTACAACAGAAGACTTTTATTCAAAAAGTGCTTCATTGACGTTAAAGCGCTTTGGGACCACCTGAGGTCATGAAAGGCGCTATATAAATGCAACAACAACAACAACTTGTATTTATATAGTGCCTTTACCGTAGTAAAACGCCCCAAGGGCAGGTGACCAAAAGCTTGGTCAAAGAGGTAGGTTTTAAAGGAGCGCGTTAAAGGAGGAAAGAGAGGTAGCGAGGCGGAGAGGTTTAGGCAGGGAATTCCAGTGCTTAGGCCTGGGCAGCTGAAGGCACGGCCACCAAAGATTGAGCGATTATAATCAGGGATCCTCAAGAGGGCAGAATTAGAGGAGCGCAGATATCTCGGGGGGTTGTGGGGCTGAAGGAGATTACAGAGCTAGGAAAGGGCGAGGCCATGGAGGGATTTGAAAACAAGGATGAGAATTTTGAAATCGAGGCGCTACTTAACCGGGAGCCAATGTAGGTCAGCGAGCACAGGGGTGATGGGCGAACGGGACTTGGTGCGAGTTAGGACACGGGCAGCCGAATTTTGGATGACTTCAAGTTTACGTAGGGTGGAATGTGGGAGGCCAGCCAGGAGTGCATTGGAATAGTCAAGTCTAGAAGTAACAAAGGCATGGATGAGGGTTTCAGCAGCGGATGAGATGAGGCAAGTGTGGAGACGGGCGATGTTACGGAGGTGGAAGTAGGCGGTCTTTGTTATGTGGTCGGAAGCTCATTTCAGGGTCAAAGATGACACCAAGGTTGCAAACAGTGTGGTTCAGCCTCAGACAGATGTTAGGGAGAGGGATGGAGTCAGTGGCTAGGGAACGGAGTGTGTGGCGGGGACCGAAAACAATGGCTTCGGTTTTCCCAATATTTAATTGGAGAAAATTTTTGGTCATCCAGAACTGTATGTCGGACAAGCAGTCTGACAATTTAGACACCGTGGAGGGGTCGAGAGAAGAAGTAGTGAGGTAGAGCTGTGTGTCGTCAGCATATGTGTGGAAACTAACGCTGTGTTTTTGAATGATGTCGCCAAGGGGCAACATGTAGATGAGAAATAGGAGGGGGCCAAGGATAGATCCTTGGGGGACACCAGAGGTAACGATGCGAGCGTGGGAAGAAAAGCCATTGCTGGTGATCGCTGGTTACGATTTCTCTGGTTGCAAGTCTTTCTTCCTTCTTTCTTTCTTTCTTTCTATTTGTTCTTCCAACCCCTTGCATTCTTGTGTTGAAATCAGGAGTCAGCATTAAGTCTTCTACTCGAATTCAGGACCTCAAGATTATGCAGCTCCTTCCCTCCCTCAGTTGGTGACCCATCCTCCTATAATTTACAGGACATTAAACCTTAAGCTTGGCACCACCTAACCACTTCTGCCCCATTTGACTTGTCTCCTCTTTCACTCTTTTCAACCTTGATGCTGTCCTGCACGAAGCCTCCGTCTCTCACTAAAAAGAAAAGGTAAAACCCCTGAGTGAAAACAAGCAGCTCTGTGGAGCAAGGTTCCGTGAGTAGCAGAATATAAACCATGAGAAGCAAAAGTGATCATTTGCTCTATCCAGTCCGGGTCTCAAACCAATTGGAAATTGGACAACCCTTGTAGGTTTACGGTAAAACATTATATCATTCCTGTTGTCGGCACTTCAAATGAGCCCCATAAAATAATGTAAGCATTGCAGGTAATGGAGCTCATCATATGTTTGCTGATGAAACCTTACAGTGATAAAAATTATACAGAGTGCGGATATATATGGGAGATTCATGACTAATCATTCAGCTAACAGTGTTGGAAGTATTAAGCTACACTTTAAAGGTGCCTCCTGGCAGGAATAAAAGATAAACTGCAGGAAATGGTGGCTCAGTTTATTTTAATCAATCATTCATCCCCTAATTAGTGGCTTAATTGGTGATTCAGCTCCAGTTATTCCATGCTAATCTTCTACAATTGGATACAACTGATTGCAGTAACTGTGTGCTCGCAGTAATTAGACCCAAATTAGATCTCCATCAAAATAATCCTACCTCAGTAAGTGTTAACTGGGCTCTAATGTTATGCACAAGGGATGATTCTGAGCCCAAACATTAATTTTGAACTTAGGAGAGACTTGCATTTATACAGCGCCTTTCATGACCTCCAAACATCCCAACGCGCTTTACAGCCAATTAATTACTTTTGAAGTGTAGTCACTGTTGTAATGCAGGAAACGCGGCAGCCAATTTGCACAGAGCAAGGTCCCACAAACAGCAACGTGATAATGACCAGATAATTGGTTTAAGTGATGTTGGTTGAGGGATAAATATTGGCCATGATACTTGGGGAGAACTCTCCCACTCTTCTTCGAAATAATGCCGTGGGATCTTTTACGTCCACCTGACAGGGTAAACGGGCCCTCGGTTTAATGTCTCATTTCAAAAGACATAGGTCCGGATTTTCTGTACAAATAACAGTGAGGCTATCAGCGCTCACCATTATTAAAGTGTAACTCGGACAGCAACTTCTGGCGACCGCACATGTGCAGTTAAACGCTGAAATCAGGAAGTTGCTGTCCGAGTTGCCCTGCTCCTCCAGAAGCTGCGCTATACCAGTATCTCGACAAGAGACTCGGCATTGAAATACATGGATTGGAGTGAAGTTGCTGTACATACCTGATATATATACACATTAAACTGGCCAGTAAAATTTAGGGCTTCTCCATTCCAGTGTAAGTACATTTTTAACGGCGTGATAAGTCTTAAATACTGCCAAACAACCTCTCTGGCCCTGAAAATCAACTTTTATAAATTCCTTCAAATTCTAATTATTGTGAGAGATTTTTTTTTTTAACTTTTTTTCTTTTTGTCTCTTTTCTCGCTCCCTTAAGCCCATCTTTCTTTCCCTCCCTTTAGTTTGCTTTCTTTACCTGACTTGACATTGAGTTAAATATTCTAACTGACATTTCCTCGTTCAGACTCTGTGCCGCTCAGTAACAATTCTTCAAGCTGATTGGTTAAGGAGGTACACAGCTGCTTGTCCTGTTCACACGGGTCCCAGATCCCCTGTCGAGGGCGCCGCACCAAAATGGCTTTCTAATTGCAGCAAGTTCCAGTGCAGAAGCCCACAGAAAGCCTATGGGCAAATGCAAGTGTAAATGTAATGAACGGCCGGCGCGGTTTGTTCACTGCCCATAGCATGCTTGAAAATTATATATAATTGTATGAATATTTTTACACTACTGATCTCCCTACCAGTAAAGTCAGCTATTAAGGCTCTCTATCCAAATACGTTGTGGACGTCTGAGATGGTGGTGCGGGGGCAGGAAGAGATGCCATTGCTGAAGATGCTCTGGTTACGATCGGATAGTTAAGAGTAGAACCAGCCAAGAGCAGTCCCACCAAGATGTACAACAGAGGAGAGGCACTGAAGGAGGTTTGTGTGGTGGACCGTGTCAGATACTGCAAAGATGTTGAGGAGGATGAGAGGGGATAATTCACAACAGTCACAATCACAGAGAAAGAATTTCCATTTATATAGTATGTTTCACATCCTCAAGATGTTCAAAAAGTGGATTATGTTTGAAGTGCGGTTACTGTTGTTATGTAAGAAATAACTTGAATTTATGTAGCACCTTTCACATCCCAGTACATCACAAGGTACTTCATAGCCAATGAATTATTTTGCAGTGTAGTCACTGATGTAATGTAGGGAAACACAGCAGCCTATTTACACACAGCAAGGTCCCACAAACAGCACTGAGATAAATGATCAGATAATCTGTTTTATTGGTTGAAGGAATATATTGGCTTGGACACCAGAGAACTCCCTGCTTTTATTCAAATAGTGGGATTTTTTATGTCCAAGCACGAGTGCAGATGGGCCTCGGTTTAACATCTCATTTGAGCGATGTCACCTCCAACTCAGAGGCAAGAATGCTACCACTGAGCCAGGGCTAACAACTATATGTAGGCCCCAGAAACAGCAAGGTGGTGATGGTTGAGGTACCAAGGTTGGCCATGACACCTGATACCACACAAATGCAGCTCCATCAACAACAACAACTTGCATTTATATAGCGCCTTTAATGTAGTAAAGCGTCCCAAGGCGCTTCACAGGTGCGTAATCAGACAAAAATTGACACCGAGCCAAAGAAGTAGGCATTGTTACAGGTTTCCAAACACTTGGTCAAAGGACAAGATTTTAAGCACCAACTGAAAGGAGGAGAGAGGCGGAGAGGTTTGGTGATGGAATTCCAGAGCTTAGGGGTTAGACAGCTGAAGGCACGGCCGCCAATGGTGGGGCAAAGGAAACCAGGGATGTACAAGAGGCCAGAATTGGAGAAACTCAGATTTCTCAGAGGGTCGTAGGGCTGGAGGAGGTTACAGAGATAGGGAGGGGCGAGGCCTTAGAGGGATTTAAACACAAGGATGAGAATTTTAAATTCAGGGCATTGCTTAACCGGGAGCCAATGTAGGTCAGCGAGCACAGGGTTGATGGGTGAACAGGACTTGGTCCAAGTTAGGATACAGGCAGCAGAGTTTTGGATGAGCTCAAGTTTATGCAGCGTTAAAGATGGGAGGAAGGCCAGGCGAAGGCCAGCGTGGTCGCCAATCCTTGGGGAGAATCCAATCCCTGGAGGGAGGGGTCGCCGATCCGGAGGGGGAGGAGTCCTATCTGATCCTGGGTTGCCGATCTGGGAGAGGTCCAATCTCTGATCCGAGAGGTTCCGATTGCGGTGGGGGCTGGGTTCCTATCGTGGGCAGAGAAGCAGGTAAGCTTGGTGGACTGGGAGGAAGTACTTCTTTTTATTCGTTCCTGTGATGTAGACGTCGCTGGCAAGGCCAGAATTTATTGCCAATCCCTAATTGTCCTTGAGATGCTGGTGGTGAGCTGCCTTCTTGAACCGCTGCAGTCCGTGTGGTGAAGGTACTCCCACAGTGCTGTTAGGGAGGGAGTTCCAGGATTTTGACCCAGCGACAATGAAGGATCGACGATATACTTCTAAGTCAGGGTGGTGTGTGACTTGGAGGGGAACTTGCAGGTGGTGTTCCCATGCGCCTGCTGCCCTTGTCCTTCTAGGTCAGTGACAGGCAAAATACAGCCCGCGGGCTGAATCCGGCCTGCCAAGGCCTGGCTTCGAGGCCGAACATCCGCCCCACGTAACGTCAGGAGGTGGGTCGCTGTCTCCGAGGCAGCAGGGGAGTGCAACAATGGGCCTTCGAGACGGGAGGCGAAGATATGGAGACCAGCGGCTGAGGTGGACAGAAGGCAGCCGGGAGTCGCGGATTGGCCCCCCCCCCCACCAGGTGAGGGCCTTTTACCGACAACAGCGGTAAACCGATTTCTTGCTGGATCTTTGTTTTGCCTGTTGATGGAGGTGTGTAACTCTGAAAGTCAGCCGCACGAGAAATGAAATCCACTGTGATCCCCATTGCTTATTTAACCGCAACCAATTCTGACCACCCCTTCGTAACAAATCGAGTGCATTGCCAGGCCGAGCAGCAACTCAAGTGTGGGCTCACAAGCAGGAGAAAAATTATTTTTCTCGTCAGTTGTGGTTGGAATTTATTTGACGAGTATAAAAAGTATCAGAAGGTGAAACCCATCCCCTCTTTTTTTTTTCTTTTTTTTTAAAAAGCAAAAAGTTTTTTCTCCCCTTCCACTTTGGGTCTTTGCGGTCTATACAATTTGTTCAAGTTATAAAGCAAATTATTCGCTAATAATCCGCCCATTCCTCATCAAACTTTGCTGAAGCAGTGACTTGGTCAAACAGAGCGCTGATCGACGTTTAATGAGGTCAAATTAAGAGCCTGTTTATATGATAAATAAACCCATCCCCTTAAACTAACATGGCTCCATAGTTAAAGCTGTCCCAGTTTGAACCTTTGATGCACCCTCTTCACAAAAAACAAATATGCACACTCATAGAGTCATAACAGCCCATCGAGTCCGTGCCGGCTCTCTGTACAGCAATCCAGTCAGTCCCATTCCCCCCGCTCTATCCCCGTAGCCCTGCAAGTTTATTTCCCTCAAGTGCCTATCCAGTCTCCCCTTGAAAACATTGAGTGTCTCCACTTCCACCACTTCCGTCGGCAGCGAGTTCCAGGTCCTCAACACTCGCTGCGTAAAAAAGTTTTTCCTCACATTCCCCCTTGTATCTCTTGCCCAAAACCGTAAATCTGTGTCCCCTAGTCCTTGTACCATCAATTAGTGGGAACAGCCTTTCCCCGTCTAGCCTATCCAAACACGTCATAATCTTGTACACCTCTATCAAATCACCCCTCAACCTCCTTTGCTCTAATGAAAACAAATCCAGCTTCTCCAACCTGTCCTTGTAGCTAAGCTCATTCTCTCTCTTTTTCACTTTCGCACAAGGAGAAGGCCAACTTCTTCATGCTTGGGATTCCGGTGGTTTTTTAAAGCAGAGCGAGGAGCCCTTGATAAAGTTAGCTCATGCAAACACAGAGAAAAATTGCAAAAAGAAGAGAATTTAAAAAAAACTACATGCTCTGAGAAAATTGACACGAAAATATTACACCATAGCAAAATACTGCGGATGCTGGAAATCTGAAATAACAAATGGTCACGGACCTGAAACTTTGTTTTTCTCTCTCCACGGATGCTGCCTGACCTGCTGAGGGTTTTCCAGCGTTCTCTGTTGTTATTACGAAAATATTACATATTTTGCAATGATAACAGGAACTTAAAAAAAATAGTGAACAAGTAAAGTTTTAAATGTACTCCAGACAAATCTAGTTTTGCCATTCGGTAACTGGTTGACTTCAAGAAAGGACTCGAGGGCTCTTTGCAAATAATTTTGGAAAGCAAAAATCTCTTTCAGCGGCAGGAGGTGCAGAGCGGCCTATGCGGGACCTCACGAGTGGCCCACGACCGCGCGGCCGCGCACCTTAGGGGAAACACTGGTGTGCGGCCCACCACAGCTCACCAAAACTTGTTAAGTGGTCCTCCAGTCCTTCTAGGTGGAAGAGGTCGTGGGTTTGGGAGGTGCTGTTGAAGAAGCCTTGGCGAGATGCTGCAGTGCATCTTGTAGACGGTACACACTGCAGCCACGGTACGCCGGTGGTGGAGGGAGTGAATGTTTAAGGTGGTGGATGGGGTGCCAATCAAGTGGGCTGCTTTGTCCTGAATGGTGTCGAGCTTCTTGAGTGTTGTTGGAGCTGCACTCATCCAGGCAAGTGGAGAGTATTCCATCACACTCCTTACTTGTGCCTTGTAGATGGTGGAAAGGCTTTGGGGAGTCAGGAGGTGAGACACTCGCCGCAGAATACTCAGCCTCTGACCTGCTCTTGTTGCCACAGTATTTATGTGGCTGGTCCAGTTAAGTTTCTGGTCAATGGTGACAACCAGGATGTTGATGGTGGGGGATTCAGTGATGGTAATGCCGATGAATGTCAAGGGGCGGTGGTTAGACTCTCGCTTGTTGGAGATAGTCATTGCCTGGCACTTGTGTTGCGCAAATGTTACTTGCCACTTTTCAGCCCAAACCTGAATGTTGTCCAGGACTTGCTGCATGCGGGCATGGACTGCTTCATTATCTGAGGAGTTGCAAATGGAACTGAACCCTGTACAATCATCAGCGAACATCCACACTTCTGACCTTATGATGGAGGAACGGTCATTGATGAAGCAATGCTCCTCTTGGCCCACAAGCAGTGCTGTAAAGCCACTTACCTTTTCCACGAAGCAGTCTTCGCTTCCCTTTAGCTACTGGTTTTCCCGAGGCCCGAGAAACGCGGCCGGCCAGGGTTAAACCTGCAAGACCGGTTAAATATGAAGACACGCAGCCTCATTGTAATATTTAAATGGCCAACCAGCCTCCTGGGAGCGGATTGGTTGCCCGCCCCCGTCCCGTCTCCGTTAAAACCGGAAGTGGGTGGGTTGGAGCGGGTTGGGGTCAAGTTTGAGATTTTTAAAATTTTAACATCCCACTCGACCCCAACCTACCCATTTTTTGTGGTTAAAATTACCCACGCTGTCTCTGATGATAGATTCCAGTAATCCCCACAATTGATGTTAAACTGGTCGGTCTGTAGTTGACTGGTTTCTCCCTCCCTCTCTCCCTTCTTAAATAATGGAGTGACATTTGCAATTTCTGAATCTAGACAGCTTTGGAAAATTATTATTAATGCAGTTTCCTCACCTATTTTTTATAATAGCCTGGGAAGGAAACCATCAGGTTTTAGGGATTTGCCTGTCTTAAATCCTGTCATTTTCTCCATTACCATCTTATTACATATAATAAATCCACTAAGTTCCTCCTTTGACATATTTTTAGGCACTCTTATATCACTGGGATTTCAGTGAAAACTCATTTAACAAGTCTGCCATTTTCTTATTATCCATTACCTGCATCCGCCCACATTCCCTTTTACCACTCTCCTTCCCTTCATATATTAGTAAAAAAGTTTGCTGTTAGCTTTGGTATCCTTTGCAAGTTTTTTTCGTGTTCCTTTTTGCACCCCTTATTACTTTCTTTGTGCCCCTTTGCTGCTCTTTATAGCTCTCCTAGTCCACTGGATTTCCACATTCCCTGCATTTGTATAAGTCTTTTCTTTTAACTTATTAATGGGGGTTATTTTAGGGGCACTGTGGGTGCTGTGCTAATGAGACTCGCCTGTTTAAAAGTCTGGTTTTAGCACACAATTTTGGGGCTAATAGGTGATTACCAAGATTAAACCTGCACATTTAGCGCTCAAGTGCTGATTAGGAGTAATTTTCGTGGAACAATGTATGTAGCCTTCCCGTACACACAACCATTGAGGGTGTGGAGTGCGCTGGGTGACAGACAACGCCACGTATCAGGATGGCTCAGGGACCGAGGGAGAGAGCTGAAAGCTTCTCGGACGCGGTACTGGAGATCCCGGCGGAGGAGGATCAGCGGAGGAGGGATGTCCTGTGCCCGTGGGGGGGAAGGAAGCCACTGAGGCAAATAATGCGGCAGATGTGGCAGCAGATCGCCGAGGAGGTCACAGCCAGGAGCACTGCCCCCACGACATGGCTCCAGTGCCAAAAGAAGTTTATCGATTTGACACGAGCGGTCAAGGTAAGATCATGTCTCTCAAACACACTTCTCAATAACTGCACCACCAGCAGCATCACCACCTCAACACACTGCATCCACCATCAAACTACATTCACACACCCCACACTCTTGCATCCTTCACAGGCACCACTCACACCTCAGACACAACGCGCAGCTCTTCAACCATGTGAGGCATCACTCACACAAACACACCTGCCAATACACGCATTCACAATCACCACTCTTCTTTCTTTCTCTTCCAGGACAAGGTAGCACATGACAGGCGGCAGCAGGACTTGACCGGGGGGAGGGGGAGCACGGCTGCCTTGAGGGGGCAGTGCTGGCCGTGATCGGGAGGGGAATGGCAGATGCCGTGGCCACAGGCAGAGCAGGTGACATCTCTCCAAGAGGTATGTGGCCACTCCGGCTTCCTCAACTATTCCTGATCCCTATTTCCGAAACCTATCCTCACTCACAAGCTCCATATGGTCTTATCACACACATCCTCCTATAGTGACCACACACGCTGCACCCTAACTCTGTTAGCTTTATCACAGAATCCCCACAGTGCAGATAGAGGCCATTTCAGCCCATCGAGCCTGCACCGACACATATCCCACCCTATCCCCGTAACCCCACGTATTTAATCCCCCTAACACTAAGGGTCAATTTATCATAGCCAAATCAACCTAACCCGCACATCTTTGGACTGTGGGAGGAAACCGGAGCACCCGGAGGAAACCCACGCAGACACGGGGAGAATGTGCAAACTCCACACAGACAGTCACCCGAGGCCGGATTCGAACCCGGGTCCCTGGCGCTGTGAGGTAACAATGCTAACCACTATGCCACCGTGTCACTGCAGGCTCCCAGGAGCAAGATCTACTTCGCCCCCCTGGAGGAACTGGAAGTGGAGGAATAGCCACCTCGTCCCGCCGGAGAAGGAGGAGGAGAGTGAGGAAGATGGCACTGCGTCAAATGCCACCACTGTCACAGGCACCTGCTCAGAGACCAGCACAATGCATAACTTAGAGGCTAGGGGAGAACATGGATCCCCACAGTCGCATGCACCAGGCACTAGTGGCAGCAGCCACGTCGGGTGGAAGGGACACCATAGGTGCTACCTTGCCGGGGGTGGGGGTGGGGGGGTGGCAAGGTCACATATTAGTTCTGCTGTAGAGGAGTCAGATCAGGACCTTACAGGGGCAAGCTTCAGAATAAGGCTGATGGGTCTGACAAATCAAATGCTTGGTGCAATGGACAGCCTGCCTGAAGGCTTGGGGTCATGGCTAGGGGGATGGAGGAGTCTGTCTCCAGCTTGGCCCGTTGGTTGACGCAGGGCCTGGAACCCATCCTCTCTGGTTTCTATGCTCAATAGCTGACCATCACTCCTCAAGAGATGCCAGTCTATTCTGAACAATGACCATGTTTTCAACGCTCTGGCGACTTAGCTCCTCCATGGCCGTAGCCATCCTCTCCTCTACCGTAGCCATCCTTTCCACGGAGGTTGCCATCCTTTCCATGGTGATGCGTTTATGTGCCAATGCCTCCACAAAAGCTCTGCTCGTGTTCACGATGGACTCCTCCATTCGCTCCACACTCGCAACGACCCTGGAGACAAAATCTGCCAGAGACTCCTGCACCTGTTCCTGGAGTTCCAGCACCGCTCTCGTTCTGGATGGACCCGGAGGCACAGGGTCGACATGTAGCTGAGCCGAGCTGGCAGAGTCCTGCGCCCTCTGACGAGGACTCTCCACTGCTGTCCCTGTCTCCACCATATGCTGATGCTCACTTGTGAGTTGTGATACACCAGGTGACAACACTACTCTATCTCGCGAAGGTCCCACCGAGGTGGGAGTGTCTGCACTGGTGCTGGGTGCGCTGAATTCTGCTGACGCTGTGCCCTCAGAGGTTGCAGCTTCCTCTGAGGAGTCTTGAAGCTCAGGCTGTTCCTTCTGGACAGTGGGGACAGGGGCTGGCGATGGTCCTGTGGAGGAGTAAAAGAAAGAGTTAGAGATGTGAGGTAAAGGTTGCATGCACATTGAATTGTGCAGATGATCATAAGTCAATCTGTTAGAGCATCAGAATCATTATCAGTGACTCATGCAATGTCAATGAGAGAGATGCCAAACTATTCTGTCACCAGCTTGCTGTGATGCGCCCGTCTGTCCGTCCCCCACTTGCGAATCTTCCTCAACACCGACAATTTCCAGGGCCGCCTCCTCCGAGGTGGTGAGCTGGGCTACTGAGGGTGGCCCTCCTCCTGTCCTCGCTCTTTCCCCCTTATTGTGGGCTCTCTTTTCCTGCAATGAGGGACACAATTGGAGTTTGAGTGAGAATGAAGGAGTGAGTGTAGAGAATCCATAGCATAGATGCTTAGAAGGAGACAAAGGGCCCTCCCTGTGTGTTGTAAGTTGTTGTCATTGCATCACAGTGATAGGGAGTGTGAGGGCTGCATGGTTGAATAGTTAAGTGAATGTGACCATAGAGAGAGAGGGAATGGGTAAGGGTGCAGGGATGTCAGTGTCAAGTGGGATGTGGAGGAAGAGGTTGTCAAAGCTGAGTGCTGGTGAGGAGAGGCGATGGGGATCAGATTGAGGCTGATGGGAAAGTCATGCTCATTTTTCCTGTGCGGAGAAGGTCATGAAACCTCTTCCTGCGCTGCAGCCAGGTTCTGCGGCACATAGACATTGAGTTGACCTTCTGGGCCACTTGCAGCCACACAGCTTTAGTCTGCTGGGGAGGCTTTTTCCTCCCTGAGGAAGGGAAGAGCACCTCCTTATTTGATCTTGCTCCCTCCACCAGAGCTTGGAGGGAGGCTTCATCGAATCTTGGAGCACACTTTGGCCTACTGCTGGACATAGTTGCTGAATGAAGCGATCACAACAATGGACATAAAGTTTAAAGTCTCCAGAAGAAGCAAGGCTGCTTGCAGGCCTTCAATCCAGCAGCATTGATGACGTCATCGGAGGTGACTTTCTGTATGAAAAGACTCATTGGGCCAGGGGTTCCCACACGCTGGAAATCAAGTGCCCAATTAGGGCAAAATCGCACTTTTTTCCCACTTCACATTGGAGTCGGGGTCCTGACACGAAAACCACCTGACATGCCCACAGCCCGCCCCCAATGGCAAAATCGAGCCCAACATGCCCAGGGAATTATAGACCAGTCAGTTTAACATCGGTGGTCGGAAAAATAATGGAATCCCTACTAAAGGAGAAAATAGAAACATTTCTAGAAACCAAAAATATAATAGTGAATAGTCAGCATGAATTTCAAAAGGGAAAGTCTTGCTTGACCAACCTCATTGAATTCTTTGAAGAGACAACAGAGTAGACAAGTTTAATGCAGTAGATGTAATTTATCTAGATTTCCAAAAGGCCTTCGATAAGGTGCGACATAATAGACTAATGAACAAGGTCAGAGAATGCGGAGTCAGGGGACAAGTAGCAGAATGGATTGCTAGCTGGCTTCAAGACAAAAAGCAGAGAGTAGGGGTAAAGGGTAGCTATTCAGAGTGGCAGAAGCTGGAAAGTGGAATCCCACAAGGATCAGTGCTGGGACCACTGTTGTTCACAATTTAGAATTTGGAATCAAAAATACAATTTCTAAATGACACCAAATTGGGGGGCATAGTCAATACTGAGGAGGACTGCAACAACTCACTAGAAAAGGAAAGACTTGCATTTATATAGTGCCTTTCACAACCCCCGGACATCCCAAAGCACTTTACAGCCAATGAAGTACTTTTTGGAGTGTAGTCACTGTTGTAATGTAGGAAACGCGGTAGCCAATTCACACACAGCAAGCTCCCACAAACAGCAATGTGATAATGATCAGATAACCTGCTTTTATTATGTTGGCTGAGGGATAAATATTGGCCAGGATAGTAGGGATAACTCCCATGCTCTTTTTCAAAATAGTGCCATGGGATCTTTTACGTACACCTGAAAGAGCAGGCAGGGCCTCGGTTTAAAGTCTCAACCGAAAGACGGCATTTCCGACAGTGCAGCACTCCCTCAGCACTGCACTGGGTGTGTCAGCCTAGATTTTTGTGCTCAAGTCTCTAGAGTGGGACCTGAACCCACAACCTTCTGACTCAGAGAGGAGGAGTGCTACCCACTGAGCTACTGGCTGAAAGAAGACATTAATAAACTTGCAGAACGAACATATGGTTGGCAAATAAATTTCAACATAGATAAGTGTGAGGTATTACATTTAGGTAAGAAAATAAGGAGGTCACATATTACTTGGAAAATAAGAATCTAAATGGGGTAGAGGAGCAAGGGGATCTGGGAGTACAAATACACAAATCACTAAAAGTAGCGATGCAGGTTAATAAGGTCATAAAAAAGCAAACCAAGAACTCGGGTTTATTTCTAGAGGGATAGAATTGAAAAGTAGAGAAGTTATGCTGAATTTTATAAAATCTTGGTTAGACCACACTTGCAGTACTGCGTACAGTTCTGATCTCTATTATAAAAAGGATATAGAGGCACTAGAGAGGGTGCAAATAAGATTCACAAGGATGATACCAGAAATGCGAGGTTGTATCTATCAGGAAAGGATGAACAGGCTGGGTCTCCTTTCTCTTCAAAAAAGAAGGCTGAGGGGTGACCTAATAGAGGTCTTTAAAATTATGAAAGGTTTTGATAGAGTGGATACAGAGAGAATGTTTCCACTTGTGGGGGAAGAGCAAAACTAGAGGCCATCAATATAAGATAGTCACCAAGAAATCAAATAGGGAATTCAGAAGAAACTTCTTTACCCAGAGAGTGGTGAGAATGTGGAACTCGCTACCACAGAGGATAGTTGAGGCAAATAGTATAGATGCATTTAAGGGGAGGCTAGATAAACACATGAGGGAGAAAGAAATAGAGGGTTTTGTTGATAGAGTTAGATGAGGAGGCTCGAATGGAGCATAAACGCCAGCATGGACTGGTTGGGCCGAATGGCCTGTTTCTGTGCCGTATATCCTATGTAATCCTGTGTAATCCTATGATTTGTTATCGCCCATTTTGCACTTTCCCCAAAGACCAATTTCATACCTCACATCCCCAGTGAGATACTATATGGAGACTTAGACAGAATAACAACAGTAATAAAGTATAGAAGGCTGAAACTTGCTGGCCATTCTTTCAGAGCAAAATCGGAACCGGTTTCAGAACTATTATTCTGGGAACCATAACATGGAAACAAAGAGAGAGGTCGGCCTAGAATTAAGTACAATGGGAATACAGAAATTCCCATCGAAGAAACACTATCATGGAAGATGAATAAAAAAGTGTGGAGGACAGTCATAGGAGCCCCGATGATAGTCAACTGATTATGATGTACGATTATGTCATATCTCCTCTGAGCCTCACTACAGGTGTCTCAATGTCAGCTGTGGCTCAGGGGGTAGCAATCTCACCTCTGAGTCAGAGGTTTGTGGGATCAGGTCCCACTCCAGGAACACAAAATCGAGGCTGACACACCAATGCAGTACGGAGGGAGTGCTGCGCTGCCAAAGGTGCCCTCTTTCAGATCAGGCATTAAACCGAGGCCTCGTCTGCCCTCTCAGGCGGACGTTAACGATTCCATAGCACTACTTCGAAGAAGGCCAGGAGTGCTCCCTCAGGCGTCCTGGGCAATATTTATCCCCGAACCAACATCAGTAAAACAGAATATCTGGTCATTATCTCATTGCTGTTTGTGGGACCTTGCTGTGCGCAAATTGGCTGCCCTTTTTCCTGCATTACGTCAGTGACTACTTCATTGGCTGTAAAGCGCTTTGTGATGTCCTGAGTTGTGAAAGGCGCTATATAAATGCAACCCTTACTTTCTACAGGGGCTTTGAGGAGAACCTTACCAGGAATTGGAAATATCTCACTGATCTTCTGAGGGTAGGGTGAATGTAGAACGAGGGTAAAGCAGAAGACTTGGGTTAATATAGTTTATTATTACGTCTCCCAAATGTTTTGCGCAGAATAAAATACATTAACTACACAGGTGACTGCATTCACCATTTTTAATATCCTTCTGAACCAGTAAAGCAGGAAAGTAGGATTTGAGCTTAGCATGTCC
Organism: Squalus acanthias; assembly: GCA_030390025.1. Taxonomy (NCBI): domain Eukaryota; kingdom Metazoa; phylum Chordata; class Chondrichthyes; order Squaliformes; family Squalidae; genus Squalus; species Squalus acanthias. The sequence continues at coordinate 14,977,504 of CM059426.1, forward strand.
TCTGTGGATGGGCACCCCTGACAATGCAGCACCCCTCCAGTACTCCGCTGCTGTGTCGGCCTAAATGATGTACCTGAGTCCCGGCACGGGGCTTGAACCCCGCGATAAACCAAGCTAACCCTGGAACTATACCCCATATCACATCTCCCACCTCAGTCATCAACCCCCCAAAAAACGAAGGGGAACATTAAAATACTGGTACAAAAAGAAAATACTGCAGATGCTGGAAATCTGAAATAAAAACAGAAAATGCTGGAGAGACTCAGCAGGTCAGGCAGCATCTGTGAAGAGAGAAACAGAGTTAACGTTTCAGGTCGATGAGTTCTGACGAAAGGTCATCGACCTGAAACGTTAACTCTGTTTCTCTCTTCACAGCTGCTGCCTGACCTGCTGAGTGTATCTCCAGCATTTTCTGTTTTTATTTTATATTAAAATACTGGTGATTGGGGGAACGAAGGAACCAGGCACACAGGGGGAAAAATGGAGAAAATATATCCCAAACGGCAAAAAAAAAATGCAAGTTTTCATTCGGTCAGTGTCACTTGTTTTATTTCCTCTGAGCCATACATTTTTTTTTACAGAGCAATCTGGCAGTTAAAACATTCAGTCGCCCATCATGCCTTGTCTTGCTGAGCACGCAGGCACAAATAGAAAATAGCACTGATGCATAACCTTCTGCAACATTCGCCTGAAGGATCCCATCAGGTTTCAGGTTAACCTTCTTGTGTAATAGTGGTCACATCATTAAGGTCCTATTAAAGTGTAATTTAAGTCTCAGCGATCTGATAGAGCTGCTACCAAGATTGCCATTCCATTTGCAGGCTCCAGACTGCTTTTAATGAGCTGTGAATAAAGGCGTTCTCTGAAGTCATGTTTCCAGCAGTTGTTGTCTTTTCTCGTTATCCTTTCCACACAGGTCTGGATTTCCAAAACAACGCCAAGAAAGGGAACACCAGACCGTGCTATCAGGATTAAACCTCAGTTCCCTCTGAGTTTTTTCGTTATTAGCAAATGGGATAAAGACCTCGTTAAAGCCATTAAATGTGAGACCCACTTGTGGATTCATCCTGACAAATAAACATGAGAGACAGGCAGAATAAAAGAAAAGAAATACAGTGTGGACTTTAAAACGCCAGCTAAGGTTGTGTGTGCTAACCCATTCCAATGGAGGCAAAGGGGAGCCGAAAATCAGCATGCTGGGTTCTGCCCGCCCGTGACCTCTGGCAGTAACACTGCCGAAGCTTATAGGGTCAGGGAACGCTTAGACCAATACGGTGGGCAGCGCACTTCCGGCTCGGAATAAGCGTCCACTTCCTGCCCGCCATATTGGAGGCTTAGTCGCCCATTTAGAGCCTGAAAAATGGACGGGGTACCACCGAATTTCTAGGCCACTGACTCGTTTGAGGTGTTTGCTCATGGGCACCCGCTAGTACTTCACCCAGGTAGCCACACACGGGGGTGAGCCCGGGCAGAGAGTGTAGACAAGCTATTTGTTTGTGGAGACGGTCACGCATAATCCAGTCCTCACTGGAATTCTACACACCCAACAAAGGCATTACTAGACGGTGATCCAGAGCAGGTGCCGCGGCTGATTTTTCTCCTCCTTAACCCAAGCTTTGCCAAAGCCAAATATTATGCCCTTAATACCATATCAGCTGAGACCAGTGAACTGAGCCAAGACTGGAAACTAGGGGGGAAAATATCGGTTGCTTTGCGCCTCCCATTAGCGCCCTAAGAGGTCATCCGCAAATTTAGAAATTGTGCTTTTGATTCCCAAGTCTAAATCGTTAATGTAAATTGTGAACAGCAGTGGTCCCAGCACTGATCCTTGTGGGATTCCACTTCCCACCTTCTGCCACTCTGAATAGCTACCCTTTACCCCATTTCTCTGCCTTCTGTCTTGCAGCCAGCGAGCTATCCATTCTTCAAGGGGGTGTAATCAACATGAGGGGTAGGATATCTCGGAGTGAAATCAGGAAGCACTTTTTCACACAGGGTAATGGAAATCTAGAACTTCCTCCCCAAAAAGCTGGGAGTGCTGGGTCAATTGAAATTTTCAAGAATGAGAGCGATAGATATTCGTTAGGCAAGGGTATCAAGGAATATTGAGCTAAGGCGGGTAAATGGAGTTGAGGTACATACTAGCCATGATTGAACTGAATGGCGGAACAGGCTTGATGGCCTACTCCTGTTACTATGCTCCTATGATTAGACTCGTTCAGAAAAACAGCCACTTTCTCTAGTCCGTAGTAAAAATAGTCCCCAGGACGTAAGTGTCCTTAATTTATCAATGTTACCTCTTAAGGCTTTGGGCTGAACATGTGGAGCATTTAAATGTCAACTGATGTTGTAGGGACAACTGAAGTTGTGGATGAAACTGCTGTCAGCTTACCTGTGCATCTGAATACAACTGGGAGGTGACAGTTAGAGAACTATATTCATGTCGATTTTACAAATTTAAATGGAGATTTCTGTACCATTATTGAGCTTTCTGCTTCCGAGTTTCTGGACAACTCAACTCTGCGTTCAAACAGAGCAATGTGAACATTCATCATTTTTAGGCAAATACCTCAAAATTTATGGAGATACTTTGACTCAAAACCCTTAAATTTTCATAAAATATTGAAAGCAGCGATAAAACAGTCTGAATACACTATAGCATTCTTCTCCTTCTGTCACTGATTTCACAATCCTTCTAATCACGGCATGAATAACCACAGGGTTATAACTAAAGGATCCTCAGAACTCCTCTCCCTCCTTACAATTTTCTCTCCTCATCTCCCAAAGATTTTAACTCCCAGCTTGGCACAATGGGGCCATTGTCCTCTACATTGCCCGGCTGCTTACCGCACAGCACAGAAACAGGCCATTTGGCCCAACAGGTCCATGCCGGTGTTTATGCTCCACACGAGCCTGAAAGACAGCAGCTCCGACAATGCACAACTCCATCAATACTTCACCAAAGTGTCGGTCAGGTTTTTGTGCTCAAGACTCTGGAGTGGGCCTTGAACCCATGACCTACTTGACTCATCGGCGAGAGTGCTACCCTCTGAGCCAAGCTAACATTTATTGATGCTTGAGCCTAGCCAAGCGTTCTACTACATTGGGGGAGGAGGGTGGGGGCCAGAATCACCCAATCCCATTCTCTCCTGATGCCCACAAAGGTGCGCAGTCCAACAGAAGTTAATGAATAGCAATCAGCTCCAGAAACTGGTCAAGCTTTGAAAAGGGAAGGTGCGAAATGTAACTATTTTGTGTAGAGATTGGTGGTTGTGCAGAATGGACATTCTGCAGGGAAGGAGTGAAGGTATGAAAAAATGTAAGGGAAATTGGATAGATATTTGGGAAATGGATGACTGAGAGGTAGTAGTTTTTGAGACTGGTTAGATGGATTGAAGAGTCTTTTTTAGTCTTGTACTTCCCTATGTTCCTAAGCCCCAGCTAATATTTCCCATCTGTAGCCCAGGAGGTGCTGAGACCTGTTTTATTTTATTCATTCATGGGATGTGGGCGTCACTGGCAAGGCCAGCATTTATTGCCCATCCCTAATTGAAGGTGGTGGTTCTTGAACCGCTGCAGTCCGTGTGGTGAAGTTGCTCCCACAGTGCTGTTAGGGAGGGAGTTCCAGGATTTTGACCCAGCGACGATGAAGGAACAGCAATATATTTCCAAGTCAGGATGGTGTGTGACTTGGAGGGGAACTTGCAGGTGATGGTGTTCCCATGCGCCTGCTGTCCTTGTCCTTCTAGGTGGTAGAGGTCGTGGGTTTGGAAGAAGCTGTCGAAGGAGCCTTGGCGAGTTGCTGCAGTGCATCTTGTAGATGGTACACACTGCAGCCACAGTGCACTGGTGGTGGAGGGAGTGAATGTTTAAGGTGGTAGATGGGGTACCAATCAAGCGGGCTGCTTTGTCCTGGATGGTGTCGAGCTTCTTGAGTGTTGTTGGAGCTGCACTCATCCAGGCAAGTGGCGAGTATTCCATCACACTCCTGACTTGTGCCTTGTAGATGGTGGAAAGGCTTTGGAGAGTCAGGAGGTGAGACATTTACCGCAGAATACTCAGCCTCAGACCTGCTCTTGTAGCCACAGTATTTATGTGGCTGGTCCAGTTAAGTTTCTGGTCAATGGTGACCCCCAAGATGTTGATGGTGGGGATTTGGCGATGGTAATGCCGTTGAATGTCAAGGGGTGGTGGTTAGACTCACTCTTGTTGGAGATAGTTATTGCCTGGCACTTGTGTGGCGCGAATGTTACTTGCCACTTATCAGCCCAAGCCTGAATGTTGTCCAGGTCTTGTTGCATGCGGGCATGGACTGCTTCATTATCTGAAGAGTTGTAAATGGCACTGAACACTGTGCAATCATCAGCGAACATCCACACTTCTGACCTTATGATGGAGGGAAGGTCATTGATGAAGCAGCTGAAGATGGTTGGGCCTAGGACACTGCCCTTAAGAACTCCTGCAGCGATGTCCTGGGGCTGTGATGATTGACCTCCAACCACCACAAGCATCTTCCTTTGTGCTAGGTATGACTCCAGCCAGTGGAGAGTTTTCCCCCTGATTCCCTGGAATTCCTGACCTAACAGCACTCTCGGAGCACCTTCACTGCATGAACTACAGCGGTTCAAGAATAAGGCTCACCACCACCACCTCAAGGGCAACTAGGGATGAGCAATAAACGCCAGCCTTGCCAGCGACGTTCGCATCTTGAGAATTAATATTTAAAAAAATTAATGTTCAGGATTCGAAGTGCTTTCAGTACTGACTCTGTAGTTTGGCTAAAGATCAGCCCTGCATTCATTCACAGGTCGATTGGCCTACTGATCTGTGAAAGTGTCTTGATAACATGATATGATTTAAAGGTTACAGCAAGAACAACTGACAAAGATGTTCAAACTTCAAAGCGCTGTTACCTAAGTGATGAGGAGAGTGAATGGAGCTGAACCAGGATAAGACAAAGTGCTAATTGCCTTTTGTACAAAACCTAATGGCAATTACAGTCAAACGTCTCAATTGTGCAGTAGGATGATAGATGAAAAAGTAATTAGGTAATCAGGGGCCGACATTTCTGTGTTCACTAATTTTAATGAAAAAGTAGCTGTCAGTAAAGGGGGTGTGGAATGCTTTCGAGAAAGTGCCAAGGGATGATTCATCTGTCTTTAGCACTTCCCTCAGTATTCAAAAATAACAAGAGGAAATCATCTTGCAGGGCTGACTCACAGAGCGGTATCACAGATCTCTATCACAGGGCGGTATCACAGATCTCTATCACAGGGCGGTATCACAGATCTCTATCACAGGGCGGTATCACAGATCTCTATCACAGGGCGGTATCACAGATCTCTATCACAGGGCGGTATCACAGATCTCTATCACAGAGCGGTATCACAGATCTCTATCACAGGGCGGTATCACAGATCTCTATCACAGGGCAGTATCACAGATCTCTATCACAGGGCGGTATCACAGATCTCTATCACAGAGCGGTATCACAGATCTCTATTACAGGGCGGTATCACAGATCTCTATCACAGGGCGGTATCACAGATCTCTATCACAGAGCGGTATCACAGATCTCTATCACAGGGCGGTATCACAGATCTCTATCACAGGGCGGTATCACAGATCTCTATCACAGATCTATATCACAGGGCGGTATCACAGATCTCTATCACAGAGCGGTATCACAGATCTCTATCACAGAGCGGTATCACAGATCTCTATCACAGGGCGGTATCACAGATCTCTATCACAGATCTCTATCACAGGGCGGTATCACAGATCTCTATCACAGAGCGGTATCACAGATCTCTATCACAGGGCGGTATCACAGATCTCTATCACAGGGCGGTATCACAGATCTCTATCACGGGGCGGTATCACAGATCTCTATCACAGATTTCTATCACAGGGCGGTATCACAGATCTCTATCACAGAGCGGTATCACAGAGCTCTATCACAGGGCGGTATCACAGATCTCTATCACAGGGCGGTATCACAGATCTCTATCACAGGGCGGTATCACAGATCTCTATCACAGATCTCTATCACAGGGCGGTATCACAGATCTCTATCACAGAGCGGTATCACAGATCTCTATCACAGGGCGGTATCACAGATCTCTATCACCGGCGTACCGTGGCTACACCGTATACTATGTACAAGATGCACTGCAGCAACTCACCAAGGCATCTTCGACAGTACTGCCCAAACCCGCGACCTCCACCACCTAGAAGGACAAAGGCAGCAGTCGCATGGGAACATCACCACCTCCAAGTTCCCCTCCAAGTCACACACCATCCTGACTTGGAAATATATCGTCGCTATGACAAAATCCTGGAACTCCCTCTCTAGCGGCACTGTGGGAGCACCTTCACCACACGGATTTCAGCGGTTCAAGAAGGCGGCTCACCACCACCTTCTCAAGGGAAATTAAGGATGGATAATAAATGTCGGCCTTGTCAGTGGCACACACATCCCAGGAATGAATAATAAAAAGTACAGTTTTTGATTTTTCTTTAGGTTGGCTGTACTTTTAATTTTTATATTGGTACCTGCATACATGCTAACACTTGTTGGTGCAACCAGAACTGGTGAACCTACATGATAAAATACTGTGATGTACCTCTTCTCTGCTGAAACTTCACACGTGTGAAGAGGGGGTAAATCATAGAATCATAGAATGGTTATAGCACAGAAGAAGGCCATTCGGCCCGTCGAGCCCATGCCGGGTCTCTGCAAGAGCACTTCAGCTAGTCCCACTCCCCCGCCCTTTCCCTGTATCCCTGCATTTTTTTTTTCCTTCAGGTACTTATCCAATTCCCTTTTGAAAGCCACGATTAAGTCTGCCTCCACCCACCCTTTCAGGCAGTGCATTCCCGATCCTAACCACTTGCTGCGTAAAAAAGTTTTTCCTCATGTCGCCTTTGGTTCTTTTGCCAATCACCTTAAACCTGTGTGTCCTCTGGTTCTCGACCCTTCCGCCAATGGGAACAGTTTCTCTCTATCTCCTCTGTCTAGTTGGGCAAGATGGTTAATTTTCCAGAGCTAATGCAAACAGCGTGAATGGGGGTTGAAAACGCTGAGCATCCACACAAAACTTGGATGGCTGGCCACCAAGAGTGTTGTAGTTCTCTTGAGGGGCTCCACGCTGAGAACATAGAATTACCACTTTATAAGCGCAGGTAGGAAATAAGTTACTGTGGCTTTGTGACCCTGATAGCCAGGGCTCGTGCTCCGTATATGATCTGTGGGCCACAATGTCGACATTCCAGAACTGCACCCTTGGTACTTCCATTAAGTTTTTTGGGATCCGCGTGAAATTTTAAAATTAAACTCGGAGATCATTCTCAGTACCTCAGTGCTGTGGAACTCCTTGGGGGAAAAATTCGGACATCATCGCCGTGCGCAGCACCCTGCTCGGGACTCGGCTGCAAACCTGGCTCGCGCCCCCTGACCTACCGCCGGACACTGTGTCCGACAGGGTCAGGGGGGCGTTTTTGCAGCCGGGGCTGCGATAATTAAAGGGCAGGTGCCAGGCGACCATTTTTTTTTTGGCCGCCTGCCAGCACCTGCCCCCTCTCGCCTCCTCCTGCGGGGTGCCGGCTGCGATCGGTCAGCCCAGCACTCCTCTTGAGTGCCGGGCTCTTTTGCCGGCACCCCGCTCCCCCAGTGGTCCAGCAGGGCCCCGGTGCGCACAGCGCTAGGCCCCTCCCCTTTAATCAGGGGAGGGAGGCCTGCAGTACCGCGGCGCTACCTGCCAACGTGTGTGGCGCTGTTGCACGTAGCGCCGCGATATTGAATTCGAGCGCCCCAAGAGGGAGGGCGATTGCTTCCAGTAGCATCCCGCCTCCTGCTTGGGGCACTACCATTCAATTTTGGGCGCGGAGGCACTAACTTATCGCCCCAAAGGGGGCGTGAGCCAATTTCTGCCCCCTTATCTCTCTCTTTTTTTTCTCTTCTTTCTATAATCTGCAGGCTTTTAAGGCTCAGGTTTGGCACCTCTATTTTCTCATCTTCTATCTTATTCTTTTTAATCTTGGTGCGGGCCTTCTCCCTTCAACAACATTTTTTAATACTAAACAAAACAGACTATCACATACCACTTAATCAAATATTGTTGGAAGACAGAATTACACCCTTGGCCTTTCGTTTGGATTAGATGAGAACTGAATGAGGAAATCTGTAACCACCCTGGGCGCCCATCCTGCATCTCAACATTTGTGTGTGTGTGAATTAACGGGCAAGCATCGTGCACTCGGTTTTGTTGGAAGCTTACTTTCTGGGCACAATTTTCGAGGTAATTCTGTTGTCCAGGTTTAATTGGAGCTGCAAAGTTTGCAGTACTGGCATGCATGTGAATCCATGAAAGAGCTGTAAAGTAATCCAAGTTGCTTTGCATATAGCTTCTGTCAAGTTTTGAAAGATTAAGAGGAAAACTTTGGTGACAGGCGCACTTCGCCCATTTACTTTGTCTGGGCACATGCTGAGTAGTCTTACTGGGTCAGTTTTGCTTGTCCGCTGACAATTCATCTGTATCTCAGAGGCTCTCCTGTTTGATCTTTCAGGCACCTTTTTTCAACACTTGCTCCAGCAGCAACTCAGTACCACATCTAAGAATGGGGAAGCTCTCACCCACCCTTCCTTCATGCCGCTGAATACAATTGACGTAAGAAAACTACTAGGCACTTGGTCCAAGCATTAAACAAAGCTTTAATCAACTGTTTTTCAACATGGAGATCTAGTTGTGTCCTTCACTAGTTCCTGTTGAGGAATGTCCTAAGCAAGCTGGGCCCATGCCCACGTATTTATACTCTCCCTGGACAGCGCCACCAGCAGGCCGCCCAGTATTACTTCATACATGAATGACAAGATTCATGTCAACAATAGCAAGATTTGATGATAAGATGTTGTGGCTGCCCAAGAGAAAGTCTGCCTCCCCTTTGAATAGCTGCAGCAGCAGCAGCCTTTCAAGAGCTGCTACAGTGCATCAATTCCCACTTAAGGATTAAGTGAGCTTCCCGTGCCAGGTCCAAATCCAGGCAAGGTACTTTCTATGAATATTTCATTAGGCGGACCTCGGAAAGTCACGCATTATCATCTTTTGTGAATACCAGCAAGACCATCACTCGCTGCGATCTGGTGCCCCGTCACAGGGCTGGTGCAAGAAAACTTACTCTTGTGAAAGCTAGTTCTAAAAAAAATGCTGGAAATGCAGAGTGTCTCAGTCGGTATTGGAAAGAGAAAGGACAGTTTAATGCGTTTTGTGTTAACGCACATTAGACGCCATCAGAAGTTTCGACGAGTAGCCCCAGCTCAAAGTCTTAAGATCTGCTGACTGACCCGTCGTGGATTTCCAACATTTTCCGTTTTTAACGGGAAATAGTAACTGCTCAATTGTAGAGCATCATCATTTGCTGAGAGTGGCAACTGTTAAGTGATATAAGAACATGAGAAATAGGAGCAGGAGTAGGCCATACGGCCCATCCAGCCTGCTCCACCATTCAATAAGATCGTGGCTGAATTTCTACATCAAGTCTATATTACCGCCCGATCCCCATATCCCTTGATTTCCTTAGTGCCAAAAAATCTATCGATCTCAGTCCAAATTCCAAGACTTAGGAGCAGCAGTGAGCCATATGGCCCTTCGAGCCTGCTCCGCCATTTAATAAGATCATGGCTGATCTTCGACTATATATGTGAGCATTAATTTTGAATATAGGCAACGCTGGTCATTTAATTACGTACAGCAAGAAATAAATGCTTCATTAATTTTTAGTGGGTTCAGTGCTGTTCAGGCCTAGTGGTAATTGGCAAAGCATGGATAATTCAGTAAACAGCCTTGGAAACCTAATTCATCTGAAGGTTCGTTGAAAATAAATCCAAATTAACGTGAGCACATAATTGGCCCGTAATTTCCGATAGGAGGCTTCCTGCGTGCGGAGGCCTCCTATCAGAAAAAGATCTACGCTCTTACCTGAGGGCTCCCGAGGTCCGGACACTTCCGATCCTGGGCCTCTGCACAGTCGAAATGCGCAGGGCCCACGTATCCCAGGGGCTCAAGCATCCCTGGGATCACGTGGGCCAGGCGAGCCAATGGGAGAAGGGAATCTCCCTTCATACTTTTGACAGATAGACCTGTCAAAACTATGAATGGAGATCACCCCAAAAACACATTAAAACATTAAATACATTTTTAAAAAACCATCACGTTTTTAAAATGAGTTAAAATTACATTAAATTAAATATTTTAAACAAAATCACAGATCTCTATCACAGAGCGGTATCACAGATCTCTATCACAGAGCGGTATCACAGATCTCTATCACAGGGCGGTATCACAGATCTCTATCACAGGGCGGTATCACAGATCTCTATCACAGAGCGGTATCACAGATCTCTATCACAGAGCGGTATCACAGATCTCTATCACAGAGCGGTATCACAGATCTCTATCACAGGGCGGTATCACAGATCTCTATCACAGGGCGGTATCACAGATCTCTATCACAGAGCGGTATCACAGATCTCTATCACAGAGCGGTATCACAGATCTCTATCACAGAGCGGTATCACAGATCTCTATCACAGAGCGGTATCACAGAGCACTATCACAGGGCGGTATCACAGATCTCTATCACAGGGCGGTATCACAGATCTCTATCACAGATCTCTATCACAGGGCGGTATCACAGATCTCTATCACAGAGCGGTATCACAGATCTCTATCACAGAGCGGTATCACAGATCTCTATCACAGGGCGGTATCACAGATCTCTATCACAGGGCGGTATCACAGATCTCTATCACAGATCTCTATCACAGATCTCTATCACAGGGCGGTATCACAGATGTCTATCACAGGGCGGTATCACAGATCTCTATCACAGGGCGGTATCACAGATCTCTATCACAGATCTGTATCACAGATCTCTATCACAGGGCGGTATCACAGATCTCTATCACAGATCTGTATCACAGATCTCTATCACAGGGCGGTATCACAGATCTCTATCACAGGGCGGTATCACAGATCTCTATCACAGAGCGGTATCACAGATCTCTATCACAGAGCGGTATCACAGATCTCTATCACAGAGCGGTATCACAGATCTCTATCACAGGGCGGTATCACAGATCTCTATCACCGGCGTACCGTGGCTACACCGTATACTATGTACAAGATGCACTGCAGCAACTCACCAAGGCATCTTCGACAGTACTGCCCAAACCCGCGACCTCCACCACCTAGAAGGACAAAGGCAGCAGTCGCATGGGAACATCACCACCTCCAAGTTCCCCTCCAAGTCACACACCATCCTGACTTGGAAATATATCGTCGCTATGACAAAATCCTGGAACTCCCTCTCTAGCGGCACTGTGGGAGCACCTTCACCACACGGATTTCAGCGGTTCAAGAAGGCGGCTCACCACCACCTTCTCAAGGGAAATTAAGGATGGATAATAAATGTCGGCCTTGTCAGTGGCACACACATCCCAGGAATGAATAATAAAAAGTACAGTTTTTGATTTTTCTTTAGGTTGGCTGTACTTTTAATTTTTATATTGGTACCTGCATACATGCTAACACTTGTTGGTGCAACCAGAACTGGTGAACCTACATGATAAAATACTGTGATGTACCTCTTCTCTGCTGAAACTTCACACGTGTGAAGAGGGGGTAAATCATAGAATCATAGAATGGTTATAGCACAGAAGAAGGCCATTCGGCCCGTCGAGCCCATGCCGGGTCTCTGCAAGAGCACTTCAGCTAGTCCCACTCCCCCGCCCTTTCCCTGTATCCCTGCATTTTTTTTTTCCTTCAGGTACTTATCCAATTCCCTTTTGAAAGCCACGATTAAGTCTGCCTCCACCCACCCTTTCAGGCAGTGCATTCCCGATCCTAACCACTTGCTGCGTAAAAAAGTTTTTCCTCATGTCGCCTTTGGTTCTTTTGCCAATCACCTTAAACCTGTGTGTCCTCTGGTTCTCGACCCTTCCGCCAATGGGAACAGTTTCTCTCTATCTCCTCTGTCTAGTTGGGCAAGATGGTTAATTTTCCAGAGCTAATGCAAACAGCGTGAATGGGGGTTGAAAACGCTGAGCATCCACACAAAACTTGGATGGCTGGCCACCAAGAGTGTTGTAGTTCTCTTGAGGGGCTCCACGCTGAGAACATAGAATTACCACTTTATAAGCGCAGGTAGGAAATAAGTTACTGTGGCTTTGTGACCCTGATAGCCAGGGCTCGTGCTCCGTATATGATCTGTGGGCCACAATGTCGACATTCCAGAACTGCATCCTTGGTACTTCCATTAAGTTTTTTGGGATCCGCGTGAAATTTTAAAATTAAACTCGGAGATCATTCTCAGTACCTCAGTGCTGTGGAACTCCTTGGGGGAAAAATTCGGACATCATCGCCGTGCGCAGCACCCTGCTCGGGACTCGGCTGCAAACCTGGCTCGCGCCCCCTGACCTACCGCCGGACACTGTGTCCGACAGGGTCAGGGGGGCGTTTTTGCAGCCGGGGCTGCGATAATTAAAGGGCAGGTGCCAGGCGACCATTTTTTTTTTGGCCGCCTGCCAGCACCTGCCCCCTCTCGCCTCCTCCTGCGGGGTGCCGGCTGCGATCGGTCAGCCCAGCACTCCTCTTGAGTGCCGGGCTCTTTTGCCGGCACCCCGCTCCCCCAGTGGTCCAGCAGGGCCCCGGTGCGCACAGCGCTAGGCCCCTCCCCTTTAATCAGGGGAGGGAGGCCTGCAGTACCGCGGCGCTACCTGCCAACGTGTGTGGCGCTGTTGCACGTAGCGCCGCGATATTGAATTCGAGCGCCCCAAGAGGGAGGGCGATTGCTTCCAGTAGCATCCCGCCTCCTGCTTGGGGCGCTACCATTCAATTTTGGGCGCGGAGGCACTAACTTATCGCCCCAAAGGGGGCGTGAGCCAATTTCTGCCCCCTTATCTCTCTCTTTTTTTTCTCTTCTTTCTATAATCTGCAGGCTTTTAAGGCTCAGGTTTGGCACCTCTATTTTCTCATCTTCTATCTTATTCTTTTTAATCTTGGTGCGGGCCTTCTCCCTTCAACAACATTTTTTAATACTAAACAAAACAGACTATCACATACCACTTAATCAAATATTGTTGGAAGACAGAATTACACCCTTGGCCTTTCGTTTGGATTAGATGAGAACTGAATGAGGAAATCTGTAACCACCCTGGGCGCCCATCCTGCATCTCAACATTTGTGTGTGTGTGAATTAACGGGCAAGCATCGTGCACTCGGTTTTGTTGGAAGCTTACTTTCTGGGCACAATTTTCGAGGTAATTCTGTTGTCCAGGTTTAATTGGAGCTGCAAAGTTTGCAGTACTGGCATGCATGTGAATCCATGAAAGAGCTGTAAAGTAATCCAAGTTGCTTTGCATATAGCTTCTGTCAAGTTTTGAAAGATTAAGAGGAAAACTTTGGTGACAGGCGCACTTCGCCCATTTACTTTGTCTGGGCACATGCTGAGTAGTCTTACTGGGTCAGTTTTGCTTGTCCGCTGACAATTCATCTGTATCTCAGAGGCTCTCCTGTTTGATCTTTCAGGCACCTTTTTTCAACACTTGCTCCAGCAGCAACTCAGTACCACATCTAAGAATGGGGAAGCTCTCACCCACCCTTCCTTCATGCCGCTGAATACAATTGACGTAAGAAAACTACTAGGCACTTGGTCCAAGCATTAAACAAAGCTTTAATCAACTGTTTTTCAACATGGAGATCTAGTTGTGTCCTTCACTAGTTCCTGTTGAGGAATGTCCTAAGCAAGCTGGGCCCATGCCCACGTATTTATACTCTCCCTGGACAGCGCCACCAGCAGGCCGCCCAGTATTACTTCATACATGAATGACAAGATTCATGTCAACAATAGCAAGATTTGATGATAAGATGTTGTGGCTGCCCAAGAGAAAGTCTGCCTCCCCTTTGAATAGCTGCAGCAGCAGCAGCCTTTCAAGAGCTGCTACAGTGCATCAATTCCCACTTAAGGATTAAGTGAGCTTCCCGTGCCAGGTCCAAATCCAGGCAAGGTACTTTCTATGAATATTTCATTAGGCGGACCTCGGAAAGTCACGCATTATCATCTTTTGTGAATACCAGCAAGACCATCACTCGCTGCGATCTGGTGCCCCGTCACAGGGCTGGTGCAAGAAAACTTACTCTTGTGAAAGCTAGTTCTAAAAAAAATGCTGGAAATGCAGAGTGTCTCAGTCGGTATTGGAAAGAGAAAGGACAGTTTAATGCGTTTTGTGTTAACGCACATTAGACGCCATCAGAAGTTTCGACGAGTAGCCCCAGCTCAAAGTCTTAAGATCTGCTGACTGACCCGTCGTGGATTTCCAACATTTTCCGTTTTTAACGGGAAATAGTAACTGCTCAATTGTAGAGCATCATCATTTGCTGAGAGTGGCAACTGTTAAGTGATATAAGAACATGAGAAATAGGAGCAGGAGTAGGCCATACGGCCCATCCAGCCTGCTCCACCATTCAATAAGATCGTGGCTGAATTTCTACATCAAGTCTATATTACCGCCCGATCCCCATATCCCTTGATTTCCTTAGTGCCAAAAAATCTATCGATCTCAGTCCAAATTCCAAGACTTAGGAGCAGCAGTGAGCCATATGGCCCTTCGAGCCTGCTCCGCCATTTAATAAGATCATGGCTGATCTTCGACTATATATGTGAGCATTAATTTTGAATATAGGCAACGCTGGTCATTTAATTACGTACAGCAAGAAATAAATGCTTCATTAATTTTTAGTGGGTTCAGTGCTGTTCAGGCCTAGTGGTAATTGGCAAAGCATGGATAATTCAGTAAACAGCCTTGGAAACCTAATTCATCTGAAGGTTCGTTGAAAATAAATCCAAATTAACGTGAGCACATAATTGGCCCGTAATTTCCGATAGGAGGCTTCCTGCGTGCGGAGGCCTCCTATCAGAAAAAGATCTACGCTCTTACCTGAGGGCTCCCGAGGTCCGGACACTTCCGATCCTGGGCCTCTGCACAGTCGAAATGCGCAGGGCCCACGTATCCCAGGGGCTCAAGCATCCCTGGGATCACGTGGGCCAGGCGAGCCAATGGGAGAAGGGAATCTCCCTTCATACTTTTGACAGATAGACCTGTCAAAACTATGAATGGAGATCACCCCAAAAACACATTAAAACATTAAATACATTTTTAAAAAACCATCACGTTTTTAAAATGAGTTAAAATTACATTAAATTAAATATTTTAAACAAAATCACAGATCTCTATCACAGAGCGGTATCACAGATCTCTATCACAGAGCGGTATCACAGATCTCTATCACAGGGCGGTATCACAGATCTCTATCACAGGGCGGTATCACAGATCTCTATCACAGAGCGGTATCACAGATCTCTATCACAGAGCGGTATCACAGATCTCTATCACAGAGCGGTATCACAGATCTCTATCACAGGGCGGTATCACAGATCTCTATCACAGGGCGGTATCACAGATCTCTATCACAGAGCGGTATCACAGATCTCTATCACAGAGCGGTATCACAGATCTCTATCACAGAGCGGTATCACAGATCTCTATCACAGAGCGGTATCACAGAGCACTATCACAGGGCGGTATCACAGATCTCTATCACAGGGCGGTATCACAGATCTCTATCACAGATCTCTATCACAGGGCGGTATCACAGATCTCTATCACAGAGCGGTATCACAGATCTCTATCACAGAGCGGTATCACAGATCTCTATCACAGGGCGGTATCACAGATCTCTATCACAGGGCGGTATCACAGATCTCTATCACAGATCTCTATCACAGATCTCTATCACAGGGCGGTATCACAGATGTCTATCACAGGGCGGTATCACAGATCTCTATCACAGGGCGGTATCACAGATCTCTATCACAGATCTGTATCACAGATCTCTATCACAGGGCGGTATCACAGATCTCTATCACAGATCTGTATCACAGATCTCTATCACAGGGCGGTATCACAGATCTCTATCACAGGGCGGTATCACAGATCTCTATCACAGAGCGGTATCACAGATCTCTATCACAGAGCGGTATCACAGATCTCTATCACAGAGCGGTATCACAGATCTCTATCACAGGGCGGTATCACAGATCTCTATCACCGGCGTACCGTGGCTACACCGTATACTATGTACAAGATGCACTGCAGCAACTCACCAAGGCATCTTCGACAGTACTGCCCAAACCCGCGACCTCCACCACCTAGAAGGACAAAGGCAGCAGTCGCATGGGAACATCACCACCTCCAAGTTCCCCTCCAAGTCACACACCATCCTGACTTGGAAATATATCGTCGCTATGACAAAATCCTGGAACTCCCTCTCTAGCGGCACTGTGGGAGCACCTTCACCACACGGATTTCAGCGGTTCAAGAAGGCGGCTCACCACCACCTTCTCAAGGGCAATTAAGGATGGATAATAAATGTCGGCCTTGTCAGTGGCACACACATCCCAGGAATGAATAATAAAAAGTACAGTTTTTGATTTTTCTTTAGGTTGGCTGTACTTTTAATTTTTATATTGGTACCTGCATACATGCTAACACTTGTTGGTGCAACCAGAACTGGTGAACCTACATGATAAAATACTGTGATGTACCTCTTCTCTGCTGAAACTTCACACGTGTGAAGAGGGGGTAAATCATAGAATCATAGAATGGTTATAGCACAGAAGAAGGCCATTCGGCCCGTCGAGCCCATGCCGGGTCTCTGCAAGAGCACTTCAGCTAGTCCCACTCCCCCGCCCTTTCCCTGTATCCCTGCATTTTTTTTTTCCTTCAGGTACTTATCCAATTCCCTTTTGAAAGCCACGATTAAGTCTGCCTCCACCCACCCTTTCAGGCAGTGCATTCCCGATCCTAACCACTTGCTGCGTAAAAAAGTTTTTCCTCATGTCGCCTTTGGTTCTTTTGCCAATCACCTTAAACCTGTGTGTCCTCTGGTTCTCGACCCTTCCGCCAATGGGAACAGTTTCTCTCTATCTCCTCTGTCTAGTTGGGCAAGATGGTTAATTTTCCAGAGCTAATGCAAACAGCGTGAATGGGGGTTGAAAACGCTGAGCATCCACACAAAACTTGGATGGCTGGCCACCAAGAGTGTTGTAGTTCTCTTGAGGGGCTCCACGCTGAGAACATAGAATTACCACTTTATAAGCGCAGGTAGGAAATAAGTTACTGTGGCTTTGTGACCCTGATAGCCAGGGCTCGTGCTCCGTATATGATCTGTGGGCCACAATGTCGACATTCCAGAACTGCATCCTTGGTACTTCCATTAAGTTTTTTGGGATCCGCGTGAAATTTTAAAATTAAACTCGGAGATCATTCTCAGTACCTCAGTGCTGTGGAACTCCTTGGGGGAAAAATTCGGACATCATCGCCGTGCGCAGCACCCTGCTCGGGACTCGGCTGCAAACCTGGCTCGCGCCCCCTGACCTACCGCCGGACACTGTGTCCGACAGGGTCAGGGGGGCGTTTTTGCAGCCGGGGCTGCGATAATTAAAGGGCAGGTGCCAGGCGACCATTTTTTTTTTGGCCGCCTGCCAGCACCTGCCCCCTCTCGCCTCCTCCTGCGGGGTGCCGGCTGCGATCGGTCAGCCCAGCACTCCTCTTGAGTGCCGGGCTCTTTTGCCGGCACCCCGCTCCCCCAGTGGTCCAGCAGGGCCCCGGTGCGCACAGCGCTAGGCCCCTCCCCTTTAATCAGGGGAGGGAGGCCTGCAGTACCGCGGCGCTACCTGCCAACGTGTGTGGCGCTGTTGCACGTAGCGCCGCGATATTGAATTCGAGCGCCCCAAGAGGGAGGGCGATTGCTTCCAGTAGCATCCCGCCTCCTGCTTGGGGCGCTACCATTCAATTTTGGGCGCGGAGGCACTAACTTATCGCCCCAAAGGGGGCGTGAGCCAATTTCTGCCCCCTTATCTCTCTCTTTTTTTTCTCTTCTTTCTATAATCTGCAGGCTTTTAAGGCTCAGGTTTGGCACCTCTATTTTCTCATCTTCTATCTTATTCTTTTTAATCTTGGTGCGGGCCTTCTCCCTTCAACAACATTTTTTAATACTAAACAAAACAGACTATCACATACCACTTAATCAAATATTGTTGGAAGACAGAATTACACCCTTGGCCTTTCGTTTGGATTAGATGAGAACTGAATGAGGAAATCTGTAACCACCCTGGGCGCCCATCCTGCATCTCAACATTTGTGTGTGTGTGAATTAACGGGCAAGCATCGTGCACTCGGTTTTGTTGGAAGCTTACTTTCTGGGCACAATTTTCGAGGTAATTCTGTTGTCCAGGTTTAATTGGAGCTGCAAAGTTTGCAGTACTGGCATGCATGTGAATCCATGAAAGAGCTGTAAAGTAATCCAAGTTGCTTTGCATATAGCTTCTGTCAAGTTTTGAAAGATTAAGAGGAAAACTTTGGTGACAGGCGCACTTCGCCCATTTACTTTGTCTGGGCACATGCTGAGTAGTCTTACTGGGTCAGTTTTGCTTGTCCGCTGACAATTCATCTGTATCTCAGAGGCTCTCCTGTTTGATCTTTCAGGCACCTTTTTTCAACACTTGCTCCAGCAGCAACTCAGTACCACATCTAAGAATGGGGAAGCTCTCACCCACCCTTCCTTCATGCCGCTGAATACAATTGACGTAAGAAAACTACTAGGCACTTGGTCCAAGCATTAAACAAAGCTTTAATCAACTGTTTTTCAACATGGAGATCTAGTTGTGTCCTTCACTAGTTCCTGTTGAGGAATGTCCTAAGCAAGCTGGGCCCATGCCCACGTATTTATACTCTCCCTGGACAGCGCCACCAGCAGGCCGCCCAGTATTACTTCATACATGAATGACAAGATTCATGTCAACAATAGCAAGATTTGATGATAAGATGTTGTGGCTGCCCAAGAGAAAGTCTGCCTCCCCTTTGAATAGCTGCAGCAGCAGCAGCCTTTCAAGAGCTGCTACAGTGCATCAATTCCCACTTAAGGATTAAGTGAGCTTCCCGTGCCAGGTCCAAATCCAGGCAAGGTACTTTCTATGAATATTTCATTAGGCGGACCTCGGAAAGTCACGCATTATCATCTTTTGTGAATACCAGCAAGACCATCACTCGCTGCGATCTGGTGCCCCGTCACAGGGCTGGTGCAAGAAAACTTACTCTTGTGAAAGCTAGTTCTAAAAAAAATGCTGGAAATGCAGAGTGTCTCAGTCGGTATTGGAAAGAGAAAGGACAGTTTAATGCGTTTTGTGTTAACGCACATTAGACGCCATCAGAAGTTTCGACGAGTAGCCCCAGCTCAAAGTCTTAAGATCTGCTGACTGACCCGTCGTGGATTTCCAACATTTTCCGTTTTTAACGGGAAATAGTAACTGCTCAATTGTAGAGCATCATCATTTGCTGAGAGTGGCAACTGTTAAGTGATATAAGAACATGAGAAATAGGAGCAGGAGTAGGCCATACGGCCCATCCAGCCTGCTCCACCATTCAATAAGATCGTGGCTGAATTTCTACATCAAGTCTATATTACCGCCCGATCCCCATATCCCTTGATTTCCTTAGTGCCAAAAAATCTATCGATCTCAGTCCAAATTCCAAGACTTAGGAGCAGCAGTGAGCCATATGGCCCTTCGAGCCTGCTCCGCCATTTAATAAGATCATGGCTGATCTTCGACTATATATGTGAGCATTAATTTTGAATATAGGCAACGCTGGTCATTTAATTACGTACAGCAAGAAATAAATGCTTCATTAATTTTTAGTGGGTTCAGTGCTGTTCAGGCCTAGTGGTAATTGGCAAAGCATGGATAATTCAGTAAACAGCCTTGGAAACCTAATTCATCTGAAGGTTCGTTGAAAATAAATCCAAATTAACGTGAGCACATAATTGGCCCGTAATTTCCGATAGGAGGCTTCCTGCGTGCGGAGGCCTCCTATCAGAAAAAGATCTACGCTCTTACCTGAGGGCTCCCGAGGTCCGGACACTTCCGATCCTGGGCCTCTGCACAGTCGAAATGCGCAGGGCCCACGTATCCCAGGGGCTCAAGCATCCCTGGGATCACGTGGGCCAGGCGAGCCAATGGGAGAAGGGAATCTCCCTTCATACTTTTGACAGATAGACCTGTCAAAACTATGAATGGAGATCACCCCAAAAACACATTAAAACATTAAATACATTTTTAAAAAACCATCACGTTTTTAAAATGAGTTAAAATTACATTAAATTAAATATTTTAAACAAAATCACAGATCTCTATCACAGAGCGGTATCACAGATCTCTATCACAGAGCGGTATCACAGATCTCTATCACAGGGCGGTATCACAGATCTCTATCACAGGGCGGTATCACAGATCTCTATCACAGAGCGGTATCACAGATCTCTATCACAGAGCGGTATCACAGATCTCTATCACAGAGCGGTATCACAGATCTCTATCACAGGGCGGTATCACAGATCTCTATCACAGGGCGGTATCACAGATCTCTATCACAGAGCGGTATCACAGATCTCTATCACAGAGCGGTATCACAGATCTCTATCACAGAGCGGTATCACAGATCTCTATCACAGAGCGGTATCACAGAGCACTATCACAGGGCGGTATCACAGATCTCTATCACAGGGCGGTATCACAGATCTCTATCACAGATCTCTATCACAGGGCGGTATCACAGATCTCTATCACAGAGCGGTATCACAGATCTCTATCACAGAGCGGTATCACAGATCTCTATCACAGGGCGGTATCACAGATCTCTATCACAGGGCGGTATCACAGATCTCTATCACAGATCTCTATCACAGATCTCTATCACAGGGCGGTATCACAGATGTCTATCACAGGGCGGTATCACAGATCTCTATCACAGGGCGGTATCACAGATCTCTATCACAGATCTGTATCACAGATCTCTATCACAGGGCGGTATCACAGATCTCTATCACAGATCTGTATCACAGATCTCTATCACAGGGCGGTATCACAGATCTCTATCACAGGGCGGTATCACAGATCTCTATCACAGAGCGGTATCACAGATCTCTATCACAGAGCGGTATCACAGATCTCTATCACAGAGCGGTATCACAGATCTCTATCACAGGGCGGTATCACAGATCTCTATCACCGGCGTACCGTGGCTACACCGTATACTATGTACAAGATGCACTGCAGCAACTCACCAAGGCATCTTCGACAGTACTGCCCAAACCCGCGACCTCCACCACCTAGAAGGACAAAGGCAGCAGTCGCATGGGAACATCACCACCTCCAAGTTCCCCTCCAAGTCACACACCATCCTGACTTGGAAATATATCGTCGCTATGACAAAATCCTGGAACTCCCTCTCTAGCGGCACTGTGGGAGCACCTTCACCACACGGATTTCAGCGGTTCAAGAAGGCGGCTCACCACCACCTTCTCAAGGGCAATTAAGGATGGATAATAAATGTCGGCCTTGTCAGTGGCACACACATCCCAGGAATGAATAATAAAAAGTACAGTTTTTGATTTTTCTTTAGGTTGGCTGTACTTTTAATTTTTATATTGGTACCTGCATACATGCTAACACTTGTTGGTGCAACCAGAACTGGTGAACCTACATGATAAAATACTGTGATGTACCTCTTCTCTGCTGAAACTTCACACGTGTGAAGAGGGGGTAAATCATAGAATCATAGAATGGTTATAGCACAGAAGAAGGCCATTCGGCCCGTCGAGCCCATGCCGGGTCTCTGCAAGAGCACTTCAGCTAGTCCCACTCCCCCGCCCTTTCCCTGTATCCCTGCATTTTTTTTTTCCTTCAGGTACTTATCCAATTCCCTTTTGAAAGCCACGATTAAGTCTGCCTCCACCCACCCTTTCAGGCAGTGCATTCCCGATCCTAACCACTTGCTGCGTAAAAAAGTTTTTCCTCATGTCGCCTTTGGTTCTTTTGCCAATCACCTTAAACCTGTGTGTCCTCTGGTTCTCGACCCTTCCGCCAATGGGAACAGTTTCTCTCTATCTCCTCTGTCTAGTTGGGCAAGATGGTTAATTTTCCAGAGCTAATGCAAACAGCGTGAATGGGGGTTGAAAACGCTGAGCATCCACACAAAACTTGGATGGCTGGCCACCAAGAGTGTTGTAGTTCTCTTGAGGGGCTCCACGCTGAGAACATAGAATTACCACTTTATAAGCGCAGGTAGGAAATAAGTTACTGTGGCTTTGTGACCCTGATAGCCAGGGCTCGTGCTCCGTATATGATCTGTGGGCCACAATGTCGACATTCCAGAACTGCACCCTTGGTACTTCCATTAAGTTTTTTGGGATCCGCGTGAAATTTTAAAATTAAACTCGGAGATCATTCTCAGTACCTCAGTGCTGTGGAACTCCTTGGTGGAAAAATTCGGACATCATCGCCGTGCGCAGCACCCTGCTCGGGACTCGGCTGCAAACCTGGCTCGCGCCCCCTGACCTACCGCCGGACACTGTGTCCGACAGGGTCAGGGGGGCGTTTTTGCAGCCGGGGCTGCGATAATTAAAGGGCAGGTGCCAGGCGACCATTTTTTTTTTGGCCGCCTGCCAGCACCTGCCCCCTCTCGCCTCCTCCTGCGGGGTGCCGGCTGCGATCGGTCAGCCCAGCACTCCTCTTGAGTGCCGGGCTCTTTTGCCGGCACCCCGCTCCCCCAGTGGTCCAGCAGGGCCCCGGTGCGCACAGCGCTAGGCCCCTCCCCTTTAATCAGGGGAGGGAGGCCTGCAGTACCGCGGCGCTACCTGCCAACGTGTGTGGCGCTGTTGCACGTAGCGCCGCGATATTGAATTCGAGCGCCCCAAGAGGGAGGGCGATTGCTTCCAGTAGCATCCCGCCTCCTGCTTGGGGCGCTACCATTCAATTTTGGGCGCGGAGGCACTAACTTATCGCCCCAAAGGGGGCGTGAGCCAATTTCTGCCCCCTTATCTCTCTCTTTTTTTTCTCTTCTTTCTATAATCTGCAGGCTTTTAAGGCTCAGGTTTGGCACCTCTATTTTCTCATCTTCTATCTTATTCTTTTTAATCTTGGTGCGGGCCTTCTCCCTTCAACAACATTTTTTAATACTAAACAAAACAGACTATCACATACCACTTAATCAAATATTGTTGGAAGACAGAATTACACCCTTGGCCTTTCGTTTGGATTAGATGAGAACTGAATGAGGAAATCTGTAACCACCCTGGGCGCCCATCCTGCATCTCAACATTTGTGTGTGTGTGAATTAACGGGCAAGCATCGTGCACTCGGTTTTGTTGGAAGCTTACTTTCTGGGCACAATTTTCGAGGTAATTCTGTTGTCCAGGTTTAATTGGAGCTGCAAAGTTTGCAGTACTGGCATGCATGTGAATCCATGAAAGAGCTGTAAAGTAATCCAAGTTGCTTTGCATATAGCTTCTGTCAAGTTTTGAAAGATTAAGAGGAAAACTTTGGTGACAGGCGCACTTCGCCCATTTACTTTGTCTGGGCACATGCTGAGTAGTCTTACTGGGTCAGTTTTGCTTGTCCGCTGACAATTCATCTGTATCTCAGAGGCTCTCCTGTTTGATCTTTCAGGCACCTTTTTTCAACACTTGCTCCAGCAGCAACTCAGTACCACATCTAAGAATGGGGAAGCTCTCACCCACCCTTCCTTCATGCCGCTGAATACAATTGACGTAAGAAAACTACTAGGCACTTGGTCCAAGCATTAAACAAAGCTTTAATCAACTGTTTTTCAACATGGAGATCTAGTTGTGTCCTTCACTAGTTCCTGTTGAGGAATGTCCTAAGCAAGCTGGGCCCATGCCCACGTATTTATACTCTCCCTGGACAGCGCCACCAGCAGGCCGCCCAGTATTACTTCATACATGAATGACAAGATTCATGTCAACAATAGCAAGATTTGATGATAAGATGTTGTGGCTGCCCAAGAGAAAGTCTGCCTCCCCTTTGAATAGCTGCAGCAGCAGCAGCCTTTCAAGAGCTGCTACAGTGCATCAATTCCCACTTAAGGATTAAGTGAGCTTCCCGTGCCAGGTCCAAATCCAGGCAAGGTACTTTCTATGAATATTTCATTAGGCGGACCTCGGAAAGTCACGCATTATCATCTTTTGTGAATACCAGCAAGACCATCACTCGCTGCGATCTGGTGCCCCGTCACAGGGCTGGTGCAAGAAAACTTACTCTTGTGAAAGCTAGTTCTAAAAAAAATGCTGGAAATGCAGAGTGTCTCAGTCGGTATTGGAAAGAGAAAGGACAGTTTAATGCGTTTTGTGTTAACGCACATTAGACGCCATCAGAAGTTTCGACGAGTAGCCCCAGCTCAAAGTCTTAAGATCTGCTGACTGACCCGTCGTGGATTTCCAACATTTTCCGTTTTTAACGGGAAATAGTAACTGCTCAATTGTAGAGCATCATCATTTGCTGAGAGTGGCAACTGTTAAGTGATATAAGAACATGAGAAATAGGAGCAGGAGTAGGCCATACGGCCCATCCAGCCTGCTCCACCATTCAATAAGATCGTGGCTGAATTTCTACATCAAGTCTATATTACCGCCCGATCCCCATATCCCTTGATTTCCTTAGTGCCAAAAAATCTATCGATCTCAGTCCAAATTCCAAGACTTAGGAGCAGCAGTGAGCCATATGGCCCTTCGAGCCTGCTCCGCCATTTAATAAGATCATGGCTGATCTTCGACTATATATGTGAGCATTAATTTTGAATATAGGCAACGCTGGTCATTTAATTACGTACAGCAAGAAATAAATGCTTCATTAATTTTTAGTGGGTTCAGTGCTGTTCAGGCCTAGTGGTAATTGGCAAAGCATGGATAATTCAGTAAACAGCCTTGGAAACCTAATTCATCTGAAGGTTCGTTGAAAATAAATCCAAATTAACGTGAGCACATAATTGGCCCGTAATTTCCGATAGGAGGCTTCCTGCGTGCGGAGGCCTCCTATCAGAAAAAGATCTACGCTCTTACCTGAGGGCTCCCGAGGTCCGGACACTTCCGATCCTGGGCCTCTGCACAGTCGAAATGCGCAGGGCCCACGTATCCCAGGGGCTCAAGCATCCCTGGGATCACGTGGGCCAGGCGAGCCAATGGGAGAAGGGAATCTCCCTTCATACTTTTGACAGATAGACCTGTCAAAACTATGAATGGAGATCACCCCAAAAACACATTAAAACATTAAATACATTTTTAAAAAACCATCACGTTTTTAAAATGAGTTAAAATTACATTAAATTAAATATTTTAAACAAAATCACAGATCTCTATCACAGAGCGGTATCACAGATCTCTATCACAGAGCGGTATCACAGATCTCTATCACAGGGCGGTATCACAGATCTCTATCACAGGGCGGTATCACAGATCTCTATCACAGAGCGGTATCACAGATCTCTATCACAGAGCGGTATCACAGATCTCTATCACAGAGCGGTATCACAGATCTCTATCACAGGGCGGTATCACAGATCTCTATCACAGGGCGGTATCACAGATCTCTATCACAGAGCGGTATCACAGATCTCTATCACAGAGCGGTATCACAGATCTCTATCACAGAGCGGTATCACAGATCTCTATCACAGAGCGGTATCACAGAGCACTATCACAGGGCGGTATCACAGATCTCTATCACAGGGCGGTATCACAGATCTCTATCACAGATCTCTATCACAGGGCGGTATCACAGATCTCTATCACAGAGCGGTATCACAGATCTCTATCACAGAGCGGTATCACAGATCTCTATCACAGGGCGGTATCACAGATCTCTATCACAGGGCGGTATCACAGATCTCTATCACAGATCTCTATCACAGATCTCTATCACAGGGCGGTATCACAGATGTCTATCACAGGGCGGTATCACAGATCTCTATCACAGGGCGGTATCACAGATCTCTATCACAGATCTGTATCACAGATCTCTATCACAGGGCGGTATCACAGATCTCTATCACAGATCTGTATCACAGATCTCTATCACAGGGCGGTATCACAGATCTCTATCACAGGGCGGTATCACAGATCTCTATCACAGAGCGGTATCACAGATCTCTATCACAGAGCGGTATCACAGATCTCTATCACAGAGCGGTATCACAGATCTCTATCACAGGGCGGTATCACAGATCTCTATCACCGGCGTACCGTGGCTACACCGTATACTATGTACAAGATGCACTGCAGCAACTCACCAAGGCATCTTCGACAGTACTGCCCAAACCCGCGACCTCCACCACCTAGAAGGACAAAGGCAGCAGTCGCATGGGAACATCACCACCTCCAAGTTCCCCTCCAAGTCACACACCATCCTGACTTGGAAATATATCGTCGCTATGACAAAATCCTGGAACTCCCTCTCTAGCGGCACTGTGGGAGCACCTTCACCACACGGATTTCAGCGGTTCAAGAAGGCGGCTCACCACCACCTTCTCAAGGGCAATTAAGGATGGATAATAAATGTCGGCCTTGTCAGTGGCACACACATCCCAGGAATGAATAATAAAAAGTACAGTTTTTGATTTTTCTTTAGGTTGGCTGTACTTTTAATTTTTATATTGGTACCTGCATACATGCTAACACTTGTTGGTGCAACCAGAACTGGTGAACCTACATGATAAAATACTGTGATGTACCTCTTCTCTGCTGAAACTTCACACGTGTGAAGAGGGGGTAAATCATAGAATCATAGAATGGTTATAGCACAGAAGAAGGCCATTCGGCCCGTCGAGCCCATGCCGGGTCTCTGCAAGAGCACTTCAGCTAGTCCCACTCCCCCGCCCTTTCCCTGTATCCCTGCATTTTTTTTTTCCTTCAGGTACTTATCCAATTCCCTTTTGAAAGCCACGATTAAGTCTGCCTCCACCCACCCTTTCAGGCAGTGCATTCCCGATCCTAACCACTTGCTGCGTAAAAAAGTTTTTCCTCATGTCGCCTTTGGTTCTTTTGCCAATCACCTTAAACCTGTGTGTCCTCTGGTTCTCGACCCTTCCGCCAATGGGAACAGTTTCTCTCTATCTCCTCTGTCTAGTTGGGCAAGATGGTTAATTTTCCAGAGCTAATGCAAACAGCGTGAATGGGGGTTGAAAACGCTGAGCATCCACACAAAACTTGGATGGCTGGCCACCAAGAGTGTTGTAGTTCTCTTGAGGGGCTCCACGCTGAGAACATAGAATTACCACTTTATAAGCGCAGGTAGGAAATAAGTTACTGTGGCTTTGTGACCCTGATAGCCAGGGCTCGTGCTCCGTATATGATCTGTGGGCCACAATGTCGACATTCCAGAACTGCACCCTTGGTACTTCCATTAAGTTTTTTGGGATCCGCGTGAAATTTTAAAATTAAACTCGGAGATCATTCTCAGTACCTCAGTGCTGTGGAACTCCTTGGTGGAAAAATTCGGACATCATCGCCGTGCGCAGCACCCTGCTCGGGACTCGGCTGCAAACCTGGCTCGCGCCCCCTGACCTACCGCCGGACACTGTGTCCGACAGGGTCAGGGGGGCGTTTTTGCAGCCGGGGCTGCGATAATTAAAGGGCAGGTGCCAGGCGACCATTTTTTTTTTGGCCGCCTGCCAGCACCTGCCCCCTCTCGCCTCCTCCTGCGGGGTGCCGGCTGCGATCGGTCAGCCCAGCACTCCTCTTGAGTGCCGGGCTCTTTTGCCGGCACCCCGCTCCCCCAGTGGTCCAGCAGGGCCCCGGTGCGCACAGCGCTAGGCCCCTCCCCTTTAATCAGGGGAGGGAGGCCTGCAGTACCGCGGCGCTACCTGCCAACGTGTGTGGCGCTGTTGCACGTAGCGCCGCGATATTGAATTCGAGCGCCCCAAGAGGGAGGGCGATTGCTTCCAGTAGCATCCCGCCTCCTGCTTGGGGCGCTACCATTCAATTTTGGGCGCGGAGGCACTAACTTATCGCCCCAAAGGGGGCGTGAGCCAATTTCTGCCCCCTTATCTCTCTCTTTTTTTTCTCTTCTTTCTATAATCTGCAGGCTTTTAAGGCTCAGGTTTGGCACCTCTATTTTCTCATCTTCTATCTTATTCTTTTTAATCTTGGTGCGGGCCTTCTCCCTTCAACAACATTTTTTAATACTAAACAAAACAGACTATCACATACCACTTAATCAAATATTGTTGGAAGACAGAATTACACCCTTGGCCTTTCGTTTGGATTAGATGAGAACTGAATGAGGAAATCTGTAACCACCCTGGGCGCCCATCCTGCATCTCAACATTTGTGTGTGTGTGAATTAACGGGCAAGCATCGTGCACTCGGTTTTGTTGGAAGCTTACTTTCTGGGCACAATTTTCGAGGTAATTCTGTTGTCCAGGTTTAATTGGAGCTGCAAAGTTTGCAGTACTGGCATGCATGTGAATCCATGAAAGAGCTGTAAAGTAATCCAAGTTGCTTTGCATATAGCTTCTGTCAAGTTTTGAAAGATTAAGAGGAAAACTTTGGTGACAGGCGCACTTCGCCCATTTACTTTGTCTGGGCACATGCTGAGTAGTCTTACTGGGTCAGTTTTGCTTGTCCGCTGACAATTCATCTGTATCTCAGAGGCTCTCCTGTTTGATCTTTCAGGCACCTTTTTTCAACACTTGCTCCAGCAGCAACTCAGTACTACATCTAAGAATGGGGAAGCTCTCACCCACCCTTCCTTCATGCCGCTGAATACAATTGACGTAAGAAAACTACTAGGCACTTGGTCCAAGCATTAAACAAAGCTTTAATCAACTGTTTTTCAACATGGAGATCTAGTTGTGTCCTTCACTAGTTCCTGTTGAGGAATGTCCTAAGCAAGCTGGGCCCATGCCCACGTATTTATACTCTCCCTGGACAGCGCCACCAGCAGGCCGCCCAGTATTACTTCATACATGAATGACAAGATTCATGTCAACAATAGCAAGATTTGATGATAAGATGTTGTGGCTGCCCAAGAGAAAGTCTGCCTCCCCTTTGAATAGCTGCAGCAGCAGCAGCCTTTCAAGAGCTGCTACAGTGCATCAATTCCCACTTAAGGATTAAGTGAGCTTCCCGTGCCAGGTCCAAATCCAGGCAAGGTACTTTCTATGAATATTTCATTAGGCGGACCTCGGAAAGTCACGCATTATCATCTTTTGTGAATACCAGCAAGACCATCACTCGCTGCGATCTGGTGCCCCGTCACAGGGCTGGTGCAAGAAAACTTACTCTTGTGAAAGCTAGTTCTAAAAAAAATGCTGGAAATGCAGAGTGTCTCAGTCGGTATTGGAAAGAGAAAGGACAGTTTAATGCGTTTTGTGTTAACGCACATTAGACGCCATCAGAAGTTTCGACGAGTAGCCCCAGCTCAAAGTCTTAAGATCTGCTGACTGACCCGTCGTGGATTTCCAACATTTTCCGTTTTTAACGGGAAATAGTAACTGCTCAATTGTAGAGCATCATCATTTGCTGAGAGTGGCAACTGTTAAGTGATATAAGAACATGAGAAATAGGAGCAGGAGTAGGCCATACGGCCCATCCAGCCTGCTCCACCATTCAATAAGATCGTGGCTGAATTTCTACATCAAGTCTATATTACCGCCCGATCCCCATATCCCTTGATTTCCTTAGTGCCAAAAAATCTATCGATCTCAGTCCAAATTCCAAGACTTAGGAGCAGCAGTGAGCCATATGGCCCTTCGAGCCTGCTCCGCCATTTAATAAGATCATGGCTGATCTTCGACTATATATGTGAGCATTAATTTTGAATATAGGCAACGCTGGTCATTTAATTACGTACAGCAAGAAATAAATGCTTCATTAATTTTTAGTGGGTTCAGTGCTGTTCAGGCCTAGTGGTAATTGGCAAAGCATGGATAATTCAGTAAACAGCCTTGGAAACCTAATTCATCTGAAGGTTCGTTGAAAATAAATCCAAATTAACGTGAGCACATAATTGGCCCGTAATTTCCGATAGGAGGCTTCCTGCGTGCGGAGGCCTCCTATCAGAAAAAGATCTACGCTCTTACCTGAGGGCTCCCGAGGTCCGGACACTTCCGATCCTGGGCCTCTGCACAGTCGAAATGCGCAGGGCCCACGTATCCCAGGGGCTCAAGCATCCCTGGGATCACGTGGGCCAGGCGAGCCAATGGGAGAAGGGAATCTCCCTTCATACTTTTGACAGATAGACCTGTCAAAACTATGAATGGAGATCACCCCAAAAACACATTAAAACATTAAATACATTTTTAAAAAACCATCACGTTTTTAAAATGAGTTAAAATTACATTAAATTAAATATTTTAAACAAAAATTTAATTTTTTGAAAAAAAAATTGAAGTTTTTTACGGGGCTAAAAATAAACTTACCTTTTTTAAAGTATTTTTAAATTATAAATGAGTGAATTTTTTTATTTTTTTTAACTTTTTTTAATCTCTTCTGCTGGTAAAAGCAGGCCTTACGTGTACACACCCGTAGGCATCAGAAAATACAGGCCATTATTGTATTATAATTACAGTGGGACAAATGTTCCATGTTTAAAAGGTGCACATTGCTCAGGCTGTCTGTTGGGTAACAGCCATAAGTAGAAATTGTTGAGGATTCCCCAAACCTCTGTTGTCCAGTTGCACACTTGGCAGACGTATTAACAACTAAGCAACTGGGTAAGAACATAAGAAACAGGAGCAGGAGTAGACCATACAGCCCCTGGCACCTGCTCCTAGTAAGCTGGCTGTTTTGCTAACAATTTGACATGGATAGAGAATTGGCTAACTAACAGAAAGCAGAGAGTTGGGATAAATGGGTCATTTTCTGGTTGGCAAACGGTAACTAGTGGGGTGCCACTTGGGATCGGTGCTGGAGCCTCAACTATTTACAATCTACATTAATGACTTGGATGAAGGGATCGAGTGTAATGTAGCCAAGTTTGCAGATGATACAAAGATGGGTGGGAAAGCAAGTTGTGCAGAGGACTCAAAGAATCTGCAAAGGGATATAGACAGGCTAGGTGAGTGGGCAAATATTTGGCAGATGGAGTATAATGTGGGAAAGTGCGAGGTTATACACTTTGGCAGGAAAAATAAAAAAGCAAACTATTATTTAAATGGAGAGAGATTACAAAATGCTACAGTTCAGAGGGACCTGGGGGTCTTGTGCATGAAACACAAAAAGTTAGCATGCAGGTACAGCAAGTAATCAAAAAGGCAAATGGAATGTTGGCCTTTATTTCAAGGGGGTTGGAGTATAAAAGCAGGGAAGTCCTGCTACAACTGCACAAGGTATTGGTGAGACCACACCTTGAGTACTGCGTACAGTTTTGGTCTCCTTATTTAAGGAAGGATATACTCGCATTGGAAGCAGTTCAGAGACGATTCACTAGGTTAATTCCAGAGATGAGGGGTTTGACTTATGAGGAAAGGTTGAGCAGGTTGGACCTATACTCATTGGAATTTAGAAGAATGAGAGGTGATCTTATCGAAACATATAAGATACTGAGGGGGCTCGACAGGGTAGATGCAGAGAGGATGTTTCCTCTCATGGGGAAATCTAGAACTCGGGATCACAGTCTCTGAATAAAGGGTCGCCCTTTTAGAACTGAGATGAGGAGGAACTTCTTCTCTCAGAGGGTCGTAAATTTGTGGAATTCTCTGCCCCAGAGAGCTGTGGAGGCTGGGTCATTAAATACATTTAAAGTGGAGATAGACAAATTTTTGCAAGATAAGGGAGTGAAGGGTTACGGGGAGCGGGCTGGGAAGTGGCTTTGAGCCCAAGATCAGCCATGATCTTATTGAATGATGGAGCAGGCTCGAGGGGCCAAGTGGCCTATTCCTGCTCCTCTTTCTTATGTTCTTATGTTCTTATGACAGGCAGAATAAGCAAAGGAAACTGCTCGCTGAGGTTGAAATCATGATGTGTGGCATTAGTTAACATGCTTAGATTCACTATTTTAGCAAAGGTGCTGAACTGCTTGTGGTAGAATTTCCATGGGGCTTCTCCCAATCTCCCGCTGTGATTTCAGCAGGAGATTGACGGGAATCCTGGAGAAATGGGACAGACAGACAGTTAATGATGTTTCTCCAGGGTTCTGCATGATATTACGGCGGGAGAGCGGGAGAGTCTACATGGAAAGTCTACCCCTTAATATCTCCATTCAGATCCCAGACAAAGCAATTCCATATGAAGCCATTAATTGCACTTATTTGTAATAGTTAAAGTGTGGCTTCTACCTTATTCAGCAAGGATTTGGTGAATTCTGTACATTGCATGGTAAGTTAGCGGTTATTGTACTGAACTCGCAGCCCTGCGGTAGTGAGTTCAAATCCTACCGTGGAAAAGTTGTGGAATTAAATTCGATAAATCTGTCATTTGTGGGCTGGTATCAGGAAAAAATTATCACAAAATCTCGTCATAAAAACCCAACTTGTTCACGAATGTCCTTTCTTCAAGAGAAGAGGACCTGCCATTAAATATTCTTCAGTGAACTTTGCCAATCAGTACTTTACTAACTCTCAAGCATAAACTGAACAGAATTATGAGGGGCCTAGATAGAGTGGATAGGAAGGACCTATTTCCCTTAGCAGAAGGGTCAATAACCAGGGGGCATGGATTTAAAGTAATTGATCGGAGGTTTAGAGGGGATTTGAGGAGAATTTTTTTCACCCAGAGGGTGGTGGGGGTCTGGAACTCACTGCTTGAAAGGGTGGTAGAGGCAGGGACCCTGATCACATTTAAAAAGTACTTGAATATGCATTTGAAGTGCTGTAACCTACAAGGCTACGGACCAAGTGCTGGAAAGTGGGATTAGGGTGGATAGCTCTTTGTCGGCCGGCACAGGCAAGATGGGCCAAATGGCCTCCTTCTGTGCTGTAAATTTCTATGATTCTATGATTCTATGAATGCAGCAGGAAGCTTGGAGGGTCCATATTTTCAGAACTAAAGCATGAATTGACAGTTCAATCATCTGGCACTCCATAAAATGAGTGATATATGTCTCCTCGGGAATCTACTGTGAATGCTGCTGGGCCTTCTCATGAACTCATGACCCAACAAAATTCCATGTGGTACACTTTCTCTTTATTGGATATCTCCAGCAGCAGGTCTTGGATCGGGATCTTAGGGCACATATTGATTGCTGAGCCCAACTACATTGTAATGACACTCAAAACTCATCCAGTTAAAATGGAGACTGTTTTCAGATGGCTGCTTCATCAGTGACAGAACTTAATTTTCTCCGTTGGGGCAGTCTCCTCTCCTCCTTCCAGCCTGTTCTCTGTTTTCACTTCTGGTCCTAGATATTAATAATAATACCAAATAGTGAACACAGAAATCCTCAAGTACAAAGAGACATGTCAGAGAACTTTACAGATTAGTGAAGAGAAGAGTGCATACTGAGTAGGAGGGAGAGCCTCTGAAAGTAAGTAGGGACGTGAGAAGGCAGATGTGTGGAGGGGAGTCCAAACGGCGGGGACGCAGTGGCTGAAGAAGCCTCTGCTGATGGTGAAAGGAAGGAGTGGGGAATGAGGAATAAGACAGTGTCAGAAAAGCAGGGTGTGCAGATAGATTCCCAAGGCTGAAGGAGATCACTGAGGTAGTGTGGGTGAGGCAATAGAAGGATTGGGAGATGAGGACAAGGATCTTTAAAGTCATTTTGTTTGGGTAGGGAGAGCCATTGGAGTTTGAAAAGGATTTTGTGATGAGGTTTTGTGCAGGCCATGATATTCCGGATGAGTTTTAGCTCGTGGAGAGTGGAAGCAGGGAAGCTAGCAAGGAGAATGTTGGAAAGATTTGCATTTATATAGCGTCTTTCACGACCACTGGATGTCTCAAAGTGCTTTACAGCCAATGAAGTATTTTTGGAGTATAAGTCACTGTACTAATGTAGGAAACGCAGCAGCCAATTTGCGCACAGCAAACTCCCACAAACAGCAATGTGATAATGACCAGATAATCTGTTTTTGTTATGTTGGTTGAGGGATAAATATTGGCCAGGACACCGGGGATAACTCCCCTGCTCTTCTTCGAAATAGTGCCATGGGATCTTTTACATCCACCTCAGAGAGCAGACGGGGCCTCGGTTTAACATCTCATCCGAAAGACGGCACCATCTAACAGTGCAACACTCCCTCAGCACTGCACTGAGAGTGTCAGCCTAGCATTTATGTGCTCAAAGTCCCTGGAGTGGGAACTTGAACCCACAACCTTCTGACATCAGAGGCGAGTGTGCTACCAACTGAGCCACAGAGACAACATTAAAACAGTGACTACACTTCAAAAGTACTTCATTGGCTGTAAAGCACTTTGGGACATCCTAAGGGTAATGAAAGGCGCTATAGAAATGCAAGTTCTTTCATAAAATGCTTTAATAAAGGTTTCGGCAACAGAAGGGAAGACATAGGCAATATTTTTGAGGAGGAATAAAGCAGCCTTGGTAGCAGATGTGTCAAGAAGCTGAGCCTAGGGTCAAGCACTGGTTCTGAACCTCTGGAATTAGTCAGAGAGACTGATGATGTCAAGGCCAGAGACACAGGGGAGTTTGTGGGAGCCAATGGTTTTGTTTTTTCCAACAGTTCAGTGGAGAAAGTCACAAGGCTGATACCTGGGATGGCAGGAATGACGTATGAAGAGAGATTGGGTCGATTGGGCTTATACTCGCTGGAGTTTAGAAGAATGAGAGGAGATCTCATTGAAACTTATAAAATTCTAACAGGGCTAGACAGACTAGATGCAGGAAGGATGTTCCTGATGGCGGGGGAGTCCAGAACCAGGGGTCACAGTCTAAGGATAAGGGGTAAGCCATTTAGGACAGAAATGAGGAGGAATTTCTTCACCCGGAGAGTGGTGAACCTGTGGAATTCTCTGCCACAGAAGGCAGTAGAGGCCAATTCATTAAATATATTCAAGAAGGAGTTGGATATATTTCTTGAGGCTAAAGGGATCAAGTGATATGGGGAGAAAGCAGGGACAGGGTACTGAATTTGGATGATCTGCCATGATCGCATTGAATGGTGGAGCAGGCTAGAGGGGCTGAATGGCCTACTCCTGCTCCTATCTTCTATGATTCTATGCTTCTATGATAACTCCCTGTCAGGAGTCATATGGCCCTGGGGAGGTGGGTGGGAGCGGCAAGGCAGATGGCAAACCGATCCAGGAGAAGTGGAGGGAAGCCCAGGGCAGGGGAGGCCCAAAGTTTCATTGTGGGGCAGGGAGCAACACTCGTGCTCCTCCTGGCCCTCAAGAGAACAAAATAAAATTAACAATGTCCCGATTTTAACTCGGGCCACCTTCGGGATGGGAGGGTTGCAGGGCGGGCGGAAACCCATGCGGACAGCTGAGCGTGAATCCCGAGCCATTTTAACACCTGGGCTTCATTTACATCTCTTTGAACTGTCTGCTGCCAGAAGCTGGTGGGAAATGACGCAAGAGCAAGCGGGTGACAGCGAGAAATCGGAAGGCCGGTTCGGGGCAAAGTAAGTGAGGGTGGAGGGGGTCCGAGCCGATTGTAGCCGGAGAACAAGGGGGAGGGAATGGTCAGAGAAGAGGAGGCCCAAGGTTCCTTCGTTGGACCAAGAGGAATACTCCTGCTCCTCGTGGGGAACGAGGAACCTGAAGGAAATTTGAAAAAGAAACGATTACCGAGGCCTCTTCTGACCCGATGCTGATTGATTCCAGTCTTTGCTGGTGGGTTTGGTGCCGCCTGGGCCTCTCGATCATCAGCGGCGCCACTTCTGCATCTTGTGGGCTCCCGCGACGGGTGGCAACACGTCTGGAAGACACCGTGACCTCCCCGAGCGCCATTCTAACGGCGTGCCCAAACCGTTCACCCCAGTCGGGCTGGGTTAAAATCCAGGCTAAGGAAGCGTGGAGGCCATTACATGCACACTACTTATTGCAATGGTGGCGTTACTCCATTTAAATTGAATGGAGTAATGGTAGTATTAATGTAACGCCAATCGGAAAATCAAGGCTAAGGTCTCCAAATGATACATTAACCCCTATTTTCTCTTTTCAGGCGCTATGCCCTTGATTTCAAACCCCTAACATCCCTCCCTTCCTCCAACCACCGCCCCCCCCCCCCCCCCCCACCGATGGGCAGGAGAGGGTTAAAATATCTAGATCGGGCCATCCAACCCCTTTCCCACCCCATTAATTTTCAAAGTGTAGAATTCAGAGCATGGATGAAGCTCCTGCACAAGGCAAGCGGGGGCCCAATTACCATGCCAAAGTCGTGGCCTGATGACATCATCGGCACTGCGGACTTACATTCAACAGAAAGTGAGGGGGAGGTCCGACCTGTGGGACTCCCGGCAGTTGAACCGAGGCGAGAGCTGCCGGCTCCCCAAGGCAGGTGGCTCCTTGCGTACTCCTCGTGGGCCAGCAGGAGCAGGAGTGCACCCCCAGGACCCTCAAGGAAGCCTTCGGCCTCCCACGCCCCCACCCCCAAACTGATTGACGGATTTGTTGGCTCATTTCGGCTAACCCCCCCGGCCCCCGCCCCCCCCATTAATATTGGGGCCGATGTATTTCTAACGCTTTTAACTTCAGATTTCCAGAATTCGAAGTTTATTCTTTTTATGTGTATGAACTTACATCCTACCACTCTGTGGCACAGCACACTGGGCCTTTTAATCATTGAACCACCACATGATCCTGGGAATCCCCAGCAGGTTTAACACTGGAATCAGGGATCTCAGGCTAATTAAATCACTTGGTTTTCACCTATTACTCCAATCAGCTCTATCCCATATTCAGCGGGATCATTGACTGTAGCCTCAGTAAGTGCATTTGTCAATGCATGACCAGCAGAGAAACAACCTTGAGCGTTTTTTTCTGACTGACTATAGTTGACATTAATTATTAAGCATAATGCAAACAGAAGGGTCCCTGTGGAGGTGACTGTTCATGAACGTACTTCAGCTGCGACACTCTGTTATAGATTAGGCTTTGAAGACAAAGAATGCATTCCCTGTCTCTAAATTGATGTGCATCCAACATCTTTCCTTCTTGCCAATTTTCTCTCCTTTCTGGAAGGTGGTAACACCTGCTAGAGTACAGTTCCGTGGCTGTTTGGACGCTCCCCAGTACTTTGCCCAAATAGCTATTGTTCATGTTCATGTTCATTGGAGGCAGTTCAGCGAAGGTTCACGAGGTTGATCCCGGAGATGATGGGGTTGTCTTATGAAGAAAGGTTGAGCAGGTTGGGCCTATACGCATTGGAGTTTAGAAGAATGAGAGGGGATCTTATTGAAACATATAAGATTCTGAGGGGGCTTGACAGGGTAGGTGCAGAGAGGATGTTTCCCCCCGTGGGGGAATCTAGAACTAGGGGGCATAGTTTCAGAATAGGGTTGCCCATTTAAAACTGAGATGAGGAGGAATTTCTTCTCTCAGAGGGTCATAAATCTGTGGAATTCTCTGCCCCAGAGAGCTGTGGAGGCTGGGTCATTGAATATATTCAAGGTGGAGATAGACAGATTTTTGAACAATAAGGGAGTGATGGGTTATGGGGAGCGGGCAGGGAAATGGAGCTGAGCCCAAGATCAGATCAGCCATGATCTCATTGAATGGTGGAGCAGGCTCGAGGGGCCGAATGGCCGACTCCTGCTCCTATGTCTTATGTTCTTATTCTGTTCTTTTGTGTGAGCCTAAACATTAGGTTCGATTTTAACTCGAATCGGGAATCCAGCGGGATGGGGTGTGTGGCAAGCCCCACGGCGTTGGCAGCGTGAGGCCTAAGCTATTTTAACTCCACGGCATCATTAACGTTTGAAGGACAAGCTGCCCCCTCACCCCCGATCGCCTGCAGAACCGGGCAGCCTGCCCACGTGACCTGCGCAATTTCCGCTGTGTTTCCCAACTATAAAAGCAGGGGTGCACCTCTTAATTCTCCCTGTCTCCTTTTACACTAATCAACCCTCGAATTATAGGAGCCTTGGGCCTGGTGTTAAAAAGCTGCAACCAAACTTCTTAAAATGTTACACTATTTTCTATGTAAGTAAATTTAAGAAAATCGGGAATGCTGATTGGCAGGGGGAGAGGAACCAGGATGAAGCATCAGAGAGGAAAGCAAGGTGCATAGAGTACTGGGAGAGACAAACAGCATTAGAATAAAGAGTAGTTCAAAGAGAGGAGGGATCATACAGGGGAAAAATGCAAAGCAGACTTTTTTTTTGTTCATTCACAGGATGTG
Source organism: Squalus acanthias (assembly GCA_030390025.1). Lineage (NCBI taxonomy): Eukaryota > Metazoa > Chordata > Chondrichthyes > Squaliformes > Squalidae > Squalus > Squalus acanthias. The sequence continues at coordinate 15,015,709 of CM059426.1, forward strand.
GAAGTCACCGGCAAGGCCAGCCTTTATTTCCCATCCCTAATTACCCTCGAGAAGGTGGTGGTGAGCTGCCTTCTTGAATATAAGAGTCAGCTGTGAGTCTGGCATCACACATAGCCCAGACTAGACCGGGTCTGGACAGCAGATTTCCTTCCCTAAAGGATATGAGTGAATCAGATGGGTTTTTATGACAATCCGGTAGTTTCGTGGTCACCATTACTGATACTGGCTTTTTATTGCAGATTTATTTAATTAACTGAATTTAAATTCCCCAGCTACGCCTCCAGATCATTAGTCCAGGATTACTGGATTACTAGTCCATGAACATAACCACTATACTAACGTACCCCGCAAGGTGGGTGTGAAGTGCATGTGTGTAAATGCACAGAGCGTGACAAATAAGGTTGGTGAGCTACAGGCACAAGTTACCACATGGGGTTATAATATAGCAGGAGAGCTATAAAAAGCAACAAAGGGAGACAAAGAAAGCAAAAAGAGGTGCAAAAAAGGAGTATGAAAGAAACTTGCAAGGGATATGAAAGTACTAGTAAAAGCTTCTGTAAACATAATAAGAGAAAGAGAGTAATAAAGAGCAATATGGTCCATTAAAGACAGATACAGGGTGATACTAAAATGGATAATAAGGATATGGCAGATATGGACTTGTTAAATGAATACTTTGTATCTGTTTTCAAAGTAGAGACAAAATAGAAAGAAAGACTTGCATTTATATAGCGCCTTTCACGACCACCCATAAGAACATAAGAACATAAGAAATAGGAGCAGGAGTAGGTCATTCGGCCCATCGAGCCTGCTCCGCCATTCAATGAGATCATGGCTGATCTTCTGCCTCAATTCCATTCACTGGCCTTATCGCCATATCCCTTGGTGCCCTTACTAGTCAGAAATCTATCGACTTCTGTTTTGAACATACCCAATGACTGAGCCTCCACAGCTCTCTGGGGTAGAGAATTCCAAAGATTCACCACCCTCTGTGTGAAGAAATTTCTTCTCATCTCAGTCCTGAATGGCCTACCCTTTATCCTGAGGCTGTGGCCCCTGGTTCTAGACTCCCCAGCCAAGGGTAACATTCTCCCAGCATCCACCCTATCAAGCCCTGTAATAATTTTGTATGCTTCAATGAGATCCCCTCTCATTCTTCTGAATTCAAGAGAATACAGGCCTAGTTTACTCACTCTCTTCTCATACCACAGTCCCGCCATCCCAGGAATCAATCTTGTGAACCTTCGTTGCACTCCCTCTATGGCAAGTATATCCTTCCTTAGTTAAGGAGACCAAAATTGAACACAGTACTCCAGGTGTGGTCTCACCAAGGTCCTGTATAATTGGAGTAAGACTTCTGTACTCCTGTACTCAAGTCCTCTTGTAATGAAGGCCAGCATACCATTTGCCTCCCTGATGGCTTGCTGCACCTGCACATTCACTTTCAGTAACTCATGTACAATGACACCCAGGTCCCTTTGAGCATCTGCATTCCCCAATTTTTCACCATTTAGGAAATACTCTGCCTTTCTGTTTTTTCTACCAAAGTGGATAACTTCACATTTATCCACATTATATTCCATCAGCCATGTACTCGCCCACTCACTGAAGCTGTCGAGATCCACATCAGAGCAGTGGGAGTCATTCAGAAAGGAATTAGAGAGAGTACAGTGCCAACATGTTCCCGTAAAGGTCAAAGGTGGGACCAATAAGTCCAGGGAACCCTGGTGTCAAGGGATATACAAAAATGGATTAGGAAAAAATGGGAGGCTTTTGGCAGATACAAAGAACTAAAAACAGTGGAAGCCCTAGAGGGAGTATAGAAAGTGCAGGGGGGTACTTAAAAAAGTAATTAGGAGAGCGAAGAGGGGGCATGAAAAAACACTGGCGGGCAAAATAAAGGAAAATCCCAAGGTGTTTTATAAGTATATTAAGGGCAAGAGGATAACCAGGGAAAGGAGTAGGGCCCAGTAGGGACCAAAGTGGCAATCTGTGTGTAGATCCGGAAGATGTAGGTGAAGTATTAAATAAATATTTTGCATCTGTGTTCACGATGGAGAAGGACGATGTAGGCATAGAAATCAGGCAGGGGGATTGTGATATACTTGAACAAATTAGCATTGAGAGGGAGGAGGTACTAGTGGTTTGAGCGGGCTTAAAAGTGGATAAATCCCCAGGCCCAGACGAGATGTATCCCAGGCTACTGTGTGAGGCAAGGGAGGAGATTGCAGGGGCTCTGACACAAATTTTCAGAACCTCTCTGGCCACAGGGGAGGTGCCAGAGGACTGGAGGACAGCTAACGTAGTACCATTATTCAAGAAGGGTAGTAGGGATAAACCAGAGAATTACAGGCCAGTGAGCCTAACATCAGTGGTAGAAAAACTTTTGGAAAAAATTCTGAGGGATAGAATTAGTCTCCACTTGGAGAGGCAAGGATTAATCAAGGATAGTCAGCATGGCTTTGTCAGGGGGAGATCATGTCTGGCAAATTTGATTTAATTTTTCGAGGGGGTGACTAGGTGTGTGGATTAGGGTAGAGCTGTTGATGTAGTCTACATGGACTTCAGTAAGGCTTTTGACAAAGTCCCACATGAAAGATTGGTCAAGAAGGTAAGAGCCCATGGGATCCAGGGCAATTTGGCACATTGGATCTAAAATTGGCTTAGTGGCAGGAGGCAGAGGGTGATGGTCAAATGTTGTTTTTGTGATTGGAAGCCTGTGTCCAGTGCTGTACCACAGGGATTGGTGCTGGGTCCCTTGCTGTTTGTAGTGTACATTATTGATTTAGATATGAATGTAGGAGGTATGATCAGTAAGTTCGCAGATGACACAAAAATTGGTGGAGTGGTAAATAGCGAGGAGGGAAGCCTCAGGCTACAGGACGATATAGACGGGTTGGTCAGATGGGCAGAACAGTGCCAAATGGAATTTAACCCTGAAAAGTGTGAGGTGATGCATTTTGGGAGGACTAACAAGGCAAGGGAATACACAATGAATGGTAGGACCCTAGGAAGGACAGAGGATCAGCGGGACCTTGGCGTGCATGTGCATAGCTCCTTGAAGGCAGCAAGACAGGTAGATAAGGTGGTTAAGAAAGCATATGGGATACTTGCCCTCATTAGCCGAGGCATAGAATATAAGAGCAGGGAGGTTATGATGGAGCTGTACAAAACATTAGTTAGGCCACAGCTGGAATACTCTGTGCAGTTCTGGTCGCCACACTATAGGAAGGATGTGATTGCATTGGAGAGGGTGCAGAGGAGATTCACCAGGATGTTACCTGGGCTGGAGCGTTTCAGCTATGAAGAGAGACTGGACAGGCTGGGGTTGTTTTCCTTAGAGCAGAGAAGGCTGACGGGGGACCTGATTGAAGTGTACAAAACTATGAGGGGCATAGATAGGGTAGATAGAAAGGAACTTTTCCCCTGAGTAGAGGGGTCAATAACCAGCGGGCATAGTTTCAAGGTAAGGGGCAGGAGGTTTAGAGGGGAGTTGAGGAAAACCTTTTTCACCCAGAGGGTGGTTGGAATCTGGTACTAACTGCCTGAAAGGGTGGTAGAGGCAGGAACCCTTACAACATTCAAGAAGCATTTAGATGAGCACTTGAAACGCCATAGCATACAAGGCTACGGACCAAGTGCTGGAAAATGTGATTAGAATAGATAGGGCTTGATGGCCAGCACAGACATGATGGGCCAAAGGGCCTCTTTCTGTGCTGTATAACTCTATGGGCTGGATTTTGATACTGGGGTGGGTTGGGGTCGTGTCATCCGCATTTCGTGTTATCCACCCGACTGCAATTGGATGTGGGAGATTGATGCAATTTTCACCTAATTGGGCAATTGAGTTCCAGCATGTGGGATCCCATGAACCAATTAGTGGTTTCAGTCTAAAAGTCGCCTCTGATGATGTCATCATTGCTGCTGCATTGCAGCTCAGAGACTGCCTGGCCTTTGCTGTGAGAGGACCTGGATGCAAAATGAGCAGCGGCTCAGAGAGAGAGAGAGAGAGATTTTTTTTTCCATCCAGGTCCTCTCACAGCAAAGGCCAGGCAGTCTCTGAAGACCTTCAATGCAGCAGCATCAGAGGCGACTTTCAGATCTAATATTACTACTACCTTCATCACATCTCCATTGTAATAGAAACATAGAAACATAGAAAATAGGTACAGGAGTAGACCATTCGGTCCTTCGAGCCTGCATCGCCATTCAATGCGTTCATGGCTGAACATGCTACCTCAGTACCCCATTCCTGCTTTCTCGTCATACCCCTTGATCCCCCTAGTTGTGAGTGTTATATCTAACTCCCTTTTGAATATATTTAGCGAACTGGCCTCAACAACCTTCTGTGGAAGAGAATTCCATAGATTCACCACTCTCTGGGTGAAGAAGTTCCTCCTCAGCTCAGTCTTAAATGGCTTCCCCTTAATCCTTAGACTGTGACCCCTGGTTCTAGTTTTCCCTAACATTGGGAACATTCTGCCCGCATCTAATTTGTCTAAACCAGTCAGGATTTTAAATGTCTCTATAAGATCCCCCCTCATTCTTCTGAACTCCAGAGGATACAAGTTCAGTTGACCCAATCTTTCTTGATATGTCAGTCCGGCCATCCCAGGAATCAATCTAGTGAACCTTCGCTGCACTCCCTCAATAGCAAGAATGTCCTTCCTTAAGTTAGGAGACCAAAACTGCGCACAATACTCCAGGTGTGGCCTCACCAAGGCCCTATACAACTGCAGCATCACCTCTCTACTCCTGTACTCAAATCCCCTTACTATGAAGGCCATCATTCCGTTTGCTTTCTTGACTGCCTGCTGCACTTGCATTCCCACCTTCAGTGACTGATGTACCATGACGCCCAGGTCTCGTTGCACCTCCCCTTTCCCTAATCTGCCACCATTCAGGTAATAGTCCGCCTCTCTATTTTTACCACCAAAGTGGATAACCTCACATTTATCCACATTGTACTTCATCTGCCATACATTTGCCCATTCACCCAACCTGTCCAAGTCACTCTGTAGCCTCCTAGCATCCTCCTCATTGTTCACACTGCCTCCCAATTTAGTGTCATCCGCAAATTTGGAGATATTACATTTAATCCCTTCGTCCAAATCATTAATATATAATGTAAACAGCTGGGGTCCCAGCACCGAACCCTGCGGTACCCCGCTGGTCACTGCCTGCCATTCTGAAAAGTACCCATTTACTCCTACTCTTTGTTTCCTGTGTGCCAACCAGTTCTCAATCCACGTCAACACATTACCCCCAATCCCATGTGCTTTAACTTTGCTCACCAATCTCTTGTGTGGGACCTTGTCGAAGGCCTTCTGAAAGTCCAAATACACCACATCTACTGGTTCCCCCCAGTCCACCCTATTGGAAACATCCTCAAAAAATTCCAGAAGATTTGTCAAGCATGATTTCCCTTTCACAAATCCATGCTGACTTGGACCTATCATGTCGCCACTTTCCAAATGGTCTGTTATGACATCTTTAATAATTGCTTCCATCATTTTACCCACGACCGATGTCAGGCTGACCGGTCTATAATTCCCTGCTTTCTCCCTCCCTCCTTTTTTAAAAAGAGGGGTTACATTGGCCACCCTCCACTCCATCGGAACTGATCCAGAGTCTAAGGAATGTTGGAAAATGATCGTCAATGCATCCACTATTTCCAAGGCCACCTCCTTAAGTACTCTGGGATGCAGACCATCAGGCCCCGGGGATTTTTCAGCCTTCAGTCCCATCAATTTCCCCAATACCTTTTCCCGACTAATAAGGATTTCCCTCAGCTCCTCCCTCTTACCAGATCCTCTGACCCCTTTTATTTCCGGCAGGTTGTGTGTGTCCTCCACAGTAAACACCGAACCAAAGTACTTGTTCAATTGATCTGCCATTTCCTTGTTCCCCATTACGACTTGCCCTGTTTCCGACTGCAGGGGACCTACGTTTGTTTTTACTAACCTCTTTCTTTTTACATATTTATAGAAGCTTTTGCAGTCCATTTTAATGTAATAGTGGACCTGCAGCTGATATCCAAAAGTGCTCCCGCCAGGTTTCACATTCGTGGTTCAGAACAGGCGTGCTTCACTTAGATCAAGGATTAAAATCACAAAGGCCTTTCAAAATGGCATTATAGAGCCAATTTAGTGCTTGTTAAGGGCCTTAACAGCCTATCCCACCTCTTAAAGGCGGGACGGAGTCGGGACCAGCAGACACAATTTAATGAAAATTGCGTGGAGGCGGGATGGAAGCGGACTTGTGCCCGCCTGCCAGTTTTCGCAATTTTAACCCCCCACACGCCTCCAAACCCACCTCCACAGGTCAATGAAAATCCAGCCCTATGACTCTATATGACTCCATGGGGGAAAAATTCAGTATCGCCCCATTTGGGGCGCAATTATCGGCTGGGCGCTTAGATTAGCGCCTGGCGCTAATTATCGCCTCCGACTGCAAACTTGACTTTTATCGCCCCTGGAGGTGATTGGAGCGCTAAATCAGGTGCTACACATCTGTCTTAAGGCGCAAAGGCTGAGGAGCGAGGTGCTAACTCAGAGTGCTGGCGAAGCTCATGTGATGTCAGTCAGCAATGGAGCACAGACACAACGGCCCCGGCCAGTTCTTAAAGGGGAGGATTAATCTTGCTTTCCATCCACATCCTGCACATTGCAGCCTTGAATCTCGGCCTGGAGAGACCTGTACATCAAATCTGCTGGAAAGAACAATGGAGAGGCCCAGGGAAAGAGCTCAGAGTGCAGCCCCCACATTCTCTTCTAAATTGATACAAGGAAGGGCAAATCAAAATGAACCTGTAAAGTGCTGCTCAGTACCCAAAACTCCTTCACACAGCATTGAATCTCTCCAGAAGTCTCTCTCTCTCTTTCAGAATGCGTGGTTCTAAAATGTCGCCAACAAAAAAAGGCAGGAAGCGGTCGCCTTTAAATAGTGCTGCCCCATTCCCTTCCTGACTGCAAAACACTCCCCTCAACCTGTCGTTGCTAGCGGCAGGTGGCAAGGCAGGGGGCACCACTCAATATCTGCTCCAGGGTGCTACCGGGACGTTGCGCACTCGACTGATGTCACGATCTGCCGGCGCAGGAGATCACTGCGGTACTGTTTAGCGCCGCCGCAAAATGTCTAGTTAATTTTGCGAGCGGCGCAAACATCACCGCGCCCGGGTGCTAGTTGCTTTGCGCCCCTTTAGCGCCCTCTTAAGGTGCTAATGGGAGGCACAACCAACTGAATTTTTCCCCCCCATGACTCTATCCCCTTGAAGTCTCTTCACATCATCTTCGCAACTGACACTGCCACCTAACTTTGTGTCATCAGCAAATTTGGAAATGTTACATTTAGTCCCCTCATCCAAATCATTGATATAGATTGTGAATAGCTGGGTCCCAAGCACCGATCCTTCTGGTACCCCACTAGTCACAGCCTGCCATTCTGAAAAAGACCCGTTTATCCCTACTCTTTGTTTTCTATCTGTTAACCAATTCTCAATCCATGCTAGTATATTACCCCCAATTCGATGTGCCCTCATTTTGTTCACCAACCTCTTGTGTGGGACCTTATCGAAGGCCTTCTGAAAATCCAAATACACCACATCTACCGGTTCCCCCTTGTCTACTCCACTAGTTACATCCTCAAAGAACTCCAATAGGTTTGTCAAACAGGACTTCCCTTTCATAAATCCATGTTGACTCTGCCCAATCTTACTATTAGTTTCTAAGTGCTCAGTTATTGCATCCTTTATAATAGATTCCAGCATTTTCCCAACTACTGATGTGAGGCTAACAGGTCTGTAGTTCCCTGTTTTCTCTCTCCCTCCTTTCTTAAATAGCAGGGTTACATTTGCTATCCACCAATCTGCAGGAACCGGTCCAGAATCTATAGAATTTTGGAAGATGACAACCAATGCGTCCACTATCCCAATGGCCACCTCTTTCAAAACCCTAGGGTGTAGGTCATCCAGTCCTTGAGATTTATCGACTTTTAGTCCCATTAATTTTGCTAGTCCTGTTTTTTTACTAATAATAATTTCTTTAAGTTCCTCATTCTCGCCACACCCTTGGTTTTCTCGTATTTCTGGGAAGTTTTTTGTGTCTTCCTCCGTGAAGACAGAAACAAAGTATTTATTTAATTTCATTGCCATTTCCTCATTCCCCATTATAAATTCTCCTGTCTCTGACTGTAAAGGACCTACATTCACCTTCGCCAGTCTTTAACTTTTCACATACCTATAGAAGCTTTTACAATCCGTTTTTATATTTTTTGCTAGTTTGTGCTCATATTCCATTTTCCCTTTCTTTATCAATTTCTTGGTCCCCCTTTGCTGATTTCTAAAAAGATCCCAATCCTCAGGCTGACCGCTTTTTCCACCAACTTTATAAGCTTTCTCCTTTGACTTAATACTAGCTTTAATTTCTTTTGTTAGCCATGGTTGGATCACTTTTCCTTTTGGGTTTTTATGCCCTAGAGGAATATATGTTTGTTGCAAATTATGCATTATTTCCTTGAATGTTAGCCATTGTATGTCCACCTTCATACCTTTTAGTGTAGTCTCCCAATCTACCATGGCCAACTTGTCCCTCATTCCCTTGTAGTTTCCTTTGTTTAGATTGAAGACCTTAGTTTCAGATTGGACTACATCACTCTCAAACTTAATGTAAAATTCAATCATATTATGGTCACTTGTCCCTAAAGGCCCCTTTACCACAAGATTATTGATTAGCCCTTTCTCATTACACAGTACCAGATCCAGAATAGCCTGTTCCCTGGTTGGTTCCTCCACATACTGATCCAGGAAACCATCTTGCATGCATTCCAAGAATTCGTCCTCCACACCATTAGTGGTAATTTGATTTGCCCAGTCAATATGTAAATTAAAGTCCCCCATGATTACCGTATTGCCCTTGTTATCTCTTGATTGATACTGTGCCCTACATTACCACTACTGTTTGGTGGCCTATACACAACTCCCACCAATGTTTTCCGCCCTTTGCTGTTTCTTAGCTCCACCCAAACTGATTCCAGTTCTACATCACGATCTGCCAAGCCAAGATCTTTTATCTCTACCGTACCGATCTCATCCCTTATTAACAGTGCTACGCCACCTCCTTTTCCTTTTTGTCTGTTCTTCCTAAATGTTGAGTACCCTGGAACATTCAGTTCCCAGCTTTTGTTATCCTGCAACCATGTCTCTGTAATGGCAATTACATCATACCCATTTACTTCTATTAGTGCCATTAATTCATCCACCTTGTTGCGAATGCTACGTGCATTTAGATAAAGTGCCTTCAACTTTGCCTGTTTAATATTTTTCTGCACTTTGACCCTCTTTACTGTTGGCCTTTGTTTCTGCTCCCTACTAGTTTGGCTGACTTCTTTTCCAACTTGCACTTCCAGCTTTGTTTCTCTCTGTTCTGGGCCCACACTTCGGTTCCTAGCCCCCTGACAAACTAGTTTAAATCCTTCCCAACAGCACTAGCAAATCCCCCTGCGAGGATATTGGTCCCGGTTCTGCCAAGGTGTAACCCATCCAGCTTGTACAGGTCCCACCTTCCCCAGAATCGGTCCCAATGCCTCAGCACCCAAAGCGCTTTACAGCCAATTAATTACTTTTTGAAGTGTAGTCACTGCTGTAATGTGGGAAACGTGGCAGCCAATTTGCGCACAGCAAGCTCCCACAAACAGCAAGGTAATAATGTCCAGATAATCTGTTTTTGTTATGTTGGTTGAGGGATAAGTATTGGCCAGGACACCGGGGATAACTCCGCTGCTCTTCTTCGAAATAGTGCCATGGGATATTTTACATTCACCTAAGAGAGCAGACAGGGCCTCGGTTTAACGTCTCATCTGAAAGATGGCACCTCCAACAGTACAGCACTCCCTCAGCATCGTACTGGAGTGTCAGCCTAGATTTATGTGCTTAAGTCCCTGGAGTGGGACTTGAACCCACAACCTTCGAACTCAGAGGTGAGTGTGCTACCCACTGAGCCACAGCTGACATTCCAGAATACCAATCGTACGGAGAACCTAAAAGTAAGTCAAGGGCAGGAACTTATTAGTATAAGTAAGAAAATGAAAAATGGTGAAAATAATGGGACTTAAATCTCCAGCCCCTGCTGGTTGCTACCCCAGGGTATTAAAAGAAACCAGTGGTGAAATTGCAGATGTGTTATTTAAGGAGGGAGGCAAAAAACAGGAAACTACAGATCTGTCAGTTTAATGTCAGCTATGAAGAAATTACTGGTTATGATTACCGACAGAGTGACTGAGCACTTGAACAAATATGAGCTGATCAAAGAGTGTCAGCATGAATTTGTGAAAGGTAGGTCAAATCTGATTAATCCAGTTAATTTTTTTAGGGGGTCAATAACATGGTGATCAGGGGAATGTCTATGGATGTTGTTTATATGGACTTCCAGAAGGGATGTGATAAGGATCTGCACAGGAGATTATTAGCAAAAATGCGAGTGGATGGAATTGGAGGTAGCCCTCATGACTTGGGTTGGCAATTGGTTGGGAGGCACGAGGCAGAGAGTAGGGATAAAGGGAATGTACTCTGATTGGTGAGAGGCGACAAGGGCTGGTTCCCAAGGATCTGTAATGGGACCTCAGCCTTTCACTATATATATATATATATTAATGATTTGAATGAACAAATAGAGAGTTGTATATCCAAGTTTGCAACTGACACAAAGTTAGGAGGCACAGTAAGTTGTGTAGTTGGGAGCAGAAAGTTACAAAGGGACATAGTGCCAAATATGTTAACAAATTCATATAAATCTATCCATGTCCCTTTGTAACTATCATGCAGCACAATATCAACCCAGTAGACCACAATTATTCATCAGCAGCGACAGGCGCTTTTTTTTTCTTGACTTTCAGAAGCATTTGCCAAGATCCGTCATGCGAGACTTATAGTGAGACTAAAGTGAACGCTCATGGAACCTAGCAAGAAGTTATAAATTGGATTTTGTATTGGAAGGATGATAAGAAATAGAAAGCAGCTATCAAGGTTAGAATGGCAACATGGACGGCACCAAAACTCATTGAGGTGTCAAAAGAGGTGAATGGTGTTGAACCTATTCTCACTGGAAAATAACAGACTAATGAGCACGCCCGGGGCAATGGTCCAAGATCTTGCTTCAAGTCACGCAACAAATTTCTCACGCGCAACCAGAAGAGAATTCATTCTAAACTGAGGAACTCAAAATTAAAAATATCTCAATCAATACTCCACACCTACAGTCATTAACTTAAAGAAAAGAGGACTGACTTGTGAGGTTCCAGTGCCTGTGTGGAGCCTTGCTAGATGCAAGTATGGGCCAGAGACAGAAAAGAAAGAAAGACTTGAATTTCTATAGCGCCTTTCATGACCACCGGACGTCTCAAAGCGCTTTACAGCCAATGAAGTACTTTGGAAGTGGAGTCACTGTTGTAATGCGGGAAACACGGCAGCCACTTTGCGCACAGCAAGCTCCCACAAACAGCAATGTGAAAATGACCAGATAATGTTTTTTTTTGTTATGTTGGTTGTGGGATAAATATTGCCCAGGACACCGGGGATAACTCCACTACTCTTCTTCGAAATAGCGCCACGGGATCTTTTACGTCCACTATGGTAACACCATAAGGCAAACTGTTTCTGAATGCACGCTCCCGCCGTGGAGTCTAACTGTTTGGGTGCAATAGGGAAATTGCAGAGGGCACACCATGACGCCGTCCATTAAATTTCCCAACATGTGCTCCTGGTCTGTACGTTTCAAGGTTTCAAAAAGGAAATGAGGAGGCTCTTGGTGTAACTGGTTATAGGTTTGGTCCCTGGGAATTTAGAAGACCAAATAAGTTTGTATGAGTATTGAAAATGGACTTGTGTGATAGGGCAAGCTGGGCCTAAAGTCACAGGGCAAGCTGGGACTACAGTGACAGGGTAAGCTGGGCCTACAGTGACAGGACAAGCATGGACTACAGTGACAGGGCATGCTGGGCCTAAAGTAACAGGCAAGCTGGGCCTAAAGTGACAGGGCAAGCTGGGCCTACAGTGACAGGACAAGCTGGGCCTACAGTGACAGGGCAAGCTGTGCCTAAAGTGACAGGGCAAGCTGGGCCTACTGTGACAGGACAAGCTGGGCCTACAGTGACAGGACAAGCTGGGCCTACAGTGACAGGGCAAGCTGTGCCTAAAGTGACAGGGCAAGCTGGGCCTACTGTGACAGGACAAGCTGGGCCTACAGTGACAGGATAAGCTGGGCCTACAGTGACAGGGTAAGCTGGGCCTACAGTGACAGGGTAAGCTGGGCCTACAGTGACAGGACAAGCTGGGCCTACAGTGACAGGATAAGCTGGGCCTACAGTGACAGGGCAAGCTGGGCCTACAATGACAGGACAAGCTGGGCCTACAGTGACAGGACAAGCTGGGCCTACAGTGACAGGGCAAGCTGTGCCTAAAGTGACAGGGCAAGCTGGGCCTACTGTGACAGGACAAGCTGGGCCTACAGTGACAGGATAAGCTGGGCCTACAGTGACAGGGTAAGCTGGGCCTACAGTGACAGGACAAGCTGGGCCTACAGTGACAGGATAAGCTGGGCCTACAGTGACAGGGCAAGCTGGGCCTACAATGACAGGACAAGCTGGGCCTACAGTGACAGGACAAGCTGGGCCTACAGTGACAGGGCAAGCTGGGCCTACAGTGACAGGACAAGCTGGGCCTACAGTGACAGGGTAAGCTGGGCCTACTGTGACAGTGCAAGCTGGGCCTACTATGACAGGGCAAGCTGGGCCGACAGTGACAGGGCAAGCTGGGCCTACAGTGACAGGGCAAGCTGGGCCTACTGTGACAGGACAAGCTGGGCCTACAGTGACAGGGCAAGCTGGGCCTACAGTGACAGGACAAGCTGGGCCTACTATGACAGGACAAGCTGGGCCTACAGTGACAGGGCAAGCTGGGACTAATGTGACAGGACAAGCTGGGCCTAAAGTGACAGGGCAAGCTGGGCCTACAGTGACAGGACAAGCTGGGCCTACAATGACAGGACAAGCTGGGCCTACAGTGACAGGGCAAGCTGGGCCTACAGTGACAGGACAAGCTGGGACTACAGTGACAGGGCAAGCTGTGCCTAAAGTGAAAGGGCAAGCTGGGCCTACTGTGACAGGACAAGCTTAGCCTACAGTGACAGGTCAAGCTGGGCCTACAATGACAGGACAAGCTGGGCCTACAGTGACAGGGCAAGCTGGGCCTACAGTGACAGGGCAAGCTGGGCCTACAGTGACAGGACAAGCTGGGCCTACAGTGACAGGGCAAGCTGGGCCTAAAGTGACAGGACAAGCTGGGCCTACAGTGACAGGACAAGCTGGGACTACAGTGACAGGGCAAGCTGGGCCTACAGTGACAGGACAAGCTGGGCCTACAGTGACAGGGCAAGCTGTGCCTAAAGTGACAGGGCAAGCTGGGCCTACTGTGACAGGACAAGCTGGGCCTACAGTGACAGGATAAGCTGGGCCTACAGTGACAGGGCAAGCTGGGCCTACAATGACAGGGCAAGCTGGGCCTACAGTGACAGGACAAGCTGGGCCTACAGTGACAGGGCAAGCTGTGCCTAAAGTGACAGGGCAAGCTGGGCCTACTGTGACAGGACAAGCTGGGCCTACAGTGACAGGATAAGCTGGGCCTACAGTGACAGGGTAAGCTGGGCCTACAGTGACAGGACAAGCTGGGCCTACAGTGACAGGATAAGCTGGGCCTACAGTGACAGGGCAAGCTGGGCCTACAATGACAGGACAAGCTGGGACTACAGTGACAGGACAAGCTGGGCCTACAGTGACAGGGCAAGCTGGGCCTACAGTGACAGGACAAGCTGGGCCTACAGTGACAGGGTAAGCTGGGCCTACTGTGACAGTGCAAGCTGGGCCTACTATGACAGGGCAAGCTGGGCCGACAGTGACAGGGCAAGCTGGGCCTACAGTGACAGGGCAAGCTGGGCCTACTGTGACAGGACAAGCTGGGCCTACAGTGACAGGGCAAGCTGGGCCTACAGTGACAGGACAAGCTGGGCCTACTATGACAGGACAAGCTGGGCCTACAGTGACAGGGCAAGCTGGGACTAATGTGACAGGACAAGCTGGGCCTAAAGTGACAGGGCAAGCTGGGCCTACAGTGACAGGACAAGCTGGGCCTACAATGACAGGACAAGCTGGGCCTACAGTGACAGGGCAAGCTGGGCCTACAGTGACAGGACAAGCTGGGACTACAGTGACAGGGCAAGCTGTGCCTAAAGTGAAAGGGCAAGCTGGGCCTACTGTGACAGGACAAGCTTAGCCTACAGTGACAGGACAAGCTGGGCCTACAGTGAAAGGGCAAGCTGGGACTACAGTGACAGGACAAGCTGGGACTACAGTGACAGGACAAGCTGGGACTACAGTGAAAGGGCAAGCTGGGACTACAGTGACAGGGCAAGCTGGGCCTACAGTGACAGGGCAAGCTGGGCCTACAATGACAGGACAAGCTGGGCCTACAGTGACAGGATAAGCTGGGCCTACAGTGACAGGGTAATCTGGGCCTACACTGACAGGACAAGCTGGGCCTAATGTGACAGAGCAAGCTGGGCCTACAGTGACAGGGCAAGCTGAGCCTAAAGTGACAGGGCAAGCTGGGCCTACAATGACAGGACAAGCTGGGCCTAATGTGACAGGACAAGCTGGGCCTACAGTGACAGGATAAGCTGGGCCTACTGTGACAGGACAAGCTGGGCCTACAGTGACAGGATAAGATGGGCCTAAAGTGACAGGGTAATCTGGGCCTACAATGACAGGACAAGCTGGGACTACAGTGACAGGACAAGCTGGGCCTACAGTGACAGGGCAAGCTGGGCCTACAATGACAGGACAAGCTGGGCCTACAGTGACAGGGCAAGCTGGGCCTACAGTGACAGGACGAGCTGGGCCTACAGTGACAGGACAAGCTGAGCCTAAAGTGACAGGGCAAGCTGGGCCTACTGTGACAGGGCAAGCTGTGCCTAAAGTGACAGGGCAAGCTGGGCCTACAGTGACAGGACAAGCTGGGCCTACTATGACAGGACAAGCTGGGCCTACAGTGACAGGACAAGCTGGGCCTACAGTGACAGGATAAGCTGGGCCTACAGTGACAGGACAAGCTGAGCCTAAAGTGACAGGACAAGCTGGGCCTACTATGACAGGACAAGCTGGGCCTAAAGTGACAGGGCAAGCTGGGCCTAAAGAGACAGGGCAAGCTGGGCCTACAGTGACAGGACAAGCTGGGCCTACAGTGACAGGACAAGCTGGGACTACAGTGACAGGGCAAGCTGGGCCTAAAGTGAAAGGGCAAGCTGGGCCTAAAGTGACAGGTCAAGCTGGGCCTACTGTGACAGGACAAGCTGGGCCTACAATGACAGGACAAGCTGGGCCTACAGTGACAGGGCAAGCTGGGCCTAAAGTGAAAGGGCAAGCTGGGCCTAAAGTGACAGGGCAAGCTGGGCCTACTGTGACAGGACAAGCTGGGCCTACAGTGACAGGACAAGCTGGGCCTACAGTGACAGGACAAGCTGGGCCTACAATGACAGGACAAGCTGGGCCTACAGTGACAGGGCAAGCTGAGCGTAAAGTGACAGGGCAAGCTGGGCCTACTGTGACAGGACAAGCTGGGCCTACAGTGACAGGATAAGCTGGGCCTACAGTGACAGGGTAATCTGGGCCTACACTGACAGGACAAGCTGGGCCTACTGTGACAGTGCAAGCTGGGCCTACACTGACAGGACAAGCTGGGCCTACTGTGACAGTGCAAGCTGGGCCTACAATGACAGGACAAGCTGGGACTACAGTGACAGGGCAAGCTGGGCCTAAAGTGACAGGGCAAGCTGGGCCTAAAGTGACAGGGCAAGCTGGGCCTACAGTGACAGGACAAGCTGGGCCTACAGTGACAGGGCAAGCTGGGCCTAAAGTGACAGGGCAAGCTGGGCCTACAGTGACAGGACAAGCTGGGCTTAATGTGACAGGACAAGCTGGGCCTACAGTGACAGGACAAGCTGAGCGTACAGTGACAGGGCAAGCTGGGCCTACAGTGACAGGACAAGCTTGGCCTACAGTGACAGGACAAGCTGGGCCTACAGTGACAGGGCAAGCTGGGCCTACAGTGACAGGACAAGCTGGGCCTACAGTGACAGGACAAGCTGGGCCTACTGTGACACGACAAGCTGGGCCTACAGTGACAGGACAAGCTGGGCCTAAAGTGACAGGGCAAGCTGGGCCTAAAGTGACAGGGCAAGCTGGGCCTAAAGTAACAGGGCAAGCTGGGCCTAAAATGACAGGGCAAGCTGGGACTACAGTGTCAGGGCAAGCTGGGCCTAAAGTGACAGGGCAAGCTGGGCCTAAAGTGACATGACAAGCTGGGCCTACAGTGACAGGACAAGCTGGGCCTACTGTGACACGACAAGCTGGGCCTACTGTGACAGGGCAAGCTGGGCCTAAAATGACAGGGCAAGCTGGGACTACAGTGACAGGACAAGCTGGGCCTACAGTGACAGGACAAGCTGGGCCTACAGTGACAGGATAAGCTGGGCCTACTGTGACAGGACAAGCTGGGCCTACAGTGACAGGATAAGCTGGGCCTACTGTGACACGACAAGCTGGGCCTACTGTGACAGGGCAAGCAGGGCCTAAAGTGACAGGGCAAGCTGTGCCTAAAGTGACAGGACAAGCTGGGCCTACTGTGACAGGGCAAGCTGGGCCTAAAGTGACAGGACAAGCTGAGCCTAAAGTGACAGGACAAGCTGAGCCTAAAGTGACAGGGCAAGCTGGGCCTACTGTGACAGGACAAGCTGGGCCTACAGTGACAGGACAAGCTGGGCCTACAGTGACAGGGCAAGCTGTGCCTAAAGTGACAGGACAAGCTGGGCCTACAGTGACAGGGAAAGCTAGGCCTACTGTGACAGGACAAGCTGGGCCTACAGTGACAGGGCAAGCTGGGACTACAGTGACAGGGCAAGCTGGGACTACAGTGACAGGGCAAGCTGGGCCTACAGTGACAGGACAAGCTGGGACTACAGTGACAGGGCAAGCTGGGCCTAAAGTGACAGGGCAAGCTGGGCCTACAATGACAGGACAAGCTGGGCTTAATGTGACAGGACAAGCTGGGCCTACAATGACAGGACAAGCTGAGCCTACAGTGACAGGGCAAGCTGGGCCTACAGTGACAGGACAAGCTGGGCCTACAGTGACAGGACAAGCTGGGCCTACAGTGACAGGGAAAGCTAGGCCTACAATGACAGGACAAGCTGGGCCTACAGTGACAGGGCAAGCTGGGCCTACAATGACAGGACAAGCTGGGCCTACAGTGACAGGACAAGATGGGCCTACTGTGACAGGGCAAGCTGGGCCTACAGTGACAGGACAAGCTGGGCCTACTGTGACACGACAAGCTGGGCCTACTGTGACAGGGCAAGCTGGGCCTAAATTGACAGGGCAAGCTGTGCCTAAAGTGACAGGACAAGCTGGGCCTACTGTGACAGTGCAAGCTGTGCCTAAAGAGACAGGGCAAGCTGGGCCTACAGTGACAGGACAAGCTGGGCCTACAATGACAGGGCAAGCTGGGCTTAAAGTGACAGGGCAAGCTGGGCCTAATGTGACAGGACAAGCTGGGCCTACAGTGACAGGACAAGCTGGGCCTACTGTGACAGGGCAAGCTGGGCCTACAGTGACAGGACAAGCTGGGCCTACAGTGACAGGGCAAGCTGGGACTACAGTGACAGGGCAAGCTGGGCCTACAGTGACAGGACAAGCTGGGCTTAAAGTGACAGGGCAAGCTGGGCCTAATGTGACAGGACAAGCTGGGCCTACAGTGACAGGGCAAGCTGGGACTACAGTGACAGGGCAAGCTGGGCCTACAGTGACAGGACAAGCTGGGACTACAGTGACAGGGCAAGCTGGGCCTACAGTGACAGGACAAGCTGGGACTACAGTGATAGGGCAAGCTGGGCCTAAATTTACAGGGCAAGCTGGGCCTAAAGTGACAGGGCAAGCTGGGCCTAAAGTGACAGGGCAAGCTGGGACTACAGTGACAGGGCAAGCTGGGCCTACAGTGACAGGGCAAGCTGGGCCTAAAGTGAAAGGGCAAGCCGGGACTACAGTGACAGGACAAGCTGGGACTACAGTGAAAGGGCAAGCTGGGACTACAGTGACAGGACAAGCTGGGACTACAGTGACAGGACAAGCTGGGACTACAGTGAAAGGGCAAGCTGGGACTACAGTGACAGGGCAAGCTGGGCCTACAGTGACAGGGCAAGCTGGGCCTACAATGACAGGACAAGCTGGGCCTACAGTGACAGGATAAGCTTGGCCTACAGTGACAGGGTAATCTGGGCCTACACTGACAGGACAAGCTGGGCCTAATGTGACAGAGCAAGCTGGGCCTACAGTGACAGGGCAAGCTGGGCCTACAGTGACAGGGCAAGCTGGGCCTACAATGACAGGACAAGCTGGGCCTAATGTGACAGGACAAGCTGGGCCTACAGTGACAGGATAAGCTGGGCCTACTGTGACAGGACAAGCTGGGCCTACAGTGACAGGATAAGCTGGGCCTACAGTGACAGGGTAATCTGGGCCTACAATGACAGGACAAGCTGGGACTACAGTGACAGGACAAGCTGGGCCTACAGTGACAGGGCAAGCTGGGCCTACAATGACAGGACAAGCTGGGCCTACAGTGACAGGGCAAGCTGGGCCTACTGTGACAGGGCAAGCTGTGCCTAAAGTGACAGGGCAAGCTGGGCCTACAGTGACAGGACAAGCTGGGCCTACTATGACAGGACAAGCTGGGCCTACAGTGACAGGACAAGCTGGGCCTACAGTGACAGGATAAGCTGGGCCTACAGTGACAGGACAAGCTGAGCCTAAAGTGACAGGACAAGCTGGGCCTACTATGACAGGACAAGCTGGGCCTACAGTGACAGGGCAAGCTGTGCCTAAAGTGACAGGGCAAGCTGGGCCTACAGTGACAGGACAAGCTGGGCCTACTATGACAGGACAAGCTGGGCCTACAGTGACAGGACAAGCTGGGCCTACAGTGACAGGACAAGCTGGGACTACAGTGACAGGGCAAGCTGGGCCTAAAGTGAAAGGGCAAGCTGGGCCTAAAGTGACAGGGCAAGCTGGGCCTACTGTGACAGGACAAGCTGGGCCTACAATGACAGGACAAGCTGGGCCTACAGTGACAGGGCAAGCTGGGCCTAAAGTGAAAGGGCAAGCTGGGCCTAAAGTGACAGGGCAAGCTGGGCCTACTGTGACAGGACAAGCTGGGCCTACAGTGACAGGACAAGCTGGGCCTACAGTGACAGGACAAGCTGGGCCTACAATGACAGGACAAGCTGGGCCTACAGTGACAGGGCAAGCTGAGCGTAAAGTGACAGGGCAAGCTGGGTCTACTGTGACAGGACAAGCTGGGCCTACAGTGACAGGATAAGCTGGGCCTACAGTGACAGGGTAATCTGGGCCTACACTGACAGGACAAGCTGGGCCTACTGTGACAGTGCAAGCTGGGCCTACACTGACAGGACAAGCTGGGCCTACTGTGACAGTGCAAGCTGGGCCTACAATGACAGGACAAGCTGGGCCTACAATGACAGGGCAAGCTGGGCCTAAAGTGACAGGGCAAGCTGGGCCTAAAGTGACAGGGCAAGCTGGGCCTACAGTGACAGGACAAGCTGGGCTTAATGTGACAGGACAAGCTGAGCCTACAGTGACAGGGCAAGCTGGGCCTAAAGTGACAGGGCAAGCTGGGCCTACAGTGACAGGACAAGCTGGGCCTACAGTGACAGGGCAAGCTGGGCCTAAAGTGACAGGGCAAGCTGGGCCTACAGTGACAGGACAAGCTGGGCTTAATGTGACAGGACAAGCTGGGCCTACAGTGACAGGACAAGCTGAGCCTACAATGACAGGACAAGCTGGGCCTACAGTGACAGGACAAGCTGGGCCTACTGTGACACGACAAGCTGGGCCTACAGTGACAGGACAAGCTGGGCCTAAAGTGACAGGGCAAGCTGGGCCTAAAGTGACAGGGCAAGCTGGGCCTAAAGTAACAGGGCAAGCTGGGCCTAAAGTGACAGGGCAAGCTGGGACTACAGTGTCAGGGCAAGCTGGGCCTAAAGTGACAGGGCAAGCTGGGCCTAAAGTGACATGACAAGCTGGGCCTACAGTGACAGGACAAGCTGGGCCTACTGTGACACGACAAGCTGGGCCTACTGTGACAGGGCAAGCTGGGCCTAAAGTGACAGGGCAAGCTGGGACTACAGTGACAGGACAAGCTGGGCCTACAGTGACAGGACAAGCTGGGCCTACAGTGACAGGATAAGCTGGGCCTACTGTGACAGGACAAGCTGGGCCTACAGTGACAGGATAAGCTGGGCATACTGTGACACGACAAGCTGGGCCTACTGTGACAGGGCAAGCAGGGCCTAAAGTGACAGGGCAAGCTGTGCCTAAAGTGACAGGACAAGCTGGGCCTACTGTGACAGGGCAAGCTGGGCCTAAAGTGACAGGACAAGCTGAGCCTAAAGTGACAGGACAAGCTGAGCCTAAAGTGACAGGGCAAGCTGGGCCTACTGTGACAGGACAAGCTGGGCCTACAGTGACAGGACAAGCTGGGCCTACTGTGACAGGGCAAGCTGGGCCTACTGTGACAGGACAAGCTGGGCCTACTGTGACAGGGCAAGCTGTGCCTACTGTGACAGGACAAGCTGGGCCTACAGTGACAGGGCAAGCTGGGACTACAGTGACAGGGCAAGCTGGGCCTAAAGTGACAGGGCAAGCTGGGCATACTGTGACAGTGCAAGCTGGGCCTAAAGTGACAGGGCAAGCTGGGCCTAAAGTAACAGGGCAAGCTGGGCCTAAAGTGACAGGGCAAGCTGGGACTACAGTGTCAGGGCAAGCTGGGCCTAAAGTGACAGGGCAAGCTGGGCCTACAGTGACAGGGCAAGCTGGGCCTAAAGTGACATGACAAGCTGGGCCTACAGTGACAGGACAAGCTGGGCCTACTGTGACACGACAAGCTGGGCCTACTGTGACAGGGCAAGCTGGGCCTAAAGTGACAGGGCAAGCTGGGACTACAGTGACAGGACAAGCTGGGCCTACAGTGACAGGACAAGCTGGGCCTACAGTGACAGGATAAGCTGGGCCTACTGTGACAGGACAAGCTGGGCCTACAGTGACAGGATAAGCTGGGCCTACTGTGACACGACAAGCTGGGCCTACTGTGACAGGGCAAGCAGGGCCTAAAGTGACAGGGCAAGCTGTGCCTAAAGTGACAGGACAAGCTGGGCCTACTGTGACAGGGCAAGCTGGGCCTAAAGTGACAGGACAAGCTGAGCCTAAAGTGACAGGACAAGCTGAGCCTAAAGTGACAGGGCAAGCTGGGCCTACTGTGACAGGACAAGCTGGGCCTACAGTGACAGGACAAGCTGGGCCTACAGTGACAGGGCAAGCTGTGCCTAAAGTGACAGGACAAGCTGGGCCTACAGTGACAGGGAAAGCTAGGCCTACTGTGACAGGACAAGCTGGGCCTACAGTGACAAGGCAAGCTGGGACTACAGTGACAGGGCAAGCTGGGCCTACAGTGACAGGACAATCTGGGACTACAGTGACAGGGCAAGCTGGGCCTAAAGTGACAGGGCAAGCTGGGCATACTGTGACAGTGCAAGCTGGGCCTACAATGACAGGACAAGCTGGGACTACAGTGACAGGGCAAGCTGGGCCTAAAGTGACAGGGCAAGCTGGGCCTACAGTGACAGGACAAGCTGGGCTTAATGTGACAGGACAAGCTGGGCATACAATGACAGGACAAGCTGAGCCTACAGTGACAGGGCAAGCTGGGCCTACAGTGACAGGACAAGCTGGGCCTACAGTGACAGGACAAGCTGGGCCTACAGTGACAGGGAAAGCTAGGCCTACAATGACAGGACAAGCTGGGCCTACAGTGACAGGGCAAGCTGGGCCTACAATGACAGGACAAGCTGGGCCTACAGTGACAGGACAAGATGGGCCTACTGTGACAGGGCAAGCTGGGCCTACAGTGACAGGACAAGCTGGGCCTACTGTGACACGACAAGCTGGGCCTACTGTGACAGGGCAAGCTGGGCCTAAATTGACAGGGCAAGCTGTGCCTAAAGTGACAGGACAAGCTGGGCCTACTGTGACAGGATAAGCTGGGCCTACAATGACAGGGCAAGCTGGGCCTACTGTGACAGGGCAAGCTGGGCCTAATGTGACAGGACAAGCTGGGCCTACAATGACAGGGCAAGCTGGGCTTAAAGTGACAGGGCAAGCTGGGCCTAATGTGACAGGACAAGCTGGGCCTACAGTGACAGGACAAGCTGGGCCTACTGTGACAGGGCAAGCTGGGCCTACAGTGACAGGACAAGCTGGGCCTACAGTGACAGGGCAAGCTGGGACTACAGTGACAGGGCAAGCTGGGCCTACAGTGACAGGACAAGCTGGGCTTAAAGTGACAGGGCAAGCTGGGCCTAATGTGACAGGACAAGCTGGGCCTACAGTGACAGGGCAAGCTGGGACTACAGTGACAGGACAAGCTGGGACTACAGTGATAGGGCAAGCTGGGCCTAAATTTACAGGGCAAGCTGGGCCTAAAGTGACAGGGCAAGCTGGGCCTAAAGTGACAGGGCAAGCTGGGACTACAGTGACAGGGCAAGCTGGGCCTACAGTGACAGGACAAGCTGGGCCTACAATGACAGGACAAGCTAGGCCTACAGTGACAGGGCAAGCTGGGACTACAGTGACAGGGCAAGCTGGGACTACAGTGACAGGGCAAGCTGGGCCTACAGTGACAGGACAAGCTGGGCCTACAGTGACAGGGCAAGCTGGGCCTACAGTGACAGGGCAAGCTGGGCCTAAAGTGACAGGGAAAGCTGGGCCAACTGTGACAGGACAAGCTGGGCCTACAGTGACAGGGCAAGCTGGGACTACAGTGACAGGGCAAGCTGGGCCTACAGTGACAGGACAAGCTGGGACTACAGTGACAGGGCAAGCTGGGCCTAAAGTGAAAGGGCAAGCTGGGCCTAAAGTGACAGGGAAAGCTGGGCCTACTGTGACAGGGCAAGCTGGGCCTAAAGTGACAGGGCAAGCTGGGCCTACAGTGACAGGACAAGCTGGGCCTACAATGACAGGACAAGCTGGGCCTACAATGACAGGACAAGCTGGGCATACAGTGACAGGGCAAGCTGAGCCTAAAGTGACAGGGCAAGCTGGGCCTACTGTGACAGGACAAGCTGGGCCTACAGTGACAGGATAAGCTGGGCCTACAGTGACAGGGTAAGCTGGGCCTACAGTGACAGGACAAGCTGGGCCTACTGTGACAGTGCAAGCGGGGCCTACAATGACAGGACAAGCTGGGCCTACAGTGACAGGGCAAGCTGGGCCTAAAGTGACTGGGCAAGCTGAGCCTAAAGTGACAGGACAAGCTGGGCCTACAGTGACAGGACAAGCTGGGCTTAATGTGACAGGACAAGCTGAGCCTACAGTGACAGGACAAGCTTGGCATACAGTGACAGGGCAAGCTGGGCCTACAATGACAGGACAAGCTGGGCCTACAGTGACAGGGCAAGCTGGGCCTAAAGTGACAGGGCAAGCTGGGCCTACAGTGACAGGACAAGCTGTGCTTAATGTGACAGGACAAGCTGGGCCTACAGTGACAGGACAAGCTGAGCCTACAGTGACAGGGCAAGCTGGGCCTACAGTGACAGGACAAGCTGGGCCTACAGTGACAGGACAAGCTGGGCCTACAGTGACAGGGAAAGCTAGGCCTACAATGACAGGACAAGCTGGGCCTACAGTGACAGGGCAAGCTGGGCCTACAGTGACAGGACAAGCTGGGCCTACAGTGACAGGGAAAGCTAGGCCTACAATGACAGGACAAGCTGGGCCTACAGTGACAGGGCAAGCTGGGCCTACAGTGACAGGACAAGCTGGGCCTACTGTGACAGGACAAGCTGGGACTACAGTGACAGGGCAAGCTGGGCCTAAAGTGACAGGACAAGCTGGGCCTACTGTGACAGGACAAGCTGGGCCTACAGTGACAGGGCAAGCTGGGCCTACAGTGACAGGACAAGCTGGGCCTAAAGTGACAGGGCAAGCTGGGCCTAAAGTGACAGGGCAAGCTGGGCCTAAAGTGACAGGACAAGCTGGGACTAAAGTGACAGGGCAAGCTGGGACTACAGTGTCAGGGCAAGCTGGGCCTAAAGTGACAGGGCAAGCTGGGCCTAAAGTGACAGGGCAAGCTGGGCCTACTGTGACAGGGCAAGCTGGGACTACAGTGACAGGGCAAGCTGGGCCTCCAGTGACAGGACAAGCTGGGCCTACTGTGACACGACAAGCTGGGCCTGCTGTGACAGGGCAAGCTGGACCTAAAGTGACAGGACAAGCTGGGCCTACAATGACAAGACAAGCTAGGCTTACAGTGACAGTGCAAGCTGGGCTTAAAGTGACAGGGCAAGCTGGGCCTAATGTGACAGGACAAGCTGGGCCTACAGTGACAGGGCAAGCTGGGACTACAGTGACAGAGCAAGCTGGGCCTACAGTGACAGGACAAGCTGGGACTACAGTGATAGGGCAAGCTGGGCCTAAATTGACAGGGCAAGCTGGGCCTAAAGTGACAGGGCAAGCTGGGCCTAAAGTGACAGGGCAAGCTGGGCCTACTGTGACAGGACAAGCTGGGCATACAGTGACAGGACAAGCTGGGCCTACAGTGACAGGGTAAGCTGGGCCTACAGTGACAGGACAAGCTGGGCCTACAGTGACAGGACAAGCTGGGACTACAGTGACAGGGCAAGCTGGGCCTACAGTGACAGGGTAAGCTGGGCCTACTGTGACAGTGCAAGCTGGGACTACAGTGACAGGGCAAGCTGGGCCTACAGTGACAGGGCAAGCTGGGCCTACTGTGACAGGGCAAGCTGGGCCTACTGTGACAGAGCAAGCTGGGCCTAAAGTGACAGGGCAAGCTGGGCCTACAGTGACAGGACAAGCTGGGCCTACAATGACAGGACAAGCTGGGCCTACAGTGACAGGACAAGCTGGGCCTACAATGACAGGACAAGCTGGGCCTACAGTGACAGGGCAAGCTGGGCCTAAAGTGAAAGGGCAAGCTGGGCCTAAAGTGACAGGGCAAGCTGGGCCTAAAGTGACAGGGCAAGCTGGGCCTACTGTGACAGAGCAAGCTGGGCCTAAAGCGACAGGGCAAGCTGGGCCTACAGTGACAGGACAAGCTGGGCCTACAATGACAGGACAAGCTGGGCCTACAGTGACAGGACAAGCTGGGCCTACAGTGACAGGATAAGCTGGGCCTACAGTGACAGGGTAATCTGGGCCTACACTGACAGGACAAGCTGGGCCTACTGTGACAGTGCAAGCTGGGCCTACAATGACAGGACAAGCTGGGACTACAGTGACAGGGCAAGCTGGGCCTAAAGTGACAGGGGAAGCTGTGCCTAAAGTGACAGGACAAGCTGGGCCTACTGTGACAGGACAAGCTGGGCCTACAGTGACAGGGTAAGCTGGGCCTACTGTGACAGTGCAAGCTGGGCCTACAATGACAGGACAAGCTGGGCCTACAGTGACAGGGCAAGCTGGGCCGAAAGTGACAGGACAAGCTGGGCCTAAAGTGACAGGGCAAGCTGGGCCTACAGTGACAGGACAAGCTGGGCTTAATGTGACAGGACAAGCTGGGCCTACAGTGACAGGTGACAGGACAAGCTGGGCCTACTGTGACAGGACAAGCTGGGCCTACAGTGACAGGGAAAGCTAGGCCTACAATGACAGGACAAGCTGGGCCTACAGTGACAGGGCAAGCTGGGCCTACAATGACAGGACAAGCTGGGCCTACAGTGACAGGTCAAGCTGGGCCTACAGTGACAGGACAAGCTGGGCCTACAGTGACAGGACAAGCTGGGACTACAGTGACAGGGCAAGCTGGGCCTAAAGTGAAAGGGCAAGCTGGGCCTAAAGTGACAGGGCAAGCTGGGCCTACTGTGACAGGACAAGCTGGGCCTAAAGTGACAGGGCAAGCTGGGCCTACAGTGACAGGACAAGCTGGGCCTACAATGACAGGACAAGCTGGGCCTACAGTGACAGGGCAAGCTGAGCGTAAATGACAGGGCAAGCTGGGCCTACTGTGACAGGACAAGCTGGGCCTACAGTGACAGGATAAGCTGGGCCTACAGTGACAGGGTAATCTGGGCCTACACTGACAGGACAAGCTGGGCCTACTGTGACAGTGCAAGCTGGGCCTACAATGACAGGACAAGCTGGGACTACAGTGACAGGGCAAGCTGGGCCTAAAGTGACAGGGGAAGCTGTGCCTAAAGTGACAGGGCAAGCTGGGCCTAAAGTGACAGGGCAAGCTGGGCCTACAGTGACAGGACAAGCTGGGCCTACTGTGACAGGACAAGCTGGGCCTACAGTGACAGGATAAGCTGGGCCTACAGTGACAGCGTAAGCTGGGCCTACAGTGACAGGACAAGCTGGGCCTACTGTGACAGTGCAAGCTGGGCCTACAATGACAGGACAAGCTGGGCCTACTGTGACAGTGCAAGCTGGGCCTACAATGACAGGACAAGCTGGGCCTACAGTGACAGGGCAAGCTGGGCCTACAGTGACAGGGCAAGCTGGGCCTACAGTGACAGGACAAGCTGGGCCTAAAGTGACAGGGCAAGCTGGGCCTAAAGAGACAGGGCAAGCTGGGCCTACAGTGACAGGACAAGCTGGGCTTAATGTGACAGGACAAGCTGGGCCTACAGTGACAGGTGACAGGACAAGCTGAGCCTACAGTGACAGGACAAGCTGGGCCTACAGTGACAGGACAAGCTGGGCCTACAGTGACAGGGAAAGCTAGGCCTACAATGACAGGACAAGCTGGGCCTACAGTGACAGGGCAAGCTGGGCCTACAGTGACAGGACAAGCTGGGCCTACAGTGACAGGACAAGCTGGGCCTACAGTGACAGGACAAGCTGGGCCTACAGTGACAGGACAAGCTGGGACTACAGTGACAGGGCAAGCTGGGCCTAAAGTGAAAGGGCAAGCTGGGCCTAAATTGACAGGGCAAGCTGGGCCTACAGTGACAGGATAAGCTGGGCCTACAGTGACAGGGTAATCTGGGCCTACACTGACAGGACAAGCTGGGCCTACTGTGACAGGACAAGCTGGACCTACAGTGACAGGGAAAGCTAGGCCTACAATGACAGGAGAAGCTGGGCCTACAGTGACAGGGCAAGCTGGGCCTACAATGACAGGACAAGCTGGGCCTACAGTGACAGGAGAAGCTGGGCCTACAGTGACAGGACAAGCTGGGCCTACAGTGACAGGACAAGCTGAGCGTACAGTGACAGGGCAAGCTGGGCCAACAGTGACAGGACAAGCTGGGCCTACAATGACAGGACAAGCTGGGCCTACAGTGACAGGGCAAGCTGGGCCTAAAGTGAAAGTGCAAGCTGTGCCTAAAGTGACAGGGCAAGCTGGGCCTACTGTGACAGAGCAAGCTGGGCCTAAAGTGACAGGGCATGCTGGGCCTACAGTGACAGGACAAGCTGGGCCTACAATGACAGGACAAGCTGGGCCTACAGTGACAGGGCAAGCTGAGCGTAAAGTGACAGGGCAAGCTGGGCCTACTGTGACAGGACAAGCTGGGCCTACAGTGACAGGATAAGCTGGGCCTACAGTGACAGGGTAAGCTGGGCCTACAGTGACAGGACAAGCTGGGCCTACAGTGACAGGACAAGCTGGGACTACAGTGACAGGGCAAGCTGGGCCTACAGTGACAGGGTAAGCTGGGCCTACTGTGACAGTGCAAGCTGGGACTACAGTGACAGGGCAAGCTGGGCCTACAGTGACAGGGCAAGCTGGGCCTACTGTGACAGGGCAAGCTGGGCCTACTGTGACAGAGCAAGCTGG
Source organism: Squalus acanthias (assembly GCA_030390025.1). NCBI lineage: Eukaryota > Metazoa > Chordata > Chondrichthyes > Squaliformes > Squalidae > Squalus > Squalus acanthias. The sequence goes on from CM059426.1 coordinate 15,043,673, forward strand.
GCCTAAAGTGACAGGGCAAGCTGGGCCTACAGTGACAGGACAAGCTGGGCCTACAATGACAGGACAAGCTGGGCCTACAGTGACAGGACAAGCTGGGCCTACAATGACAGGACAAGCTGGGCCTACAGTGACAGGGCAAGCTGGGCCTAAAGTGAAAGGGCAAGCTGGGCCTAAAGTGACAGGGCAAGCTGGGCCTACTGTGACAGGGCAAGCTGGGCCTACTGTGACAGAGCAAGCTGGGCCTAAAGCGACAGGGCAAGCTGGGCCTACAGTGACAGGACAAGCTGGGCCTACAATGACAGGACAAGCTGGGCCTACAGTGACAGGACAAGCTGGGCCTACAGTGACAGGATAAGCTGGGCCTACAGTGACAGGGTAATCTGGGCCTACACTGACAGGACAAGCTGGGCCTACTGTGACAGTGCAAGCTGGGCCTACAATGACAGGACAAGCTGGGACTACAGTGACAGGGCAAGCTGGGCCTAAAGTGACAGGGGAAGCTGTGCCTAAAGTGACAGGACAAGCTGGGCCTACTGTGACAGGACAAGCTGGGCCTACAGTGACAGGGTAAGCTGGGCCTACTGTGACAGTGCAAGCTGGGCCTACAATGACAGGACAAGCTGGGCCTACAGTGACAGGGCAAGCTGGGCCGAAAGTGACAGGACAAGCTGGGCCTAAAGTGACAGGGCAAGCTGGGCCTACAGTGACAGGACAAGCTGGGCTTAATGTGACAGGACAAGCTGGGCCTACAGTGACAGGTGACAGGACAAGCTGGGCCTACTGTGACAGGACAAGCTGGGCCTACAGTGACAGGGAAAGCTAGGCCTACAATGACAGGACAAGCTGGGCCTACAGTGACAGGGCAAGCTGGGCCTACAATGACAGGACAAGCTGGGCCTACAGTGACAGGTCAAGCTGGGCCTACAGTGACAGGACAAGCTGGGCCTACAGTGACAGGACAAGCTGGGACTACAGTGACAGGGCAAGCTGGGCCTAAAGTGAAAGGGCAAGCTGGGCCTAAAGTGACAGGGCAAGCTGGGCCTACTGTGACAGGACAAGCTGGGCCTAAAGTGACAGGGCAAGCTGGGCCTACAGTGACAGGACAAGCTGGGCCTACAATGACAGGACAAGCTGGGCCTACAGTGACAGGGCAAGCTGAGCGTAAATGACAGGGCAAGCTGGGCCTACTGTGACAGGACAAGCTGGGCCTACAGTGACAGGATAAGCTGGGCCTACAGTGACAGGGTAATCTGGGCCTACACTGACAGGACAAGCTGGGCCTACTGTGACAGTGCAAGCTGGGCCTACAATGACAGGACAAGCTGGGACTACAGTGACAGGGCAAGCTGGGCCTAAAGTGACAGGGGAAGCTGTGCCTAAAGTGACAGGGCAAGCTGGGCCTAAAGTGACAGGGCAAGCTGGGCCTACAGTGACAGGACAAGCTGGGCCTACTGTGACAGGACAAGCTGGGCCTACAGTGACAGGATAAGCTGGGCCTACAGTGACAGGGTAAGCTGGGCCTACAGTGACAGGACAAGCTGGGCCTACTGTGACAGTGCAAGCTGGGCCTACAATGACAGGACAAGCTGGGCCTACTGTGACAGTGCAAGCTGGGCCTACAATGACAGGACAAGCTGGGCCTACAGTGACAGGGCAAGCTGGGCCTACAGTGACAGGGCAAGCTGGGCCTACAGTGACAGGACAAGCTGGGCCTAAAGTGACAGGGCAAGCTGGGCCTAAAGAGACAGGGCAAGCTGGGCCTACAGTGACAGGACAAGCTGGGCTTAATGTGACAGGACAAGCTGGGCCTACAGTGACAGGTGACAGGACAAGCTGAGCCTACAGTGACAGGACAAGCTGGGCCTACAGTGACAGGACAAGCTGGGCCTACAGTGACAGGGAAAGCTAGGCCTACAATGACAGGACAAGCTGGGCCTACAGTGACAGGGCAAGCTGGGCCTACAGTGACAGGACAAGCTGGGCCTACAGTGACAGGACAAGCTGGGCCTACAGTGACAGGACAAGCTGGGCCTACAGTGACAGGACAAGCTGGGACTACAGTGACAGGGCAAGCTGGGCCTAAAGTGAAAGGGCAAGCTGGGCCTAAATTGACAGGGCAAGCTGGGCCTACAGTGACAGGATAAGCTGGGCCTACAGTGACAGGGTAATCTGGTCCTACACTGACAGGACAAGCTGGGCCTACTGTGACAGGACAAGCTGGACCTACAGTGACAGGGAAAGCTAGGCCTACAATGACAGGAGAAGCTGGGCCTACAGTGACAGGGCAAGCTGGGCCTACAATGTCAGGACAAGCTGGGCCTACAGTGACAGGAGAAGCTGGGCCTACAGTGACAGGACAAGCTGGGCCTACAGTGACAGGACAAGCTGAGCGTACAGTGACAGGGCAAGCTGGGCCAACAGTGACAGGACAAGCTGGGCCTACAATGACAGGACAAGCTGGGCCTACAGTGACAGGGCAAGCTGGGCCTAAAGTGAAAGGGCAAGCTGGGCCTAAAGTGACAGGGCAAGCTGGGCCTACTGTGACAGAGCAAGCTGGGCCTAAAGTGACAGGGCATGCTGGGCCTACAGTGACAGGACAAGCTGGGCCTACAATGACAGGACAAGCTGGGCCTACAGTGACAGGGCAAGCTGAGCGTAAAGTGACAGGGCAAGCTGGGCCTACTGTGACAGGACAAGCTGGGCCTACAGTGACAGGATAAGCTGGGCCTACAGTGACAGGGTAATCTGGGCCTACACTGACAGGACAAGCTGGGCCTACTGTGACAGTGCAAGCTGGGCCTACAATGACAGGACAAGCTGGGACTACAGTGACAGGGCAAGCTGGGCCTAAAGTGACAGGGCAAGCTGGGCCTAAAGTGACAGGGCAAGCTGGGCCTACAGTGACAGGACAAGCTGGGCTTAATGTGACAGGACAAGCTGGGCCTACAGTGACAGGACAAGCTGAGCGTACAGTGACAGGGCAAGCTGGGCCTACAGTGACAGGACAAGCTTGGCCTACAGTGACAGGACAAGCTGGGCCTACAGTGACAGGGCAAGCTGGGCCTACAATGACAGGACAAGCTGGGCCTACAGTGACAGGACAAGCTGGGCCTAAAGTGACAGGGCAAGCTGGGCCTAAAGTGACAGGGCAAGCTGGGCCTAAAGTAACAGGGCAAGCTGGGCCTAAAGTGACAGGGCAAGCTGGGCCTAAAGTGACACGACAAGCTGGGCCTACAGTGACAGGACAAGCTGGGCCTACTGTGACACGACAAGCTGGGCCTACTGTGACAGGGCAAGCTGGGCCTAAAGTGACAGGGCAAGCTGGGACTACAGTGACAGGGCAAGCTGGGCCTACAGTGACAGGATAAGCTGGGCCTACTGTGACACGACAAGCTGGGCCTACTGTGACAGGGCAAGCAGGGCCTAAAGTGACAGGGCAAGCTGTGCCTAAAGTGACAGGACAAGCTGGGCCTACTGTGACAGGTCAAGCTGCGCCTACAGTGACAGGACAAGCTGGGTCTACAATGACAGGACAAGCTAGGCCTACAGTGACAGGGCAAGCTGGGCCTAAAGTGACAGGGAAAGCTGGGCCTACTGTGACAGGACAAGCTGGGCCTAAAGTGACAGGGCAAGCTGGGCCTAAAGTGACAGGGCAAGCTGGGCCTAAAGTGACAGGGCAAGCTGGGCCTACAGTGACAGGACAAGCTGGGCCTACAATGACAGGACAAGCTGGGCGTACAGTGACAGGGCAAGCTGGGCCTACAGTGACAGGGCAAGCTGAGCCTAAAGTGACAGGGCAAGCTGGGCCTACTGTGACAGGACAAGCTGGGCCTACAGTGACAGGATAAGCTGGGCCTACAGTGACAGGGTAAGCTGGGCCTACAGTGACAGGACAAGCTGGGCCTACTGTGACAGGACAAGCTGGGCCTACAGTGACAGGACAAGCTGGGCCTACAGTGACAGGACAAGCTGGGACTACAGTGACAGGGCAAGCTGGGCCTAAAGTGAAAGGACAAGCTGGGCCTACAGTGACAGGGCAAGCTGGGCCTACTGTGACAGGGCAAGCTGGGCCTAAAGTGACAGGACAAGCTGGGCCTACAGTGACAGGACAAGCTGGGCCTGCTATGACAGGACAAGCTGGGCCTACAGTGACAGGGCAAGCTGAGCCTAAAGTGACAGGGCAAGCTGGGCCTACTGTGACAGGACAAGCTGGGCCTACAGTGACAGGATAAGCTGGGCATACAGTGACAGGGTAATCTGGGCCTACAGTGACAGGACAAGCTGGGCATACTGTGACAGTGCAAGCTGGGCCTACAATGACAGGACAAGCTGGGCCTAAAGTGACAGGGCAAGCTGGGCCTACTGTGACAGGACAAGCTGGGCTTAATGTGACAGGACAAGCTGAGCCTACAGTGAAAGGGCAAGCTGGGCCAACAGTGACAGGACAAGCTGGGCCTAAATTGACAGGGAAAGCTAGGCCTACAATGACAGGACAAGCTGGGCCTACAGTGACAGGGCAAGCTGGGCCTACAATGACAGGACAAGCTGGGCCTACAGTGACAGGGCAAGCAGGGCCTAAAGTGACAGGGAAAGCTAGGCCTACAATGACAGGACAAGCTGGGCCTACAGTGACAGGGAAAGCTAGGCCTACAGTGAAAGGACAAGCTGGGCCTACAGTGACAGGGAAAGCTAGGCCTACAATGACAGGGCAAGCTGGGCCTACAATGACAGGGCAAGCTGGGCCTACAGTGACAGGGCAAGCTGGGCCTACAATGACAGGACAAGCTGGGCCTACAGTGACAGGGCAAGCTGGGCCTAAAGTGACAGGACAAGCTGGGCCTACAGTGACAGGACAAGATGGGCCTACTGTGACAGGGCAAGCTGGGCCTACAGTGACAGGACAAGCTGGGCCTACAGTGACAGGACAAGATGGGCCTACTGTGACAGGGCAAGCTGGGCCTACAGTGACACGACAAGCTGGGCCTACTGTGACAGGGCAAGCTGGGCCTAAATTGACAGGGCAAGCTGTGCCTAAAGTGACAGGACAAGCAGGGCCTACTGTGACAGGACAAGCTGGGCCTACAATGACAGGACAAGCCACGCCTACAGTGACAGGGCAAGCTGGGCTTAAAGTGACAGGGCAAGCTGGGCCTAATGTGACAGGACAAGCTGGGACTACAGTGACAGGGCAAGCTGGGCCTACAGTGACAGGACAAGCTGGGCCTACAGTGACAGGGCAAGCTGGGACTACAGTGACAGGGCAAGCTGGGCCTACAGTGACAGGACAAGCTGGGACTACAGTGATAGGGCAAGCTGGGCCTAAATTGACAGGGCAAGCTGGGCCTACAGTGACAGGGCAAGCTGGGCCTAAAGTGACAGGGCAAGCTGGGCCTACTGTGACAGGGCAAGCTGGGACTACAGTGACAGGGCAAGCTGGGCCTACAGTGACAGGACAAGCTGGGCCTACAGTGACAGGGCAAGCTGGGTGTACAGTGACAGGGCAAGCTGAGCGTAAAGTGACAGGGCAAGCTGGGCCTACTGTGACAGGACAAGCTGGGCCTACAGTTAAAGGACAAGCTGGGCCTACAGTGACAGGATAAACTGGGACTACAGTGACAGGGCAAGCTGGGCCTAAAGTGAAAGGGCAAGCTGGGCCTAAAGTGACAGGGAAAGCTGGGCCTACTGTGACAGGGCAAGCTGGGCCTAAAGTGACAGGGCAAGCTGGGCCTACAGTGACAGGACAAGCTGGGCCTACAATGACAGGACAAGCTGGGCCTACAATGACAGGACAAGCTGGGCGTACAGTGACAGGGCAAGCTGAGCCTAAAGTGACAGGACAAGCTGGGTCTACAATGACAGGACAAGCTGGGCCTACACTGACAGGACAAGCTGGGCCTACAGTGACAGGGCAAGCTGAGCGTAAAGTGACAGGGCAAGCTGGGCCTACTGTGACAGGACAAGCTTGGCCTACAGTGACAGGATAAGCTGGGCCTACAGTGACAGGGTAAGCTGGGCCTACAGTGACAGGACAAGCTGGGCCTACTGTGACAGTGCAAGCGGGGCCTACAATGACAGAACAAGCTGGGCCTACAGTGACAGGGCAAGCTGGGCCTAAAGTGACAGGGCAAGCTGGGCCTAAAGAGACAGGGCAAGCTGGGCCTACAGTGACAGGACAAGCTGAGCCTACAGTGACAGGGCAAGCTGGGCCTACAGTGACAGGACAAGCTGGGCCTACAGTGACAGGACAAGCTGGGCCTACAGTGACAGGGAAAGCTAGGCCTACAATGACAGGACAAGCTGGGCCTACAGTGACAGGGCAAGCTGGGCCTACAATGACAGGACAAGCTGGGCCTACAGTGACAGGACAAGCTGGGCCTACAGTGACAGGACAAGCTGGGCCTACAGTGACAGGACAAGCTGGGCCTACAGTGACAGGACAAGCTGGGCCTAAAGTGACAGGGCAAGCTGGGCCTACAGTGACAGGGCAAGCTGGGCCTACAGTGACAGGACAAGCTGGGCCTACAGTGACAGGGAAAGCTAGGCCTACAATGACAGGACAAGCTGGGCCTACAGTGACAGGGCAAGCTGGGCCTACAATGACAGGATAAGCTGGGCCTACAGTGACAGGACAAGCTGGGCCTACAGTGACAGGACAAGCTGGGCCTACAGTGACAGGATAAGCTGGGCCTACAGTGACAGGGTAAGCTGGGCCTACAGTGACAGGACAAGCTGGGCATACAGTGACAGTGCAAGCTGGGCCTACAATGACAGGACAAGCTGGGCCTACAGTGACAGGACAAGCTGGGCCTACAGTGACAGGACAAGCTGGGCCTACAGTGACAGGGCAAGCTGGGCCTAAAGTGACAGGGCAAGCTGGGCCTACAGTGACAGGACAAGCTGGGCTTAATGTGACAGGACAAGCTGGGCCTACAGTGACAGGACAAGCTGAGCCTACAGTGACAGGACAAGCTGGGCCTACAGTGACAGGGAAAGCTAGGCCTACAATGACAGGACAAGCTGGGCCTACAGTGACAGGGCAAGCTGGGCCTACAGTGACAGGACAAGCTGGGCCTAAAGTGACAGGGCAAGCTGGGCCTAAAGTGACAGGGCAAGCTGGGCCTAAAGTGACAGGGCAAGCTGGGACTACAGTGTCAGGGCAAGCTGGGCCTAAAGTGACAGGGCAAGCTGGGCCTACTGTGACAGGGCAAGCTGGGCCTACAGTGACAGGACAAGCTGGGCCTACTGTGACACGACAAGCTGGGCCTACTGTGACACGACAAGCTGGGCCTGCTGTGACAGGGCAAGCTGGACCTAAAGTGACAGGACAAGCTGGGCCTACAATGACAAGACAAGCTAGGCCTACAGTGACAGGGCAAGCTGGGCTTAAAGTGACAGGGCAAGCTGGGCCTAATGTGACAGGACAAGCTGGGCCTACAGTGACAGGGCAAGCTGGGACTACAGTGACAGAGCAAGCTGGGCCTACAGTGACAGGACAAGCTGGGACTACAGTGACAGGGCAAGCTGGGCCTACAGTGACAGGATAAGCTGGGCCTACTGTGACAGGGCAAGCTGGGCCTACAGTGACAGGGCAAGCTGGGACTACAGTGACAGGGCAAGCTGGGCCTACAGTGACAGGGCAAGCTGGGCCTACTGTGACAGAGCAAGCTGGGACTACAGTGACACGACAAGCTGGGCCTACTTTGACAGGGCAAGCTGGGCATAAAGTGACATGGCAAGCTGGGCCTACAGTGACAGGACAAGCTAGGCCTACAGTGACAGGAGAAGCTGGGCCTACAATGACAGGACAAGCTGGGCCTACAGTGTCAGGGCAAGCTGAGCCTAAAGTGACAGGGGAAGCTGGGCCTACTGTGACAGGACAAGCTGGGCCTACAGTGACAGGACAAGCTGTGCCTACAGTGACAGGACAAGCTGGGCCTACAGTGACAGGGTAAGCTGGGCCTACAGTGACAGGACAAGCTGGGCCTACTGTGACAGGGCAAGCTGGGCCTACAATGGCAGGACAAGCTGGGCTTAAAGTGACAGGACAAGCTGGGCCTACGGTGACAGGACAAGCTGAGCCTACAGTGACAGGGCAAGCTGGGCCTACAATGACAGGACAAGCTGGGCCTACTGTGACAGGGCAAGCTGGGTCTACAGTGACAGGGCAAGCTGGGCCTAATGTGACAGGGCAAGCTGGGCCTAAAGTGACAGGGCAAGCTGGGCCTACTGTGACAGGACAAGCTGGGCCTACAATGACAGGACAAGCTGGGCCTACAGTGACAGGGCAAGCTGGGCCTAAAGTGAAAGGGCAAGCTGGGCCTAAAGTGACAGGGCAAGCTGGGCCTACTGTGACAGGACAAGCTGGGCCTACAGTGACAGGACAAGCTGGGCCTACAGTGACAGGACAAGCTGGGCCTACAATGACAGGACAAGCTGGGCCTACAGTGACAGGGCAAGCTGAGCGTAAAGTGACAGGGCAAGCTGGGTCTACTGTGACAGGACAAGCTGGGCCTACAGTGACAGGATAAGCTGGGCCTACAGTGACAGGGTAATCTGGGCCTACACTGACAGGACAAGCTGGGCCTACTGTGACAGTGCAAGCTGGGCCTACACTGACAGGACAAGCTGGGCCTACTGTGACAGTGCAAGCTGGGCCTACAATGACAGGACAAGCTGGGACTACAGTGACAGGGCAAGCTGGGCCTAAAGTGACAGGGCAAGCTGGGCCTACAGTGACAGGGCAAGCTGGGCCTACAGTGACAGGACAAGCTGGGCTTAATGTGACAGGACAAGCTGAGCCTACAGTGACAGGGCAAGCTGGGCCTAAAGTGACAGGGCAAGCTGGGCCTACAGTGACAGGACAAGCTGGGCCTACAGTGACAGGGCAAGCTGGGCCTAAAGTGACAGGGCAAGCTGGGCCTACAGTGACAGGACAAGCTGGGCTTAATGTGACAGGACAAGCTGGGCCTACAGTGACAGGACAAGCTGAGCCTACAATGACAGGACAAGCTGGGCCTAAAGTGACAGGGCTAGCTGGGCCTAAAGTGACAGGGCAAGCTGGGCCTAAAGTGACAGGGCAAGCTGGGACTACAGTGTCAGGGCAAGCTGGGCCTAAAGTGACAGGGCAAGCTGGGCCTACTGTGACAGGGCAAGCTGGGCCTACAGTGACAGGACAAGCTGGGCCTACTGTGACACGACAAGCTGGGCCTACTGTGACACGACAAGCTGGGCCTGCTGTGACAGGGCAAGCTGGACCTAAAGTGACAGGACAAGCTGGGCCTACAATGACAGGGCAAGCTGGGACTACAGTGACAGGGCAAGCTGGGCCTACAGTGACAGGGCAAGCTGGGCCTACTGTGACAGAGCAAGCTGGGACTACAGTGACACGACAAGCTGGGCCTACTTTGACAGGGCAAGCTGGGCATAAAGTGACATGGCAAGCTGGGCCTACAGTGACAGGACAAGCTAGGCCTACAGTGACAGGAGAAGCTGGGCCTACAATGACAGGACAAGCTGGGCCTACAGTGTCAGGGCAAGCTGAGCCTAAAGTGACAGGGGAAGCTGGGCCTACTGTGACAGGACAAGCTGGGCCTACAGTGACAGGACAAGCTGTGCCTACAGTGACAGGACAAGCTGGGCCTACAGTGACAGGGTAAGCTGGGCCTACAGTGACAGGACAAGCTGGGCCTACTGTGACAGGGCAAGCTGGGCCTACAATGGCAGGACAAGCTGGGCTTAAAGTGACAGGACAAGCTGGGCCTACGGTGACAGGACAAGCTGAGCCTACAGTGACAGGGCAAGCTGGGCCTACAATGACAGGACAAGCTGGGCCTACTGTGACAGGGCAAGCTGGGTCTACAGTGACAGGGCAAGCTGGGCCTAATGTGACAGGGCAAGCTGGGCCTAAAGTGACAGGGCAAGCTGGGCCTACTGTGACAGGACAAGCTGGGCCTACAATGACAGGACAAGCTGGGCCTACAGTGACAGGGCAAGCTGGGCCTAAAGTGAAAGGGCAAGCTGGGCCTAAAGTGACAGGGCAAGCTGGGCCTACTGTGACAGGACAAGCTGGGCCTACAGTGACAGGACAAGCTGGGCCTACAGTGACAGGACAAGCTGGGCCTACAATGACAGGACAAGCTGGGCCTACAGTGACAGGGCAAGCTGAGCGTAAAGTGACAGGGCAAGCTGGGTCTACTGTGACAGGACAAGCTGGGCCTACAGTGACAGGATAAGCTGGGCCTACAGTGACAGGGTAATCTGGGCCTACACTGACAGGACAAGCTGGGCCTACTGTGACAGTGCAAGCTGGGCCTACACTGACAGGACAAGCTGGGCCTACTGTGACAGTGCAAGCTGGGCCTACAATGACAGGACAAGCTGGGACTACAGTGACAGGGCAAGCTGGGCCTAAAGTGACAGGGCAAGCTGGGCCTACAGTGACAGGGCAAGCTGGGCCTACAGTGACAGGACAAGCTGGGCTTAATGTGACAGGACAAGCTGAGCCTACAGTGACAGGGCAAGCTGGGCCTAAAGTGACAGGGCAAGCTGGGCCTACAGTGACAGGACAAGCTGGGCCTACAGTGACAGGGCAAGCTGGGCCTAAAGTGACAGGGCAAGCTGGGCCTACAGTGACAGGACAAGCTGGGCTTAATGTGACAGGACAAGCTGGGCCTACAGTGACAGGACAAGCTGAGCCTACAATGACAGGACAAGCTGGGCCTACAGTGACAGGACAAGCTGGGCCTACTGTGACACGACAAGCTGGGCCTACAGTGACAGGACAAGCTGGGCCTAAAGTGACAGGGCAAGCTGGGCCTAAAGTGACAGGGCAAGCTGGGCCTAAAGTAACAGGGCAAGCTGGGCCTAATGTGACAGGGCAAGCTGGGACTACAGTGTCAGGGCAAGCTGGGCCTAAAGTGACAGGGCAAGCTGGGCCTAAAGTGACATGACAAGCTGGGCCTACAGTGACAGGACAAGCTGGGCCTACTGTGACACGACAAGCTGGGCCTACTGTGACAGGGCAAGCTGGGCCTAAAGTGACAGGGCAAGCTGGGACTACAGTGACAGGACAAGCTGGGCCTACAGTGACAGGACAAGCTGGGCCTACAGTGACAGGATAAGCTGGGCCTACTGTGACAGGACAAGCTGGGCCTACAGTGACAGGATAAGCTGGGCTTACTGTGACACGACAAGCTGGGCCTACTGTGACAGGGCAAGCAGGGCCTAAAGTGACAGGGCAAGCTGTGCCTAAAGTGACAGGACAAGCTGGGCCTACTGTGACAGGGCAAGCTGGGCCTAAAGTGACAGGACAAGCTGAGCCTAAAGTGACAGGACAAGCTGAGCCTAAAGTGACAGGGCAAGCTGGGCCTACTGTGACAGGACAAGCTGGGCCTACAGTGACAGGACAAGCTGGGCCTACTGTGACAGGGCAAGCTGGGCCTACTGTGACAGGACAAGCTGGGCCTACTGTGACAGGGCAAGCTGTGCCTACTGTGACAGGACAAGCTGGGCCTACAGTGACAGGGCAAGCTGGGACTACAGTGACAGGGCAAGCTGGGCCTAAAGTGACAGGGCAAGCTGGGCATACTGTGACAGTGCAAGCTGGGCCTAAAGTGACAGGGCAAGCTGGGCCTAAAGTAACAGGGCAAGCTGGGCCTAAAGTGACAGGGCAAGCTGGGACTACAGTGTCAGGGCAAGCTGGGCCTAAAGTGACAGGGCAAGCTGGGCCTACAGTGACAGGGCAAGCTGGGCCTAAAGTGACATGACAAGCTGGGCCTACAGTGACAGGACAAGCTGGGCCTACTGTGACACGACAAGCTGGGCCTACTGTGACAGGGCAAGCTGGGCCTAAAGTGACAGGGCAAGCTGGGACTACAGTGACAGGACAAGCTGGGCCTACAGTGACAGGACAAGCTGGGCCTACAGTGACAGGATAAGCTGGGCCTACTGTGACAGGACAAGCTGGGCCTACAGTGACAGGATAAGCTGGGCCTACTGTGACACGACAAGCTGGGCCTACTGTGACAGGGCAAGCAGGGCCTAAAGTGACAGGGCAAGCTGTGCCTAAAGTGACAGGACAAGCTGGGCCTACTGTGACAGGGCAAGCTGGGCCTAAAGTGACAGGACAAGCTGAGCCTAAAGTGACAGGACAAGCTGAGCCTAAAGTGACAGGGCAAGCTGGGCCTACTGTGACAGGACAAGCTGGGCCTACAGTGACAGGACAAGCTGGGCCTACAGTGACAGGGCAAGCTGTGCCTAAAGTGACAGGACAAGCTGGGCCTACAGTGACAGGGAAAGCTAGGCCTACTGTGACAGGACAAGCTGGGCCTACAGTGACAAGGCAAGCTGGGACTACAGTGACAGGGCAAGCTGGGCCTACAGTGACAGGACAATCTGGGACTACAGTGACAGGGGAAGCTGGGCCTAAAGTGACAGGGCAAGCTGGGCATACTGTGACAGTGCAAGCTGGGCCTACAATGACAGGACAAGCTGGGACTACAGTGACAGGGCAAGCTGGGCCTAAAGTGACAGGGCAAGCTGGGCCTACAGTGACAGGACAAGCTGGGCTTAATGTGACAGGACAAGCTGGGCCTACAATGACAGGACAAGCTGAGCCTACAGTGACAGGGCAAGCTGGGCCTACAGTGACAGGACAAGCTGGGCCTACAGTGACAGGACAAGCTGGGCCTACAGTGACAGGGAAAGCTAGGCCTACAATGACAGGACAAGCTGGGCCTACAGTGACAGGGCAAGCTGGGCCTACAATGACAGGACAAGCTGGGCCTACAGTGACAGGACAAGATGGGCCTACTGTGACAGGGCAAGCTGGGCCTACAGTGACAGGACAAGCTGGGCCTACTGTGACACGACAAGCTGGGCCTACTGTGACAGGGCAAGCTGGGCCTAAATTGACAGGGCAAGCTGTGCCTAAAGTGACAGGACAAGCTGGGCCTACTGTGACAGGATAAGCTGGGCCTACAATGACAGGGCAAGCTGGGCCTACTGTGACAGGGCAAGCTGGGCCTAATGTGACAGGACAAGCTGGGCCTACAATGACAGGGCAAGCTGGGCTTAAAGTGACAGGGCAAGCTGGGCCTAATGTGACAGGACAAGCTGGGCCTACAGTGACAGGACAAGCTGGGCCTACTGTGACAGGGCAAGCTGGGCCTACAGTGACAGGACAAGCTGGGCCTACAGTGACAGGGCAAGCTGGGACTACAGTGACAGGGCAAGCTGGGCCTACAGTGACAGGACAAGCTGGGCTTAAAGTGACAGGGCAAGCTGGGCCTAATGTGACAGGACAAGCTGGGCCTACAGTGACAGGGCAAGCTGGGACTACAGTGACAGGACAAGCTGGGACTACAGTGATAGGGCAAGCTGGGCCTAAATTTACAGGGCAAGCTGGGCCTAAAGTGACAGGGCAAGCTGGGCCTAAAGTGACAGGGCAAGCTGGGACTACAGTGACAGGGCAAGCTGGGCCTACAGTGACAGGACAAGCTGGGCCTACAATGACAGGACAAGCTAGGCCTACAGTGACAGGGCAAGCTGGGACTACAGTGACAGGGCAAGCTGGGACTACAGTGACAGGGCAAGCTGGGCCTACAGTGACAGGACAAGCTGGGCCTACAGTGACAGGGCAAGCTGGGCCTACAGTGACAGGGCAAGCTGGGCCTAAAGTGACAGGGAAAGCTGGGCCAACTGTGACAGGACAAGCTGGGCCTACAGTGACAGGGCAAGCTGGGACTACAGTGACAGGGCAAGCTGGGCCTACAGTGACAGGACAAGCTGGGACTACAGTGACAGGGCAAGCTGGGCCTAAAGTGAAAGGGCAAGCTGGGCCTAAAGTGACAGGGAAAGCTGGGCCTACTGTGACAGGGCAAGCTGGGCCTAAAGTGACAGGGCAAGCTGGGCCTACAGTGACAGGACAAGCTGGGCCTACAATGACAGGACAAGCTGGGCCTACAATGACAGGACAAGCTGGGCATACAGTGACAGGGCAAGCTGAGCCTAAAGTGACAGGGCAAGCTGGGCCTACTGTGACAGGACAAGCTGGGCCTACAGTGACAGGATAAGCTGGGCCTACAGTGACAGGGTAAGCTGGGCCTACAGTGACAGGACAAGCTGGGCCTACTGTGACAGTGCAAGCGGGGCCTACAATGACAGGACAAGCTGGGCCTACAGTGACAGGGCAAGCTGGGCCTAAAGTGACTGGGCAAGCTGAGCCTAAAGTGACAGGACAAGCTGGGCCTACAGTGACAGGACAAGCTGGGCTTAATGTGACAGGACAAGCTGAGCCTACAGTGACAGGACAAGCTTGGCATACAGTGACAGGGCAAGCTGGGCCTACAATGACAGGACAAGCTGGGCCTACAGTGACAGGGCAAGCTGGGCCTAAAGTGACAGGGCAAGCTGGGCCTACAGTGACAGGACAAGCTGGGCTTAATGTGACAGGACAAGCTGGGCCTACAGTGACAGGACAAGCTGAGCCTACAGTGACAGGGCAAGCTGGGCCTACAGTGACAGGACAAGCTGGGCCTACAGTGACAGGACAAGCTGGGCCTACAATGACAGGGAAAGCTAGGCCTACAATGACAGGACAAGCTGGGCCTACAGTGACAGGGCAAGCTGGGCCTACAGTGACAGGACAAGCTGGGCCTACAGTGACAGGGAAAGCTAGGCCTACAATGACAGGACAAGCTGGGCCTACAGTGACAGGGCAAGCTGGGCCTACAGTGACAGGACAAGCTGGGCCTACTGTGACAGGACAAGCTGGGACTACAGTGACAGGGCAAGCTGGGCCTAAAGTGACAGGATAAGCTGGGCCTACTGTGACAGGACAAGCTGGGCCTACAGTGACAGGGCAAGCTGGGCCTACAGTGACAGGACAAGCTGGGCCTAAAGTGACAGGGCAAGCTGGGCCTAAAGTGACAGGGCAAGCTGGGCCTAAAGTGACAGGACAAGCTGGGACTAAAGTGACAGGGCAAGCTGGGACTACAGTGTCAGGGCAAGCTGGGCCTAAAGTGACAGGGCAAGCTGGGCCTAAAGTGACAGGGCAAGCTGGGCCTACTGTGACAGGGCAAGCTGGGACTACAGTGACAGGGCAAGCTGGGCCTCCAGTGACAGGACAAGCTGGGCCTACTGTGACACGACAAGCTGGGCCTGCTGTGACAGGGCAAGCTGGACCTAAAGTGACAGGACAAGCTGGGCCTACAATGACAAGACAAGCTAGGCCTACAGTGACAGTGCAAGCTGGGCTTAAAGTGACAGGGCAAGCTGGGCCTAATGTGACAGGACAAGCTGGGCCTACAGTGACAGGGCAAGCTGGGACTACAGTGACAGAGCAAGCTGGGCCTACCGTGACAGGACAAGCTGGGACTACAGTGATAGGGCAAGCTGGGCCTAAATTGACAGGGCAAGCTGGGCCTAAAGTGACAGGGCAAGCTGGGCCTAAAGTGACAGGGCAAGCTGGGCCTACTGTGACAGGACAAGCTGGGCATACAGTGACAGGACAAGCTGGGCCTACAGTGACAGGGTAAGCTGGGCCTACAGTGACAGGACAAGCTGGGCCTACAGTGACAGGACAAGCTGGGACTACAGTGACAGGGCAAGCTGGGCCTACAGTGACAGGGTAAGCTGGGCCTACTGTGACAGTGCAAGCTGGGACTACAGTGACAGGGCAAGCTGGGCCTACAGTGACAGGGCAAGCTGGGCCTACTGTGACAGGGCAAGCTGGGCCTACTGTGACAGAGCAAGCTGGGCCTAAAGTGACAGGGCAAGCTGGGCCTACAGTGACAGGACAAGCTGGGCCTACAATGACAGGACAAGCTGGGCCTACAGTGACAGGACAAGCTGGGCCTACAATGACAGGACAAGCTGGGCCTACAGTGACAGGGCAAGCTGGGCCTAAAGTGAAAGGGCAAGCTGGGCCTAAAGTGACAGGGCAAGCTGGGCCTACTGTGACAGGGCAAGCTGGGCCTACTGTGACAGAGCAAGCTGGGCCTAAAGCGACAGGGCAAGCTGGGCCTACAGTGACAGGACAAGCTGGGCCTACAATGACAGGACAAGCTGGGCCTACAGTGACAGGACAAGCTGGGCCTACAGTGACAGGATAAGCTGGGCCTACAGTGACAGGGTAATCTGGGCCTACACTGACAGGACAAGCTGGGCCTACTGTGACAGTGCAAGCTGGGCCTACAATGACAGGACAAGCTGGGACTACAGTGACAGGGCAAGCTGGGCCTAAAGTGACAGGGGAAGCTGTGCCTAAAGTGACAGGACAAGCTGGGCCTACTGTGACAGGACAAGCTGGGCCTACAGTGACAGGGTAAGCTGGGCCTACTGTGACAGTGCAAGCTGGGCCTACAATGACAGGACAAGCTGGGCCTACAGTGACAGGGCAAGCTGGGCCGAAAGTGACAGGACAAGCTGGGCCTAAAGTGACAGGGCAAGCTGGGCCTACAGTGACAGGACAAGCTGGGCTTAATGTGACAGGACAAGCTGGGCCTACAGTGACAGGTGACAGGACAAGCTGGGCCTACTGTGACAGGACAAGCTGGGCCTACAGTGACAGGGAAAGCTAGGCCTACAATGACAGGACAAGCTGGGCCTACAGTGACAGGGCAAGCTGGGCCTACAATGACAGGACAAGCTGGGCCTACAGTGACAGGTCAAGCTGGGCCTACAGTGACAGGACAAGCTGGGCCTACAGTGACAGGACAAGCTGGGACTACAGTGACAGGGCAAGCTGGGCCTAAAGTGAAAGGGCAAGCTGGGCCTAAAGTGACAGGGCAAGCTGGGCCTACTGTGACAGGACAAGCTGGGCCTAAAGTGACAGGGCAATCTGGGCCTACAGTGACAGGACAAGCTGGGCCTACAATGACAGGACAAGCTGGGCCTACAGTGACAGGGCAAGCTGAGCGTAAATGACAGGGCAAGCTGGGCCTACTGTGACAGGACAAGCTGGGCCTACAGTGACAGGATAAGCTGGGCCTACAGTGACAGGGTAATCTGGGCCTACACTGACAGGACAAGCTGGGCCTACTGTGACAGTGCAAGCTGGGCCTACAATGACAGGACAAGCTGGGACTACAGTGACAGGGCAAGCTGGGCCTAAAGTGACAGGGGAAGCTGTGCCTAAAGTGACAGGGCAAGCTGGGCCTAAAGTGACAGGGCAAGCTGGGCCTACAGTGACAGGACACGCTGGGCCTACTGTGACAGGACAAGCTGGGCCTACAGTGACAGGATAAGCTGGGCCTACAGTGACAGGGTAAGCTGGGCCTACAGTGACAGGACAAGCTGGGCCTACTGTGACAGTGCAAGCTGGGCCTACAATGACAGGACAAGCTGGGCCTACTGTGACAGTGCAAGCTGGGCCTACAATGACAGGACAAGCTGGGCCTACAGTGACAGGGCAAGCTGGGCCTACAGTGACAGGGCAAGCTGGGCCTACAGTGACAGGACAAGCTGGGCCTAAAGTGACAGGGCAAGCTGGGCCTAAAGAGACAGGGCAAGCTGGGCCTACAGTGACAGGACAAGCTGGGCTTAATGTGACAGGACAAGCTGGGCCTACAGTGACAGGTGACAGGACAAGCTGAGCCTACAGTGACAGGACAAGCTGGGCCTACAGTGACAGGACAAGCTGGGCCTACAGTGAAAGGGAAAGCTAGGCCTACAATGACAGGACAAGCTGGGCCTACAGTGACAGGGCAAGCTGGGCCTACAGTGACAGGACAAGCTGGGCCTACAGTGACAGGACAAGCTGGGCCTACAGTGACAGGACAAGCTGGGCCTACAGTGACAGGACAAGCTGGGACTACAGTGACAGGGCAAGCTGGGCCTAAAGTGAAAGGGCAAGCTGGGCCTAAATTGACAGGGCAAGCTGGGCCTACAGTGACAGGATAAGCTGGGCCTACAGTGACAGGGTAATCTGGGCCTACACTGACAGGACAAGCTGGGCCTACTGTGACAGGACAAGCTGGACCTACAGTGACAGGGAAAGCTAGGCCTACAATGACAGGAGAAGCTGGGCCTACAGTGACAGGGCAAGCTGGGCCTACAATGACAGGACAAGCTGGGCCTACAGTGACAGGAGAAGCTGGGCCTACAGTGACAGGACAAGCTGGGCCTACAGTGACAGGACAAGCTGAGCGTACAGTGACAGGGCAAGCTGGGCCAACAGTGACAGGACAAGCTGGGCCTACAATGACAGGACAAGCTGGGCCTACAGTGACAGGGCAAGCTGGGCCTAAAGTGAAAGGGCAAGCTGGGCCTAAAGTGACAGGGCAAGCTGGGCCTACTGTGACAGAGCAAGCTGGGCCTAAAGTGACAGGGCATGCTGGGCCTACACTGACAGGACAAGCTGGGCCTACAATGACAGGACAAGCTGGGCCTACAGTGACAGGGCAAGCTGAGCGTAAAGTGACAGGGCAAGCTGGGCCTACTGTGACAGGACAAGCTGGGCCTACAGTGACAGGATAAGCTGGGCCTACAGTGACAGGGTAATCTGGGCCTACACTGACAGGACAAGCTGGGCCTACTGTGACAGTGCAAGCTGGGCCTACAATGACAGGACAAGCTGGGACTACAGTGACAGGGCAAGCTGGGCCTAAAGTGACAGGGCAAGCTGGGCCTAAAGTGACAGGGCAAGCTGGGCCTACAGTGACAGGACAAGCTGGGCTTAATGTGACAGGACAAGCTGGGCCTACAGTGACAGGACAAGCTGAGCGTACAGTGACAGGGCAAGCTGGGCCTACAGTGACAGGACAAGCTTGGCCTACAGTGACAGGACAAGCTGGGCCTACAGTGACAGGGCAAGCTGGGCCTACAATGACAGGACAAGCTGGGCCTACAGTGACAGGACAAGCTGGGCCTAAAGTGACAGGGCAAGCTGGGCCTAAAGTGACAGGGCAAGCTGGGCCTAAAGTAACAGGGCAAGCTGGGCCTAAAGTGACAGGGCAAGCTGGGCCTAAAGTGGCACGACAAGCTGGGCCTACAGTGACAGGACAAGCTGGGCCTACTGTGACACGACAAGCTGGGCCTACTGTGACAGGGCAAGCTGGGCCTAAAGTGACAGGGCAAGCTGGGACTACAGTGACAGGGCAAGCTGGGCCTACAGTGACAGGATAAGCTGGGCCTACTGTGACACGACAAGCTGGGCCTACTGTGACAGGGCAAGCAGGGCCTAAAGTGACAGGGCAAGCTGTGCCTAAAGTGACAGGACAAGCTGGGCCTACTGTGACAGGTCAAGCTGCGCCTACAGTGACAGGACAAGCTGGGTCTACAATGACAGGACAAGCTAGGCCTACAGTGACAGGGCAAGCTGGGCCTAAAGTGACAGGGAAAGCTGGGCCTACTGTGACAGGACAAGCTGGGCCTAAAGTGACAGGGCAAGCTGGGCCTAAAGTGACAGGGCAAGCTGGGCCTAAAGTGACAGGGCAAGCTGGGCCTACAGTGACAGGACAAGCTGGGCCTACAATGACAGGACAAGCTGGGCGTACAGTGACAGGGCAAGCTGGGCCTACAGTGACAGGGCAAGCTGAGCCTAAAGTGACAGGGCAAGCTGGGCCTACTGTGACAGGACAAGCTGGGCCTACAGTGACAGGATAAGCTGGGCCTACAGTGACAGGGTAAGCTGGGCCTACAGTGACAGGACAAGCTGGGCCTACTGTGACAGGACAAGCTGGGCCTACAGTGACAGGACAAGCTGGGCCTACAGTGACAGGACAAGCTGGGACTACAGTGACAGGGCAAGCTGGGCCTAAAGTGAAAGGACAAGCTGGGCCTACAGTGACAGGGCAAGCTGGGCCTACTGTGACAGGGCAAGCTGGGCCTAAAGTGACAGGACAAGCTGGGCCTACAGTGACAGGACAAGCTGGGCCTACTATGACAGGACAAGCTGGGCCTACAGTGACAGGGCAAGCTGAGCCTAAAGTGACAGGGCAAGCTGGGCCTACTGTGACAGGACAAGCTGGGCCTACAGTGACAGGATAAGCTGGGCATACAGTGACAGGGTAATCTGGGCCTACAGTGACAGGACAAGCTGGGCATACTGTGACAGTGCAAGCTGGGCCTACAATGACAGGACAAGCTGGGCCTAAAGTGACAGGGCAAGCTGGGCCTACTGTGACAGGACAAGCTGGGCTTAATGTGACAGGACAAGCTGATCCTACAGTGACAGGGCAAGCTGGGCCTACAGTGACAGGACAAGCTGGGCCTAAATTGACAGGGAAAGCTAGGCCTACAATGACAGGACAAGCTGGGCCTACAGTGACAGGGCAAGCTGGGCCTACAATGACAGGACAAGCTGGGCCTACAGTGACAGGGCAAGCAGGGCCTAAAGTGACAGGGAAAGCTAGGCCTACAATGACAGGACAAGCTGGGCCTACAGTGACAGGGAAAGCTAGGCCTACAGTGAAAGGACAAGCTGGGCCTACAGTGACAGGGAAAGCTAGGCCTACAATGACAGGGCAAGCTGGGCCTACAATGACAGGGCAAGCTGGGCCTACAGTGACAGGGCAAGCTGGGCCTACAATGACAGGACAAGCTGGGCCTACAGTGACAGGGCAAGCTGGGCCTAAAGTGACAGGACAAGCTGGGCCTACAGTGACAGGACAAGATGGGCCTTCTGTGACAGGGCAAGCTGGGCCTACAGTGACAGGACAAGCTGGGCCTACAGTGACAGGACAAGATGGGCCTACTGTGACAGGGCAAGCTGGGCCTACAGTGACACGACAAGCTGGGCCTACTGTGACAGGGCAAGCTGGGCCTAAATTGACAGGGCAAGCTGTGCCTAAAGTGACAGGACAAGCTGGGCCTACTGTGACAGGACAAGCTGGGCCTACAATGACAGGACAAGCCACGCCTACAGTGACAGGGCAAGCTGGGCTTAAAGTGACAGGGCAAGCTGGGCCTAATGTGACAGGACAAGCTGGGACTACAGTGACAGGGCAAGCTGGGCCTACAGTGACAGGACAAGCTGGGCCTACAGTGACAGGGCAAGCTGGGACTACAGTGACAGGGCAAGCTGGGCCTACAGTGACAGGACAAGCTGGGACTACAGTGATAGGGCAAGCTGGGCCTAAATTGACAGGGCAAGCTGGGCCTACAGTGACAGGGCAAGCTGGGCCTAAAGTGACAGGGCAAGCTGGGCCTACTGTGACAGGGCAAGCTGGGACTACAGTGACAGGGCAAGCTGGGCCTACAGTGACAGGACAAGCTGGGCCTACAGTGACAGGGCAAGCTGGGCGTACAGTGACAGGGCAAGCTGAGCGTAAAGTGACAGGGCAAGCTGGGCCTACTGTGACAGGACAAGCTGGGCCTACAGTTAAAGGACAAGCTGGGCCTACAGTGACAGGATAAACTGGGACTACAGTGACAGGGCAAGCTGGGCCTAAAGTGAAAGGGCAAGCTGGGCCTAAAGTGACAGGGAAAGCTGGGCCTACTGTGACAGGGCAAGCTGGGCCTAAAGTGACAGGGCAAGCTGGGCCTACAGTGACAGGACAAGCTGGGCCTACAATGACAGGACAAGCTGGGCCTACAATGACAGGACAAGCTGGGCGTACAGTGACAGGGCAAGCTGAGCCTAAAGTGACAGGACAAGCTGGGCCTACAATGACAGGACAAGCTGGGCCTACACTGACAGGACAAGCTGGGCCTACAGTGACAGGGCAAGCTGAGCGTAAAGTGACAGGGCAAGCTGGGCCTACTGTGACAGGACAAGCTTGGCCTACAGTGACAGGATAAGCTGGGCCTACAGTGACAGGGTAAGCTGGGCCTACAGTGACAGGACAAGCTGGGCCTACTGTGACAGTGCAAGCGGGGCCTACAATGACAGAACAAGCTGGGCCTACAGTGACAGGGCAAGCTGGGCCTAAAGTGACAGGGCAAGCTGGGCCTAAAGAGACAGGGCAAGCTGGGCCTACAGTGACAGGACAAGCTGAGCCTACAGTGACAGGGCAAGCTGGGCCTACAGTGTCAGGACAAGCTGGGCCTACAGTGACAGGACAAGCTGGGCCTACAGTGACAGGGAAAGCTAGGCCTACAATGACAGGACAAGCTGGGCCTACAGTGACAGGGCAAGCTGGGCCTACAATGACAGGACAAGCTGGGCCTACAGTGACAGGACAAGCTGGGCCTACAGTGACAGGACAAGCTGGGCCTACAGTGACAGGACAAGCTGGGCCTACAGTGACAGGACAAGCTGGGCCTACAGTGACAGGGCAAGCTGGGCCTACAGTGACAGGACAAGCTGGGCCTACAGTGACAGGACAAGCTGGGCCTACAGTGACAGGGAAAGCTAGGCCTACAATGACAGGACAAGCTGGGCCTACAGTGACAGGGCAAGCTGGGCCTACAATGACAGGATAAGCTGGGCCTACAGTGACAGGACAAGCTGGGCCTACAGTGACAGGACAAGCTGGGCCTACAGTGACAGGATAAGCTGGGCCTACAGTGACAGGGTAAGCTGGGCCTACAGTGACAGGACAAGCTGGGCATACAGTGACAGTGCAAGCTGGGCCTACAATGACAGGACAAGCTGGGCCTACAGTGACAGGACAAGCTGGGCCTACAGTGACAGGACAAGCTGGGCCTACAGTGACAGGGCAAGCTGGGCCTAAAGTGACAGGGCAAGCTGGGCCTACAGTGACAGGACAAGCTGGGCTTAATGTGACAGGACAAGCTGGGCCTACAGTGACAGGACAAGCTGAGCCTACAGTGACAGGACAAGCTGGGCCTACAGTGACAGGGAAAGCTAGGCCTACAATGACAGGACAAGCTGGGCCTACAGTGACAGGGCAAGCTGGGCCTACAGTGACAGGACAAGCTGGGCCTAAAGTGACAGGGCAAGCTGGGCCTAAAGTGACAGGGCAAGCTGGGCCTAAAGTGACAGGGCAAGCTGGGACTACAGTGTCAGGGCAAGCTGGGCCTAAAGTGACAGGGCAAGCTGGGCCTACTGTGACAGGGCAAGCTGGGCCTACAGTGACAGGACAAGCTGGGCCTACTGTGACACGACAAGCTGGGCCTACTGTGACACGACAAGCTGGGCCTGCTGTGACAGGGCAAGCTGGACATAAAGTGACAGGACAAGCTGGGCCTACAATGACAAGACAAGCTAGGCCTACAGTGACAGGGCAAGCTGGGCTTAAAGTGACAGGGCAAGCTGGGCCTAATGTGACAGGACAAGCTGGGCCTACAGTGACAGGGCAAGCTGGGACTACAGTGACAGAGCAAGCTGGGCCTACAGTGACAGGACAAGCTGGGACTACAGTGACAGGGCAAGCTGGGCCTACAGTGACAGGATAAGCTGGGCCTACTGTGACAGGGCAAGCTGGGCCTACAGTGACAGGGCAAGCTGGGACTACAGTGACAGGGCAAGCTGGGCCTACAGTGACAGGGCAAGCTGGGCCTACTGTGACAGGGCAAGCTGGGACTACAGTGACACGACAAGCTGGGCCTACTTTGACAGGGCAAGCTGGGCATAAAGTGACATGGCAAGCTGGGCCTAAAGTGACAGGACAAGCTAGGCCTACAGTGACAGGAGAAGCTGGGCCTACAATGACAGGACAAGCTGGGCCTACAGTGTCAGGGCAAGCTGAGCCTAAAGTGACAGGGGAAGCTGGGCCTACTGTGACAGGACAAGCTGGGCCTACAGTGACAGGACAAGCTGTGCCTACAGTGACAGGACAAGCTGGGCCTACAGTGACAGGGTAAGCTGGGCCTACAGTGACAGGACAAGCTGGGCCTACTGTGACAGGACAAGCTGGGCTTAAAGTGACAGGACAAGCTGGGCCTACGGTGACAGGACAAGCTGAGCCTACAGTGACAGGGCAAGCTGGGCCTACAATGACAGGACAAGCTGGGCCTACTGTGACAGGGCAAGCTGGGTCTACAGTGACAGGGCAAGCTGGGCCTAATGTGACAGGGCAAGCTGGGCCTACAGTGACAGGACAAGCTGGGCCTACAGTGACAGGACAAGCTGGGCATACAGTGACAGGGCAAGCTGGGCCTACAGTGACAGGGCAAGCTGGGCCTAATGTGACAGGGCAAGCTGGGCCTACAGTGACAGGACAAGCTGGGCCTACAGTGACAGGACAAGCTGGGCCTACAGTGACAGGACAAGCTGGGCCTACAGTGACAGGACAAGCTGGGCCTACAGTGACAGGGCAAGCTGGGCCTACAGTGACAGGACAAGCTGGGCCTACAGTGACAGGACAAGCTGGGCCTACAGTGACAGGGAAAGCTAGGCCTACAATGACAGGACAAGCTGGGCCTACAGTGACAGGGCAAGCTGGGCCTACAATGACAGGACAAGCTGGGCCTACAGTGACAGGACAAGCTGGGCCTACAGTGACAGGACAAGCTGGGCCTACAGTGACAGGATAAGCTGGGCCTACAGTGACAGGGTAAGCTGGGCCTACAGTGACAGGACAAGCTGGGCATACAGTGACAGTGCAAGCTGGGCCTACAATGACAGGACAAGCTGGGCCTACAGTGACAGGACAAGCTGGGCCTACAGTGACAGGGCAAGCTGGGCCTACAGTGACAGGGCAAGCTGGGCCTAAAGTGACAGGGCAAGCTGGGCCTACAGTGACAGGACAAGCTGGGCTTAATGTGACAGGACAAGCTGGGCCTACAGTGACAGGACAAGCTGAGCCTACAGTGACAGGGCAAGCTGGGCCTACAGTGACAGGACAAGCTGGGCCTACAGTGACAGGGAAAGCTAGGCCTACAATGACAGGACAAGCTGGGCCTACAGTGACAGGGCAAGCTGGGCCTACAGTGACAGGACAAGCTGGGCCTACAGTGACAGGACAAGCTGGGCCTAAAGTGACAGGGCAAGCTGGGCCTAAAGTGACAGGGCAAGCTGGGCCTAAAGTGACAGGATAAGCTGGGCCTAAAGTGACAGGGCAAGCTGGGACTACAGTGTCAGGGCAAGCTGGGCCTAAAGTGACAGGGCAAGCTGGGCCTACTGTGACAGGGCAAGCTGGGCCTACAGTGACAGGACAAGCTGGGCCTACTGTGACACGACAAGCTGGGCCTACTGTGACACGACAAGCTGGGCCTGCTGTGACAGGGCAAGCTGGACCTAAAGTGACAGGACAAGCTGGGCCTACAGTGACAGGACAAGCTGGGACTACAATGACAGGACAAGCTGGGCCTACAGTGACAGGGCAAGCTGGGCCTACAGTGACAGGACAAGCTGGGACTACAGTGACAGGACAAGCTGGGACTACAATGACAGGACAAGCTGGGACTACAATGACAGGACAAGCTGGGCCTACAGTGACAGGGCAAGCTGGGCCTACAGTGACAGGACAAGCTGGGACTACAGTGACAGGACAAGCTGGGACTACAATGACAGGACAAGCTGGGCCTACAGTGACAGGGCAAGCTGGGCCTACAGTGACAGGACAAGCTGGGACTACAGTGACAGGACAAGCTGGGACTACAATGACAGGACAAGCTGGGCCTACAGTGACAGGGCAAGCTGGGCCTACAGTGACAGGACAAGCTGGGACTACAGTGACAGGACAAGCTGGGACTACAGTGACATGACAAGCTGGGACTACAGTGACAGGACAAGCTGGGACTACAATGACAGGACAAGCTGGGCCTACAGTGACAGGGCAAGCTGGGCCTACAGTGACAGGACAAGCTGGGACTACAATGACAGGACAAGCTGGGCCTACAGTGACAGGGCAAGCTGGGCCTACAGTGACAGGACAAGCTGGGACTACAGTGACAGGACAAGCTGGGCCTACAGTGACAGGACAAGCTGGGCCTAAAGTGACAGGACAAGCTGGGCCTACAGTTAAAGGACAAGCTGGGCCTACAGTGACAGGGCAAGCTGGGCCTAAAGTGACAGGGCAAGCTGGGCCTACAGTGACAGGGCAAGCTGGGCCTACAGTTAAAGGACAAGCTGGGCCTACAGTGACAGGGCAAGCTGGGCCTAAAGTGACAGGGCAAGCTGGGCCTACAGTGACAGGACAAGCTGGGCCTACAGTGACAGGGCAAGCTGGGCCTACAGTTAAAGGACAAGCTGGGCCTACAGTGACAGGGCAAGCTGGGCCTACAGTGACAGGGCAAGCTGGGCCTACAGTGACAGGGCTAGCTGGGCCTACAGTGACAGGACAAACTTAACCATTCCTATGTTCCAAGTTCTTCATCTTCTAAGTGGCAGCAGCAAAACCCATTTTGTCAAAATCACTTATCCGGCCCACCAGTGAGTTAACACAATCTACAGAATCTCCTCCCTATTTGGTGCCTTAATTTCAAAGCAGAGTTTGGCCTTTTCTCTTTTCATTGCCATCAGGCCAAACTTTAGTGACCCCCCTCTGAGCAATTGTAAAATTGACTTTTAAAAGTAATTCTCACCACGATCCACATTCCATTCTGCATAAAACCCAAACATGTTCACACTCAGACGGAGGTAAGACCCATCCCTACATATAATGAACAATGCCAAATGGGCAATATGAGGCCTCCATCTCCCAACCTGCTCAGCTGCAATGAATCTTCTAGCTGCAGGCAGTTAGGAGTGTAAAGAGAGCTGAAACAAGGATCGAAGAGATCTTTCTTCGACTCCTCTGAATGAGGTACCAGAGCATAACCAACATCCGTGGAATCATACTGCAAATGAGTCACAACTTCAGAGGTGGGGGGAGAAAGTTGAGCAAAACGATTGTTTTTCAAGATCTTTATTCATAGAATCATAGAATCATAGAAATTTACGGCACAGAAGGAGGCCACTTGGCCCATCTTGTCCGCGCCGGCCAACAAAGAGCTATCCACCCTATTCCCACTTTCCAGCACTTGGTCCATAGCCTTGTAGGTTACGGCACTTCAAGTGCATATCCAAGTACTTTTTAAATGTGCGGAGGGTCTCTGCCTCTGGCACCCTTTCAGGCAGTGAGTTCCAGACCCCTCTGGGTGAAAATATTTCTCCTCAACTCCCCTCTAAACCTCCGACCAATTATTTTAAATCTGTGCCCCCTGGTTATTGACCTCTCTGCTAAGGGAAATAGGTCCTTCCTATCCACTCTATCTAGGCCCCTCATAATTTTATACACCTCAATTAAATCTCCCCTCAGCCTCCTCTGTTTCAAAGAAAACAACCCAGCCTATCCAATCTTTCCTCATAGCTAAAATTCCCCAGCCCAGACAACATCCTCGTAAATCTCCTCTGCACCCTCTCTAGTGCAATCAGATCCTCCCTGTAATGTTGTGACCAGAACTGCACGCAGTATTCTAGCTGCGGCCTAACTAGTGTTTTGTACAGTTCAAGCATAACCTCCCTGCTCTTATATTCTATGCCTCGGCTAATAAAGGCAAGTATCCCATATGCCTTCTTAACCACCTTATCTACCTGTCCTGCTGCCTTCAGGGATCTGTGGACATGCACTCCAAGGTCCCTCTGATCCTCTATACTTCTCAATATCCTACCATTCATTGTGTATCCCCTTGCCTTGTTAGCCCTCCCCAAATGCATTACCTCACACTTCTCCAGATTGAATTCCATTTGCCACTGTTCTGCCCACTTGACCAGTCCAGTGATAACTTCCTGCAGTCTGCAGCTTTTTTCTTCATTATCAACCACATTTATTCTTTGTTAATGATGCTTTACAACCCTCCGATAGGTTTAGCATGCAATATATATTCAAGAAGTGTAGCTATATTACTGTTAAAAACTAGATAGGTCCTGGGAGTAAAGTTTAAGACCTCCAGACAAGGGTTGATAAAGTGGTGTGGGCTTAGTAGTGCAAGGGTCACTGCTCATGGGCCCCTGTGCGCACCGGTAGCGCACCAAGCTGTCCTTGCACCATAATGTAAGATCAGATCATTAACATATTTTCACAGCACTCCCAGCACATATCACGTTGGGAGTGTGTAGGGGGCTAAGGGGTGGAAGGGCTGCTAGTCTCAGGTGGATGTAAAAGATCCCATGGCACTATTTCGAAGAAGAGCGGGGGAGTTATCCCCAGTGTCCTGGCCAATATTTATCCCTCAACCAACATCACAGAAACAGATTATCTGGTCATTATCACATCGCTGTTTGTGGGAGCTTGCTGTGCGCAAATTGGCTGCCGCGTTTCCTACATTACAACAGTGACTACACTTCAAAAAGTACTTCATTGGCTGTAAAGCGCTTTGAGACGTCCGGTGGTTGTGAAAGGCGCTATATAAATACAAGTCTTTCTTTCTTCTCTCTTAGTCTTCTTAAAGCTTTACTACCAGTAAACTGCAGTGAGGCCGGATGATAGAATGGAAATGTTTCAAAAATGCAACTTTGAAGGCCTTGTTCCAGGAAATGCTGACCAGTGTGGTACTTTTTAGTGGTGAGAGGCAACGGCTGTTGAAAACAGTGCAAGATCAGTGTGGATGGGAGTGGCAGAAAAGATCAATGCAGTTTCATCTATCCATAGAACATGTGAGTTGGTGCTCACCACGCTTACAGTTCCACGAAATGTTGCCAAGTTTAGTGTCACCACACCTTGAAAATTCTGCCTTACACTGTGTGTTCACAGAGCATCGTTGTAAACTGGAAATCAGTTGTGCCAGGCAGTTTGACTTTGTGTACCATCTTCCTTTGGGCCCTCATTAGTGTCAGCCAGTGGCTCAGTTGGTGGATCTGTTGGTAGCGCTCTCACCTCTGAGTCAGAAGGTTGTGGGTTCATAGTCCCGCTCCAGGGACTTGAGCACAAAAATCCAGACTGACTCTCCCAGTGCAGTACTGAGGGAGCGCTGCACTGTCGGAGGTGCCGTCTTTCAGATGAGACATTAAATTGAGGCCCCATCATGCTCTCCCAGGTGGGCATAAAAGATCCCATGGCACTATTTCGAAGAAGAGCAGGGAATTTATCCCTTGTGTCCTGGCTAATATTTATCCCTCAATCAACATCACTAAAACAGATGATCTGGTTATTATCACATTGCTGTTCGTGGGAGCTTGCTGTGCTCAAATTGGCTGCCGCGTTTCCCACATTACAACAGTGACTACACTTCAAAAGTACTTCATTGGCTGTAAAGCGCTTTGGGACGTCCTGAGGGTGTGAAAGGCGCTATATAAATGCAAGTCTTTCTTCTTTCATTAACACGTAGTGGGTGGTCACCTGGAGGCACAGAAGCCCACAGGCGACAGGAGGTTTCTGTGCTTTTAGGGCCTTAAAAGCAGCAGCAGCATCACACGGGTAGGTATAGTAAAAATCCCATGTGAGAAATAAATCAACTTTGCTATATTTGGCTGTTAGTGGAAGCTTGATTTTAATGTCAATTCTTCTAACTAATTAAGAGTGTTGCAATCCATTATGCCAGCCAGAAGGAAAAATGTGAAGGAATCTGCTTTTTTTCCCATTATGTCAATATGCCTACCCTAGTGAATGCCTTCATGCTGCTCTGCCAGGCTAGGATGGCAGCATTACACCCCAAGCTGGAGTGTGGGCAACCCTGCAGTCCGCCTTGGAGAGAGTTGGCAGGAGGGTAGCACCATGGTGCCAAGCAGTACCATGGATTCAGAGGTTTACAGCGCAGAACGAGGCCATTGTGCCCACTGTGTCTTTGCTCGGGCAATCCAAAACTAACCCTAATGCCCTGCTTCCTCCCATTACCTCTGCATCGTCCTCTGTTTCAATTAGTTGTCCAATTTTCCCAGTAGATGGAGTCACAATGTGGATATGAACAAGAAGGCTGGTTCAGGGATTTGCAGAGGGTGCTGGTTTGGCAGTAAGGCTGCTCTTTTTATTGAAGGTGGCTGGTGTGGTTAGAGAGAGGGAGAACTTTTCCTCAACCGAGGATTCCCCTCTACTGTGGTTGACACGGCCCTTGACCGTGTCCGTTCTATCTCCCGCACTTCTGCCCTCACCCCTGCCCCTCCCTCCCGGAACCACGATAGAGTTCCCCTTGTCCTCACCTTTCACCCCACCAGCCTCCACATTCAACGGATCATCCTCCGCCATTTCCGCCACCTCCAGCGTGATCCCACCACCAAACACATCTTCCCCTCACCTCCCCTTTCAGCATTCCGAAGGGACCGCTCCCCCCGCGATACCCTGGTCCACTCCTCTATCACCCCCAACACCCGTTCCCCTTCTCCCGGCACCTTCCCGTGCAAGCGCAGGAGATGCACGACATGCCCTTATACCTCCCCCTTCCCACTGTCCAGGGCCCCAAACACCCCTTCCAGTACTGAACACAGCCTCCATCGCCAAGTGTAAAAGGCTAATAGCATTCTGCAACTGAAGCTGCAACACCATCTTGAATGCCAAAAACCAAAGATAAACATTTTCTTGGCACAATGATAGTACTCTCGCATCTGAATCAGAAGGTTGTGGGTTCGAGTCCCACTCCAGAGATTTGAGTACATAATCCAGACTGACACGATGGTGCCATCTTTCAGATGAGACATTAAACCAAGGTTCCGTCTGCGGTCCCAGGTAAATGTAAATACTATGGCAACAAGAGCAGGTCAGAGGCTGGGTATTCTGCGGCGAGTGTCTCACTTCCTGACTCCACAAAGCCTTTCCACCATCTACAAGGCACAAGTAAGGAGTGTGATGGAATACTCTCCACTTGCCTGGATGAGTGCAGCTCCAACAACACTCAAGAAGCTCAACACCATCCAAGACAAAGCAGACCGCTTGATTGGCACCCCATCCACCACCTTAAACATTAACTCTCTCCACCACTGGCGTACCGTGGCTGCAGTGTGTACCAGCTACAAGATGCACTGCAACAACTCGTCAAGGCTTCTTCGGCAGCACTTCACAAACCCGCGACCTATTCCACCTAGAAGGACAAGGGCAGCAGGCGCATGGGAACACCACCACCTCCAAGTTCCCCTCCAAGTCACACACCATCCTGACTTAGAAGTATATCGCCGATCCTTCATCGCCGCTGGGTCAAAATCCTGGAACTCCCTCCCTAACAGCTCTGTGGGAGTACCTTCACCACACGGATTGCACCGGTTCAAGAAGGCGGCTCTCCACCACCTTCTCAAGGGCAACTAGGGATGGGCAATAAATGCTGGCCTTGTCAATGACACCCACATCCCAGGAACAAATTTCGAAGAAGAGCAGGGGCGTTATCCCCTGTGTCCCGCCAATATATATCCCTCAACCACCACCACTGAAACAGATTATCTGGTCATTATTTCATTGCTGTTAGTGGGAGCTTGCTGTGTGCAATTTGGCTGCCACATTTCCTACATTACAACAGTAACTACACTTCAAAAGTACTTCATTGGCTGTAAAGCTTTGGGATAGCCTGAGGTCGTGAAAGGCACTATATAAAAGCAAGTCTTACTTTATGAATGGTAAAACCTAAAGTGCATCTGTGGAAGGAGTAGCACCAGGCTTTTAAATAAATAATTATACTGGTGGTGCAGTGGGACACAGGCGTGTAAGTTAGTCTGTGGGTACACTCAATATTCTTTTACTTTAAGTACATAAAAATCTGATGCAGGATCCAAGTATCAAAGGCACTAGATTTAGGGGTAGATTGTAATATTTTGATTCTTGGGCACAATGAATGGAGGGAAGTCAAGCAGTAGGAACACAGGAACAGGTCTAGTCCATTCAGCTCCTCGAGCCAATCGTTAATGTAAATTATGAACAACAGTGGTCCCAGCACTGATCCTTGTGGGCACCGCTTTCTACCCTCCTCCAACCTTCACCCCTGCTCTCTGCTTGCTACTTGTTAGCCAATTTTTTTATCCATTCAGCTATTTGTCCCCTGACTCCACTTGCCTTAATCTTTGTCATGAGCCAACCGTGTGGTATCTTATCGAAGGCCTTTGAAAATCCAAGTACATGACATCTACTACATTACCCTTGTCTACTTTCTATTACCTCTTCAAAGAATTCTATCAGGTTAGTTAAGCGTGACTTAGCCTTTCAGAATCCATGCTGGATATTTTTTTATTATATTTTCTGTCTCTAGATGCTCTTCGGTCACTTCTTTTAGTATAGGTTCCAGTATCTGTCCTATCACTGACATTAAGCTGACTGGCCGAAAGTTCCCAGGTTTGAGTTGAGCTCCAGTTCTTTGTTTGAGCTCGTTCAAACTATTTCTCTTATTTCTGGTGAATAATTAGAACGGAAGAGAAGAATTTTTTAAAAAACTCTTGCGAAGTAAGCACATTTATTTGCTCCATTGAAATTTAAACGGGTTTCCGTGAATTTTCACAGATTTCGTCAAGCTGCGGCTGGGCCAAGTAGGATGTCTTTGCAGGGGCCGTTGTAATATCCAAAGCAAATAACATCAATCTGTCTACAGAGCGGGGTCAAGGGCTGCAACAGGAGCCTGCTTATAACAACATTGTGAATTGCAGAGATATTGCTTCCCGCTGTTACAAATTGATCTGAAAAATGGTTTATAAAGTGGGAGAAAAAAAATCTCTCTCAAATTACCTGCTTTTAAATTGCCTAAGCTGTGAGACCCAATTTCAATAGATATTTGAGTCCCGATTAAACCGTACTCACTGGCTGCCAGTCAGGCGTCCTCACTGGGGAAATATGAGCATGACTCAGGCTTAAGTTCTTTCTCACCTTTTATGAAGAAGCTACTGTGTGGAAGTGCTTTTAATGGACTGTGGAAAGCACTTTGGCAGAGATGAGATGTGTCATGGGATGTGATAAGCAGGAGGCTGATGTCCCTTCAACACTTCTGTATGGTGTTGAGAGCTGGATCCTGATGAAGGGACAGAAGCAGAGGCTGGATGGATTTTTAGACGGGCTCCAGTGGTAGCGCTCTAGCTTCTGGGCGAAAAGGATGAGGCCTGAAATTCCTGGGCCTGAGAGGGTGGAGAGTGGGTGCATCACCCGCAGTCGGGCCGGATATTTGGGGCGGAACCCAGTGTCAGCCGTGGCTCAGTGGGCCGCACCCTCGCCTCTGAGTCAGACGGTTGTGAATTCAAGCCCCACTCCAGAGACTTGAGCACAAACATCTAGGCTGACACTCCCAGTGCAGTGCTGAGGGAGTGCTGCACTGTCGGAGGTGCTGTCTTTCGGATGAGACGTTAAACCGAGGCCCCGTCTGCTCTCTCAGGTGGACGTAAAAATCCCGTGGCGCTATCCCAAAGAAGAGCAGGGTAGTATTTAGCCCTCAACCAACATCCCTAAAACAGATTATTTGGTCATTATCACATTACTGTTTGTGGGAGCTTGCTGTGCGCAAATTGGCTGCTGTGTTTTCCACATTACAACAGTGACTACACTTAAAAAAGTATTTCCCTGGCTGAAAAGCAGTTTGGGATGCCCAGTGTCATGAAAGGCGCTGTATAAATGTAAGTCTTTCTTTCTGCCAGGTTTCCAACTCATTTAAGTTGCACCCTAAATTCCAGTATGTTGGGTCACCGGGGGGGTGGGGGGGGATGCCTATGAGATATAGGGATGCGTTTTGGTCTTCCCTGGCTACCTGGGAATTCACCCATTACGCCCAACAGAAGCTGAGAGCTGGTGTGAATTCTGCTGAGGCCCTCCAAAGGGCCACAGGACTGCAATAGCAAGAAGTAACCGATTCCAAACATGGATCGATTAATTCCCCCCTTTGAATCCCTGTGGGGCTCACAAGGACAGATGCCTCTTGCTCTGCCAGTGGCATGGCTGCTGCTCCGATTTCCCACGCTGCTGTAGAGGGCGGGGGGGGGGAGGGGGGTGGGCGTGGCGGGGTGGGGTACCTGTGAGGTGCCCCTACAGGCATGGGTCGATGTCACGAGTATGGAAATAACTCCGTTCCTGCAATTTGGGACGGGATCTGCATCATTGGATGATGGCAGAGGCGGTTCCAATCTACTGGATTTCTGCTGGCAGGACAGAACTTACGATTCGGCACTTTACATCCTTTCAGACTCAACATTGAGTTCAACAATTTCAGATCATAACCACTGCTCCCATTGTTTCAGACAGCAGCTGTTGGTAATGGTTCTGCTATTGCCATTTACACCTCCTCTAGACCAATCTTATTTCATTACTTGTCCCATTACCACCCCCTTTTGCCTGGCACCATCATCGCTTCTGTCATTTACTCTCTCCTGCCTTCCACCCTATCACAGACCTTCCCTTTTGTTCTTTCCTCCCCTCCCCCCCCCTTTCCCTGCCCCTGCACTTGCTTAAAACCTGTTACACCTCTAACTTTTTTCCAGTTCTGACGAAAGGCCATCGACCTGGAACGTTAACTCTGTTCCTCTCTCCGCAGATGTTGCCTGACCTGCTGAGCATTTACAGCATTTTCTGTTTTTATTTCAGATTTCCAGCATCCGCAGTATTTTGCTTTTGCACACTTCACCCTGTCTAATATACAGCATATGCACTTTGATGCATAAGGATGATGGAGGTCATCAGCAGCACCCTGCACTGTGTGGGGTACCTTGAGATTTTGAGGGTGGGGCACGTTAGTCGGGGTTAGGACGGTTCCAGGTGAATATCCCGAGCTAACTAACCTGCATGGTCACAGTTGTCTCCACATCGGTGATGCACAGAAGACCGAATCGTACATAGGTTGCAGGGTTTGCTGCTCCAGCATCGTCCAGGCGGTTAATCCGCTCTGGCGCATGTGTCCGTTTAGAATTCCGGTAACACCATAAAGCAAATTGGAGGAGAGTTGTGCTCATCCAGGACTGGATGTTGAGCAAGCAGCATGGTGATGAGGTCGAGCTGGGTGTCGTCAGCTTTCATGTGGAACCTGATGATGTCTTTTCGGGATGTTGTCGCCGAGGGGCAGCGTGTAGATGAGAAATAGGAGGGGGAGCCAAGGATATTTCCTTGTGGAACTCCAGAGGTAACAGCGCGGGAATGGGAAAAGAAGCCATTGCAGGTAATTCTCTGGCTACGACTGGATAGGCAGGCAAGGGGCATTCCCGCCCAACTGGACAATGGTGGAGAGGCGTTGGAGGAGGAAGGTGTGGTCAACCGTGTCAAAGACTGCAGTCAGGTTGAGAAGGAGAAAGAGAGACAGTTTACCACTGTCACAGTCACATAGGATGTCATTTGTGCCTTTGATAAGGGCCGTTTCGGTGCTGTGACTGGGCAGAAACCTAATTTGAGGGGTTCAAACACAGAGTTGCAGGAAAGATGGGCATGGATTTAGAAGGTGACAACACGTTCAAGGACTTTGGATAGGAAAGGGAGGTTGGAGATGAGGCGGTAGTTTGAAAGGTCAGAGGGGTCATGGGTGAGTTTTTTGATGAGCGGAGTGATGGCGGCAGATCTGCAGGGGAGACGGACAGTCTATGAGGAGAGGTAACCAGTAACAATATCAGTCCACATAGGGGTCAGTAAGGGAAGCTGGGTGGTCAGGATTTTAGTGGGTAAAGGGTCAAAGGAGCAGGAGGTGGGTCTCATAGATAAGATGAGCTCAAAGAGGGCATGAGGCGAGATAGGAGAGAATCATAGAATCTTAGAATGGTTACAACACGTAAGAAGGCCATTCGGCCCATTGAGCCCGTGCCGGCTCTCTGCAAGAGCACTTCAGCTAGTCCCATTCCCCCGCCCTTTCCCCGTAGCCCTGCAAATATTTTCCTTCAGGTACTTATCCAACTCCCTTTTGAAAGCCGTGATTGAGTCTGCCTCCACCACCCTTTCAGGCAGTGCATTCCAGATCCTAACCACTCGCTGCGTAAAAAAGTTTTTCCTCATGTCGCCTTTGGATCTTCTGCCAATCACCTTAAATCTGTGTCCTCTGGTTCTCGACCCTTCTGCCAATGGGAACAGTTTCTCTCTATCTACTCTGTCCAGACCCCTCACGCTTTTGAACACTTCCATCAAATCTCCTCTTAATCTTCTCTGCTCTAAGGAGAACAACCCCAGCTTCTCTAGTCTATCCACGTAACTGAAGTCCCTGATCCCTGGAATCATTCTCGTAAATCTTTTCTGCACCCTCTCTAAGGCCTTCACATCCTTCCTAAAGTGCGATGCCCAGAATTGGACACAATACTCAGTTGAGGTCGCACCAGTGTTTTATACAGGTTCATCATAACTTCCTTGCTTTTGTACTCTATACCTCTATTTATGAAGCCCTGTATCCCGTAAGCTTTTTTAACTGCTTTCTCAACCTGCCCTGCCACCTTCAACGATTTGTGCACATACACCCCTTGGTCTCTCTGTTCATGCACCCCCTTTAGGACTGTACCCTTTAGTTTATATTTCCTCTCTTCATTCTTTCAACTAAAATGTATCACTTTGTACTTTTCTGTATTAAATTTCATCTGCCACGTGTCCGCCCATTCCACCAGCCTGTCTATGTCTTCTTGAAGTCTATCACTATCCTCTTCACTGTTCACTATACTTCCAAGTTTTGTGTCATCTGCAAATTTTAAAATTGTGCCCTGTACACCCACATCCAAGTCATTAACATATATCAAGAAAAGCAGTGGTCCTCGTACCGACCCCCGGGGAACACCACAGTATACCTTCCTCCAGTCCGAAAAACAACCATTCACCACTACACTCTGTTTCCTGTCACTTAGCCAATTTCATATGAACATACATACGAACATACGAATTAGGAGCAGGAATAGGTCACTCGGCCCCTCGAGCCAGATCCGCCATTCAACAAGATCATGGCTGATCTGATTACTCCACATTCCCGCCTGCCCCCGATAATTTCGTATCCATGCTGCCACTGTCCCTGGGCTTCAAATTTGCTGGCAAGTCTACTCTGTGGCACTTTGTCGAACGCCTTTTGGAAATCCATGTACACCACGTCAACCGCATTGCCCTCTGATGAGGTAACAGCGAGGGTTGATGAGGGCAATGCGGTTGACTCGATCAAGTTGGTTAAACACGATTTGTCTTTAACAAATCCGTGCTGGCTTTCCTTAATTAATCCACACTTCTCCAAGTGACTGTTAATTTTGTCCCTGATTATTGTTTCTAAAAGCTTCCCCACTACCGAGGTTAAACTGACTGGCCTGTAGTTGCTGGGTTTATCTTTACACCCTTTTTTGAACAAGGGTGTAACATTTGCAATTCTTCAGTCCTCTGGCACCACCCCTGTATCTAAGGAGGATTGGAAGATCATGGCCAGTACCTCAGCGATTTCTTCCTTCACTTCCATCAGCATCCTAGGATGTATCCCATCTGGTCCTGGTGACTTATTTACTTTAAGTACAGCCAGCCTTTCTAGTACCTCATCTTTATCAATTTTTATCCCATCCAGAAGCTCCTCTATCTCCTCCTTCACTATGTCTATGGCAGCATCTTCTTCCTTGGTGAAGACAGATGAAAAGTACTCATTTAGCACCTCAGCCATACCTTCTGCCTCCATGCGTAGGTCTCCTTTTTGATCCCTCATCGGCCCCACCCCTCCTTTTACTACCCGTAAACTAGATAAAAAGGTGCGAGTTCAGGGCTAGGGCAGAGGGGAACCTGAGGGGAAGTTTGACTTGGTGGGCTAGGGGACGGGAGGGAAGCAGCACAGGCAGCTGAACAGATGGTCTCAATCTTAGTGACAAAGAAGTCCATGAGCTCCTCGCACTTGTTGGAGGTGAGGGTAGAGGAAGCAGGGGAGAGGGGTTTAAGAAGATGATTTTTAGTGGAGAAGAGAAGCTGGAGGTTATCTTTGCATTCTAGGATAATCTTGGAATAATGAACAGTTTTGGCAGAGGAGAACAGGACCAGATAGTACTTTATGTGGTCCAACCAGATGTTCCCCATCAACATTCAAGTCTGTATCCCTTGGACTTAGGGAGCAGTGATGATGGCAGTACCAGGGTGAGAGA
Organism: Squalus acanthias; assembly: GCA_030390025.1. Lineage (NCBI taxonomy): Eukaryota > Metazoa > Chordata > Chondrichthyes > Squaliformes > Squalidae > Squalus > Squalus acanthias. Next base: position 15,081,384 of record CM059426.1, read on the forward strand.
GAGTAATGGTTTTAGTGGGGACAAGCGCATCAAAGGTGGAGGTGAGGATATGATTGAGCAGATCAGTAGCTGCAGAAATATCATGGTGAATGGAGAGCCAAAGGCTGGAGAGTTGGGGATTTGAAAGTGCAGTTGTAAGTGACTTGGGGGAGAGTTTTTTCCAGGGGCAGGCACAGAAGGAAGTGGGGTTGGGAAGCGGAAGGGGGATGTGAGTGGATAGGAATACTTGGAAGTGATCAGAGATGGCCTTATCTTATCTGTGATTGACACAATAGGAGTAGAGAGGCCACTTGAGATGGTAAGGTCGGGGGGGTGGCTGTGAATATAGGTAGGGAAGTTTATACGGAGGGAGGCATTAAGGGAGGATAGAAGGACAGTGAACTCAGTGGAGAGAGACCATGATGAGTTGAGCTGGAGGTTGAAATCACAGAGGATGGGAAGTCGCTCGGTGCAGAGGCTGAAGGAGGAAAGCAGTGAATATATCTCAGTGAGAAACTTGGGTGGGCGGTAGAGAATTAGGTTTTTAAACAGAGTGGTTGTGTTACTGGACTAGTAATCCAGGAAATGTGAGTTCATATCCTGCCATAGCAGTTTGAGAATTTGAATTCAGTTGAAGAAAATCAGGAAATAAAAAGCTGGTATCAGTAAAAGTAGCCATGAAGCTGTCAATTGACATAAAAACCTAGCTGGTTCACTAATGTCCTTCAGGGAAGGAATCTGCCATCCTTATCCAATCTGACCTCTGGCTTCATGAGTTCGAATCCCACCACGGCAGCTGGGGAATTTAAATTCAATTAAATAAATCTGGATTAAAAGGCTAGTATCAGTAATGGTGACCATGAAACTACCAGATTGTCGTTAAAAACCCATCTGGTTCACTAATGTCCTGCAGGGAAGGAAATCTGCCGTCCCTACCTGGTCTGGCCTGTATGTGACTCCAGACCCCAGCAATGAGGTTGACTCTTAATTACCCTCTGAAATGGCCTAGCAAGCCACTCAGTTGTATTCAAGAAGGCGGCTCACCACCACCTTCTCAAGGGCAATTAGGGATGGGTAATAAATGCTGGCCTTGCCAGTGACGCCCACATCCCGTGAATATATTTTAAAAAACTTGGTTGCAACCTCGGCATCAAATAATTTGATGCTGCAGAAATAGGAGGGTTCTGGATTGACAGTGAAGTTTCTCTTCTTGTTCCAGGCAGCATGGAGCAGGTGTGGTCAGTGAAAGGGAGAACTCCTACTCTTCGCTGGTGAGGTCAACCTTTGTCTTTCTCTCTCTCCCTCCCTCTGAGGCAGTCTTGAGCAATTTGAGACTGGAACAGTCAGACTGTGACAGGGAGACCTCACTTTCTAAGGTTAGTGCCAATTAGTTAGACTGCTAATGTATGAGTGAATTAGCCCATAACGAGAGAGATGTAAAACAGGCTGCCGATCCTCTATCGCCCGCTTCACACTATCAAACAAGTCAAGCTCTACCCCAAACGGGCTGCCAACTCTCTATCACCTGCTTTACGCTATTGCATAAAGTCAAGGTCTACCCCAAAGAGTCTGGAAAGTTTGAATACAGATTTCCGCAGCTAGAAAACACTTTAAAGTATTTTTTTGCAATTCTGCCTACAGACACCTGGACTGCTTCTGGCTGCTTCTCACAGGGTCAGACCAACAGCAGATTTTTGGACTTTCCCACCCATAGTCAGGACTTCTCCAGAGCAGGAATGACATTCCCTATGGGCACACATTTGTACGGCATTATCATGGAAGAGGAAGACGCGAGTAGCAGCAGCACAGAATGGAGCAAAGGAGATGCAGGAAGCAGTTACTCCAAGAGGCATCAGAGCACATGTCATCACTGAAGTCTCCCCTTTTGTGGCACAGTCTTACCTCCTTCTGCCTCAGTTTCCAATAATGGGACATTCCCTCGATCCTCTACCCATCCTACAACATGAGAACACATCAGTCCTCTTTGCCACTGCACGAGTGTGCCTGAGTGAAGATGTCAGCACCAGGTAAGTACATTCTTTCCTGTATGACTCTTGCCTCCATCAATAACAAAGCACCATTCCAGTGCACATTCTATTTTATTTCAGTGATGTAGAAAGTATATACAGACCCTTAATTTTAATATTCCTTGAAATGCTTTGCCAGGCAAAAAGGTTTTACAAAGTGAAATAAAGTTGGTGAATGTAACAAGCAGTCTTTTACTGATAAGGCAGGAAACATGGTTGTGACTGCAGGGGGTAGTGATAGTCAACAGAGATAAACAAACCCCTGAGTATTGTAGAGATCGTGTCTCTGGTGACTTTTCTGAGGTGAGAAGTCAAACCTTTGAAGTTTTGAAATGCAGAATACCACGTAACTCATGAACCATAACCAAGTGGTTTTCTGCCACCTTTTGTAAACTTTAGGAGTGAATGAACAATTTTGGGCTGCGATAAGGACAAACTGAATAATAGCCACACAGGATGTGTGAGTGTAAACGTTTGACAGCTCAAAACAGCTCAGACCGAATATTAAAGGAACATTTCACTATCTCTGAATGAATGATTTAATGCAAAAGACAAGGAAAGCTGTATAAAGCACAGTGGCTGAAGAATATCAGCACTGCAGTCAGAAGAAGGTGGCTTGGCCAGTCATCTCGCCTACGAGGATCAAGCTGCAGTCAGAGGAAGGAGGGGCCTGGCCAGTCTTTGCGCTTACGAGGACCTACAATCAACGCTGGACTGATCATCGGCGGGTGGTTGTATGTATGATTTCCTGTAATATTATTGGTGAACTGCTCGAATAGTGGTTGGGGTTTTGAATCTGTCTTAGGAACAATAAAAGGTTAAAGACAGAACCCGTGTGTCTGGGGTAATTTCTCATAAGTCTCAAGTCCGAACTCTAGAACCTGTTGGACGGGGCGAGGGGTAATTCCGCACCTCTTACAGTGAGTTCCAAAGTGCGCACAATCAACTTGCTCTTTCTCAACACTGTGCTTCCCCTGGGCGCCTACATGTTCTTTTTGTTCATCTTTTGCAGTGTTCCCAAAGATGATTTTTAGTGGAAAAGAGAAGCCGGGGGTTATCTTTGCATTCCAGGATAATCTTGGAATAATGAACAGTTTTGGCCGAGGAGAGCAGGACCAGATAGTACTTTATGTGGTCCAACCAGATTTGGTAATGAGTGGCAAAACCAGTCAGGATCACGCTCTACAAAAGGCTCATTGTGTTAGAGGAGGCACTTTTGTTTATCATTCCTCAAATCTGTAAGTTTCTTATACATTGAATATCAGGCATCACAAATTTTGAAGTATACAGCACATGTAATAGTATTTAAACATATACTTAAATACCGTGGCAACAAGAGCAGGTCAGAGGCTGAGTATTCTGCGGCGAGTGTCTCACCTCCTGACTCCCCAAAGCCTTTCCACCATCTACAAGGCGCAGGATCGGACAAAGTCAACATGGATTTACAAAAGGTAAATCATGCTTGACTAATCTACTGGAATTTTTTGAGGATGTAACTGGTAAAATAGATAAGGGAGAACCAGTGGATGTGGTGTATTTGGACTTTCAGAAGGCTTTTGATAAGGTCCCGCATAAGAGATTAGTGTGTAAAGTTAAGGCACATGGGATTGGGGGCAAGGTATTGACTTGGATAGAGAACTGGTTGGCAGACGGAAAGCAAAGAGTTGTAATAAACGGGTCTTTTTCCGAGTGGCAGGCAGTGACTAGTGGGGTACCGCAGGGATCGGTCCTTGGACCCCAGCTATTCACAATATATATTAATGATCTAGACAAGGGAACTAGATGTAATATCTCCAAGTTTGCAGACGACACAAAACTGGGTGAGCGTGTGTGCTGCGAGGAGGATGCCGAGAAACTCCAGGATGATTTGGACAGGTTGGGTGATTGGGCAGAAGCGTGGCAGATGCAATGTAATGTGGATAAATGCGAGGTTGTCCACTTTGCTGTCAAAAACAGAAAGGCAGATTATTATCTGAATGGCAATAGATTGGGAGAAGGGGAAGTGCAACGAGACCTGGGTGTCCTTGTGCACCAGTCGCTGAAGGTAAGCATGCAGGTGCAGCAGGCGGTTAAGAAGGCAAATGGTATATTGGCCTTCGTAGCGAGAGGGTTTGAGTACAGGAACAAGGATGTCTTGCTGCAGTTGTACAGGGCCTTGGTAAGACCACACCTTGAGTACTGTGTGCAGTTTTGGTCGCCTTATCTGAGGAAGGATGTTCTTGCCATGGAAGGAGTTCAGTGAAGATTCACAAGGCTGATACCTGGGATGGCAGGAATGACGTATGAAGAGAGATTGGGTCGATTGGGCTTATACTCGCTGGAGTTTAGAAGAATGAGAGGGGATCTCATTGAAACTTATAAAATTCTGACAGGACAGGACAAACTAGATGCAGGAAGGATGTTCCCGATGGTCTGGGAGTCCAGAACCAGGAGTCACAGTCTAAGGATAAGGGGTAAGCCATTTAGGACAGAAATGAGGAGGAATTTCTTCACCCAGAGAGTGGTGAACCTGTGGAATTCTCTGCCACAGAAGGCAGTAGAGGCCAATTCATTAAATAGATTCAAGAAGGAGTTGGATATATTTCTTAAGGCTAAAGGGATCAAGGGATATGGGGAGAAAGCAGGGACAGGGTACTGAATTTGGATGATCAGCCATGATCGCATTGAATGGCGGAGCAGGCTAGAGGGGCCGAATGGCCTACTCCTGCTCCTATCTTCTATGATTCTATGATTCTAAGGAGTGTGATGGAATATGCTCCACTTACCTGGATGAGTGCAGCTCCAACAACACTCAAGAAGCTCGACACCATCCAGCCCGCTTGATTGGCATCCCATCCTCCACCTTAAACATTCACTCCCTCCACCACCGGCGTACCGTGGCAGCAGTGTGTACCATCTACAAGATGCACTGCAGCAACTCGTCAAGGCTTCTTCGGCAGCACTTCACAAACCCGCGACCTATTCCACCTAGAAGGACAAGGGCAGCAGGCGCATGGGAACACCACCACCTCCAAGTTCCCCTCCAAGTCACCCACCATCCTGACTTAGAAGTAGATCGCCGATCATTCATCGTCGCTGGATCAAAATCCTGGAACTCCTTCGCTAACAGCACTGTGGGAGTACCTTCACCACACGGACTGCAGCGGTTCAAGAAGGCAGCTCACCACCACCTTCTCGAGGGCAATTAGAGATGGGCAATAAATGCTGGCCTTGCCAGCAACGCCCACATCCCATATATGAATTTAAAAAAAGGCAATACTTACAATCAGACCTAATGATGGTAGGTTGGGGTTTCAAACGTGTTACAGTTCTGAGCTCAGTATCTTCGGTCTTTACAAATTCCAATACCCATTGGGGCAGAAATTCGGGTCTCTATGGGTGAGTACGCAGTGCGTACTCACCCATAGGCCCAACGAAAGTGCCGGTTTCTTGCATGCACTGCGCATGCGCGGAAAACCGGCACTTCCGTTCCCCTGAAGGAAGGGGTTCAGAGGTCGAACGCGCATGCCGAAGGGCGAGCGCGCTCACCTCGCAATTCGGGTTTTTTTACAGGTTCCTCCGTGAGGGTAAGCATGGAGAAGATGCACATTGAAAAAGGAGGCACAAGGCCTTCTTTTAACAAGGTAAGTGTTGATTTTATTAAAATTTAAACATTTTTTTCACAGATTTATCTTTTTTAATTACTTTAAAGAACGGTAAGTTTAGTTTTAGCCCCGTTAAAAAGTGTAATTAATTTTTTCAAAAATTTAAATTTTTGTTTAAAATAGTTAATTAATGTAATTTATAGTTATTTTAAAAATGTGATTTTTAAAACAAATTTAGTTGTAGTTTTAGGGATGTTTTGGGGCCGATCTGTATTCATAGATTTGACAGGTCTTCCTGTCAAATCTATGAATGAAAGATGGTCTGCTGCCATTGGCTCTCCATGGCCCACATGATCCCAGGGGACGCATCGCACTAACTACGCCCCTGGGATACACAAGCCCTGCGCGCCGGCAGTTGGGGGAGGCCCAGGACCGGAATCCCCTGCGGGCCCAGGGCTCAATGGCAGGCGCGGTAGGTAGGTGCGCGCGCGATCCTTGCACCCGCGGGAAGCCAGGGAGCCGAATTTCTGGCCCCAGACCATTTTTATACATTTATCTTACGCTCTGACAATCCACACAATTCTGTATTACGTCTTTATATAAAAGTTAAATTAGAATGCATATAAGGAGAATTTACTTGGCTTATCCAAGTATGGAGTCAGAAGAGATAGGAGAGGTGATGAATGAATACTTTTCATCAGTGTTCACCGAGGAGAGGGGCCATGTTCTTGAGGATGAGAGTGTGATAAAGGTGGATAGGCTGGAGGTGGTAGATGTTCTGAGGGAAGATGTTTTAGCAATTTTGAAGAACCTGAGGGTCGATAAGTCCCCTGGGCCAGATGGGATATATCCTAGGATTCTTTGGGAGGCAAGGGAGGAGATTGCAGAGCCTCTGGCTTTGATCTTTGGGTCCTCACTGTCCACGGGGATGGTGCCAGAGGACTGGAGAGTGGCGACTGTTGTTCCTCTCTTCAAGAAAGGAAATAGGAATGACCCTGGTAATTATAGGCCGGTTAGTCTTACTTCGGTGGTTGGTAAGATAATGGAAAAGGTCCTGAGGGATAGGATTTATGACGATTTGGAAAGGGGCAACTTAATCAGGGATAGTCAACACGGATTCGTGAAGGGTAAGTCTTGCCTAACAAATTTGATTGAATTCTTTGAGGAGGTAACTAAGTGTGTAGATGAAGGTAGAGCAGTTGATGTCGTATACATGGATTTTAGTAAGGCGTTTGATAAGGTTCCCCATGGTCGTCTCATGAAGAAAGTAAGGAGTTGTGGGATAGAGGGAAATTTGGCCGATTGGATAAGTAACTGGCTATCTCATAGAAGGCAGAGGGTGGTGGTGGATGGAACATTTTCGGACTGGAGACCAGTTACCAGCGGTGTGCCACAGGGGTCGGTGCTGGGTCCTCTGCTGTTTGTGATTTTTATCAATGACTTGGAGGAGGGGACTGAAGGGTGGATCAGTAAATTTGCTGATGACACCAAGATTGGTGGAGTAGTGGATGAGGTGGAGGGCAGTTGTAGGCTGCAAAGAGACATTGATAGGATGCAGAGCTGGGCCGAAAAATGGCAGATGGAATTTAACCCTGATAAGTGCGAGGTGATTCATTTTGGTAGGGCAAATTTGAATAAGGATTACAGGGTCAACGGCAGGGTTCTGAGGAACGTGGAGGAGCAGAGGGATCTGGGGGTTCATATCCACAGATCTCTGAAGGTTGCCACTCAAGTGGATAGAGCAGTAAAGAAGGCCTATGGTGTGTTGGCGTTTATTAACAGAGGGTTTGAGTTTAAGAACCGTGAGGTTATGCTGCAACTGTACAGGACCTTGGTGAGACCACATTTGGAATATTGTGTGCAGTTCTGGTCACCTCACTATAGGAAGGACGTGGAAGCATTGGAAAGAGTGCAAAGGAGATTTACCAGGATGCTGCCTGGTTTGGGGGGGAGGTCTTATGAGGAAAGATTGAGGGAGTTGGGGCTTTTCTCTTTAGAGCGGAGGAGGATGAAAGGCGACTTAATAGAGGTTTATAAGATGATGAGGGGGATAGATAGAGTGGATGTTCAGAGACTATTTCCTCGGGTAGAGGCAGCTGTTACAAGGGGGCATAACTATAAGGTGCATGGGGGGAGATATAGAAGGGATGTCCGAGGTAGATTCTTTACTCAGAGAGTGGTTGGGGTGTGGAATGGACTGCCTGCTGTGATAGTGGAGTCGGACACTTTAGGAACTTTCAAGCGGTTATTGGATAAGCACATGGAGCACACCAGAGTGATAGGGAGTGTGATAGCTTGATCTTGGTCTCGGACAATGCTCGGCACAACATCGAGGGCCGAAGGGCCTGTACTGTGCTGTAATGTTCTATGTTCTATGTTCTATGTTCTTATCCCTTATCAATAACTTTAATTTTAATGAGTTATTTTTCTGTAGACCAGTACAACTTTGTTATCTTATTGATAGTTTCATTCATGGAATTGCTACTTCACCAAGTGGAACTTAATTCTAAGTCTGTCTTTGATTCAGTACGATTTTGTACAAGTCAACCCAGATGTTTTCCTTTGTGGAGCAAACTGCTTTCCCTGGATGCTATCAACTGATTAAAGTTCTTTGAAATATGTGAATCAGTCACTGGCATGCACTGGTAATTCTTAGCTCAGTTCAGAGATATTGAGGACTGGATATGACACAATTCATTGCACTGTTAAAATGTATTTTATTCAACGACATCCATTCATGCACAGATTGACCAATTCTGTTAGTAACATAACTTGTAATTAAACAGACATGTTAGGAACCTTGTAGAGAAAACAAATAATTCAGCTAAAATTTACAGGCATTTTTTGTAGCTAATGAAATTCTAATTTTGATTGAAAAAAAATTATTGATTAGCCAGATTACCTAAAATAAAGCTGTAGTTCTGATACTCCATCATAACTTCAGTGGCTGTCCGGTAAAACAGCCCCAATCTCCTCTGCCCGCCAAAAACGTGGCCACTGTCATAGACGAGGTGAAAACTCCTTATGTTGGGAGTTCCCGCTTCCTCTGGATGCCAATACACAAAGTGAGATAAGGCGTACCAGCCACTCTGAAGGGCGGAAACGGCCTGCGTCTTTGGGTCTGCTGTCATCATTTATCTTCCGAGCTGGAGCCTTTGCAAGCTCCAATATTCTGCCAGATTGAGGTGCGTTCACCTCTGTCTGCAGATGAGCATGCAGATGTGCTCGCCGGAAAGCAGAGCATGTCGTGCAGCTTGACCCACGTGGCATCCCTCTTCCTCTTTTTCCTGGTGCATCAGATAGGGAATTCCCACTGGAAAACCCATTGAAGCCAATAATGCTGCTGAGGGCAACAACAAAAAAAAACAATTGGCCAAAGGCTCACGAGAACTTAAGTGCCAGTAAAAATAATTTTAAAGAAAAAATGCAGTTAAAATAGCCTTAAAACTGTTGACTAAATCTTCTTACTTGCTTCTCTAAACAACCCTGCATGCACATTTATATGGGTTATAATTAGAAGCCAGAAAATAATGCATAAAATATTAATACAGTATTTATGTGTAATTATCAGATTTCTTATTATAGAGGCTAATGGTGCATTGCGTGTCTTAGTACAATTTAGATCAGTTTAATAGGGCCCAACACATTGCAGTACAACATAACTATGTACAATTCAGGCAGAGATCAGGGGAAGAAATTGGTATGCACTGTGCCCATTTTTCGGGCATAAAACAGGCACTATGTCCCATGCACAATTCACCCCTGAAGTGCGGCACACGAAATTTGATCGGGCAGTTTTTAAGAAGTTAAGCCCCTTGCATATGCTAATCAGGTGCCTAACTCCTGTTTTAAGACTCTGACCTGAAAGTGGTCAAAAACAAATTCTGGGTTGACAGCAGCCTAACCAGCGGCTTTTAAAGGAACCACTGGAGACCGCCAAAGACATGGTTAAGTATAAACTTTTTATTCACTTCCCTTAATGTGAAGCCAGGAGTAGTAGGAGTGCTCCTCCTGGCTCCACAGCAATACTGCAGGCCACTGCTGGCCCATAATCACCCCTGACCCATTCGCCTTCCCGCCCCCACCCCCACCCCCAGGACCTACCCGACTGCTCCTGCCGGCAGCCAAGCCGCATTGAGACGTCCAATTGGCGCCTGCAGCTCACCGGTTTCATGGTGATAAGGCCAGAGGACCTTGTTTGGGTTATCTTCAGGCTGACGCCTTCAGGCACACATTGCAGTCACGGCACCCATTTCAGGTACTAATCAATTTCTCCCCCATGGGTGAATAATCAGATACAACAACAACAATGACTTGCATTTACATGGCACCTTTAATATTGGAAAACGTCCTAAGGCACTTCCACAGAAGCATAATCAGGCAAGAATTAATACCGAACCAAAGAAGGAGATATTAGGAGGGCTGACTTGCTCAAAGAAGGGGGGATTTAAAGAGTGTCTTAAAGGAGGAGAGAAAGGTGGAGAGACAGAGGTGTTTAGGGAGGGAATTCCAGCACTTGGGGCCCTAGACTGTTAAAGGCATGAAGAGAGTGGGGGATGCGTAGGAGACCAGAGTTGGAGGAACGCAGAGTTCCTGAAGGATTCTAGGGCTGGAGGAGGTTTACAGAGATAGGGAGGGTCAAGAGATAAAGGCATTTGAACACGAGCAGGAGAATTTTAAATTTGAGTTGTCTGGTGAATATTGCAAATTTTCACCAGTTCTTCAGAAACTTGTTCATACCCCTTTATTTCCTCCTCTATAGTTTCAGCTAACAGTCGTATGTTTTGAGCAGTTTCAGTCTTACTTCTTTTGTGAAGTTCCTTTGCATCCTTCACTAAAGAATAGACATCCCACACGATAAGGAGTCCTGCCAGAATTCCTGAAACAGCCTTGAATGTTCTTAATGTGTTTTTGGTCACTGCTGAAGCCACTACAGTAATAGTGCTCATGCTTTTCATCAAAGTCCCAGCTGCACCGACAGCTACCTTTGATGATACATCTTGCGCACGGAATTTAATCCATGATTCAATTGCACAGCGGAGCCGACTGTAACAGTCGGTCATCTTGTTGCTCGCTATTTTATATTGTTCTATGATTTCAAGTACTCTTTTCTGTTTCCTCTTTTGTGTAACAGTATCAGTGACACTGGCTGCTATGTTAGTGGCACCACTAGCTACACCCATCCCAATTCCCACCCCAGTGAGCGCTAATGAGACACCTAACGTGAAAGGGGCAGCAATTAATCCTGCAATGCTTAGAATTCCTCCTACAACACCTACAGAAGATCCTGTGACATTCGCAATGGTGGCACCTTTGTGACGCTTGTCAATAGTATCCGCAATCCCTCGTAGCTCCACAACGTATTCTATCATCTGTTCTTGCCACTTAATGAACACCATTTGAAATTCCTTGACATCCTCAATTTCAATGTTCTTCTCTTTGGCATCTTCCCTGTAAGATTGAAAGCACAATATTTTCCCAATTTATTTTGGCAGGTCACAAACACTTACTGACGTAACACAAACGGTGCACATCAAGCAGAAACACAGCTGCGGCTTCCCTCGTCATTAGGTGTTTCGCAGTTTCAGCCTCGACGACACCACTGTTAGATGTAGGGGGAGGGGTGGCGGCAGCAGCTAATGGCGGCAGCCACTACTCAGTCGTTCTTGCCGGAACCCTTTCTTTCATGTGACGTTTACCAATCCACTCCGATGCCCTCTGCACTATTCGCTCAATTCTTTTTAGCCCGTGAGCAGCTTTTGTCCACTCATCCGGAGCTTCATTTTTGTTTGTGCAGGTTGTAAACATTTACTGATCTTTCCCAGAAAACAGGTATGGGTGCATGCCCAATACATTGCATGAAAATCCAAAATATACGTAACTGATAAACCAGCATTGCTGAAATTAAAACTTGAGAATTAGAAGCACTTCCCTGTGTGTATAATAGAAGGGGGTGCAGGCGGCCAATGCATTCCTCAATGTGTGCTGAAGAGCTGCTGTTGTCAAGCTGTGAATTAAAAACTCAGCCAGTCTGGCAGGTGGTGAATGCAGTTGCTTCCCTAGTAGGATAGAAAGATGGCAAACTGTAGTACCAGCTTACACATCCTTGCTCACAGACTCCTACAGAAATAAGAACACAAGACGTAGGAGCAGGAGTAGGTCATTTGGCCCCTCGAGCCTGCTCCGCCATCCAATAAGATCATGGCTGATCTGATCTTGGCCTCAACTCCACTTCCCTGCCCGCTCCCCATAACCCTTGACTCCCTTACCATTCAAAAATCTGTCTATCTCCACCTTAAATATATTCAATGACCCAGCCTCCACAGCTCTCTGGGGAAGAGAATTCCAAAGATTCACGACCCTCTGAGAGAAGAAATTCCTCCTCATTTCTGATTTAAAAGGGTGCCCCCCTTATTCTGAAATTATGCCCCCTCGTTCTAGATTCCCCCAGGAGGGGAAACATCCTCTCTGCATCTCACCCTGTCAAGCCCCTTCAGAATCTTATATGTTTCAATAAGATCCCCTCTCATTCTTCTAAATTCCAATGAGTATAGGCCCAACCTGCTCAACCTTTCTTCATAAGACAACCCCTTCATCTCAGGAATCAACCTCGTTCTCTGAACTGCCTCCAAACTGCAAACAGGTCACTTGTCTCCATCTCAGTCCTGACTGGTTCAATAATGTCCGTCAAGGAAAGGAACCTGCCACCCCTACCAAGTCTAGCCCACCCATGATTCCACATTATAGCCCCAATACTAACTTGGGGCAGGAATTCAGCAGGTGGATGGATGGCAAGCCCCATGATGTTGTCGTCATGAGATCTGGGCTGCTTTAACTCCCGGGCCTCATTACCATTTGAAGGCCCCAATCACCTCATTACCATTTGACTGTCAACCCCCCCCCCCCCACCCAGTCACCTGCAGAATCAGGCAGGCCACCCACATGAGCCACATCATTTCTGATGCATCTCCTGGCTGCACTTAAAGTGGAGATGTGCCTCTTAAAGCGAGGTTGCATCCCCTGCTTGCATTTTTTACTGAACAACTGTGGAAGACTTGTTGACTGCAGAGTTGAATCACTGGACTGCCCACCGCTTTTCTGATGTCTCCTTGGAGGTTCTGACGGAGGAAGTGAGGGCCAGGAGGGAGGTACTCATCCCCAGCACCAGTTGAAGCATCCCCATCTCCATTGTCAGGCATGCCTTGACTAGGTGGCTAATAGGATGAGTTTCAACAGCATCACCTCCCCAGGACCAGGAGAGAAGTTTAATGATGTCACAAGAGCAGCAAGGGTGAGTGCACCTCTTCACCTCACCACCTCTCTCACCAGCACCTCCCAACACTCCTCTAACCCTCCCCCACCATGCTCAAACTTATTGTCTTCCCTCCATCACATCTTTCAATGTACAATCACAATAGCACACTGAAGGACCTCTCTTGCTGATCCCAAACACACTCATCTCTTCATTTCCTCTTGTCACACCACACACTATCACCATTGTCTTCTCACATACAACCACTTGTGCAACCATCTATTTCCACCGCTCGTTCCTCACTTCACATCACACTTCACATCACACAGTTGTCTTTACAGTGATCAACTCCCCGTCATCATCCCATCTTGCTTCTTCTACGCCTCTCGCCACAGTCACAATAGGAAGAAGCCCCGTTATATCTCCACTGACCTTCTCCACACATACTCACTAACTCTCTCTTTTCCTGCAGGGCAGGACCACGCATAATGCTTGGAAGAGTCCCTGACATCATTACCCTCACAGGCAGAGCATGAAGTTCTGGATATCACTGCCCTAGGCTGGGTCATGAGCATCAGGGAAGGAGCAACAGGTGGCATACCCAAGCAGGGTGTCTAAATTTTATTTGTATCCCTTCATTCATAGAATCATAGAAGATAGGAGCAGGAGTAGGCCATTCGGCCCCTCTAGCCTGCTCCGCCATTCAATGCGATCATGGCTGATCATCCAAATTCAGTGCCCTGTCCCTGCTTTCTCCCCATATCCCTTGATCCCTTTAGCCTTAAGAAATATTTCCAACTCCTTCTTGAATCAAATTTAATTAATTGGCCTCTACTGCCTTCTGTGGCAGAGAATTCCATAGGTTCACCACTCTCTGGGTGAAGAAATTCCTCCTCATTTCTGTCCTAAATGGCTTACCCCTTATCGTTAGACTGTGACCTCTGGTTCTGGACTCCACGACCATCGGGAACATCCTTCCTGCATCTAGTTTGTCCTGTCCTGTCAGAATTTTATAAGTTTCAATGAGATCCCCTCTCATTCTTCTAAACTCCAGTGAGTATAAGCCCAATCGACCCAATCTCTCTTCATACATCATTCCTGCCATCCAACCTACTGCTGAGTGCTAGTGCTGAGTGGGGTGGCCTGGGGATCGGTGTTGGCACCTTTACTGTATCTAATTTAATTAGCAGCTTGGATTGAAAATGTCAGTGAAAGCCAGCCAAAGTCAAATTTAGAAATAAAAACAGAAAATGCTGGAAATACTCAGCAGGTCAGGCAGCATCTGTGGAGAGAGAAACAGAGTTAACGTTTCAGGTCGATGACCCTTCGTCAAAACTGGAAAAAGCAGGAAATGGAACAGATTTTAAGCAAGTGTTGGGGCAGGGAAAGGGGGAGGGGAGGAAAGAACAAAAGGGAAGGTCTGTAATAGGATGTAAGGCAGGAGAGATTAAGAGACATTAAGAGAGATTAAGAGATGGTGCAAGGCAAAAGGAGATGGTAATGGGACAAGTTAAGAAACAAAGGATGGCTCTAGATGAAGTGTAAATGGCAATGGCAGAATGAAAGACAGCTGCCATGTGGGAGACAGAAAAAAAATGGAAAAAAAAGATAGGGGCAGAGGTTATAGTCTGAAATTGTTAAACTCGATGTTGAGTCCAGAAGGCTGCAAAGTGCCTAATCGAAAGATGAGGTGCTGTTCCTCAAACTTACGTTGAGCTTCATTGGAACAATGTAAGAGGCTGAGGACGGAGAGATCAGAGTGGGAGTGGAGCGGAGAATTAAAGTGACAGGCGACCGGAAGCTCGGGGGTCCCCCTTACGGACTGAACGGAGGTGTTCCGCAAAGCGGTCACTCAATCTGCGTTTGGTCTCCCCAATATAGAGGAGACAGCATCGTGAGCAGCGAACACAGTATACTAAATTGCAAGAAGTACAAGTAAATCGCTGTTTCACCTGGAAGGGGTGTTTGGGGCCCTCGACAGTGGGAAGGGTGGAGGTAAAAGGGCAGGTGTTGCATCTCCTGCGCTTGCACGGGGAGGTGCTGGGCGAAGGGGAAGGGGTGTTGGGGGCGATAGAGGAGTGGACCAGGGTGTCGTGGAGGGAGTGATCCCTTCAGAATGCTGAAAGGGGAGGTGAGGGGAAGATGTGTTTGGTGGTGGGATCACCCCTCCAAAGTCAAATTTAGGACTGATTCCAGAAGATTCTTCACATATAGGGTGATCAACTTCTCGATCTGAGCTCTGGGTAGTGTAGTGGAGGAAAATAATCACTAAGATACATGTGTGGTAGAAGACTGTAGATTATTTCTGGATGGATCAACTTAGGTATGTCAAATACCCTTCCTCTTCTGTACTTTTGCTTAAATGCTGTATTTATCTATGGCAGAATCTTTGTTGATTCTCAGTGAGGTTGGCCCGTGTAATATGAACATTAAACACAGGCTAACCTCACTGAGAATCAACAAAGATTGTGCCATAGATAAATACAGCATACCACATGGACTGCAGCGGTTTAAGAAGGCGGCCCACCACCACCTTCTCAAGGGCAAACAGGGATGGGCAATCAATGCTGGCCTTGCCAGCGACGCCCCCATCCCATGAACGAATTTTTAAAAAAAGTTGAACTAATTCACCAGAGTGATGGCATTGAAACAGTTATCGGATGGCTTGAGGGCTACAATGCCATAGAATTGATTTCCAACATTAAGAGCTCTGATCATTAATACCGTCCCAACTAGCATCACAGTTCTACTGCTTGGTGAGCAGGGAGGGGTGTCTCTTCCTGCACTGCTGTAGAGTGTATCCAAATGAGATAATGAAGGCGTTCAATTGAGAAGTCTGTGGAGGTGGGAACAGACTCCACACTCCTGCTCTGTGGACTAGGGGAAGATAAGGAGGGGATAAAACCGGGTACGAGATCAAATAAGGAAAGGGTAGGTAAACGTGATTAGAACGGTTTGCTTGTGCTGAAGGTAAATGCTGACAAGGACTGGTTGGGCTGAATGGCCTGTTTCTATGCTGGAACTTCTATGTATTGGAGAGTTTGATAAAAGAAAAGATGAATAATTAATTGATAATTTACAACAGCTCAATCACACAACTGCTACATAAATATATTCATATACCTGAGCTCCTCTGTATCTTTATCTGTAAAAGGAATTAAACAAAAATAAACAGTTATTAATATCAGAAAAACGCATTCTGCCAGACATAGATTTTCTTGCAGCACAGTAGGAGAGCTAGAGTGTCAGTCTGATGTCTATTTTACATAGAATTACACTAAATTTACAGCACAGAAACAGGTCATTCGGCCCCACAGGTCTATGCTGGTGTTTATGCTCCACACGAGCCTCCTCCCACCCTATTTTATCTAACCCCATCAACATTTCGTTCTATTCCTTTCTCCCTCATGTATGAATCAAGCTTCCCCTGAAATGCATCCGTGCTGTTCGCCTCAATTACTCCTTGTGGCAGCGAGTTTCACATTCTAACCACTCATAGAAACATAGAAACATAGAAGATAGGAGCAGGAGTAGGCCATTCGGCCCCTCGAGCCTGCTCCGCCATTCGAAGAGATCATGGCTGATCATCCAAACTCAGTACCCTGTACCTGCCTTCTCCCCATATCCCTTGATACCTTTAGCTTTAAGAAATATATCTAACTCATTCTTGAATATATTTAATGACTTGGCCTCAACTACCTTCTGTGGTAGAGAATTCCACAGGTTCACCACTCTCTGGGTGAAGAAATTCTTCCTCATTTCTGTCCTAAATGGCTTACCCGTTATCCTTAGATTATGACCCCTGGTTCTGGACTCTCCGACCATCGGGAACATTCTTCCTGCATCTAGTTTGTCCAGACCTGTCAGAATTTTATATGTTTCGATGAGATCTCCTCTCATTCTTCTATACTCCAGCGAGTATAAGACCAATCGACCCAATCTCTCCTCATATGTCATTCCTGCCATCCCAGGTATCAGCCTTGTGAATCTTCGCTGAACTCCTTCCATGGCAAGAACATCCTTCCTCAGATAAGGCGACCAAAACTGCACACAGTACTCAAGGTGTGGTCTCACCAAGGCCCTGTACAACTGCAGCAGGACATCCCTGTTCCTATACTCAAACCCTTTCGCTATGAAGGCCAACATACCATTTGCCTTCTTCACCGCCTGCTGCACCTGCATGCTTACTTTCAGCGACTGGTGCACAAGGACACCCAGGTCTCGTTGCACTTCCCCTTCTCCCAATCTATTGCCATTCAGATAATAGTCTGCCTTTCTGTTTTTGACACCAAAGTGGATAACCTCGCACTTATCACGTTATATTGCATCTGCCACGCTACTGCCCACTCATGCAACCTGTCCAAATCATCCTGGAGTTTCTCGGTATCCTCCTCGCAGCACACACTCCCACCCAGCTTTGTGTCATCTGCAAACTTGGAGATATTACATTTAGTTCCCTTATCTAGATCATTAATGTATATTGTGAATAGCTGGGGTCCAAGGACCGATCCCTGCGGTACCCCACTAGTCACTGCTTGCCACTCGGAAAAAGACCCATTAATTCCTACTCTCTGCTTTCTGTCCACCAACCAGTTCTCTATCCAAGTCAATACCTTGCCCCCAATCCCATGTGCCTTAACTTTACACGCTAATCTCTTATGCGGGACCTTATCGAAAGCCTTTTGAAAGTCCAAATACACCACATCTACTGGTTCTCCCTTATCTATTTTCCCAGTTACATCCTCAAAAAATTCCAGTAGATTAGTCAAGCACGATTTACCTTTTGTAAATCCATGTTGACTTTGTCCGATCCTGTCACTGTTTTTCAAGTGCTCAGCTATTACATCCTTTATAATGGACTCTAGCATTTTCCCCAATACCGATGTCAGGCTTACCGGTCTATAATTCCCCGCTTTCTCTCTACCACCCTTTTTGAATAGTGGGGTAACATTAGCTACCCTCCAATGCATGGGTACAGTTCCAGATTCCATCGAATGTTGGAAGATGATCAGCAATGCATCTACTATTTCTAGGGCCACTTCCTTAAGTACCCTAGGATGTAGATTATCAGGCCCTGGGGATTTATCAGCCTTCAATCCCATCAATTTCCCTAACACCATTTCCCTGCAAATACTGATTTCTTTCAGTTCCTCCCTTTCATCAGACCGTATGTTCTCCAACATCTCTGGGAGGTTATTTGTGTCCTCCTTTGTGAAGACAGAACCAAAATATGCATTTAATTGATCTGCCATTTCTTTGTTCCCCATTATAACTTGCCCCGCTTCTGACTGCAAGGGACCTACACTTGATTTCACTAATCTTTTTCTCTTCACATATCTATAAAAGCTCTTACAGTCAGTTTTTATGTTCCCAGAAAGCTTACTTTCATATTCTATTTTCCCCTTCTTAATTAATCCCTTTGTCCTCCTTTGTTGAATCCTAAACTGCTCCCAATCCTCAGGGCTACCGCTTTTTCTGGCCAATTTATATGCCCTCTCCTTGGATCTTATGCTATCCCTAATTTCCCTTGTTAGCCACGGTTGAGTCACCCTTTTTGTTTTATTCTTATGCCACACTGGGATGAACAAATTCTGTAGTTCATCCATGCAGTCTTTGAATGTTTGCCATTGCCTATCCACCGTCAACCCCTTGAGTGACATTCCCCAATCAATCCTACCCAATTCGCACCTCATACCATCGTAGTTTCCTTTATTTAAATTCAGGACCCTAGTCTCTGAGTCAACGACTTCACTCTCCATCCTAATGAAGAATTCTATCATATTATGATCACTCTGACCCAAGGGGCCTCGTACAACAAGATTGCTAATTAATCCTTTCTCATTGCATAATACCCAGTCTAAGATGGCCTGATCTCTGGTTGGTTCCTCGACATATTGTTCCAGAAAACCATCTCGTAAACATTCTAGGAATTCCTCCTCCACAGTATTTTTACTAATTTGGTTAGCCCAATCTATATGTAAATTAAAGTCACCCATGATGACTACTGTGCCCTTACTGCATGCTTCTCTAATTTCCCTTTTAATGCCGTCCCCAACCTTCGTATTACTGTTTGGAGGTCTATATACCACTTCCACTAACGTTTTCTGCCCCTTGTTATTTCTCAGTTCTACCCATACAGATTCCGCATCATCAGAGCTAATTTCCTTCCTTTCAATTGTGTTAATCCCCTCTTTAACCAGCAATGCTACCCCACCTCCCTTTCTTTTTTGCCTATCTTTCCTAAATATTGAATACCCCTGGATGTTGAGTTCCCAGCCTTGGCCACCCTGGAGCCATGTTTCTGTAATCCCAATCAAATCGTATTCATTTACCTCTATTTGCGCAGCTAATTCATCCACCTTGTTCCGAATGCTCCTTGCATTAAGGCACAAAGCCTTCAGGCTTGTTTTTTTAACGCTCTCAGACCTATATGAATTATTATTTACTGTGACCATGTTTGATTTAAACCGTTAAGCTCTTTGCATTCTACTTTTGTTTTTCTCCTTCCTGTCTTTAGCTTTTATCCTTGTTTCCCTTTCCTCTGTCTCCCTGCTCAGGTTCCCAACCCCCTGCCACTTTAGTTTAAACCCTCCCCAACAGCACTAGCAAACACTCCCCCTAGGACATCGGTCCCAGCCCTGCCCAGGTGCAGACCATCCCGTTTGTACTGTTCCCACCTTCCCCAGAACCGGTTCCAATGTCCAAGGAATTTGAATCCCTCCCCCTTGCACCATTCCTCTAGCCACGTATTCATTTGAAATATCCTCCTATTTCTACTCTGACTAGCACGTGGCACTGGTAGCAATCCTGAGATTACTACCTTTGAGGTCCTCTTTTTTAATTTACCTCCTAACTCCCTATATTCTGCTTTTAGGACCTCATCCCGTTTTTTACCTATATCGTTGATGCCTATGTGCAGCACGACAACTGGCTGTTCGCCCTGCCCCTCCAAAATGTTCTGTAGCCGCTCCGAGACTTCCTTGACCCTTGCACCAGGGAGGCAACACACCATCCTGGAGTCTCGTTTGCGGCCGCAGAAACACCTATCTATTCCCCTTACAATTGAATCCCCTATCACTATAGCTCTTCCACACTTTTTCCTCCCAGCCTGTGCAGCAGAGCCACCCATGGTGCCAGGAAGTTGGCTGGTGCCGCCTTCCCCTGTTAAGTCATCCCCCCCAACAGCATCCAAAGTGGTATATCTGTTTGAGAGGGGGATGGCCACAGGGGACCCCTGCACTACCTGCCTGCACCTGTTACTCTGCCTGGTGGTCACCCATTCACTTCCTGCCTGTACACCCTTTACCTGCGGTGTGACCAACTCGCTAAACGTGTTATCTCCGAGTAAAGAAGTTTCTCCTGAATTCCTTATTGGATTTATTAACCACTACCTTATATTTATGACCTCCAGTTTTGGACTCTTCTCTACAATCACCCTATCAAACCCCATCATAATTTTAAAGGCCTCCATTAAGCCACCCCTCAGTCTTCTCTTTTCTAGAGAAAAGAGCCCAGTCTGTTCAATCTTTCCTGATAGTTATAACCTCTCAGTTCTGGTATCATCCTTGTAAATCTTATTTGCACCTTCGCCAGTACCTCTATATCCTTTTCATAATATAAAGGCCAGAACTGTGCACAGTACTCTTAAGGCCGCGAATCTAATTGAGGAGGCGGGATGGGGGCGGGTCAGCTGGTTTCCGGGTCCCGGTCCTGCTCCCAGCTGCCTCCGCTTTGCAGACGTGATTTTCCCTTGATTGGCCTTGTTAAGCCCACCCTGTGGGCTTCCTGGCCAATTATCAGGAAGCAGGTCTGATGGCGTCAGTTGATGGCATGTCATCAGCCAGTTTCCTTAAAGGGACCACGTCCACATGGAGTTTGACAGTTGTTCTGTCAGTGTTTGACAGCATTGAGGTGCTGCAAACACTGACAATCACTGCACAAAGGTGAACGCTTGCCCCCAGGCTCTCCAATTACTCCCTCCATATGCTCATGGAGGGAGTCACAGCACACAGGGAGGTTTTCTTCCCTTCCAAGGGCAGAAGCGACCTCCCCAGGACACCAACTTACCTTGCACCTCCACCCAACCCTCTCTATCAATTTCCCATCTCACTAGCCACCCCTCACACTCACCCTCATCCTACTGCAAGCATACCAACAAACAACACACAAGGGTGGGCACTTGAGAGGTTTAGCCAATGTCCATGTGAAGTTTCTGGTAATGTGTCGTCATACAGTGAAATCTCCTTTTCAAAAAGTGCCCCTTATTGGACAGATCTGAGCGCACATTGAGAAGTGTCTTACTGAGTTCCAGTGATTGTTCAGTCATAACTCCTCCCCCCCCCCACCCCCAACCCCCAGCCCGCTATAGTGATGTGTGTGCATGGAATGGCTTGGAATTTAAAGGGATGCTTCACGGTGCTGGTGTGCGATGGTGTCAACCTGGCGCATCATGTGGCAGCCAGGCTTTACAGCGTCAAGTGAAGAATATCTGACCATGGTGATGCCATCACTGGCCTCCCGGCCAGCAATTTTGTCGGGGGCTGATGCTCTGTGTCCAGTGCAGCATCAGGTGATGGCGGAGAAGGTTGTTGATGTTGTTGGTGATGTTGGTGTTGGAGCTGATCGGGGAAGGATTCGGAGGACCAAGGTCTGATTGTTTCATTGGCTCCGATGTTGCTGCAATAGATGGCAGCTGCAGGTGAGATGACAGAAGCGATCTGTCAATGGTGAGAGAGGTTCTCCCAGTGAGGTGGCGCTGGACATACAGTTGGATCTAAAAATGTGTAAGCTAAAGAAATCTCCATATGTATTAAAAATGCAGTAACCAACGTTTTCTTTGCCCTGAAACTCACCATCTGCAACATGGCATCCTTGACACCATTTCTGCAGCTGTCAGCTTATCACAAACATCAGAGCAGACTCAAAACATGCCAGGTTGAGCTGGCGTGTTCCCCGAACAGTGGGTAACCCATAGGGGAGAAGGTAAAATTATAAGTAAGCCTCAAAATACTCTTAAATACTGGAAAGTGTGAGGTGATGCACTTTGGCAGGAAAAATCCTAGAGCATTTTATTATCTTAATGGCAAGAAACTGGAGAGTACTGAAGTGCAAAGGGATCTGGGGGTCCTGGTGCACGAAACTCAAAAGGTTAGTATGCAGGTGCAGCAAGTGATTAAGAAGGCAAATGGAATGTTGGCTTTCATTGCTAGGGGGATAGAATATAAAAATAGGGAGGTATTGCTTCAGTTGTACAAGGTATTGGTGAGACCGCACCTGGAATACTGCATACAGTTTTGGTGTCCTTACTTAAGGAAAGACATCCTTGCTCTCGAGGCAGTGCAAAAAAGGTTCACTCGGTTAATCCCGGGGATGAGGGGGTGGTCATATGAGGAGAGGTTGGGTAGATTGGGACTCTACTCATTGGAGTTCAGAAGAATGAGAGGCGATCTTATTGAAACATATAAGATTGTGAAGGGGTTGGATCGGGTGGATGCGGGGAGGATGTTCCCGATGACGGGTGAGACTAGAACTAGGGGACATAGTCTTAGAATAAGGGGCTGCTCTTTCAAAACTGAGATGAGGAGGAACGACTTCACTCAGAGGGTGGTGGGTCCATGGAATATGCTGCCACAAAAAGCTGTAGAAGCTACATCATTAAATAAATTTAAAACAGAAATAGACAGTTTCCTAGAAGTAAAGGGCATTAAGGGTTACGGGGAGCGGGCAGGAATTTGGACATGAGTCTAGGTTCGGATCGGTCATGGCCCTGTGGGTAGTGGAGCGGGCCCAGGGACCGTGTAGCCTGATTCTGCTCCTATTTCGTGTGTGCAATTCTGTTAGATGCAGGAGATGGTTCTGTGATAGTAGATAGTAGATTGGCGGTTAGGATCAGATCAGCCATGATCTTATTGAATGGCGGAGCAGGCTCGAGGGGCCGATTGGCCTACTCCTGCTCCTATTTCTTATGTTCTTATGTTCTTAAATTGGCTCTTAACAAGCCACTTAAGTAGGTGAATTGTCTCCCCTGCCGTTTGGTGTCGGGTCAGTTCTCCGCTGACAGACAGACTCGCGTGAAAGCGGGTTGACAGCGGGTTTCCTACCCGTTGTCAATCTTTGCTATTTTGACAGCGGACCCGCCTCCAAACCCGCCCCCTCAGTGCTATTAAATTCGCGGCCTAAGTGTGGCCTAAATGGTTCTATATAAGTTTAACATAACTTCTCTGCTTATCAATGCTACTTCTCTAGAAATGAACCCCAGTGCTTTGTTTGCATTTTTATGGCCTTGTTGACCTGTGTTGCAAACCTTGTGGGTGCAGCTCCCTAAAGCAATATCTGCACATATGTTGTGTGTCAAAAGGTCAAATTTATCTGCTTCTGCTGGGAAATGAGCCAAGAGTCTGCAAATTTCCATGGGGAGGGGTGACAGCGGTTTATTTTTGAGAGAGCCTCGGAGGTTACGTTATGGGAGGTAATAGCAAGGGGGGCTGCCTAGCAAGCAGTTGCTATAAATGTCAGTGCTGTGAAGAGATTCGCACAGATGGGGAAGCAAGTCAGTACCCTGAAGAAGTTTGTCAATTGACTGCTGCACCGTTTACAATGTACTGTAAGGGCGTGCCTGCAACACACACAAACCTTCTGTTCAACCACTTGCACACTCACATGTTTTCCTACCCCCTTTGTTCATTCTAACAGTGTTACAAGGCCAACCACAGTCAGAGAGTAAAATTGGTCGCAATAAATTTGAGGGGGAAAGCGTCTGGGCCTGAATATTTGACTGGCTTCAGTCTCAGTTATATTCTCCATTACCGTTTTTTTTGTTTGCAAATAATCCCTTCACAAATCTCTAATCTTCCCTGTACATAGAAACATAGAAACATAGAATCTAGGAGCAGGAGTAGGCCATTCGGCCCGTCGAGCCTGCTCCACCATTCAATACGATCATGGCTGATCATCCAAATCCAGTACCCTGTCCCTGCTTTAATCCCCACAGTACACATATCCCACCCTACCCCCGTAACCCCACGTATTTAATTCCCCCTAACATATCCCATCCTATCCCCATAACCCCACATATTTAATCCCCCCCTAACACTAAGGGTCAATTTATCATAGCCAAATCAACCTAACCCGCACATTTTTGGACTGTGGGAGGAAACCGGAGCACCCGGAGGAAACCCACGCAGACACGGGGAGAATGTGCAAACTCCACACAGACAGTCACCCGAGGTCAGATTCGAACCCGGGTCCCTGGCGCTGTGAGGCACCAGTGCTAACCACTATGCCACCGTGTTGCCCACCTCTGGTATTGTACCCTCTTTCCCTGTCGCTCTGATGTTGTCCCCTCCCTCGCTGTCCATCTGGTGTTTTACCCTCCTTCTCGATTATGAAGACGCTTCATTTAGCACTTCTGCCAGATTGTTATCTTCTACTGTGGTCACAACTAGATCTTCTTGTAATGGACCCACCCCTCCTTTAACATTCTTTTTCTGGCTGTATTTAGAATAACCTTACGATTGACCTTGAAACCATCTGCATGTTTTTTTCATACTAGCTCATTGCCTCCTTATTATTTTCACGGTCTCCATTTGTTGCTTTCTATAATCCTTCACCTGACGAAGGAGCAACGCTCCGAAAGCTTGTGATTTCAAATAAAGCTGTTGGACTATAACCTGGTGTTGTTCGACTTCTCACATATAATCCTCCCAGTCTTCATTCTGTCCTTACACCTCTCTCCTTTAATACTGGACCTATCCACCTTCACCAACCATGGTTCCAGCACCATTACACCCACTTCTTGAATACTGCTTCTACCCACTCTCACAGCCCATGGTTCAGTAGTTCTTCCACCCCTCTTGTTTAATACTGGCCCTGCCCACGCTCACAGCCTATGGTTCCATCACCCATCTCCTTCCGGCTGTTTCCTTTTGGCGTGTTACTTTTTGTTACAGTTCACAATACAGTTGAAAATGAGCTGCCGCTGTGAGATATGCACAGGGCTTTGTATGGGCAAGAATGAGGACAACCATGTGGCTCAGGGCTGCGTGGCCATCACCTGTTAAACACATCACTGGGCAACATTGTCCAATTGATGGGTTCCCCAGAACAGTTGATCAGCCAGCTCATCTCAAGCCAGATGTGGAGGACGCTTCATATTTTGAAGAATGAAAGAGGACCCTACAAGGCAAGGTAAATCTTGCTTTTTGGTCAATTCAAATAAAATGTGCAAAATGTTTTACATTACCTATTGTTGGAACCAGTTCCATTATAACAGGAAAAAAAACAGCTGAATTTTGCACACAATAGATATTGATTAATGACTTCAAACGATTTCTTTGAATCTGAGGAAAAAAATGAATGTTAAAAATCAACAAGTTGCATTTACACAGCGCATTTAGCATGAAAAAAATGTCCCCTGGTGCTTCATATAAACACAGTCAGACAATAATGAATCAGGCTGGCTGGCAGGCAGGAAAGCTGGAGAAAAAATTTAAAAGGCTTAAAAACTATTCAAAACTGCAGGACGTCTGTGAAATACAAACTCTGGGTTTCCCGTCCATAACTCCTCCATCCCCCCCTTCCCCCGCCACCGCCCCCCCCCCTCCCCCCGGCTCCAAATGCACATCCCAGAAATATTGGGGCCGAAGTATCAGTTGGAATAGTGACCTCAATGTCAAATCAGGTACGGAAAGCGAAATAAAGAGAGGGAAAGAAAGATTGGATTAAGAGAGAGAGAGATAAGAGATACAGAAAGAAAAAGTAAAAAAAAAAATTATATACATTCTTATATACCAGCAATAAATAAAAGCTGAAGGAATGAGACTCCGCACTTACAATTTTCAGTGCCAGAGAGTTTGTTTGGCAATAATTAAGACTTATCGCGCCGTTAACAGGGTACTAAGACTAGAATAGACACGCCCTAAAAAAAATTTTGGCAAGTTTAGTCCATATCTATGAGGTAAGTACAGCAACTTCACGCCATTCAATACCTTTGATCGGTGAGTCAGATGGCGAGATGCCACCTTCGCGCAGCTTTTGGAGGAGCAGGGCATCTCAGACTGCGACTTACGGATTTCCGCGTTTAACTTTGTATGTGCGGTCGCGGGAAGTTGCTGTCCGATTTGTACATAAGTAACGGTGAGCGCTGCTAGCCTCACTGTTACTTTTGCAGCAAAATCCGGCCAAATTGTTCTACAGATTAGTATAGTTGCATTGCAATTAGAAAGAAGAAAGACTTGTATATCTATAGCACCTTTCATGACCACCGGACGTCTCAAAGCGCTTCACAGCCAATGAAGTACTTTTGGAGTGCAGTCACTGTTGTAATGTGGGAAACGCGCTTAGCAAGCTCCCACAAACAGCAATGTGATAATGACCAGATAAACTGTTTTTGTGATGTTGGTTGAGGGATAAATATTGGCCAGGACACCGGGGATATCTCTGCTGCTCTTCTTCAAAATAGTGCCATGGGATCTTTTGCGTCCACCTGAGAGAGCAGACGGGGCCTCGGTTTAACGTCTCATCCGAAAGACGGCACCTCCGACAGTGCAGCGCTCCCTCAGCACCGCACTGGAGCATCAGCCTTGATTTTTGTGCTCAAGTCCCTGGAGTGGGAGCTTGAACCCACAACCTTCTGACTCAGAGGCGAGTGTGCTACCAACTGAACTACGGCTGGCATTAATTTTGTTGCTGTTATTTCTTTGTGCGCAAGCTCACTGAAAAGTCGCACTCACTATAGGATAGCATACATATTCGTTGTAGTATTAATCAGTTTTTGTCTCTTTAATTGTTTGCAATCCTTTTTGATCTGAATTTAATTGACAGTTATTAGAACTAGACTATAACTACAAACTCTCATTTCCCCACTGATAGCCAAATGCCCTGTACTTACCTCTTCTGAAACAGCAATGACTGCGGATTCACAGTGATCATGCCCTTATTGTTGATCAAGAGCTTGCAGCTGCCTCAATGCACTCTGTGCATACCTGGAGATTTAGCACCGCATTTATATATTTGCAGCTTGTACTGTGAAACTGAAACCCCAATATTTTCAGGAAGCAGACACATTTCGGGTGACACCTAAAAGTTAGGCTAAAACACAGTATTCTCAGCCAAAAGGCAGATCACAGTCTCCTTTAAAATTGCAACAACAACTTGTATTTATATAGCGCCTTTAACGTAGTAAAACATCCCAAGACGCTTCACAGGAGCGATTATCAAACAGAATTGGACACCGAGCCACATAAGGAGATATTAGGGCAGATGAAAGAGGTAGGTTTCAAGGAGCATCTTAAAGAAGGAAAGAGAGGTAGAGAGGTAGTGAGGGAATTCCAGAGCTTAGGGCCTAGGCAACAGAAGGCACGGCCACCAATAGTGGAGCGACTAAAAGCGGGGATGCACAAGAGGCCAGAATTGGAGAAGCAAAGAGATCTCGGAGGGTTGTAAAAAGAAAAGAAAGACTTGCATTTATATAGCGCCTTGCACGACCACCGGACGTCTCAAAGCACATTACAGCCAATGAAGTACTTTTGAAGTGTAGTCACTGTTGTGGGGCTGGAGGAGATTACAGAGACAGGAAATGGCGTGACCGTGGAGGGATTTGCAACCAAGGATGAGAATTTTAAAATCGAGACGTTGCTTAACCGGGAGCCAATGTAGGTCAGTGAGCAGTGGGGAGATGGGCGAACGGGACTTGGTGCGAGTTAGGACACGGGCAGCAGAGTTTTGGAAGACATCAAGTTTACGGAGGGTAGAATGTGGGAGGCCAGCCGGAGTGCATTGGAATAGTCAAGTCTAGAGGTAACAAAGGTATTGCTTAGGATTTCAGTAGCAGGTGAGCTGAGGCAAGGGTGGAGTCGGGCGATGTTAGAGAGGTGGAAATAGGTAGTCTTAGTGATGGCGCGAATATGTGATTGGAAGCTCATCTCGGAGTCAACTACCAAGGTTGCGAACAGCCTGGTTCAGCCTCAGATACTTGCCAGGGAGAGGGATGGAGTTCCGGGAAAGATGGGCATGGATTTGGGAGGCGAGAACACATTCAAGGACTTGGGAGAGGAAAGATAGGTTGGAGATAGGGCAGTAGTTTACAAGGACGGGAGGGTTCAAGGGTTAGTTTTTTTGAGGAGAGGGGTGCTGGTGGCAGATTTGGAGGAGAGGGGGACAGTACCTGAGGAGGGAGAACCGTTAACAATGTCGGCTAACTTGGGATCCACAAAGGGAAGTTGGGTGGTCAGCAGTTTAGTGGAAATAGGGTCAAGGGAACAGGAGGTGGGTCATGCACGAGATGAGCTCGGAGAGGGGAGATCGGACAGAAACTAGACACAGATCAAATATGAATAAAAGTGAAAGTGGAAGAAAAGTGAAAACAATTTTTCAACAAAGTTACACAAATCTGACATGTGCCTTGGTTAAAACATTTTGGATGCAGGTTTGTTTTTTTACTTAGATTTAAAGTTAACTATAATTTATGCAATTATAGATTTTGATGGGTGGTATGTCAACATTTCCTGGCAGATCAACATTTCTTTGAAACCAGACTGCATTTACTGTAACAGGAAATTGTGAGCACAGGGTATTATTTAACAATCAAGAAGGACAGGCAGGCAGGAAGGAAGGGGAGGTGGGGTGGCGATGATAATAAAGATCATGATGCGGAGATGCCGGTGTTGCACTGGGGTGGACAAAAATGAGAAGTCGCACAACACCAGGTTATAGTCCAACAGTTCTATTTGAAATTACGAGTTTTCGGAGCACTGCTCCTTCGTCAGGTACAGTGAGGGAATACAAATCAATTACAAAGTATATATAGACAGAGAACAATGTGTCTGCAGAGATACAATCCGTCAGGGAGGCATTACATCAAAGACACAGCCTGGTTCAGCCTCAGATACTTGCCAGGGAGAGGGATGGTGTCGGTGACTAGGGAACTGAGTTTTTGGCGGGGACCAAAGTCAATGGCTTCGATCTTCCCAATATTTAGTTGCAGGAAATTTCTGCTCATCCAGTACTGGATGTCATAGTCATAGAATCATAGAGTTATACAGCACAGAAAGAGGCCATTCGGCCCATCGTGTCTGCGCCGGCCATCAAGCCCTGTCTATTCTGATCCCATTTTCCAGCACTTGGTCCGTAGCCTTGTATGCTATGGCATTTCAAGTGCTCATCTAAATGCTTCTTGAATGTTGTGAGGGTTCCTGCCTCTACCACCCTTTCAGGCAGTGAGTTCCAGATTCCAACCACCCTCTGGGTGAAAAAGTTTTTCCTCAAATCCCCTCTAAACCTCCTGTCCCTTACCTTGAAACTATGCCCCCTGGCTATTGACCCCTCTACTAAGGGGAAAACGTTCCTTTCTATCTACCCTATCTATGCCCCTCATAATTTTGTACACCTCAATCAGGTCCCCCCTGTCGAAGTTTGACTTCCGATTAAAGACTCTTGTAAACAATATCGTCAAAGAAGGCTTTTTATTATATTTTACTTGCAAGGAGACTGCAACCATAGCCCAATTAGCTATGATGACAGACTGCCGAATCACAGAAAATGGAGTATTCTTATACAGTATAATATCACATGACATGTTGTTTAAGGTAAGCTAAGTTAACAATTAGAAAAAACACATTAGAAATGCCTTACAATGAGACTAGCTAATCTCTATAAAATGGAGTCTATCTATTTTACTTCTCGCACCAAGGCCAAGGCGACTGGTGTGTTTACTTTACTAGCCCTTGGTTATCTCAATATTAAGCCTGTTTTTCTTTTGTGCAGGCAGTCTTTTGCTGACAGCATAGTCTAAGAATTTAAAGTTATTTTCAGAAAAGAACATAACAATGGATTTTTTTCCTTTTCCACACAAGTCAGAGTTGGCCATTTTATTAGTTTAAATTCAAGGACACCATTTTGTCCGAGACAAAAACTGCACTTCCACATTCCCCCCTTTTTTGTCCTTCTAGGACAAAATAGCTCAATTTAACTTTTTCGGTCTTTCTTGTCGGTTCCTGTACCAAATTTGGATTTTGGTCAGGGATGCCAACTTCTTTTCTGTTTTAACCATCCTCGGGATTATACCTGTATTGATGGCTGACCTTATTTAAGATCGTCCTTCTTCTCTGTCTAGTCTCGGTGTTTGGGCGTATGTTCTTGTAGGGGTTTTAGTTGTGTTTTGGTGACTGTGGCGTACTTTTGTGGTTCATTAGTCTGCTGTTCTCTAACTTTTCCTGCAGCTTTTACTAGCCTGCAGTTCAGGTGTCACTATACACCCTCTAAGGAGATAGGGTACAGCAGCCAGCAGCTCATAGAGGAGTTCTAAGTCATGGCCCACACAGTTTATGCCTATCCTGTGGGGTTCTCCTAGGGAACTGCAGCTTATAGAGGAGGACTGATTCATGACCCACACAGTTTATACCTGACCTGTGGGGTTCTCCTAAGCACAAGTGCTTTTACGTGAGCCTCCAGAGTGCGGACCAAGTGATATACAAGGTCGACGTCACCGGCAGTTGAAAGGAGTCCTCTCTCTTTCCCTAGCCTGCAGATCCCATGTGGGTGGAAGAATGTTTACCGAAAGTGGGGAGCATGCAAAAATGTATATATATCTATATGTATATTTTGTCTAGATTGTCTAATCCTCAAAATTGTATGTTATTCAATCGCCTCAGTTCCTCCCCGAAGGGACCATACTTTTCTTCTTCGTCATTTATTTCTTTCTGTATCATTATACTTACTTCAGGTATGACTACCTTGCCTAACCTATCAAATCTTTTAATCATCTTAAACACCTCGATCAGGGTTCACGTTGGTGCGGAAAACGGTAAAACCCATCTGATTGTCAGTATTCAATCGTTTAGTCCGATTCAATGGTCTGTTATTAGTCAAATTCATCAAACTGGTAGTACTGAACCACCAGCTTTCCATGGAACTTCCTGCCTTGTACGTAATAAACTTTTGTATGCAACGACTTTTCCCCACATTAACTCTGTTCCCTTTAGTCTGTCCTAGATCGCGTTCCCAGCATATATCCCCGATTGGTCGGCCCTTTCCCGATGTATTGGTAAGGGCTAGAAAAGGAGGTTCTTTCGTATAATCATACGTCGGCTTGTACCATCCTTTAAAATTTTCTAACGAATATCCTCCCCCCTTAAACTCGTTTCTTAGGCTAGACCACTTTTGTTCCCATATTTTTCCGAAGGTGGATAGGGCGGTATCTTTCTGTTTCGTATGATTTTTATTAATTATCCATTCTGCTATATCTGTGAGGTTCAAGGGTATCGGTCGCAGAGGTATTCCTCTTTTCACATAAGTAGGAATATGGCTACATACCCAACAGGCGTTTATCCCACTTTTTTTGGCATACTTATATGACATATACAAAGAGGTGTTCATATGTAATTCTCGTTTCTTTCGGGGTTCTTTTCCTCTCCCTTGGCAGGCTATACATATCAGTCCGATTAGTAGGTAAAACGTAAATAACAGCTTCATTGTTTAAGTCTTTTCAAATTCAAATTCAACTGTCCTTATCTGATACTTTCTTGCAATGGGATGCGTGGATCCAAGTAGGTCTTTCCTTGACCTTTACAGCTGTATTTGTTGTCAAGAGTACTTGATATGGCCCTTCAAAGCGTGGCTGCAGACCGTTCTTCCTCTTAAAGACCTTTACGTAGACGTCATCTCCTGGTTCCAAGTTATGGCACTTTCCTTCAGCCGGTTCCGTTTGAGCTTCCTTTACCTGTTGGTGAAAGCTGGAAATACATCTAGTTAATGCAATAGTTTAGCATACTTTCATCCATTTTATGAATGTCCATTTGTTTAACCGTAAAGGGTGCTGAGAATGGCAGCCTTTGGGGCCGTCCCATAACAATCTCATGTGGCGACAGTCCAGTTGTCCTGTTAGTTGCTGCTCGCATTACCATTAATGCTAAGGGTAACAGTTCAACCCATTTTAGTCCAGTTTCATTGCAAAGTTTAGAAAGTTTATTCTTCAGCATTCCGTTATATCTTTCTACTAGTCCCGCGGATTGCGGATGATAACTGCAGTGGAAATGCTGATTAATCTGCAAAGCCTTACATAGTTCCTTTATGATCATTCCAGTAAAATGTGATCCGTTGTCGCATGAAAGTTGCATAGGTATTCCAAACCTTGGTATGATTTCTTTTAACAAACACTTTGCAACTGTTACAGCATCATTCTTTTACATGGAAAAGCTTCAACCCATCTTGAAAACATATCTATGATTACCAACACGTATAAGTCCTTCAAAATTTAATTTTTTTTTTTTAGTTATTTTTTTTTTTTAGTTACCCCCCCCCCCACCCTGTGTTGTTTTGCATTTTACGATTCCCTTATCACTTCTATTTGTCTTTTGATGCTTGATATTCGACCTTGCTGGCATTTCTGCTATCTATTCCTGGCTGCATGTTGTCATTTTTTCTTCTAAGAATTAAAACCCATCTTTGAATCTAACAGCTATTTCTTACAATTCCCTTCTTTGAGAAGGAAATAACCCTTATTGACTTCTCACAATCGGCTCTTGACTAATCTAGCTAGTTCTTATTGCTCTCTCTCAACTTGGGCATTAGTTAGTAGGGAGTCTTGAAGATTTCTCCCTTCTAATAGTCCATTCCGGTGTTCCAATTCTGCCCCGCCTGGGGTATCCTCTGTTTCTTCTATCTTTCCTGATGTTACCCCGCCTGGGGTCTCCTCTACATTGCTTCGGATCTTCTCTTTCGGTGCGCTCAATTTGTTAGTGCTGGTTAGTCATGGGCATGAGTACCCAATTGGCTTGTGTATCTTACTACATAGGTTACATATATCAAATACACTATCATTACAAGTTGGAGAACTACCAGAGCGTGTGAAATTGACTTCTAAGTGTGTGCTGATA
This sequence comes from Squalus acanthias, assembly GCA_030390025.1. Classification (NCBI taxonomy): domain Eukaryota; kingdom Metazoa; phylum Chordata; class Chondrichthyes; order Squaliformes; family Squalidae; genus Squalus; species Squalus acanthias. The sequence goes on from CM059426.1 coordinate 15,114,097, forward strand.
TATTAAGCCCAATTATCCCACCAGTGTGAGTTGTCCCCTATGCTGTCAATTTCAATATCTATTCTCGAGTTGTCTTCCTTCAGAACATAAAAAATGCTTTAGGGAGGAGTTCAGTCGCATCATGAGCTCACTGATAACCTTAGACAACAGGGGAATGTCGTATCCGAATTATGCCACATAATTGTGCAGCTCATACTTAAGTACCTCATTTACTGTCAGTTTCACTTGAGCATAGGTTTCGATATTATGTAAAATGTGTTGGTTAACGGGACAGGTCCTGTTAGACCCGTAAAGCATGGTAGTTGCGGTAGTAGTGACACAGGAGGCACTACCAAAACCACCTCATACTGGATTCGCACTGGTTTTTCCCACGCTCTGTTACCTACAAAACACAATTATTACAGTCACAGTTAAATTCAGTCTTACAATTTCAAGCAACATTACAGTTTAACATCTAATCAACAAATCATGGACTTAAAAGATTCTCCAGATCTCTCTTTTACTCGTATCCATCTTGTGGATAATTCTTACTAAACATGATTTCTCCTTGGCCCTCAATTGTCCCAATCCAGATTCCATGTAACTCTCCACTTCAACTTCAATTTCAATCCCTCTAACAGGTACCAGTGTATTTAACTCTATTCTGATTGTTTCATTAATTAGATAGTTTCTCGATGGAGTATGTGTCAATGCTTTAAAAGTTGTTTCACTCTCCTGAGCCACATTAACCATTTCATGTCTTGCTGTTGTCAAGTAACTGAGCATGTCTGAGACCCGTTCTTCAGTGCAAATTCAACATACATTTCCAGATGGTAATCGCTTCATACGTAACAAATCACATTTGCACATCTCAATATCATGCCACATGTGCCCCTCTCAGGCTCCCAGGCATCTTATCAAAAGGTTGTCTTTGTTCATCTTCCTCTGCATGGTCCCGATATCTTGGATAGTGGCCAGGCTATCAAATTCAGTTTTCTTAAAAGTTCATTATAGGCAGGGACACAAATGTCTCCAAGGGAAAGCTATCAATTTACTATTCTTAGCTACACTTTCCTGACTTTCACTAACAAGTTTTTTTTTAATTCCCATTCAGCAGTGTAATTTCTCCTGTTTCTATCTTACACATCCCATTAATTACCATTCATATCTCATTCATGAGCCCTGGAGTAACTTTACTGTCCAGTATAATATTTAAGATTGAAAACATAGATCAAACATTCTCACTAGGTCCAAGTTACTAACACTTTTTATTTATCATTATTTTAGAGGATCTTTTATTTTCCCAAAAGTAACCCCATATATATATATAGTGCCTGAGTCCATTTTGTTATTACAAAATTATCCCAAAATCCACACAGCAGTACTGTTGAACTGATAGGTTTTGTCAATGTTCAATTTCATTTCTATCAATTTATCTTCCATTTCCAATTTCAGAAACAAATGATTTCCAGGCTAGGTGGCTTACACAGTGTTTTAACATTAGAGACAGAAGTGCTGCAATTAGTTTACAAAGTAACTTCCATATAACAAAAGAAAGAAGAGAATCCATTGTGACTCTACTTAGAGCCCAAGGGGTTAATTTATCAAATCATAATTTTCCTTCTGTCACTGTGGGGACATATTAACTTAAAATTAAGAAACTTATATTTAATAATGTCCAATATCTTTAAATTTCATACTAAAGTTGTTGCTCGATGAACTTAATCAGCTGTCAGTGGAAAGGGTTAACTCCTTTGCAGGTTTTTTAAGAAGCTGGAGCGAAACATTATCAGGCGCACGCAATTGCGTCACTTTACGTAAATTTAAAAAAACTTTCCCGATCCAAAAAAGCAGTTGTGTTTTCACACTTTAACTGAACATGAACAGAACAGATAAAACAAAACAAAATAGCACATGCTTGCAGAACTAGTAAATTACATCATATTTCTTATTGTCCTTTCTTCAGATGTCTTTCCAAAATACTATAAATATAAATTAGTTTTTTTCACATTTAAGCAAATCAAATCAAATTCCTTTGGAAGATTTCACCATAGCAACCGCGACTCCAAGGTTAAATCTTAGACCGAAACTTAATCTTTTGTTAAACAAACTTTTTTTTTCTTATTCTTCTCAGTTTTTACACACCAGCTTAACTTAAATTGTAATTCAAATTCGTTTTTTTTTTTTTTCTAATTCTTGGGGCACAATGCTTTCTCTGCAAAGTCTGATATAAAATTCCTGTCTATCCCTGACAGTAAAGGCGAATTTCCTTGTGATTCCTCTGCCAATGGTATGGACCAGAACCCGTTCTGTATCCAAGACTGTAAATATTTATTTCAAAATCTGGTTTCAGACCATTAAATATCTTATTCAATGCGGTCTACACAAATTTACACCAACCAGAATTTCACCGTGCACAATGAAAGTCTGGTTTTTTTAATAGGTTAATTAACCTCAATAATTCCAATTCAATCCAGATCAAAAAAATTTTTTTTAAACTAACCAGTGTCAGTTGGAAAAGAAACCATAGTCACATTTAACAAAGAAACAATTACCATGCCTTGTAAACATTCAAATTAATTTTCTTTCCAGGCACATTGGTAACTGTGACTTCAAGGCTGAAGCTTATACCTCTTGTAAAACAATTAACAAACTTAAACCAACAACGCTTGAGTATCATTCAAGACAAGTCTTCAAAGAGTTAAAAACAGCTTTTAGCTCTCTGTACAAAAGTGTGGGTGGAGCTAAAACATAAACAAAATGATTAACACCCTTTTTTTTTAGGCAGAATTTTTTTCAGGGACAAAATAATACTGTAACTTAACAAACTTAAACATTCACACAATCAGGAATCTTTTACACTTTTCATTCACACTTTCACACAACTGAAATTCCAGTATTCCTTTTAAGATTCCTTTCACTCAACAAATCTCATATATATAGGCACTCTCCTTCTAAATCGTGTAAGTTTTACCCTTTACCGCCTTATGATTATTTCTGACCATCCAATAATATTACAAGACAATAACAAGAACTAACAACAATCAAGACAATTATAAGTAATGCAAAAAACCAAATAGGCAAACAAATCAAATAATTAAACATTTAACCTTATACTTTAAACTAAACAAGTAGTCAATTCTCAGTTTTGCATTGTTCTTCATTACAAACTGAGTCCTTAACATTTAACTTATACTCTATACTCTGCCGTGAGATTCTCAATAGTCATTTACTGATTTTGTGATAGTCAATTTACTGATTTTTTTTTGATAGTCAATTTTCAGTTATTTTTTTTTCCTCACGGCTCAAGGGTCCCACCCTTGATACTGCAGTTTTATCTCCTGGTACCTTTTATCTCCTGGTACCTTTTATCTCCTGGTACCTTTTATTTCCTGGTACCTTTTTTTTCTCCTGGTACCTTTTATTTCCTGGTACCTTTTTTTTCTCCTGGTACCTTTTATCCTGCAGCTTTCGCTGCTCAAGGGCAAGGGACCCACCCTTGAGACTGCAGTTTTAATCCGGGATACAACCCTGTCGACTTTTTCCCTTGCCTTCTTTGCCCAACAGTTTTTTTTTAAATTTCCTTCCCTTTTTTTTTCCAATTTACTGATTTTTTTTTTTCCAATTTGTCTAAATCAAAAGCTACAAGATTCAACTCAAATCTAAACAAAAGTCTTAACAATCGCAGTGTACCTGTCAGAAGAAACAGACATACATCATTCAGGATCTAATGAGAAATCCCTTTTTTTTTGTGATAAAAAATCACTGTGGCCATAGGATTTGTCACTAGAAATTCATGATGCCTTGTCCGTGACTTACCGAAAGATAGCAAGCGATCTCGGTGGAACCTCCAAGAAACTGTCGAAGTTTGACTTCCGATTAAAGACTCTTGTAAACAATATCGTCAAAGAAGGCTTTTTATTATATTTTACTTGCAAGGAGACTGCAACCATAGCCCAATTAGCTATGATGACAGACTGCCGAATCACAGAAAATGGAGTATTCTTATACAGTATAATATCACATGACATGTTGTTTAAGGTAAGCTAAGTTAACAATTAGAAAAAACACATTAGAAATGCCTTACAATGAGACTAGCTAATCTCTATAAAATGGAGTCTATCTATTTTACTTCTCGCACCAAGGCCAAGGCGACTGGTGTGTTTACTTTACTAGCCCTTGGTTATCTCAATATTAAGCCTGTTTTTCTTTTGTGCAGGCAGTCTTTTGCTGACAGCATAGTCTAAGAATTTAAAGTTATTTTCAGAAAAGAACATAACAATGGATTTTTTTCCTTTTCCACACAAGTCAGAGTTGGCCATTTTATTAGTTTAAATTCAAGGACACCATTTTGTCCGAGACAAAAACTGCACTTCCACACCCCTCAGCCTTCTCTGCTCTAAGGAAAACAACCCCAGCCTGTCCAGTCCCTCTTCATAGCTGAAGTGCTCCAGCCCATGTAACATCCTGGTGAATCTCCTCTGCACCCTCTCCAATGCAATCACATCCTTCCTATAGTGTGGCGACCAGAACTGCACAGAGTATTCCAGCTGTGCCCTAACTAGCGTTTTGTACAGCTCCATCATAACCTCCCTGCTCTTATATTCTATGCCTCGGCTAATGAAGGCAAGTATCCCATATGCCTTCTTAACCACCTTATCTACCTGTCCTGCTGCCTTCAGGGATCTATGCACATGCACACCAAGGTCCCTCTGATGCTTTGTCCTTCCTAGGGTCCTACCATTCATTTTGTATTCCCTTTCCTTGTTAGTCCTCCCAAAATGCATCACCTCAAACTTTTCAGGGTTAAATTCCATTTGCCACTGTTCTGCCCATCTGACCAATCCGTCTATAACATTAATAGGAGTGGTATATAGGCCTCCAAATAGTAAAATAGAGGTTGGGGAGGGCATCACGAGGGAAATTAGAGAAGCGTGCAATAAGAGCACAGCTGTCATCATAGGTGACTTTAACTTACATATAGATTGGACTAGCCTAATCAGTAAAAATAATGAGGAGGAGGAATTCCTTGAGTGTTTAAGGGATGGTTATCTGGATCAATATGTCGAGGAACCAACTCGGGAACAGGCTATATTGGACTGGGTACTGTGCAATGAGAAGGGACTAATTAGTAATCTTGTTGTACGGGGACCCTTGGGTCAGAGCGATCATAACATGATCGATTTCTCACTCGAAATGGAGAGCGAAGAAATTGACTCAGAGACTAAGGTCCTGAATTTAAACAAGGGGAATTATGATGCCATTAGACGGGAACTGAGTAGGTCTGATTGGACAACGTTCCTGGGAGGACTGGAGGTAGATAAACAATGGCAAGCATTTAAAGATAGAATGACAAAATTGCAAAAATTGTTTATACCAATCTGGCATAAAAGGAAATCTAAAAAGGTGACTCAACCGTGGATAACAGGGGAAATTAGAGACAGCATAAAATCCAAAGATAGGGCGTATAAAATAGCCAAAAAAAGCGCCAGAGCGGAAGATTGGGAACAGTTTAAGATAGAGCAAAGGAGGACAAAGGGCTTAATCAAGAGGGGCAAAATAGCTTACGAAAGCAAGCTGGCGGAAAATATAAAAACTAACTCCAAAAGCTTTTATAAGTACATCAAGAGGAAAAGACTGGTGAAAACCAAAGTTGGTCCATTGCAGTCAGATACGGGGGAATATATAACGGGAAATAAGGAAATGGCAGACCAACTAAATGCATACTTTGGGTCAGTCTTTACGAAGGAAGACACAAAAAACCTCCCTGGGATATCGGGAAAAATAGGGACATTGGCAAAGGAGGAACTGACGCAAATCAATATCTCTAAGGATATGGTGTTAAGGAAGCTAAAGGGATTGAAGGCGGACAAATCCCCAGGGCCTGATAACATGCATCCTAGGGTACTGAAGGAGGTGGCCCTAGAGATAGCGGATGCACTAAGTATGATTTTTCAGAATTCATTAGACTCGGGAACAGTGCCCATGGATTGGAGGGTAGCTAACGTTACCCCACTATTCAAAAAGGTGGGTAGGGAAAAAGCAGGTAATTACAGACCTGTAAGCCTTACATCAGTTATGGGTAAAATGCTGGAGTCCATCATTAAGGATGAAATAGCGGAGCACTTAGCAAATGGGGACAGGATAGGACAGAGTCAACATGGATTTACAAAGGGTAAATCGTGCTTGACTAATCTATTGGAATTTTTTGAGGGAGTAACTGGTAAAATAGATGGGGGAGAGCCAGTAGATGTGGTGTACCTGGACTTCCAAAAGGCCTTCGATAAGGTCCCACATAAAAGATTAGCATGGAAAATTGAAGCTCATGGGATAAAGGGGAAAGTATTGACGTGGATAGAGAACTGGCTGTCAGATAGAAAACAGAGAGTTGGAATAAACGGCTCATTTTCTGAATGGCAGGCAGTAACAAGTGGGGTACCGCAGGGATCTGTCCTGGGTCCCCAGCTGTTCACAATTTACATTAATGACCTGGATCAGGGAGTCGGATGCAGCATTTCCAAATTTGCAGACGACACTAAACTAGGAGGGGGGGTGGGCTCAGAGGAGGAGACCAAGAAGCTCCAGAGCGATTTGGACAGACTGGGTGATTGGGCGGATAAATGGCAGATGCACTATAATGTGGACAAGTGCGAAGTTATCCACCTTGGGTGCAGGAACGGGAGGGCAAATTATTATTTAAATGGCAATAAATTGGGAGAGGGGGAAGTACAGAGAGACCTGGGTGTTCTTGTACACCAGTCACTGAAGGCGAGCATGCAGGTGCAACAGGCAGTCAAGAAGGCAAACGGTATGCTGGCCTTCATAGCAAAAGGGTTGGAATACAGGAACAGGGATACCTTGCTGCAGCTGTACAGGGCACTGGTGAGACCACACCTCGAGTACTGTGTACAGTTTTGGTCGCCTCATCTGAGGAAAGATGTTCTTGCCATGGAGGGGGTGCAGCGGCGATTCACCAGGCTGATACCAGGAATGGCGGGATTGACCTATGAGGAGAGACTATGTAGTTTAGGGATGTACACACTGGAGTTTAGAAGATTGAGAGGGGACCTCATAGAAGTGTATAAAATTCTGACAGGTCTAGACAGACTAGATGCAGAAGGAATGTTTCCCTTGGCGGGTGAGAACAGAACTAGAGGACATAATTTAAGGATAAGGGCTAAACCATTTAGGACAGAAATGAGGGGGAATTTCTTCACTCAGAGGGTGGTGAACCTGTGGAACTCATTGCCACAGAGGGCAGTGTACGCCAGCTCATTAAATATATTTAAGAGGGAATTAGATATATTTCTACAGGCAAAAGGGGTTAAGGGTTACGGAGAGAAGGCGGGGACGGGATACTGAATTGGAGGATCAGCCATGATCTCATTAAATGGCGGAGCAGGCTCGAAGGGCCGGATGGCCTACTCCTGCTCCTATCTTCTATGTATCTATGTATCTATATCGTCCTGTAGCCTGAGGCTTCCCTCCTCGCTATTTACCACTCCACCAATTTTCGTTTCATCTGCGAACTTACTGATCATACCTCCTACATTCATATCTAAATCATTAATGGACACTACAAACAGCAAAGGACCCAGCACCAATCCCTGCGGCACACCACTGGACACAGGCTTCCAGTCACAAAAACAACCTTCGACCATCACCCTCTGCCTCCTGCCACTAAGCCAATTTTGGATCCAATATGCCAAATTGCCCTGGATCCCATGGGCTCTTACCTTCTTGACCAGTCTCCCATGCGGGACTTTGTCAAAAGCCTTACTGAAGTCCATGCACTACCCTCATCCACACACCTAGTCACCCCCTTGAAAAATTCAATCAAATTGGTTAGACATGATCTCCCCCTGACAAAGCCATACTGACTATCCTTGATTAATCCTTGCCTCTCCAAGTGGAGACTAATTCTGTCCCTCAGAATTTTTTCCAATAATTTCCCTACCACTGATGTTAGGCTCACTGGCCTGTAATTCCCTGGTTTATCCCTACTACCCTTCTTGAATAATGGTACTACGTTAGCTGTCCTCCAGTCCTCTGGCACCTTCACCTGAGGAAGGAGCAATCGATAGCTCCGAAAGCTTGTGATTTCAAATAAAACTGTTGGACTATAACCTGGTGTTGTGCGACCTCTCAGTTTTGTCCACCCCAGTCCAACACCGGCATCTCCGCATCATGACCTTCCCTGTGGCCAGAGAGGTTCTGAAAATTTGTGTCAGAACCCCTGCAATTTCCTCCCTTGCCTCACATAGCAGCCTGGGATACATATCGTCTGGGCCTTGGGATTTATTCACTTTTAAGCCCGCTAAAACCGCTAGTACCTCCTCCCTCTCAATACTAATTTGTACAAGTATATCACAATCCCCCTGCCTGAAATCTATGCCTACATCGTCCTTCTCCATAGTGAACACAGATGCAAAATATTCATTTATAACCCCACCTACATCTTCCGGCTCTACACACAGATTGCCACTTTGGTCCCTAATGGGCCCTACTCTTTCCCTGGTTATCCTCTTGCCCTTAATATACTTATAAAACACCTTGGGATTTTCCTTCATTTTGCCCGCCAGTGTTTTTTCATGCCCCCTCTTCGCTCTCCTAATTTCTTTTTTAAGTACCCCCCTGCACTTTCTATACTCCTCTAGGGCTTCCATTGTTTTTAGTCCTTTGTATCTGCTAAAGGTCTCCCTTTTTTTCCTAATCCATTCTTGTATATCCCTTGACATCCAGGGTTCCCTGGACTTGTTGGTCCCACCCTTGACCTTTACGGGAACATGGTGGCGCTGTACTCTCTCTATTTCCTTTCTGAATGACTCCCACTGCTCTGATGTGGATTTTCCTACAAGTAGCTGATCCCAGTCCACTTTGGCCAGATCCTGCCTTATCATATTAAAATCGGCTTTCTCCCAATTTAGAACCTTTATTCCAGTCCATCTTTGTCCTTTTCCATGACTACCTTAAATCTCATCGAATTATGGTCACTGTCACCAAAATGCTCTCCTACTAACACTTCTACCACTTGCCCGGACTAGCAGTCTGACAATTTAGAGAGCATGGAGGGGTCGAGAGAAGAAGTGGTGATGCAGAGCTGGGTGTCGTCAGCGTACATGTGGAAACTGATCTAAAGATACAAAATGCTGGAATTACTCAGCAGTTCAGGCAGCATCTGTGGAGAGAGAAACAGAGTTAACGTTTCAGGTCGATGACCTTTCGTCAGAACTGGAAACTGATGCTGTGTTTTCGGATGATGATGCCGAGGGGCAGCAGGTAGATGAGAAATAGGAGGGGGCCAAGGATAGATCCTTGGGGGACACCAGAGGTAATGGTGCAGGAGCGGAAAGGGAAGCCATTGCAGGAGATTCCTTGGCTATGACTGGATAGCTAACAATGGAACCAGGCGAGTGTAGTCCTACCCAGCTGGACGACGGTGGAGAAGTGTTGGAGGAGGATGGTATGGTCAACCGTGTCAAAGGCTGCAGACAGGTTGAGAAGGATGAGGAGGGAGAGTTTACCTTTGAAGGACATGAAACAGTTAGCCTCAATGAACAGAGGGAATGAGTTACCTGAAACCCTGATTCGTAATCAGTTTGGAGAACATCAACAACTGGACAGTGCCACAAGTTAACTGCAATTATGAACAACGACCAGTTCCTGACCAGAATGGAAGGAGCACTAACACCTGAACAATGTTATGAGCTAAGCGCCCATCACCGTAAGGGAAATCACATTATCTTTCTGCTGTGTGAACAGCAGGGGAGGAGATAAGGAGTTGTTGTCTCTGACCTTGCAGTTCTGCATAGCTCAGGAGATTGGAAGAATAAGATAACGAGATGTGAAGACCCAGCATTCCAGCCGGCTGGCAACTGAATCTACGCCTGGGACCCAGGTGTGTGTGATAGCAGGACTGGGACCCAGGTGTGTGTGATAGCAGGACTGGGACCCAGGTGTGTGTGATAGCAGGACTGGGACCCAGGTGTGTGTGATAGCAGGACTGGGACCCAGGTGTGTGTGATAGCAGGACTGGGACCCAGGTGTGTGTGATAGCAGGACTGGGACACTATAAGAAAGGACAACATCGGAGCGTGGGCACTGCAGTCAGGTGAAGAAGGAAGGAGCTCGGTCATCTCTGGATCCAGGTCTACAATCAACACTGGTAACGATCAGCCGTGTGGGTGATTGTAAGTTTCAGTCAAATCATAAAGGGGTTTGTACTTGTTTGTAATAATTAAGTTTCAGTCAAATCAATCATAAAAGGGGTTTGTACTGTGGTTTTGTTGGTTTAATAAACTAACGAATCTAAGGTTGAGCCAAAACCTGTTTGTCGCGTGTATTCTGTTCTTGTAATTCTAGGGTCCAAGAACAGTGTAAGGAGGGAGGGAACGGAACCACTTACACCTTTGTCACAGTCACAAAGGATTTCCTTTGTGACTTTGACAAGGGCTGTTTTTGGTAGTGTGGCAGAGGCGGAAAGCTGATGGGAAGGATTCAAACATGGAGTTACGGGAAAGATGGGCACGGATTTGGGAGGCGACAACACGTTCAAGGACTTGGGAGAGGAAAGATAGGTTGGAGATAGGGCGGTAGTTTGCAAGGACGGGAGGGTTCAAGGGTTAGTTTTTTTGAGGAGAGGGGTGCTGGTGGCAGATTTGGAGGAGAGGGGGACAGTACCTGAGGAGTGAGAACCATTAACAATGTCGGCTAACTTGGGATCCACAAAGGGAAGTTGGGTGGTCAGCAGTTTAGTGGAAATAGGGTCAAGGGAACAGGAGGTGGGTCATGGACGAGATGAGCTCGGAGAGGGGAGATCGGTCAGAAACTAGACACAGATCAAATATGAATAAAAGTGAAAGTGAAAGAAAAGTGAAAACAATTTTTCAACAAAGTTACACATAAACTGACACGTGCCTTGGTTAAAACATTTTGGATGCAGGTTTGTTTTTTTACTTAGATTTATAAGTTAACTATAATTTATGCCAATTATAGATTTTGATGGGTGGTACGTCCTAGGGTCTTGAGGGAAGTGGCAGTAGGGATTGTGGATGCTTTGGTAATAATTTTCCAAAATTCCCTGGACTCGGCAAAGGTCCCGGCAGATTGGAAAACTGCTAATGTAACACCCTTATTTAAAAAGGGTAGTAGGCAGAAGGCTGGAAATTATAGACCAGTTAGCCTAACATCTGTGGTGGGTAAAATTTTGGAGTCTATTATTAAGGAGACAGTAACGGAACATTTAGATAAACATAATTTAATAGGACAAAGTCAGCATGGCTTTATGAAGGGGAAGTCATGTCTGACAAATTTGCTTGAGTTCTTTGAGGACATAACGTATAGGGTGGATAAAGGGGAACCAGTGGACATAGTGTATTTAGACTTCCAGAAGGCATTCGACAAGGTGCCACAGAAAAGATTATTGCTCAAGATAAAAAATCACTGGATTGGGGGTAATATTCTGGCATGGGTGGAGGATTGGTTATCTAACAGGAAGCAGAGAGTTGGGATAAATGGTTCATTCTCGGACTGGCAACCAGTAGCCAGTGGTGTTCCGCAGGGGTCGGTGCTGGGTCCCCAACTCTTTACAATCTATATTAACGATTTGGAGGAGGGGACCGAGTGTAACATATCAAAGTTTGCAGATGATACAAAGATGGGAGGGAAAGTAGAAAGTGAGGAGGACATAAAAAACCTACAAGGGGATGTAGACAGGCTGGGTGAGTGGGCGGAGATTTGGCAGATGCAATACAATATTGGAAAATGTGAGGTTATGCACTTTGGCAGGAAAAATCAGAGAGCAAGTTATTATCTTAATGGCGAGAAACTGGAAAGTACTACAGTACAAAGGGATCTGGGGGTCCTAGTGCAAGAAAATCAAAAAGTTAGTATGCAGGTGCAGCAGGTGATCAAGAAGGCCAACGGAATGTTGGCTTTTATTGCTAGGGGGATAGATTATAAAAACAGGGAGGTATTGCTGCAGTTATATAAGGTATTGGTGAGACCGCACCTGGAATACTGCATACAGTTTTGGTGTCCATACTTAAGAAAAGACATACTTGCTCTCGAGGCAGTACAAAGAAGGTTCACTCGGTTAATCCCGGGGATGAGGGGGTGGACATATGAGGAGAGGTTGAGTAGATTGGGACTCTACTCATTGGAGTTCAGAAGAATGAGAGGCGATCTTATTGAAACATATAAGATTGTGAAGGGGCTTGATCAGGTGGATGCGGTAAGGATGTTCCCAAGGATGGGTGAAACTAGAACTAGGGGGCATAATCTTAGAATAAGGGGCTGCTCTTTCAAAACTGAGATGAGGAGAAACTTCTTCACTCAGAGGGTAGTAGGTCTGTGGAATTTGCTGCCCCAGGAAGCTGTGGAAGCTACATCATTAAATAAATTTCAAACAGAAATAGACAGTTTCCTAGAAGTAAAGGGAATTAGGGGTTACGGGGAGCGGGCAGGAAATTGGACATGAGGCTGAGTTCGGATCGGTCAAGGCCCTGTGGGCGGTGGAGCGAGCCCAGGGGCTGAGTGGCCGGGTCCTGCTCCTACTTCTTGTGTTCTTTAGATTTGAGGTTAGAATCAGATCAGCCATGATCTTATTGAATGGCGGAGCAGGCTCGAGGGGCCGATTGGCCTACTCCTGCTCTTATTTCTTATGTTCTTATGTTCTAAATAACACAGGAACAGGTGGTTTGAGGGTGGGGTAGTACTTCAAATAATTGATTTTTGTTTTGTGTCTGCAACACAGCTCCAACGTGCCCACTTTTTCATTCACAGGATGTGGGCGTCACTGGCAAGGCCAGCATTTATTGCCCATCCCTAATTGCCCTTGAGACGGTGGTAGTGGTGAGCCAGGCTAGGACGTTTCAGAGGGGCAGTTAGGAGTCCATCACATTGCTGTGGGTCTGGAGTCACATATCGGCCAGACTGGGTAAGGGCAGCAAATTTCCTTCCACTAAAGGACATTAGTGAACCAGATGGGTTTACAACAATCCAGTAGTTTCATGGTCACCATTACTGACACTAGCTTTTTATTCCAGACTTATTTCATTGAATTTAAATTCCCCAGCTGCCGTGTCATGTCGCCAGATTATTAGTCTAGGCTTCTGGATTACTATGTCCAGTAACATAACCACTACACTTCCGTACCCGCTTCCGGGTTTAGCGGAGGTGTGTTTGGATGCCTGCGTGTAACTTACTCCCCGAAGTCAGGGCTTCAACGAGTGCAGGCAGGCGGGTACATACTGCTGCAATTAACCTCCTTATGTGGATTTTAAATTGAATTTTACTTAAGTTTAAATTTAACATCTCCAGCACGGGTTTCCCGGGGCTCAGGAAACTGACCAGTGAACCGCAGGCGAGATTGAGCTGCAGTTCAGCTGGGTATTTAAACTTGTGATTGCCCCATCTGAATAAAAACTCACTTATTCCAGCTGGTGTCTCAGTTCCCTCTGACAAATGTTTGGCAGAGAGTTTTTGTGTGTATACATCTTTTTCTTCATTTTGGAGGCTTTCAAACTGAGAAGATCAGTAAGGGAGGTGCCTGACAGAGTATCGGAAGAGCAAGACCATCACCATCCATGGCAGCAACGATGTGCATTGGTGGGACCAGCACATGCACAGGAGAGAGGTGCACAGGAGAGAGGGGCACAGGAGAGAGGGGCACAGGAGAGAGGTGCACAGGAGAGAGGGGCACAGGAGAGAGGGGCACAGGAGAGAGGTTCACAGGAGGGAGGTTCACAGGAGGGAGGTGCACAGGAGAGAGGTGCACAGGAGAGAGGTTCACAGGAGAGAGGTTCACAGGAGAGAGGGGCACAGGAGAGAGGGGCACAGGAGAGGGGCACAGGAGAGAGGGGCACAGGAGAGAGGGGCACAGGAGAGAGGGGCACAGGAGAGAGGGACACAGGAGAGAGGAGCACAGGAGAGAGGGGCACAGGAGAGAGGGGCACAGGAGAGAGGGGCACAGGAGAGAGGGGCACAGGAGAGAGGGGCACAGGAGAGAGGGACACAGGAGAGAGGTGCACAGGAGGGAGAGGCACAGGAGAAGGGGCACAGGAGGGAGGGGCACAGGAGGGAGGTGCACAAGAGGGAGGGGCACAGGAGAGGGGCACAGGAGAGAGGGGCACAGGAGAGAGGTGCACAAGAGAGCGGGGCACAGGAGAGAGGTTCACAGGAGAGAGGTTCACTGGATGGAGGGGCACAGGAGAGAGGTTCACTGGAGGGAGGGGCACAGGAGAGAGGGGCACAGGAGAGAAGGGCACAGGAGAGAGGGGCACAGGAGGGAGGTGCACAAGAGGGAGGGGCACAGGAGAGAGGGGCACAGGAGAGAGGGGCACAGGAGAGAGGGACACAGGAGAGAGGGGCACAGGAGAGAAGGGCACAGGAGAGAGGGGCACAGGAGAGAGGGGCACAGGAGAGAGGGACACAGGAGAGAGGGGCACAGGAGAGAAGGGCACAGGAGAAGGGGCACAGGAGAGAGGGACACAGGAGAGAGGGGCACAGGAGAGAGGGGCACAGGAGGGAGGGGCACAGGAGGGAGGGGCACAAGAGAACGGGGCACAGGAGAGAGGTTCACAGGAGGGAGGGGCACAGGAGGGAGGGGCACAGGAGGGAGGTGCACAAGAGGGAGGGGCACAGGAGAGAGGGGCACAGGAGAGAGGGGCACAGGAGAGAGGGGCACAGGAGAGAGGGGCACAGGAGAGAGGGGCACAGGAGGGAGGGGCACAGTAGAGAGGGGCACAGGAGAGAGGGGCACAGGAGAGAGGGGCACAAGAGAACGGGGCACAGGAGAGAGGTTCACAGGAGGGAGGGGCACAGGAGGGAGGGGCACAGGAGGGAGGTGCACAAGAGGGAGGGGCACAGGAGAGAGGGGCACAGGAGAGAGGGGCACAGGAGAGAGGGGCACAGGAGAGAGGTTCACAGGAGAGAGGTTCACTGGAGGGAGGGGCACAGTAGAGAGGGGCACAGGAGAGAGGGGCACAAGAGCGGGGCACAGGAGAGAGGGGCACAAGAGAGCAGGGCACAGGAGAGAGGGGCACAGGAGGGAGGGGCACAGGAGGGAGGGGCACAGGAGAGAGGGGCACAGGAGGGAGGGGCACAGGAGGGAGGGGCACAGGAGAGAGGGACACAGGAGGGAGGTGCACAAGAGGGAGGGGCACAGGAGAGAGGGGCACAGGAGAGAGGGGCACAGGAGAGAGGGGCACAGGAGAGAGGGGCACAGGAGAGAGGGGCACAGGAGAGTGATGCACAGGAGGGAGGCACTCGGGAGGGTGGTGTACAGGCGGGAGCACAGGAGAGAGTTACAGAGGAGAGGGGCCGAGGGTGCAGGAGGCACT
Organism: Squalus acanthias; assembly: GCA_030390025.1. Taxonomy (NCBI): domain Eukaryota; kingdom Metazoa; phylum Chordata; class Chondrichthyes; order Squaliformes; family Squalidae; genus Squalus; species Squalus acanthias. The sequence continues at coordinate 15,129,417 of CM059426.1, forward strand.
ACACACATCACAGGACTTACAGACAGAGGCTCAGCATCCTGAGCATCTCGGAAGAATAGTGCTTTCGCAAGCCAAGGTTGTCACTTCAGCTGGTCAAATGTGAGAAGTCGCACAACACCAGGTTATAGTCCAACAGTTTTATTTGAAATCACAAGCTTTCGGAGCGCTGCTCCTTCGTCAGGTGAAGTGAAGAGATGTATATCGGCACAGCATATATAGTCAGAGAACACTGCCTGATGGCTGGTGGCTGACATCTGCAACCGACTCGAAGAAGACCTGCTGCCTTCTGGACCTGACAAACTCGCATTACCAGTGGCTGTGAATGTCACCACCGCCCTCAATTGTTTTGCCTCTGGTTCCTTCCAGGGCACTACCAGAGAACTCTCGAGGGTCTCTCCGTCCACTGCACATAAATGCATGGCGCAGGCGACAGAAAGATTGTTTGTCGGGGCTGGAAGTTCTGTAAACTTCCCCTGTGTTGACGATAGCCAGAATGCGCGGGCCCTCGGATTCGCCTCTCTGGCTGCATTCCCCCAGGGTCAGGCTGCCGTCGATTGCGCACACGTAGCAATCGAGCACCACCACAGCAACCCACGAGTTTTTATAACCTGCAGGGGATATTCATCCATCGGTGCATAGCTGGTGTGCAACCACAAGAAGAGGTTCATGCAGGTCTGAGCCAGATTCCCTGGGAGCTGTCGTGAAGCATTCATGCTGCGACAGTCCAACATTCCAGACCTTTTCATTCCAGGAAACAGACTTAACGGCTGGCTCTTAGGAGACAAGGGCGACCCCTCTTCAAACTTGGCTCACGACACCTGTGAGGAGATGCACCAATGAGGCGCAGGAGTGCTACAACAAGAACCACATGACCACCAGTTGTGTCACAGAAGAAGCAGTCGGAATGGTGAAGATGTGCTTCAGGTGCCTCGATTGGTCTGGAGGCTCCCTTCAGTATTCGTCAAGCGAGGGTGTCCAAAATAATGTTGCGCAGCAGAGAGAAATGTCGATGGAGGAGGACGGAGGGGCCTCCTGGCCCATGTCCTGTGGGTTTTGAAGCCACTGAGGGCTACGCCAAAGACTGCCGCACCTGCAACCTGTGCAGGCGCAGACTCGGCCATCGGGAGACGTGGCAGCATGTTGGGTACTGGCCGGAGGGAGGGGGGCAAGGGGCGAGAAGTGGGGGCACATTGAGTGGAGTTTCCACCTCCATGTCCCCTTTCGCCGTCATCCCTCTCCTGGGCCGGCGCCACATGAATCCTACCACTCTGCTGCAGGCCAGCTTGGTGGAGATCAGTGATGCACTGTAAGGCTATGGATAAGGTGTCCATCATCCTGTTTAATGCGGCAGGCATCTGTACGGCCGTGGTCATGGCCTGCATGGACTCATTTGAGAGCCGTGCTTCCAGCTCCATGGGGGCAGCCACTCTCTCCATGGCAGACATTCTCATCATTCCCCACGCCACCAATCCACTAGCGATCGAGTTGGACTCCTCCATCCTCCCCACTATTGCAGAGAATGTGCGGGGCAGGTCTGTCAGTACCTGGTTAAGTTGCAGATGCACCTCCAGCACTCTCCTTCGCAACAATAGCCCGGGGGTTCAGCCTCTGTGGCCCGTTGAGCAGAGCTCGGAGGGGATTGCCTGGCGCGGACTCTCCACAGCTGTCCCTGCCACCAGTGCCTGCTCGTGCTCACTCGCGATCGGACATCCCGCCCACCCCGCGAGCCACGATCTCCCTCCGGCCGAGCCTTTCCGACCCTTGGCTTTTCTGATCTCCTCGGGGCCTTTCCAATGCCCGCCCCCCCGGCCTTTCCGATCTCCTCCCCCACCCCACCTGGCCTCTCCCTCTCCCTTGCATTTTGTGCTTTCTTCTCCTACAAGTGGCGAAAAAACAGACCTGTGAGTGAGTGAAGGTGAGACATTCACCCGATGGATGCAGTTCATTTGGTGAGGGTGACTATCAGGCAGATGCATCACATTGCGCAAGGATTGGGCTGAGTGGCAACGGTCGATTGATAAATGGGAATGTGATGAAGTGCATAGAAAGTAACGGCTGACGGCTGTTCAAAGTTGAGTGTGTGTAAGGAGTGATCTGATGGAGTACTCTTGATAAGACAGAGTGAGAGGGGACGTGTGCACTATAACTGGACTACAATCTGCAACTGTACTCACCTTTCCTGACTGGTTAGCTCATTAAATCACTTCCTGTACTGGATCCAGGTGCTGGGCATAATATTCCTGCTGCTGGCCTCCTCAGCCACCTCTAGCCACGCCTTCTTCATGATAGCAGCAGGTTTATTCTTCCTGTTGCTGGGGAAGATTATCTCCTTCCTACTTCTTACTGCCCCCGGCAGTACATCAAGCGAGGCGCCATTGAAGTGGGACTCAGCCTTTGAGCATCCTGAGGCCACCTTGTACAATTGCCATCTCTGCGTTTAACCTGCCAACTCTCCTCCAACTTCCATCTTCGAATTGGCCCTTTAAGTACTCAAGTTGACATCGCAGCATGAGGGTGCACATCGCAGGTGTCACCGCAGGTGACGCGTGTTGGAGACGCGAAACCCGGAACTAAAATGATAGGTGGGGGTCCATGTTGAAATCGCACATTCTGACGCGCCAAAACTTCTTCTGGGTTTCATACTCGATATCGCCCACCCTCCCCACCCACTCAGAACCCACCTCTGGGTTATTATCAGGGCTAACATGTCTTGCAGCTGATACACGCCTGGCCCTCTTTTTGCTGCTCGTCTGCAGTCATTTCAAGTTGCTTTTCCTTACTTGTGCTGGGTGATACCTTCTTCCCCTCTCTTTCAGATGGACTGAAGGGCCTGAAACTGAGGTGCTAGCTTTCTGCTTGGCTCTTTTGGGAAAAGCATTGCGTTGGGAAGCCCCTACACAAAAGAAACATGGGTTAGCATGGGGCTATGTGCGAAGTGGTTCTGTGCACAGTAGCAAGGGCAATAGTGCTATGCTGCTGCTGGGTAATGAATGAGCTTGAAGGGCAAGTGAGAAGTTGAAGACAACATTTACTTTGCCAAGATGGTACAAAGCCACCAAACCCTCTCTCACCAACACCATTTATGAATTCCACCGCTATGACTTGTCAAGTGAATTCCTCATGGCGGGTGAGATGGTATGAAATATTATTCTAAATGAAAGTCTATTGAGTTCAGTTTATTAATTATGTGCTTTTCATTAGCAATGATTCCAACACGTGTATTACCTCATCCTTATGAGTTGACGTAGTGGAGCTGGTTGCCTTGCATTCCTCTGGGATGGTATGTTAGCCTCCTGAGATGCCAGAGTGATGAATATCCAGCCTTAGAGGTGATTTCAGAGCGGTGAACCTCCATGCAGAGCGATAATACCTGCCTCCTCTAGTTCCACTCTCTTGGGTAAATTCATGTTGCATGCTTTAAATATCTTGACTTAAATATCACTTCCCTTATTCTTAAGGAAACTCATACATCTAAGTGACACGCCTGTATCTGGCTAGTGCAGTCATAAATTTTTAACTTCTGCAAATTTTTGCTCCCCTGCTCCATTTCGAACTTTCCTATCCTATCACAGAATGAGAGCTAACTTTGCCCAGAGGTGTATCGTTGCCTTTTATATACACTTCTATATGCACTAGACAAAGAACTTCTACACTATAATACTCAATTTGATTACTATGTTACTTAATACTACCAAGTAGAAGCTTTTTTGTTGAGAACCAAGACTTGATTCTTGATTCTCAATTAAAAGTCTGTAATTTGTATCTGTAACCAATTTGAGTGACACGTGTATTCCAAGAGGTCACACCTTTTTAGGTGTTAATCACTTATACATGTTAATAACTAAGCCAGGCATGCCAGATGGCAATTTCACTCCTCCAACTTCTCAGTATTTTTGTTAACAAAGAAACTGCACATTTTCAGATAGGAAGTGACATATTGGTAGTTTCATAAGAGTCTCATTGAGCAGGTGGTATAATCAAGCTGCCCGCCCAGTGTCATCAGCTTGAGGTACAAGCGAGGCCCAGGCTTCACTTCCATAATCCTGGTGAGCTGATGCCACTTATCAGAGGCTCACAGGCAGCTGACTGGTTGGGGGGCGCAGAAATTCCATCAGGTCCACCGCAGTGCCAGGCCAGAAACTGGGGGAGAACTAGTGGGGAAATGAGGAGAAATTTCTTCACACGGAGGGTTGTTAAGATCTTTCTCAAGGGCAATTAGGGACGGGCAATTAATGCTGGCCCTGCCAGTGATGCCCACATCCCATAAACAATTTTTTTTTTTTAATTAAAAATCTGGAACGCACTACCTGAATGTCTGGTGGACTCAGATTCCATAGGAACTTTCAAAAGGCAATTGGACACGTACTTGAGGAGGACTAATTTGCAGGGTTTTGGGGATAAAGCTGGGGTGTGGGACTAAGTTGGACAGCTCTTTCGAAGACACAGGCACGACGGGCCAAATGGCCTCCTTCTTAAGAAAAGACATACTTGCTCTCGAGGCAGTACAAAGAAGGTTCACTTGGTTAATCCCCGGGATGAGGGGGTGGACATACGAGGAGAGGTTGAGTAGATTGGGACTCTACTCATTGGAGTTCAGAAGAATGAGAGGCGATCTTATTGAAACATATAAGATTGTGAAGGGGCTTGATCGGGTGGATGCGGTAAGGATGTTCCCAAGGATGGGTGAAACTAGAACTAGGGGGCATAATCTTAGAATAAGGGGCTGCTCTTTCAAAACTGAGATGAGGAGAAACTTCTTCACTCAGAGGGTAGTAGGTCTGTGGAATTTGCTGCCCCAGGAAGCTGTGGAAGCTACTTCATTAAATAAATTTAAAACAGAAATAGACAGTTTCCTAGAAGTAAAGGAAATTGGACATGAGGCTGAGTTCGGATCGGTCGAGGCCCTGTGGGTGGCGTAGCGGGCCCAGGGGCTGAGTGGCCGGGTCCTGCTCCTACTTCTTGTGTTCTTTAGATTTGAGGTGAGGATCAGATCAGCCATGATCTTATTGAATGGCGGAGCAGGCTCGAAGGGCCGATTGGCCTACTCCTGCTCCTATTTCTTATGTTCTTATGTTCTGTGCTGTAAGACTCTACGATTCTATGCAATCACGGGTGGGGCAAGAAGAATTTTGTGGGACCAGGAGACCTGTTTCTGCGCTGTGAATTCTATGTAATTCTATGTAATAAGTGACATGAATCTTGTCATTCATGTGGAAATGACTTATGAAATAATACTGAGTGGCCTGCGGGTGGCGCTGTCCAGGGAGAGTATAAATACTCGGGCACGGGCCCAGCTTGCGCAGGACATTCTTAACAGGAACTAGTGAAGGACACAACTAGACCTCCATGTTTTAAAACAGTTGCTTAAAGCTTTGTTTAATGCTTAGACCAAGAGCCTAGTAGTTTTCTTACGTCAATAAGTACAGCACCAGGATTTTGAGGCTGTTTCCCGTTCCCGCCCAGCGGCACGACTTAAAATCAGCCACACTATCTCTGAGCTTGTGGCTTAGTTCTTGTGAAAAATGCTTTGTTTCATATTATTCATGGTTCTATTTAGCATTCGCTTTCTCGATGTACCCAGAGTTCAACCTGAAACTCCATTTTGATGAAACATTTAAGACAATTAATAGGGTATTTTCATTACAAATTCCCACCCCCACTTAAAGACAGGAGATCAAGGGGTAGAAACTGCACAGCGTTGCGCTTGTTTCTCTGGCATAAAATGAGTTCAATGAGGTCCAACTTCAGGGACCAACGGTATTGTGTCTGCCCCGCTCCAGATTCCTCAGCGGGCACTGCACCTAAGCAGCGGTTGCTGACAGAAGCCAAGTTATTTTTAGAAAAACAATTTAATAAAAGCCTTCATTCAGAGTCCATTCCTCGCTCCACTGAAACCACTTTTTCTTTCTCCACAGGAAACTGGAGATGTGGAACAGAGAGCGGAAATAAAGCAGGGTCATGCGACACATTCCTGCAATTATTTTAGCTCATGTCAACACTAAAAAATCTGCTTTTTCGCTGGGTTTAGAGGTTATCAGCATGAACCACTGAGATCTTTTGGCGAACCGTTCAGTTAGACGTTACTTTCTCCACCTGCTCATTGCACATAATTCTGAGGCAGAAAAGTTTTTAGACCAGCCAACGGCTCCCATTGGTCACAATTACAAGCTTCTAAAATGTAGGCCTGGAATTTGCTGCAACAGCAATGGGAGCCAAGTTCCACAAAATTTACAAAGAAATGTAACCCCAATTGTTGCCGGCGGCAACTTACACTGAAATTTCCAGAGGATCTCATCAGCTCACGCCAGAGCGTAAAAACCGCCGGAAAACAAGTGAAAAATCCGCGTAAACAATTGGGCCCGAGGAAAACATGGATCTTACCTCATATTCCTTCTCGCAGTCCCTGTTTATGTATAAAAATTAAAGTTTGAAGCTATCAAATCATCATTTATGCACATTAAGGACAGCCTGTTTAAGAAAATGCAATGGCAGAAGTTTTTTCAATTTTTAATTCAACTTTAATTCCGATGCTATGAGGATGCATTCAAAGATACATGAAAATAAAGTGTAGGTCGGTCTCAGTGACGAGCAACTTTTAAAAAAAGCTTAAAAATCAACAGGAAACACTAGAAATATGATTTTTGGGGGTTCTGCTGCGCCTAATATTTTAGGTGTAAGTTTACAACCCGTTCTGAACTGGCGTAAGTACAGGGAATTCGTGTTCTTTACTCTTTCGTATGAGGTGGAGAGAAGCAATGTTAATGAGCAGCGGAGGGTTTCGATATAGGTCTCGCTGAATCAGTGCAAAAAGATCGAGGAAACTGGGGTGTGGCAGAAAAACGTGTGTAAGTCATTTACGCCCGAATTTCCTCAAGCTTTAGCCCCATAAGTTGGCATTATGCTGTTCTTACACCATTGTTTTGGCACATGTTTCAAGGAAATTCTGGACTGTAGCTTTTAAAAGCTTTTTTTATCTTCCCCTAAGGAATTTTCTGTGACATGCTTGGCTGAGACTTTATGTGAAGATTTTTTTTTCACAACTACATTTATGCAATTATTTCAGCCCCTGTGGCAGCTTGTCAAAGTTTATCGCGGAGAAGTGTGAAGTGATGCTTTTTGGAAGGAAGAACGAGGAGAGGCAACGTCAATTAAAATGGTACAATTTTAACGGGGAGTGCAGGGACAGAGATACCTGGGGGTTCACATACACAAATATTTGAAGGTGGCAGGACAAGTTGATATGGCTGTTTAAAAAGCATACGGGATCCTGGGATTGATAAATAGAGGCATAGGGGGCTAAATTGGGCCATGTAGCACCCGTTTTTTTAGGTGCTACGCGGCCACGTAAGACTTGAAAATGGGGTCCGAGATGCGCACGCTCCGTTCCGACAGGATTTACGCAGGACACCATCTTGGTAAAGGGCTTTGTGCGCACACCTAACGACTGCTGATAGCATGCAGAGCAGTGAGATGATGATGCGAATCAGTGTGGAACGCTGATTTGATGCCAGTGCTGCCATTTTCCAACTCCACACCCCAGCCCTGTCTTAACCTCGCACAGCTGAACGCGACATTAAACAGAATGAGGGACCTCCCACCAGCCCTATTTAAAGGGATCATGAAGTACTTGCAGATTAGTGGCTGGATTATTTCTTCTGGCTGCTGGTACAATGGTACGCTTTTTTTTTTGAGGTTTCCTATACTTGTCTAAAGTTCGAATAGTCTACAGGGAGTCGTCTGGCTGGTCTTGCAGTACTTTTTTTGTCATTTAAAATATTGTGCTGAAAGACGTTGTTTCCAGACCTGGGCGGCCTGGTAGGGCTCCCTCTGGGAATTGAACATGACTGGGAGAATGAAGAGCGGCCACGCAGAGCAGGACAAACTGCTAGAAGAGGGAGGAGGAGGAGGAGGGAGAAGGGCTCTCAGCAAGAGGCCATATCTGCCGAGGGTCTTCAATGAGGACCAATGGATGAGAGGCTTTTTTTTCACAAAAGAGAACCTGAGTGAAATCGAGATCTGAGAGAAAGGTTGCTGCTGGAGATATAAGCAACACCTTGCAGTTTGCAGTGCATTGCTGCATAAGGGAGGTCACTGAGGCTCTCTATACCAAGGCAGACACTGTGGTAACACAATACAGCTTCCTGTGACTTGAACTTTATTGCATCACTTCCTGTGATTAGTCCAGGATAAATACTGGGCTGATCAGTGGGATCCTGGAGAGGCATAGAGGAAGACCTCTTTTGTATGTAGCACCTTTTTAGTTGATTAAAGCTTACTTTAAGTTCACCACGCGTAAGGCTCATTCTTACGACAATTTAATCAACTTTGAAAAACTTCGCACTCAAACTTTTTGGACGAACTCGGAACTAAGGATCCAGGGAATCACCCATCATGGAAAACATCCTTAAACCATCGCGTCTTGACTTGGACCCAAACACCCCAGCAGCCGGTAAGGTGTGGAAACACTGGTATCGCACGTTTGACAATTTTCTCGAATATTGCAAGGCTGATGATGACTCAAAATTGCGGATACTCATCAACTGTGTCACCCCGAATGTATTTCAGTATGTCGAGGAATGGGGCAGTTACGAGGAGGCAATTCGGACGCTTAAAAGACTATATACTAAGACACCGAATGAGGTCTATGCCAGACATCTACTAGCTACAGCCCAACAAGGGCCGGAGGAATCCATTGATAAATTCCTCCAAGAGCTTCGCAGACTTAGTATGGACTGTAACTTTCAGGCGGCCTCAGCTGAGCTGTACCGTGAAGAAATGATCCGTGATGCTTTCATCTGCGGGCTTGCCTCCCCATTTATACGCCAGCGTCTACTGGAAAGTAAGACACTTGAGCTTCAGAGAGCTTATGACATGGCTTGCTCTCTAGAACTGGCAAAAAGAAATGCAGACCTTTATACAGTGCCCAGACCTCGGTCTGCTGCCTTAACTACAGTCAGGCAATTTAAGAGGCCACAGGTGAACTCTATTAGGGAGGACTTTATCCCTGACGATCAATCTGATGACTTCACTGATGAAGAGGATGATGACCCCACTGTGGCAGCCTCTTGGCAATCTAAGAAATGTTTCTTTTGTGGTGATGAGTTTCACCCTCGGAAATTCTGCCCTGCTCGCAATGCGTTTTGCAGTCATTGCAACAAAAAGGGTCATTTTGCAAAGGTTTGCCTATCAAGAGCCTCTACGAGGGCTTATCAAGCTAAGTCCTACCGAACTGCCCCGGTAAGGGCCTATCAAGATGTTCCGGCTAAAATCTATCGTGCTTCCTCTCTCGAAGAAACACACCTAGAGTTTCAGCCACTCTTTGTGCAACGACACCAATTACAGCTGCTTGTCCTCAGAACCTATTCCATGCAGCTACAAAAGCATCAATTAATGGACATACTTTAGATGCCTTAATTGACTCAGGTAGCACTGATAGTTTCATTAGGGAACAGATTGTTGCAGAGTTAAAGCTACATGTTTTCCCATCGGACCAGGCAATTGCGATGGCTCAGTCATCACTTAATACCAGAATTTCTGGCTTTTGTATGGTTGAAATAACACTTAATGGTCACAGGTATCCCTCCACCCGGCTTTCGGTGCTCAAGGACTTATGTAGTGATCTTATCTTAGGGCTAGATTTTCAAAAGCAGCATAAGAAGCTCACCATTGAGTTTGGCGGATCCAAACCTGAACTCACTATTTCTAATATACGACCTCGATTACCGTTCTGTGCATTGTCAGCAGCTTCACTGGATGAACCCTCACTGTTTACCAGTATCCCTCCTCGATGCAAACCGATTATAACAAAGTCACGACGTTTCAGTCAAGAAGACCAGTCTTTTATTGCGGCTGAGATTTCTCGGCTTTTAGCAGAGGATATCATCGAGCCTTGTTCGTCGCCATGGCGCGCCCAGGTCGTTATTGTTAAGAACCCTCTACAACCTCACAAGAAACGGCTGTGCATTGACTATTCACAGACCATCAATCAATATACGGACTTGGACGCATACCCATTGCCACGCATCGATGATATGGTTAATAAACTGGCTGAGTACACGGTGTTCTCAACATATGATCTGAAAAGTGCCTATCATCAGGTACCCTTGAAGGTCTCAGACAAGCAGTATACGGCCTTTGAAGCCAATGGACGGCTGTATCAATTTCGTCGCCTCCCCTTTGGGGTCACTAATGGAGTGGCTGTCTTCCAGCGAGCAATGGATGACCTGGTCAAACAGGAAGACTTAAAGGATACGTTTCCTTATCTGGACAATATTACTGTTGCAGGTCGCAATCAGCGGGAACATGACGCCAATCTCCAACGATTTTGGGATGCACTCCAGCACCGTAATTTGACATTAAATGCGGCTAAATCCATTGAGTCACAACCAACCATCAACATCCTTGGCTATTGTGTGGGCAATGGCATCATTAAACCTGACCCTGAAAGGCTTCGCCCACTCCAAGAACTCCCGCCACCTAAGAATCCGGCCTCCTTGCGCCGGGCCCTCGGCCTGTTTGCATACTATGCTAAATGGATTCCTAACTTCTCGGACCGAATCCAACCTCTACTGAAGGCCAGCACATTCCCACTAGACACAGCGGCTGTTGCAGCCTTTAACCTCCTGAAAAAACAGTTGGAGAAAGCGGCTCTTCACTCCATCGATGAGAGTCTTCCTTTTGTTGTTGAGTGTGATGCCTCGGAGGTGGCGATCTCGGCCACTCTGAATCAGGAAGGTCGTCCGGTGGCATTTTTGTCCAGGACTTTTCAAGGGGCTGAGCTACATTATCCTCCAGTCGAGAAAGAAGCTACAGCCATCATAGAGGCAGTACGGAAGTGGACTCATCTCCTAGCTCGCCAGCACTTTACCTTAATCACGGACCAGCGATCGGTCGCCTTCATGCTCGATAATCGAAAACGGACCAAAATTAAAAATAATAAAATCCAGCTTTGGCGGCTGGAATTGGCCTCTTTTGGTTACACCATCCACTATCGACCTGGCAAGGAGAATGTGGCTCCGGATACCCTCACACGAGCATTCTGCTCCGCCATGGCACCCTCTACGCTCGTAGACATCCATGATGGGTTGTGTCATCCGGGCGTTACTCGCATGCTACACTTCGTGCGGTCCCGAAATCTCCCATTCTCTACTGGGGATGTAAAGAAGATGTGCTCGGACTGCAGAGTCTGTGCGGAATTGAAACCTCAGTTTTTCCGCCCCTCGGGTGGTATACTCATACATGCAACCCAGCCAATGCAACGGCTTAGCATCGATTTTAAGGGGCCGTTGCCCTCTTCAACTCGCAACACTTATCTATTGACCATGGTCGATGAGTATTCCCGTTTTCCGTTTGCCTTTCCCTGCCCCAATATGCTGACGACCACGGTTATCAGCTGCCTTGAGCAGGTATTTGCTTTCTGTGGCATGGCATCCTATGTTCATTCGGATCGGGGCCCTTCTTTTATGTCAGGAGAACTCAAGGCCTATCTCTCGGAACGGGGTATTGCTGCCAGCAGAACGACGCCTTATCATCCGGTCGGGAATGGGCAAGTCGAGCGTTTTAACGCTATCATCTGGAATGCGGTACGTCTGGCTTTGAGATCTCGGGGCCTACCCAACCAGCAATGGGAAGCAGTACTTCCAGACGCATTACACTCCACACGGTCCCTCCTTTCGACCGCCACAAATACGACGCCTCATGAACGGTTCTTCCGATTTCAGCGTCGCTCATCCTATGGGATATCTCTCCCGTCGTGGCTGACTGCACCGGGACCAGTGCTACTCCGAAGATATGTTCGGGCGTCTAAGAATGACCCCCTGGTAGATGAGGTTGAGCTCACTGACGTCAATCCTACTTACGCCTATATTCGGTATCCTGACGGTCGGGAATCTACCGTGTCATTGCGGGATCTGGCTCCCTGCCCGCCGAAACATAGAGGGACACCAGGGGATGATATTGTACCAGGCACATCTCTGGGCTCGCCAGGTGCCTCTCATCACGATCTGGATCTGACGCCGGCTGGTACCTCACTCCAGCGTGCCGACCTGGGGCAGACTGACTATGAGCCCGTCGGGGCTCGCACGCGCAGCCACGATCCACCCCGTACCATACGCTCGGAAACGGATCTGCCACAGCCCTGCCCGACACCCGTTCGGGCACCAGTACACAGTCAGGATCGTCCTGACCCCTCACAGAGCGGGCTGGATCACTCGGACTCTGGTCCACGGCCCGCGGCGGGTAAACGGGCTAGGGGCCCTCTACCGCTACGAGAACCCAAACGGGTGCAGGCTCTCCCTCGTCCAGCGGCTACGAAATGGAGGGAGAATGTGGTAACACAATACAGCTTCCTGTGACTCGAACTTTATTGCATCACTTCCTGTGATTAGTCCAGGATAAATACTGGACTGAGCAGTTGGATCCTGGAGAGGCATAGAGTAAGACCTCTTTTGTATGTAGCACCTTTTTAGTTGATTAAAGCTTACTTTAAGTTCACCACGCGTAAGGCTCATTCTTACGACAGACACCTTCATCTAATTTTCTCTTGCCAGAGACAGGCAGGCGGGGCGAGCACAATGGTTCGCACGGATTGTACACACGCTGCCTTGCATGCTCGCCATCTGCACTTGGCCATTTTCATCAACTGAAAGGGATTCCACTCCCTCAATGTGCAGCTGGTGGGCAACCACAGGCAGCTCATTGGGCCATTATCGTGACAGCAGTCATGCTTCTTTCATTCTGGCATTCCTCTGTTCCGCCTGTATTTGACTCACCACGGCAAGTCAAAGGCTGGCTATTGGCTGACAACGGTCACCCCCTCATGAGATAGCTCCTGACCCTGGTCAGAAACTCACGCACACGTGCACAGCAGACCTACAATGAGAGCCCTGCTGCATCGGGGAACACTTCAGCAGCCAGGGGCATTCAGCCTCGGACCTGCGGGTAAGCGTTCTCCAAGGCGGCCTTCGAGATACACGACAGCGCAAAATCATAGAGCAGAAACTGATAGCCAAGTTTCGCACTCATGAGGATGGCCTCAATCGCGATATCGGGTTCATGTCACGATACAGAACGTGACTTGACATCATGGCCGGTCTTCCCAGGTGTTTTTTTTTAAAAAGACTAACACAAGAACCAACACAAATTGACAGGATATGCAGCCAGCAGGTGGTTTGACACGTTGGACCCCCCTGGGACACATCTCATTGTCTTGGCTGTGCTCTTAGTGTGTCTTTGATGTAGGGAAAGATTTGAATATATTTTGTCTGTGTTTAAATTGTGAATTCTGGGAGATTCTCTCACTGCTAACCTACCTGAGGAAGGAGCGAACAGCTCCGAAAGCTTGTAAAATTAAATAAATCTGTTGGACTATAACCTGGTGTTGTGCGACTTCTCATTTTTGTCCACCCCAGTCCAACGCCGGCATCTCCACATCATGGCATCAAGGAATATTATAGAGCACACCATCGACGTCCTCAATCAACGCTTCCGCTGCCTGGACCGCTCTGGAGGAGCCCTGCAGTCCTCAACTGAGCGGGCATCACGATTTGTAGTATGCTGTCTGCTCTACAACCTGGCCATTATGAGGGAACAGTCTTTCCACCATCTATCAGGTGAGAAGCTGATGATCAGGAGCATAAGGAAGAGGAGGAGGAGGAGGAATGGGAGAAGGAAGAAGTGCAAGAGGAAGTGGAGAAAGAGGAAGGGAGGCTATAAAGTAGACAGCCCCTTTCTGTGAGGGCTCTACAGGATCAAAGTATTCTTGAGCGATACCAGTAACCTCAACTACACCTCCCCATTCAACAACAGTCCCACACTCCTTACCTTTCCTCTGCCACTGACCATCACATCGTCCTCTATCTGACAACACAAAAATAAAAACCACCAGAGAATGAAACTTCAATTTCAATTTTATAAATTCAATCATGAAATAATGCATACAAAATTAAACTAATCACCCTTGTGTATTTTCTTAGCGCCTGTCTTCCATGTGCCTTTCCCTGTCTGAGTGCTCCTACGAGGTGCTTCCCCAGTGGTGGTAGCATGGCTGGTGGAAGAGTGGCTGACCTTCAATTGAGGACACTGCAGATGGCCTTGGAGGGTGACCTCAAGCAGCTCTGGGCCTAGAAGGCCCGGCTTCAAACTGCACCAACTTGGCCTGGGCTGCAGCAGTCTGAGCTAGCTGGCTGACAGGCACCAGCAAGGACACTGACAGAGTGCCAGGGGTGGGAGCAGGAATGCTGTCATCCTGAGAGGAGACAGCAGGTTCGTGCTCCATGGAGCCACTGCCACTCTCCTGGGGTGGTACCTCTGCAATCCTGCTGATCTGTTGGAGAACAGAGTGATAGAATGCTATGACACCCTGGAAGCCCCTTTGAACAGTGGTATCCAGAGCCATGATGGCAGCAGTCTGAGATTCTACTGCAGCACTCAAACCTTTGATGGAAGCTGTTTGTGCTGCAATGGAAGCAGTGACATCAGCCATCAGGCGCTGCATCATGGTGGGTTCCATAGGTGTGCTGATGGAGGTGATCACCCGCTCCATGTTGGAAAGGATGGTGTAAGGGATTCTGACCCTGCGTGTCTCGCAGCCTGTGAGATTCACGCGGCTCTGTGCAGCCTGTATGTCAGTGCGGGTTTAGGCCTTGTTGCCTGTTCTGGTCTCCAGCCAGTCTGGGAGCACTAGACACACCTGTGAGTGGTTCGAATCACTCGCCCTTACGGTTCTAGACACTGGACTTAGATGCGAGAGCAGTAATGGAGATGAAACTCATGTAGACTCGGTTGAATGGTACGAAATGGAAAATCTTTATTGCATGATATTTAAGATTATGAAATACATGTCATAAGCACAGATTAATGACAGTACAATCTTACAAGCAGTTATATAGCTGATCCTAGGGAAACGAGGAACGAACGACACACCGTAAATAGGGGCACACATTACAAGTATCCTTAATACTTAAACCCTCCCCTATCAATATCTGTCCTAACTAGATTCGTAGGATTTCGAGACTCATGCTCACCACTCGTGATAACTCGGAGAAATTCCGAATAGCTGATCGGATGTTTTTCATCGCAGCACCCACGTGTCGGTCAGGAGATCTCCTGGTCCCACTTGTTTACTTGCTTCTGCTCCGGCTAGCAGGCTGCACCGTCTGCTGTGATGAAGACCTGTGTTGGTTGGTTTAACAGGTACTTTTCCGAGCAGGTTTCACAGTTCAGTCAATATCATCGATGATGAACCGTTCTTGCAAGTTCAAAGAAGTCTTCCTGGCAAGGAAAACTTGGCTATTCGACCTACAGGCGCGGTCGGGATTTACTGACCGTGGCGATGAGTATGGTCTTCCTCTCTTCTCATCTCATCTCATCTCATCTCATCTCATCTCGGGCCTTTGGTTCCGCTGCCAGTTACCAACATAGGTCTTCGTTACGCGACACGAGGTAGATCCGAATGGATCAGAAAGTTCAACAGTCTTTTTCAAAGAGGCACCAGGCAAGCAGGAACCAGACTACGAGTCTAAACACAGGAGCAGCCACGAGGTTACGAGTCGATCGGATAAGAGAATAAGAGACAGATGGACGGTTGGAGCTTGTAATTATAGTACAAAATCTTCCGTTTCCCGCCCAACCTTAATGTCCTTTCTTTTGTTAGGGTCTGGCGCTCAAATGTCTTGTATGGGTGATCTCCGTTCTTAATGGGTTTCGGGGCTACTCGTAACTGTCTGAGTACCTGTTAATATTTCTCCCATTGTTAAATCGGTCGGTGTTCTCCCTGGAGGGGTTTTGGGGCTTCCAAGTGTTTTGTATAACTACCTGCTAACGGCTCTCTCATCGTAGAGTCGTTGGGATTTTACATATTAATGTCTTTTGGATGGGCCCTTGATTACTCGGTACAATAGCTTTCATTCGTACCTGGGAGACCGATTTCAGTATTTATGTGTATACTGCAAACCCATAATGTCTCGTGTATTATCTTCACTGTGCTGAATCTTAATCGATCTTGCACAAATGTTTATTGGAACGCCATCTTGTCTGCCTGTCGAAAAGTCTAGAATGTTCTGTCACGAGGTGCGGCGGCCATTTTACAGGCTGCTTGTGTCTACTTTGAGAAACCTGGCAGCATTCTGCTGGAATAAAAGCTGTTTGAACGAAACTCTGTGTTTTCTCCTTATTAATAAAATCGCGATATATTGCGAATTCTACAATGGGCTCCAAGTTCTGCGCAAAACCCTGTGCCAAGTTGGAGCTGGACTCCTCCATGCTCCTTGACATTGTGCTCAGGCTATCTGGCAGGCTTTCCAGT
The DNA here is from genome assembly GCA_030390025.1 of Squalus acanthias. NCBI lineage: Eukaryota > Metazoa > Chordata > Chondrichthyes > Squaliformes > Squalidae > Squalus > Squalus acanthias. Next base: position 15,145,720 of record CM059426.1, read on the forward strand.
GCACCAAGCATTTGGTTATGTACACCCATCAACCTTCTTGGGGGAGGAGATAGCGAAAGGGCTTGCCATAATTTTCCAATCTTCCCTAGATGCGGGGGAGGTGACTGAGGATTGGAAAGTGGCAAATGTGACACCATTGTTCAAGAAATGGTGTAAGGACAATCCTAGTAACTATAGTCCGGTCAGCTTAACATCAGTGGTGGGTAAAGTTTTAGAAACAATAATCAAGGAAAAAATTAACGGGCACTTGCAGAAGTTTAAACTAATTAAGGAGAGCCAAAACGGATTTGTAAAAGGCAGATAATGTTTGACTAATCTAATTGAATTTTTGATGAAGTAACAGAGAGGATTTATGAAGGGAATGCAATGGATGTTGTCTAGATGGATTTTCGGAAGGCGTTTGACAAAGTACCACATAGAAGGCTGGTTAACAAAATTCAGGCTCATGGAATAGGTGGGTCAGTGGCAGCTTGGATAAGGAATTGGCTTAAGGACAGAAAACAGTGAGTTATGGTAAATGGCTGTTTTTCAGACGGGAGGATGGTAGACAGTGGTGTTCCCCAAGGGTCAGTGCTGGGGCCACTGCTTTTTTTGATATATATAAATGACCTGGATATTGGAATACAGAGTAGAATATCTAAATTTGCTGATGACACCAAACTTGAAGTTGTGGCAAACAGTGAGGATGATACGAATCGACTGCAACAGGACATAGAAAGGCTAGCAGAATGGGCAGACAAGTGGCAGATGGAATTTAATACAGAGAAGTGTGAGGTGATGCATTTTGGCAGAAGGAACAGGGAGAGGCAATATACACTTAATGGCACAGTTTTAAAGAGTGTGCAGGGACAGAGGGACCTGGGAGCTAATGTGCATAGGTCCCTGAAGGTGGCGGGACATATTGAGAGAGTGGTTAACAAAGCATATGGGATCTTGAGTTTCATAAATAGAGGTATTGAGTACAAAAGTAGAGAAGTTATTCTGAACCTTTATAAAGTGCTGGTTAGGCCACAACTGGAGTATTGCGTCCAGTTCTGGTCACCACACTTAGGAAGGATGTGAAGGCACTTGAGAGGGTGCAGAGGAGATTTACCAGAATGGTTTCGGGGATAGAAACATAGAAACATAGAAGATAGGAGCAGGAGTAGGCCATTCGGCCCCTCGAGCCTGCTTCGTCATTAAATGAGATCATGGCTGATCATCCAAATTCAGTACCCTGTCCCTGCTTTCTCCCCATATCCCTTGATCCCTTTAGCCTTAAGAAATATATCTAACTCCTTCTTGAATATATTTAATGAATTGGCCTCAACTGCCTTCTGTGGTAGAGAATTCCACAGGTTCACCACTCTCTGGGTGAAGAAATTCCTCCTCATCTCAGTCCTAAATGGCTTACCCCTTATCCTTAGACTGTGACCCCTGGTTCTGGACTCCCCCGCCATCGGGAACATCCTTCCTGCATCTAGTCTGTCTAGTCCTGTTAGAATTTTATAAGTTTCAATGAGATCCCCTCTCATTCTTCAAAACGCTAGCGAATACAAGCCCAATCGTCCCAATCTCTCTTCATACGTCATTCCTGCCATCTCAGGTATCAGTCTGGTGAATCTTCGCTGCACTCCCTCCATGGCAAGAACATCCTTCCTCAGATAAGGCGACCAAAACTGCACACAATACTCAAGGTGTGGTCTCACCAAGGCCCTGTACAACTGCAGCAAGACATCCTTGTTCCTGTACTCGAATCCTCTCGCTACGAAGGCCAACATACCATTTGTCTTCTTAACCGCCTGCTGCACCTGCATGCTTACCTTCAACGACTGGTGCACAAGGACTCCCAGGTCTCGTTGCACTTCCCCTTTTCCCAATCTATTGCCGTTCAGATAATAATCTGTCTTCCTGTTTTTGCCACCAAAGTGGATAACCTCGCATTTATCCACATTATACTGCATCTGCCCAATCACCCAACTTGTCCAAATCATACTGGAGTTTCTCTGCATCCTCCTCACAACACACACGCCCACCCAGCTTTGTGTCGTCTGCAAACTTGGAGATATTACATCTAGTTCCCTTGACTAGATCATTAATATATATTGTGAATAACTGGGGTCCGAGCACCGATCCCTGCGGTACCCCACTAGTCACTGCCTGCCACTCGGAAAAAGACCCGTTTATTCCAACTCTTTGGGGATCTTGGCTACAAGTACAGGTTGGAGAAGCTGGATTTGTTTTGATTAGAGCAAAGGAGGTTGAGGGGTGATTTGATAGAGGTGTACAAGATTATGACGGGTTTGGATAGGCTCGACGGGGAAAGGCTGTTCCCACTAGTTGATGGTACAAGGACTAGGAGACACAGATTTAAGGTTTTGGGCAAGAGATACAAGGGGGGATGTGAGGAAAAACTTTTTTACGCAGCGAGTGGTGTGGACCTGGAACTCGCTGCCGACGGAAGAGGTGGACGCGGTGACACTCAATGTTTTCAAGGGAAGACTGGATACGCACTTGAGGGAAATAAACTTGCAGGGCTACGGGGATAGAGCGGGGGAATGGGACTGACTGGATTGCTCTAAAGAGAGCTGGCAAAGATTCGATGGGCCGAATGGCCTCCTTCTGTGCCGTTATAACTCTATGGGCTGGATTTTGTCAGTGTGGGCGGGCTGCGGCGTGTCAGGTGGAAATCGTGTCAGGACCCCGACTCCTAAGTGATGTGTTGAAAAAGTGGGATTTTCCCCTAATTGGGCAATTGATTTCCTGCGTGTGGGAACCACTGGCCCAATGAGTCTTTTTATACAGAAAGTTGCCTCCAATGACGTCGTCAATGCTGTTGGATTTAAGGCCTGCAAGCAGCCTTGATTCTTCTGGAGACTGCAAAGGCTCTGCAATTTATATGAAGGAGTTGAATTGTCGAAAATGTCCACGATCAAGCAAAAGTGTGCTCCTCGGTTTGATGAGCCCTCCCTCCAAGCTCTGGTGTACGGAGCCAGCTGTAATAAGGAGGTGCTGTTCCCTTCCTCAGGGAGAAAAAAGCCACCCCAGCAGACAAAAGCTGTGTGGCTGCAAGTGGCCCAGGAGGTCAACTCCATTTCGATGAGCCGCAGAACCTGGCTGCAATGCAGGAAGAGGTTTCATGACCTTCTCCGCACAGGAAAAGTGAGTATGACTTTCCCATCACCCTCAATCTGATCCCCAGCACTCTGCTTTGCCAACCTCTTCCTCAACATGCCACTTGACACTTACATCCCTGCACCCTTACCCATTCCCTCTCTCTCTATGGTCACATTCACTTAACTATTCTATCATGCAACCCTCACGCTCCCTATGACAACAACAACTTACAACACACAGGGAGGGTCCTTTGTATCCTTCTAAGCATCTATGCTATGCATTCGCTACACTCACTCCTTCATTCTCACTCAAACTCCACTTGTGTCCCTCATTGCAGGAAAAGAGAGCCCACAATAAGAGGGAAAGAGCCATGTCAGGAGGAGGGCCACCCTCAGTAGCCCAGCTCACCGCCTGGGAGGAGGCAGCCCTGGAAATCGTCAGGATCGAGGAGGATTCCCAAGTGGGGACGGACAGACGGGCGCATCCTTCTTCTTCTTCTTCTTCTTCTTCCTAGGCAGTCCCTTGGAACCGCGGATGACTTGCTTCCACATTAAAAATGAGTTCTCAGGTGACTGATGAGTCCAATGCGGGACCTACAGTCTCTGTCACAGGTGGGGCAGCCGGTGGTTGAAGGGGCGGGTGGGTGGGGTGCTTGGGTTGACGTGCACTCCTTGCGCTTGGCTTCCGCTTGCATGTAACATTGGCCTCACATCTCTTACTCTTTCCTTTACTCCCCCACAGGACCATCGAAAGCCCCCGTCCCCACTATCCAGGAGGAACAGCCTGAGCCTCCAGACTCCTCAGAGGGCGCTGCGAGGGAATATCGCGCCGCGGTATTGCAGGCCTTCCTCCCCTTCTTAAAGGGGAGGGGCCTTATGCAGCGCGACCCGGGGCCCACCTGGGCCCCCGGGGATCGGGAGCGCCGGCAAAAGAGCCCGGCACTCAAGAAAAGTGCCGGGCTCATGGAGCGCAGCCAGCAGTCCGTGGGGGGGCGGGTAAGGAGGCCGGGGACGGGAGCGGAGGCAGGTGCTGGCAGGCGGCCAGCAACAAAAATGGCCGTCCCGCACCTCGCCTTTAGATAGCACTTCCCCGGCTGCAGGTAGGGCCCCCTGACCCCGTCGGACATAGCGTCTGGCGGTATGTCAGGGGGCGCTCCTGAAGATCGCGGCCAGGGCGCGAGCGGGGTGCTGCGCACGACGATGACGTCATCGCCGGTGGCGCAGCACCGCGGGGCACTACCGGTTACCGCCGCCGCTAACCTCCCGCTGAATTTCACGGGCGGCATTGGCAGCACCGCGCCCGGGCACTAGTTGCTTTGCGCCACGTTAGCGCCCTCTTTGAGCACTAACGGGAGGCGCAAAGCAATCGAATTTTTCCCCTCTGGTGTCTACCAGCAGGAAGCAGGCTGCAGCAGCGATATTTAAAGGCACCATCCCCAATCAGCTGCAACTAACATGGTTCTGCAGTTTCAGTGCCTGTTTGCTACTTCCTGCAACTGAAACAGCTTTCTTTAGTTATTTAAAGTTTTTTTTGGTGACAGGGAGTATTGATTATAGAGTCATAGGGCTGGATTTTACCAGCCCTGAGGAGGTGGGTTTTGAGGCGTGCGAGTTGTTAAAATCGCCAAAAATGGCAGGCGGAACTGATGCCGCCACCAGACCACCTCCGAGCAATTTTCCCAAATGCGTGTTTTCTGACCCCTTTCCATCCCCCCTCCAAGAGGCGGGATAGGCTCTTAAGGCCTTTAACAACCACTTAATTGCCTCTATAATCCCATATTGAGAGGCCTTTCTTATTTTTAGACATTTCCCCCATCCTACACGCCTCCTCTGGAACACGCCAGGTAATGCTGGCGGCCTCACAAGTGGATTGCTTACGAACAGCTGCAGCTCCATCATTACAAAAGAGTTTTCACCAATGATCATTTGCAGGTGGCAAAACTTTGTTGTCTCAGGTCTGAGGGAACTTTGAGCAGGCATACTCAGTGTTGTGGAAGTTTGGAGCCTGACACCCATCTCCAGTGTGACCTCCTGGGAAACCCCTCTCCCCACCTTGACTAAGCGCTTCCTCAACTGAGGCATATACCAGAAGCATGGCGACCATTTAATTCCTTTCCTCCTGGACATCAGATTCGGATGAAGACCAGCCGCGGCAGCAGCAGAACCATGAACAACAGCAGCACCAACAGCAGGAGCATCAACAGGAGCGCCAAGCTGCTAGTCACCCACCTGAAGATGCATAGGCCAGAAGGCGCCAGCGCACGACAACATTGCTGCCCGGGATGCAAGGGATGCACTCATCTTGGCCAGATTTGCTTAGCCTGCACAATCAATCACTTTAGTCTCGCTCCTTCTTACCAGAGCATCAACAATGGACAAGAACCTACGGAATCCTATCACTCTGACCACCATTCTAACAATCGCAAGGCACCCTAAGCCCTCAATGTGAAAGTCCCATTTGCGAAATGACACAGGCCACAACTTCAACTGTTTGCCATCAAAACACTTTATAATACAATCACAATGATGGCTGGTCCAAAAACAAAACTACACAGCACCCAAGTGACTACCCTTGTGACTACTTGTGCTTTATCATCATCTTACGCGTGCTCCTACGTGGTGCTTCCCCTGTGACTTCAGCAGATGTGGAGGCCCCTTGCTCACTTTCTTGCTGCTCCTGTCTCGACGCCTTTGGCGGCCGTCCTCTGGGGTGGCAAACCTGTGAGGGCTCGCCAACAGTCTGCTGCTCCTGCATCTGTGCAGGGGCTGAGATGCCCATCTCAGTTGAGTGAGGACTCTGGTGGGGCTCTGACCGCGGGCTTTGCTGTGGCATGGTCGTGTGAGCGCATGGAGAGGAGCCCACACATCCTTGTTGTCTGCCACCAACATCTCACTCATGGGTCAGCCCCACTTCAGAGCTAGCAAGTGGCTTGACAGCACCTTGCTGCACTGCTGGGGGGCCATGAGGACCCGTTTCTGCACTGGAAGTCCTATTCCAGAGGACTTGCATGAAGGTCTGGTTTGTTTGCTCAATAGTTGACCATCGCTCCTCAAGAGATGTCATTCTATTCTGAACAATGACCATGTTTTCAATACCCTGGCGACTAAGCTCCACCATGGACGTAGCCATCCTCTTCTCTACCATAGCCATCATCTCCTCTACGGTAGCCAGCCTTACCATGGAGGTAGCCAGCCTTACCATGGAGTTAGCCATCCTTTCCACAGAGGATGCCATCCTTTCCGCGGTGATGCGTTCATGTCCCAATGCCTCCACAAAGGCTCTGCTCATGTTCGCGATGGACTCCTCCATTTGCTCCACACACGCAGCGACACTGGAGACAAAACCTGCCAGAGACTCCTGCACCTGTTCCTGGAGTTCCAGCACCGCTCTCCTTCTGGATGGACCCGGAGGCACAGTGTCGACATGCAGGGAGCCGAGCTGGGAGAATCCTGCGCCCTCCGATGAGGACTCTCCACTGCTGTCCCTGTCTCCACCATCTGCTGATGCTCACTTGTGAGCTGTGATACACCAGGTGACAACATTGCTCTATCTCGCGAAGGTCCCACCGAGGTGTGAGTGTCTGCGCTGGTGCTGGGTGCGCTGAATTCTGCTGACGCTGCGCCCTCAGAGGTTGCAGCTTCCTCTGAGGAGTCTGGAAGCTCAGGCTCTTCCTCCTGGACAGTGGGGACGGGGGCTTTCGATGGTCCTGTGGGGGAGTAAAGGAAAGAGTTAGAGATGTGAGGCCAAGGTTACATGCACATTGAATACTGCAGATGATCATAAGTCAATCTGTTAGAGCATCAGAATCATTATCAGTGACTCATGCAATGTCAATGAGAGAGATTCCAAACTATTCTGTCACCAGCTTGTTGTGATGCGCCCGTCTGTCCGTCCCCCACTTGAGTATCGTCCTCGATCCCAGCAATTTCCAGGGCCGCCTCCTCCCTGTGGGTGAGCTGTGCTACTGAGGGTGGCCCTCCTCCTATCATGGCTCTTTCCCTCTTATTGTGGGCTCTCTTTTCCTGCAATGAGGGAAACAAGTGGCGTTTGAGTGAGAATGAAGGAGTGAGTGTAGTGAATGCATAGCATAGATGCTTTGAAGGATACAAAGGACCCTCCTTGTGTGTTGTAAGTTGTTGTTGTCATGGCATCACATTGATAGGGAGTGTGAGGGCTGAATGGTCGAATAGTTAAGTGAATGTGACCATAGAGAGAGAGGGAATGGGTAAGGGTGCAGGGAGGTAAGTGTCAAGTGGCATGTGGAGGAAGAGGTTGGCAAAGCAGAGTGCTGGTGAGGTGAGGCGATGGGGATCAGATTGAGGGTGATGGGAAAGTCATACTCACTTTTCCTGTGCGGAGAAGGTCATGAAACCTCTTCCTTCATTGCAGCCAGGTTCTGCGGCTCATCAAAATGGAGTTGACCTCCTGGGCCACTTGTAGCCACACAGCTTTTGTCTGCTGGGGTGGCTTTTTTCTCACTGAGGAAGGGAACAGCACCTCCTTATTACAGCTGACTCCGTACACCAGAGCTTGGAGGGAGGGCTCATCAAACCCAGGAGCAAACTTTTGCTTGATCGTTGACATTTTCCACAATTTAACTCCTTCATATAAATTGCAGAGCCTTTGCAGTCTCCAGAAGAATCAAGGCTGCTTACAGGCCTTAAATCCAGCAGCATTGATGACGTCATACATAGAACAGTACAGCACAGTACAGGCCCTTCGGCCCTCGATGTTGTGCCGAGCATTGTCCGAGACCAAGATCAAGCTATCACACTCCCTATCACTCTGGTGTGCTCCATGTGCTTATCCAATAACCGCTTGCAAGTTCCTAAAGTGTCCGACTCCACTATCACAGCAGGCAGTCCATTCCACACCCCAACCACTCTCTGAGTAAAGAATCTACCTCGGACATCCCTTCTATATCTCCCCCCATGCACCTTATAGTTATGCCCCCTTGTAACAGCTGCCTCTACCCGAGGAAATAGTCTCTGAACATCCACCCTATCTATCCCCCTCATCATCTTATAAACCTCTATTAAGTCGCCTCTCATCCTCCTCCGCTCTAAAGAGAAAAGCCCCAACTCCCTCAATCTTTCCTCATAAGACCTCCCCCCCAAACCAGGCAGCATCCTGGTAAATCTCCTTTGCACTCTTTCCAATGCTTCCACGTCCTTCCTATAGTGAGGTGACCAGAACTGCACACAATATTCCAAATGTGGTCTCACCAAGGTCCTGTACAGTTGCAGCATAACCTCACGGTTCTTAAACTCAAACCCTCTGTTAATAAACGCCAACACACCATAGGCCTTCTTTACTGCTCTATCCACTTGAGTGGCAACCTTCAGAGATCTGTGGATATGAACCCCCAGATCCCTCTGCTCCTCCACGTTCCTCAGAACCCTGCCGTTGACCCTGTAATCCTTATTCAAATTTGCCCTACCAAAATGAATCACCTCGCACTTATCAGGGTTAAATTCCATCTGCCATTTTTCGGCCCAGCTCTGCATCCTATCAATGTCTCTTTGCAGCCTACAACTGCCCTCCACCTCATCCACTACTCCACCAATCTTGGTGTCATCAGCAAATTTACTGATCCACCCTTCAGTCCCCTCCTCCAAGTCATTGATAAAAATCACAAACAGCAGAGGACCCAGCACCGACCCCTGTGGCACACCGCTGGTAACTGGTCTCCAGTCCGAAAATGTTCCATCCACCACCACCCTCTGCCTTCTATGAGATAGCCAGTTACTTATCCAATCGGCCAAATTTCCCTCTATCCCACAACTCCTTACTTTCTTCATGAGACGACCATGGGGAACCTTATCAAACGCCTTACTAAAATCCATGTATACGACATCAACTGCTCTACCCTCATCTACACACTTAGTTACCTCCTCAAAGAATTCAATCAAATTTGTTAGGCAAGACTTACCCTTCACGAATCCGTGTTGACTATCCCTGATTAAGTTGCCCCTTTCCAAATGGTCATAAATCCTATCCCTCAGGACCTTTTCCATTATCTTACCAACCACCGAAGTAAGACTAACCGGCCTATAATTACCAGGGTCATTCCTATTTCCTTTCTTGGCCCCCCTGCAGTGCAGCAAGGTGCTGTCAAGCCACTTGCTAGCTCTGAAGTGGGGCTGACCCATGAGTGGGATGTTGGTGGCAGACAACAAGGAAGTGGGGGGCTCCTCTCCAAGCGCTCACACGACCATGTCACTGCAAAGCCCTCGGTCAGAGCCCCACCAGAGTCCTCACCCAACTGAGATGGGCGTCTCAGCCCCTGCACAGCTGCAGGAGCAGCAGACTGTTGGCGAGCCCTCACAGGTTCGCAACCCCAGAGGACAAACTGTTGAAGTTGTGGCCTGTGTCATTTCGCAAATGGGACTTTCACATTGAGGGCTTAGGGCGCCTTGCGATTGTCAGAATGGCGGTCAGAGTGATAGGATTCCGCAGGATCTTGTCCATTGTCGATGCTCTGGTAAGAAGGAGCGAGACTAAAGTGATTGATTGTGCAGGCTAAGCAAATCTGGCCAGGATGAGTGCATCCCTTGCATCCCGGGCAGCAATGTTGTCGCGCGCTGGCGCCTTCTAGCCTGTGCATCTTCAGGTGGGTGACTAGCAGATTGGCGCTCCTGTTGATGCTCCTGCTGTTGGTGCTGCTGTTGCTCATGGTTCTGCTGCTGCCGCGGCTGGTCTTCGTCCGAATCTGATGTCCAGGAGGAAAGGAATTAAATGTTCGCCATGCTTCTGGAATATGCCTCAGTTGAGGAAGCGCTTAGTCAAGGTGGGGAGAGGGGTTTCCCAGGAGGTCACACTGGAGATGGGTGTCAGGCTCCAAGCTTCCACAACACTGAGTATGCCTGCTAAAATTTCCCCAGACCTGAAACAACAAAGTTCTGCCATCTGCAAATGATCATTGGTGAAAACTCCTTTGTAATGGTGGAGCTGCAGCTGTTCGTAAGCAATTCACTTGTGAGGCCACCAGCATTACCTGGCGTGTTCCAGAGGAGGCGTGGAGGATGGGGGAAATGTCTAAAAATCGGAAAGGCCTCTCAAAATGGGATTATAGAGGCAATTAAGTGGTTGTTAAGGGCCTTAAGGGCCTATCCCGCCTTTTGGAGGCGGGATGGAAAGGGGGTCAGAAAACACGCATTTGGGAAAATTGCTCGGAGGCGGGATGGAGGTGGGATCGAGGCCGCCCGCCCGCCATTTTTGGTGATTTTAACAACTCGCACACCTCCAAACCCGCCTCCTCAGGGCTGGTAAAATCCAGCCCTATGACTCAATGGGGGAAAAATTCGGTTGCTTTGCGCCAGAGGGCGCTAATGGGGCGCAAAGCAACTAGCGCCCGGGCGCGGCGATGCTTGTGCTGCAAGCAAAATTGACCAAACATTTTGTGGCGGCGCTAAACACTACCGCCATGATCTCCTGTGCCCGCAGATCGTGACGTCAGTCGAGTGTGCAACGCCCCGGTAGCGCCCCGGTCTGGATATTGAGTGGTGCCCCCTGCCTTACCGCCTGCCGCTAGCAACGACAGGTTGAGGGGAACGTTTTGCAGTCGGGAAGGGACTGGGGGAGCGCTATTTAAAGGCGACCGCTTCCTGCCTTTTTTTTGTCCTTCCTTGCGTCGATTTAGTAGAGCCTATTGGGGGCTGCACTCTGAGCTCTTTCCCTGGGCCTCTCCATTGTTCTTTCCAGCAGATTTGATGTACAGGTCTCTCCAGACCGAGATTCAAGGCTGCAATGAGCAGGGTGTGGATGGAGAGCAAGATCAACCCTCCCCTTTAAGAACTGGGTGGCGCCAGTGTGTCTGTGTTCCGTTGCTGACTGACATCACATGAGCTTTGCCAGCGCTCTGAGTTAGCGCCTCGCTCCTCGGCGTTAGCGCCTTAAGAGAGGTGTGTAGCGCCTGATTTAGCGCTCCAATCACCTCCAGGGGCGAAAGAAGCCAAGTTTGCAGTCAGAGGCGATAATTAGCGTCAGGTGCTAAACTTTGCGCCCGGCCGATAATTGCGCCCCAAACGGGGCGATACCGAATTTCTCCCCCCATGACTCTTCTTTAGCCTGGCCCATCGAAGTCTCAACTGACTCCTTTGCAGCAGAACTAGTGTTCCACCTCACCCTCCAGCAATCTGGCACCTGAGCTATTCTTTCCCTCCACCCTGGCTGCTGCACAATTGTGCTCGGTGTCTCACCACGTGCAGATCCCTCCACTATCCCAGCCTCTAAAAGAAGCGCAGTCTCAGTCTCTGAGCTGGTGGCTCCGAGTGTAAGGTCAAGTGATGGTGTCTCTTCATCTTCACTGTCTTCTTCCTCTTCCTCCTCTGACTGGGAAGGCTCCATTGCTTGGGTATCTGAAGTGAAAAAGGGACAAGGGTTGGGTTGTGGTGAGGGGAGAGGATAAAGTAACAAGTGCCTGCATACACCATCTGCAGCTTGTGAGTCAGAAGAGATTGTGGGATGAGGGAAAAGTGGGAAGAGAGAAGGAACGTTAGGTCTGCAAAAACCCTCATCATCGATTTCTCCAGCGCTGTCAGTGGCCACGGCCTCAGTGATGCCCCTTCCCATGATGACCAGCACTATCTCCTCCATGGGGGTTAAAATATGCAGGCGCGCTTGTCCTCCTCTAGTTCTTTCCTGCTGCCTCCTGTTAAACGCCACCTTCTGCTGCAAGAAAGATGGAAGTGTGTCAGTGAGTGTCCTGCAATATGTTTGGGTGCTGTGGCTATCATGGTTGAATCACTGCCAGTGTGTGCGAGCTGTGAGTTGTAGGTGCAAGACTTGCTACAGTGCTAACTGTGTGAGGATGAGGTGAACCATGTTGAACTATATTCAACCCAATTGAAGGGATCAGTACTGATTGATAGAGATTGTTGGTAGGTGGGTGATGTGCATGTAGTGAATTGAGCAGTGGATGAGGTTAAAGGTGCAGTTGGTAGGATATGCCATTTGAAGATTGAACTCACTCACCTTGACAACCCTATTTCCACCAAACTGCTGACTACCCAACTTCCTTTTCTGGCTCCCATGTTGGCTTATATTGTTAATGGTTCTCTCTCCTCAGGTACTATCTCCCTCTCCCTCAAATCTGCCGTCATCACCCCTCTCCTCAAAAAAACAACCCTTGATCCCTCCGTCCTTGCAAACTACCGCCCCATCTCCAACCTCCCTTTCCTCTCCAAAGTCCTTGAACATGTTGTCGCCTCCCAAATCCATGCCCATCTTTCCCGCAATTCCATGTTTGAATCCCTCCAATCAGGTTTCCGCCCTTGCCACAGTACCGAAACAGCTCTCATCAAAGTCACAAATGACATCCTTTGTGACTGTGACAAAGGTAAACTATCCCTCCTCGTCCTTCTTGCCTTGTCTGCAGCCTTTGACACGGTTGACCACTTCATCCTCCTCCAACGCCTCTCCACCGTCGTCCAGCTGAGTGGGACTGCACTCACCTGGTTCCATTCTTATCTATCTAATCGTAGCCAGAGAATCACCTGCAACGGCTTCTCTTCCCACTTCTGCATCGTTACCTCTGGTGTCCCCCAAGGATCTATCCTTGGCCCCCTCCTATTTCTCTTCTACATGTTGCCTCTTCGCGACATCATCCGAAAACACAGGGTCATTTTCCACATGTACGCTGACGACACCCAGCTCTACCTCACTACCTCTTCTCTCGACCCCTCCACGGTGTCTAAATTGTCAGACTGCTTGTCCGACATACAGTTCTGGATGAGCAAAAATTTTCTCCAATTAAATATTGGGAAGACTGAAGCCATTGTTTTCGGTCCCCGCCACAAACTCCGTTCCCTAGCCATTGACTCCATCCCTCTCCCTAACATCTGTCTGAGGCTGAACCACACTGTTCGCAACCTTGGTGTCATATTTGACCCTGAAATGAGCTTCCAACCACATATCCGCAAGCTTTTGGTCACCTGCCCTAATTTCTCATTATGTGGCTCGGTGTCAAATTTTTTGTCTTAAAATACTCCTGTGCAGCACCTTGGGACGTTTTACTACATTAAAGGCGCTATATAAATACACGTTGTTGTTGTTGTTGTTGTCAGATCGTTAACCTTCTTCCTGCACTGCATCCACATTTTTGGAGCTTCACCTCTGCCATTGATCTCTGCCATTACTTCTTCCCACTACCTCTTGAACTATATCTTTAGGGCCTCCTCAATGCAGGATAACAGATGTCTCTCATTCTCTTCACATCTTGCACCAAGACCTCCAGTGCATTCTAAGAAAACCTTGGTACATGCTTTCTCACATGTTCAGTCACAGAATCACAGAATCCCACAATGCAGATAGAGGGCATTTCGGCCCATCGAGCCTGCACCGACACATATCCCACCCTATCCCACGTATTTAATCCCCCTAACACTAAGGGTCAATTTATCATAGCCAAATCAACCTAACCCGCACATCTTTGGACTGTGGGAGGAAACCGGAGCACCCGGAGGAAACCCACGCAGACACGGGGAGAATGTGCAAACTCCACACAGACAGTCACCCGAAGCCGGAATACGAACCCGGGTCCCTGGCGCTGTGAGGTAACAGTGCTAACCACTATGCCACCGTGTTGCCTTCAATTTTTCACAGCACAGATTCAGTTCACTAAGGACTCCCACCACTTCTTCCAGCCACAATGCACAGTAACTTGAAGAGGTGCAGGCTGCCTTTAAGTAGCGCTAGCTACCTGAATCCCTAAATTTAGAGAGATATTAATATTTTGGCTACAGACGAAAGGCCTTGATGCAGGGTCTCTATTCTAAGTATTAACCAATCTTTTCTCCTTAAAGAACTACTTCATCGGCTGTGAAATGCTTTGGGACATCCTTAGGATGTGAAAGGCGCTTTAAATGTAAGTGTTTTACTATTTTGCAAGGGAAGTGGAGAATAATCTGGGTTGTGGGTTTGTGGCACCTCACACCCAATGAAGTATTTCTTTGAAGTGTGGTTGCTGTTGTTTTGTCGACCAATAAGGTGACCACTTTGCTACAGCAAGGTTCTAAAAAACAATAATGAGATGAATGACCCAATAATCTGTTCGAGTGGCATTGCTTTACAGATAAATGTTGGCTTGGGCACCAGGAGAGCTCCACTGCTCTTCTTCATAAATTCGCATGAGATCTTTTGCATCTACCTGAACAGGCAAGCTCTCAGTTTAATTTCTTATTCAAAAGATACCCTCTATGACAATGCAGTACATTATTATCATAGTACATACTGAAATGTCAGCTTAAATTATATGCTCATGTCTCTAAAGTAGGGCTTGAACAAACAACCTTTAGCTCAGGGGCAGAAGTGTTACCACTAAGTCATGTCACTGATAGAAGCCTAGATAGGGTTGTGACGTATGAGAGGAAGAGGAGAGATAGTTGTGGTACCTGAAAACAAAGCCTCAGATGGCCGTGTTACAAAAGGAAGGAAAACCGGCCAAGACAGACATGATGGGCCGAATGGCCTCCTTCTGTGCTGTAAGTTTCTATGATTCTATGATGCACCCATGCTCTGAACTTACTTCATTGCATGTTGTGACCAATAAAAAAATAATGTTTTTCGTTCAAATAATGAAATTAAAAAAGCTTAAAACAGTACCATATTTTTAAAGTAAATGGTCCTTGCAAAGACTAAAGGATAAATTTTGCAAGATGAGACTCCCAGTGAAGAAGCATCCTTTCCACCATCTACAAGGCACAAGTAAGGAGTGCGATGGAATACTCTCCACTTGCCTGGATGAGCGCAGCTCCAACAACACTCAAGAAGCTCGACACCATCCAGGACAAAGCAGCCCATTTGATTGGCACCCCATCCGCCACCTTAAACATTCACTCCCTCCACCACCGGCGCACCGTGATTGCAGTGTGTACCATCTACAAGATGCACTGCAGCAACTCGCCAAGGCTTCTTCGACAGCACCTCCCAAACCCGCGACCTCTTCCACCTAGAAGGATAAGGGCAGCAGGCCCATGGGAACACCACCACCTCCAAGTTCCCCTCCAAGTCATACACCATCCTGACTTGGAAATATATCGCCGATCCTTCATCGTCGCTGGGTCAAAATCCTGGACCTCCCTCCCAAACAGCACTGTGGGAGTACCTTCACCACGCGGACTGCTGCAGTTCAAGAAGGCAGCTCACCACCACCTTCTCAAGGGCAATTAGGGATGGGCAATAAATGCTGGCCTTGCCAGCGACGCCCACATCCCATGAACGAACATGTAAAAAAAAAATCTTTCGACAGTCTGCAGAAATATGTTGCCTAAGTTGCAGAAGCAGCTGCAAACTTTCCTGTAGCTTATTTAGATTTCAATATGACTCAGGAACAGAAGGAGACAGAAACTGTAACTGCTTTTGCTTCATAATTGTTTAACACTGCATTATATACAACCTTCTGCTTGCCTTGCTCCAAGAGAACCTGTATCCCTTTGCCCGAATGGTCTATGACCCCTTCTTATTCTCCATCCGTGTGTTACAGCACCAACTGTTTAACCTGTATTTCTCAGTCCTGGACTATCACCGGCTCCTCTTTTTCGGTAGCATTTTCACCTTTTCTTTAAATCCATTCTCGGAATGTGGGAGTCGCTGACAAGGACGGCATTTATTGCCCATCCCAAGTTGCCATGAGAAGGTGGTGATGGGCCTTCTTCTTGAACCGCTGCAGTTCGTGTGGCGAAGGTGATCCCACAGTGCTGTTCGGGAGGGAGTTCCAGGATTTTGACACAGCGACAATAAAGGAACGGCCGATATATGTCCAAGTCAGGATGGTGTGTGACTTGGAGGGGAACTTGGAGGTGGTGGCGTTCCCATGCGCCTGCCGCCCTTGTCCTTCTAGGTGTTGGTGGGTGCGGGTTTGAAAGGTGCTATTAAAGAAGTCTTGGTGAGTTGCTACTGTATATCCTGTAGATAGTACGCACTGCATTCACTGTATGTTAGTGGTGGTGGGGTGGATGTTTAGGCTAATGGATGAGGTGCCAATCAGCCTTGTCCTGCATGGTGTTGAGCTGCTTGAGTGTTATTGCATCTGCATCTGCATCCATCTGGCGAGTATTCCATCACACTCCTGACTTGTGCCTTGTAGATAGTGAAAAGACTTTGAGGAGTCAGCAGGTTAGTCACTCACCGCAGAATACCCAGCCTCTGACCTGCACTAGTAGCCTCTGACCTGCACTAGTAGCCTCTGACCTGCACTAGTAGCCTCTGACCTGCACTAGTAGCCTCTGACCTGCACTAGTAGCCTCTGACCTGCACTAGTAGCCTCTGACCTGCACTAGTAGCCTCTGACCTGCACTAGTAGCCTCTGACCTGCACTAGTAGCCTCTGACCTGCACTAGTAGCCTCTGACCTGCACTAGTAGCCACGGCAGTTATGTGAGTGGTCTTGGTGCGTTTCTGGTCAATAGTGAGCCCCTGGATGTTGATGGTGGGGGATTCGGTGACGGTAATGCTATTTTTTTTCAAACTTTTATAACTCTCTTGTTTTACGATGTTTTCTTCCTCTGTTGGTAATTGTTAACCACCCTCAAGTTTCTTTTGCTTATTATTTTTCAGCAGGTCATTATTTTCAAATTAATTACATGCTTCATATAAACAACAAACCGTTCACTTTCTACACATGAGAATTTACACATTTGTTTTTCTGTAAGCATTCTCAAGCCGCAACAACCACAACCCATATCCTTCCGTTGCAGGCACGCACATTTTAATTTGGCATTGCATAGTGATTCATAATAAACATGCGTGCATAATGATACACAACGGGGAGAACTATGGGTTGGACAGTAGCTTTTCACCTCTGGGACTTAGGTTCAAATCTAGCCCTGACTGATGGGATGGATATCTCCTCGGTCTGGTGCTAGCATCAGTCATTCATGAAATGAGTTTGGAAAGTCTCAAGCCAGTTCCAAGTGACCACAGTCCCACAACACCAAAACTGCTCTTGTTTTTTTCACTAAAATTGGCAATATCATTCAGAAAGGAAATAGAGAGAGTACAACGCCAACATGTTCCCGTAAAGGTCAAAACATATAAACATAGAAGATAGGAGCAGGAGTAGGCCATTCGGCCCTTCCAGCCTGCCCCGCCATTCGATGAGATCATGGCTGATCATCCAAACTCAGTACCCTGTACCTGCCTTCTCCCCATATCCCTTGATACCTTTAGCTTTAAGGTCAAGGGTGAGACCAACAATCCCAGGGAACCCTGGATGTCAAGGGATATACAAGAATGGATTAGGAAATAAAGGGAGGCTTTTGGCAGATACAAAGGACTAAAAACAGTGGAAGCCCTAGAGGAGTATAGAAAGTGCAGGGGGTTACTTAAAAAAGAAATTAGGAGAGCGAAGAGGGGGCATGAAATAACACTGGCGGGCAAAATAAAGGAAAATTACAAGGTGTTTTATAAGTATATTAAGGGCAAGAGGATAACCAGGGAAAGAGTAGGGCCCATTAGGGACCAAAGTGGCAATCTGTGTGTAGAGCCGGAAGATGTGGGTGAGGTTTTAAATGAATATTTTGCATCTGTGTTCACTATGGAGAAGGAAGATGTAGGCATAGAAATCAGGCAGGGGGATTGTGATATACTTGAACAAATTAGTATTGAGAGGGAGGAGGTACTAGCGGTTTTAGCAGGCTTAAAAGTGGATAAATCCCCAGGCCCAGACGGGATGTATCCCAGGCTGCTGTGTGAGGCAAGGGAGGAGATTGCAGGGTCTCTGACACAAATTTTCAGAACCTCTCTGGCAACAGGGGAGGTGCCAGAGGGCTGGAGGACAGCTAACGTAGTACCATTATTCAAGAAGGGTAGTAGGGATAAACCAGGGAATTACAGGCCAGTGAGCCTAACATCAGTGGTAGGGAAATTATTGGAAAACATTCTGAGGGACAGAATTAGTCTCCACTTGGAGAGGCAAGGATTAATCAAGGATAGTCAGCATGGCTTTGTCAGGGGGAGATCATGTCTAACCAATTTGATTGAATTTTTCGAGGGGGTGACTAGGTGTGTGGATGAAGGTAGTGCAGTTGATGCAGTCTACATGGACTTCAGTAAGGCTTTTGACAAAGTCCCGCATGGGAGACTGGTCAAGAAGGTAAGAGCCCATGGGATCCAGGGCAATTTGGCACATTGGATCCAAAATTGGCTTAGTGGCAGGAGGCAGAGGGTGATGGTCAAAGGTTGTTTTTGTGACTGGAAGCCTGTGTCCAGTGGTGTACCGCAGGGATTGGTGCTGGGTCCTTTGCTGTTTGTAGTGTACAATAATGATTTAGATATGAATGTAGGAGGTATGATCAGTAAGTTCGCAGATGACACGAAAATTGGTGGAGTGGTAAATAGTGAGGAGGGAAGCCTCAGGCTACAGGACGATATAGATGGGTTGGTCAGATGGGCAGAACAGTGGCAAATGGAATTTAACCCTGAAAAGTGTGAGGTGATGCATTTTGGGAGGACTAACAAGGCAAGGGAATACACAATGAATGGTAGGACCCTAGGAAGGACAGAGGATCAGAGGGACCTTGGTGTGCATGTACATAGATCCCTGAAGGCAGCAGGACAGGTAGATAAGGTGGTTAAAAAGGCATATGGGATACTTGCCTTCATTAGCCGAGGCATAGTATATAAGAGCAGGGAGGTTATGATGGAGCTGTACAAAACGCTAGTTAGGCCACAGCTGGAATACTGTGTGCAGTTCTGGTCACCACACTATAGGAAGGATGTGATTGCATTGGAGAGGGTGCAGAGGAGATTCACCAGGATGTTACCTGGGCTGGAGCACTTCAGCTATGAAGAGAGACTGGACAGGCTGGGGTTGTTTTCCTTAGAGCAGAGAAGGCTGATGGGGGACCTGATTGAGGTGTACAAAATTATGAGGGGCATAGATAGCGTAGATAGAAATAAACTTTTCCCCTTAGTAGAGGGGTCAATAACCAGGGGGCATAGTTTCAAGGTAAGGGGCAGGAGGTTTAGAGGGGATTTGAGGAAAAACTTTTTCACCCAGAAATCTGGAACTCACTGCCTGAAAGGGTGGTAGAGGCAGGAACCCTCACAACATTCAAGAAGCATTTAGATGAGCACTTGAAACGCCATAGCATACAAGGCCACGGACCAAGTGCTGGAAAATAGGATTAGAATAGATAGGGCTTGATGGCCGGCGCAGACATGATGGGCCAAAGGGCCTCTTTCTGTGCTGTATAACTCTATGGGGGAGAAATTCAGTATCGCCCCATTTGGGGCGCAATTATCGGCCGGGCGCAAAGATTAGCGCCTGGCGCTAATTATCACCACCGACTGCAAACTTGACTTTTATCGCCCCTGGAGGTGACTGGAGCGCTAAATCAGGCACTTCACACCTGTCTTAAGGCGCAAAGGCCGAGGAGCGAGGCGCTAACTCAGAGCGCTGGCGAAGCTCATGTGATGTCAACACACACACAATGGCACGGGCCAGTTCTTAAAGGGGATGGTTGATCTTGCTTTCCATCCACATCCTGCTCATTGCAGCCTTGAATCTCGGCCTGGAGAGACCTGCACATCAAATCTGCTGGAAAGAACAATGGAGAGTACCAGGGAAAGAGCTCAGAGTGCAGGCCCCACAATCTCTTCTAAATCGATACAAGGAATGGCAAATCAAAATGAACCTGCAAAGTGCTGCTCAGTACCCAAAACTCCTTCACACAGCGTTGAATCTCTCCAGAAGACTCTCTCCCTCTCTCTCAGAATGTGTGGTTCAAAAATGGCACCAACAATAAAAGGCAGGAAGAGGTCGCCTTTAAATAGCGCTCCCCCAGTCCCTTCATGACTGCAAAACGCTCCCCTCAACATGTCGTTGCTAGCGTCAGGTGGTAAGGCAGGGGGCGCCACTCAATATCCGCTCCGGGGCGATACCGGGGCGTTGCTCACTCGACTGACGTCACGATCTGCCGGCGCAGGAGATCGTGGCGGTAGTGTTTAGCGCCGCCGCAAAGTGTCTAGTTAATTTCGCGAGCGGCGCAAACATCGCCGCGCCTGGGCGCTAGATGATTTGCACCCCATTAGCACCCTCTTAAGGCGCTAACGGGAGGCGCAACCAACTGAATTTTTCCCCCTATGACTCTATATGACTCTATGTGAGAAATCGAAAGTGTTAGTACGGATGCTTGAAAGGTTGTTCATTTTCGGATGAGACTGATACAATTGCTGGGACAGTAGAAAGGGATCACACGGCCTGGTGATTATGGGCAAGCAACCCATGAGTTCTAATCTCTGGCCAGTTGTGAAATTGAAAAGGGAGGTGTTCAAAACGGTATTTGGTGGAATTCAAGACCTGTGCATACCCCTAAAGGGCAAGAGCTCCACGTGTGTAGTTAAACAACCTTGGTTAACAAGGGAAGTGAGAGATAGTATAAACCTAAAAGAAATGCTGATACTAGGGCAAAGAATAGTGGAGGTCCCACGGACTGGGCGAGATGTAAAGAACAGCAAAGGGATACAAAGAAACTGATAAGAGCTGCAGGAAGGGAATACAAGAAAAAGCTTGCAAGGGGTACCAGGACAACATTAAGGTTATTCCAAATATATTCAGAGAAAGGGGGTGGCTAAGAGTAATATGTGCCCATTAATGACAGACGGAGGTAATATTGTAATTGGAAATCATGAAATGGCAGACATACTAAATAGTATCTAGGCTGACACTCCAGTGCAGTGCTGAGCGAGTGTTGCATTGTCGGAGATGCCGTCTTTCGGATGAGATGTTAAACCGAGGGCCCGTCTGCTCTCTCAGGTGGACGTAAAAGATCCCATGGCACTATATCAAAGAAGAGCAGGGGAGTTCTCCCCGGTGTCCTGGCCAATATTTATCCCTCAATCAACATCACGAAAACAGATTATCTGGTCATTATCACATTGCTGTTTGTGGGAGCTTGTTGTGTCAAATTGGTTGCCGTGTTTCCTACATTACAACAGTGACTACACTCCAAAAAGTACTTCATTGGCTGTAAGGCACTTTGGGACGTCCAGTGATTGTGAAAGGTGCTGGATAAATGCAAGACTTTCTTTTTTTCTTTTTTGTATCAATCTTCACAGTAGAGCATGAGGATAAAATACCAGAGGTGCAAAGAACACTAAAAATAAATCATGGGGAAGAACTAACTAAATTCAATATAAGTAAAAGCACGGTGCTGGCAAAACTAATGTTATTCACAGTAGACAAATCTCCAGGACCTGATGGTTTCCACCGCAGGGTATTAAAAGAAGTAGGTGAGGAAATTGTTGATGCTTTAGTGATGATTTTCCAAAACTCTAATCGATTCAGGAACTGTCCCCTTGGAATGGAAAATTGCCAATGTCACTCCACTAGTTAAGAAGGGTAGGAGAGATAAACCAGGAAACTATAGGCCTAGTAGAGTAATGTCAGTTGTGGGGGAGTTACTACAATCTTTTATTAGGGACTGAGTATTTAGACAAATATGAGCTAATCAGAGAGAGCCAGCATAGATGTGTAAATGCTAAGTCATGTCTAACAAACCTGGTTGAATTTTTTGAACAGGCAACTAACATGGTAGCTAAGGGAGTGTCCATGGATGTTAAATAAACTTAAATAAGGGCAATTATGAGGGCATGAAAGCAGAGCTAGCTAAAGTGAACTGGCAAATTAGGTTAAGGGATAAGTCAATAGAGTTGCAGTGGCAGACATTTAAGGGGATATTTCAAAATACACAGAATATATACATTCCAACAAGAAAGAAAAATTCCAAGGGGAGGACCCACCATCCGTGGTTAACTAAAAAAGTTAAAGATAGTATTAAACTTAAAGAAAAAGCATATAATTGCGCAAAGATGGGTGGCAGGTCAGAAGATTGGACAAAATATAAAAAACAGCAAAGAATGACTAAAAGATTAATAAGGAGAGAGAAATTAGAGTACGAGAGAAAACTAGCTAGAAATATAAAAACAGATAGTAAGAGTTTCTATAGATATTTTAAAAAGAAAAGAGTTGACAAAGTGAGCGTTGGTCCTATAAAAAGTGAGTCTGGGGAATTAATAATGGAAACTAAGGAGATGGCAGTTGAATTGAACAAGTATTTTGCATCGGTCTTCACTATAGAGGATACAAGTAACATCCCAGAAATAGCTGTAAATCAGGAAATGGAAGGGAGGGAGGAACTCAAGAAAATTATAATCACCAGGGAAGTGGTACTGAGCAAATTGTTGGAGCTGCAGGCTGACAAGTCCCCGGGTCCTGATGGACTTCATCCTAGGGTCTTAAAAGAAGTGGCTAGTGAGATAGTTGATGCGTTGGTTTTAATTTTCCAAAATTCCCTAGATTCGGGGAAGGTTCCACTAGATTGGAAACTAGCAAATGTAACTCCTTTATTCAAAAAGGGAGGGAGACAGAAAGCAGGAAACTACAGGCCTGTTAGCTTAAAATCTGTTATAGGGAAGATGTTAGAAGCTATTATTAAAGACGTTATAGCAGGGCATTTAGAAAAGTTCAAAGTAATCAGGCAGAGTCAACATGGTTTTGTGCAAGGGAAATCATGTTTAACCAACTTGTTGGAGTTCTTTGAGGAAGTAACATGTGCTGTGGATAAAGGGGAACCGGTGGATGTACTGTACTTAGATTTCCAGAAGGCATTTGATAAGGTGCCACATCAAAGGTTATTGCGGAAAATAAAAGCTCATGGTGTAGGGGGTAACATATTGGCATGGATAGAAGATTGGCTAGCTAACAGGAAACAGAGAGTAGGCATAAATGGGTCACTTTCTGATTGGCAAGATGTAACGAGTGGTGTGCCACAGGGATCAGTGCTGGGGCCTCAACTTTTTACAATTTATATAAATGACTTGGATGAAGGGACCAAAGGTATGGTTGCACAAAGCTAGGTAGGAAAGTAAATTGTGAAGAGGACATAAGGAGGCTACAAAGGGATATAGATAAGTTAAGTGAGTGGGCAAAGATCTGGCAAATGGAATATAATGTGGGAAAATGTGAAGTTGTCCATTTTGGCAGGAAGAATAAAAAAGAAGCATATTTTCTAAATGGTGAGAGATTGCAGAGCTCTGAGATGCAGAGGGATCTGGGTGTCCTAGTGCATGAATCACAAAAGGTTACTATGCAGGTACAGCAAGTAATTAGGAAAGCTAATAGAATGTTATTGTTTATTGCGAGGGGAATTGAATACAAAAGTAGGGAGGTTATGCTTCAGTTATACAGGGCATTGGTGAGACCACATCTGGAGTACTGTGTACAGTATTGGTCTCCTTATTTAAGGAAGGATGTAAATGCGTTGAAAGCAGTTCAGAGAAGGTTTACTAGACTAATACCTGGAATGGGCGGGTTGTCTTATGAGGAAAGTTTGGACAGGCTAGGCTTGTATCTGCTGGAGTTTAGAAGAATAAGAGGTGACTTGATTGAAACATATAAGATCCTGAGGGGTCTTGACAGGGTGGATGTGGAGAGGATGTTTCCTCTTGTGGGAGAATCTAGAACTCGGGGTCACTGTTTAAAAATAAGGGGTCGCCCATTTAAGACAGAAATGAGGAGACATTTTTTCTCACAGAGGGTCGTGAGGCTTTGGAACTCTCTTCCTCAGAGGGCGGTGGAAGCAGAGTCTTTGAATATTTTTAAGGCAGAGGTAGATAGATTCTTGGTGAGCAAGGGGGTGAAAGGTTATTGGGGGTAGACTGGAATGTGGAGTAATCAGATCAGCCATGATCTTATTGAATGGCGGAGCAGGCTCGAGGGGCCGAGTGACCTACTCCTGCTCCTAATTCGTATGTTCGTATGTTCGTATTTATATGGACTTCCAGAAGGCATTCGACAAGGTTCCACATAACAGACTGTTAACAAAAATGAGAGCACACGGAATTGGAGCCAACCTATTGGCTTGGATAGGGTATTGGTTAGGAGGTAGGACAAAGAGTGTAGGATAATGGGTATGTACTCAAATTGGTAAGATGTGACTCGTGGTGTTCCCAGGGATCTGTCCTGGGGTCTCAGCTTTTCACTATATTTATAAATGACTTGGAGGAAGGAATAGAGAGCTGTTTATCTAAGTTTGCTGGCCACACTAAGTTATGTGGCACAGTGAATTATGTAGATGGGAGCAGAAAGTTGCAAAGGGGCCCAGGTTCAGGTATAATGCAGTTAGATGCAAAGTAAAGCTCCCTCTGCCCCAACATTGTGCCTCACTTCAAATTTAGAAAAGCAGTGTGACATTCCTTTTTCCATTTCCCACATTAAATAGAAGCAATTTTGTGCTGTGGACCCATACCCACTAAGAAGTAGATTGAAACTATTCCAATTCTGTTCATGTAGAACCCTTATAATCAAGAGAGTGAAAAGAGTCTTTCCTCTTTGCGTTTGGCTTGTTATTAGAAAGCTGAAGGCCTGCATTTAACCCACTGCATCAGCTGGCATCCGAGTTGAATATTTTATTTAAATGTTAAGGGGTAAAAATTCACTTGGTTGCGCCACCCGTTAGCGCCTTAAGAGGGCGCTAATGGGGCGCAAAGCCGCTAACGCCCGGGCGCAGCGATGTTTGCGCCGCTCGAGAACTTAACTTGAGATTGTGCGGCGGCGCTAAAACTTACCGCTGCGACCACCTGCGCGCGCAGATTGTGACGTCATTCCATGGTGCAACGCCCTTGGGGTGCCCCATAGCGGAAATTGAGTGGCGCCCCCTGCCTTACCGCCTGGCGCTTCCAACGACCAGAAGACTGGAACGCTATCAATCGCTGTGGGGCTGGGGGGGGCGCTATTTAAAGGGGGCCTCTTCCTGTCTTTTATTGTTGGTGGCATTTTTGAACTACGCATTCTGAGAGAGAGAGGGAGAGACTTCTGGAGAGATTCAACGTTGTGTGAAGGAGTTTTGGGTACTGAGCAGCACTTTGCAGGTTCATTTTGATTTGCCATTCCTTGTATCGATTTAGCAGAGACTGTGGGAGCTGCACTCTGAGCTCTTTGCCTGGTACTCTCCATTGTTCTTTCCAGCACATTTGATGTGCAAGTCTCTCCAGGCCGAGATTCAAGGCTGCAATGAACAGGATGTGGATGGAAAGCAAGATTAACCATCCCCTTTAAGAACTGGCCCGTGCCATTGTGTGTGTGTTCCATTGCTGACTGACATTACATGAGCTTCGCCAGCGCTCCGAGTTAGCGCCTCACTGCTCGGCCTTTGCGCCTTAAGAGAGGTGTGCAGCGCCTGATTTAGCGCTCCACTCACCTCCCGGGGCGGTAAAAGTCAAGTTTCCCGTCAGTGCCGATAATTAGCGCCAGGCGCTAATATTTGCGTCCGGACGATATTTGCGCCCCAAATGGGGCGCGACCTAATTTCTACCCCTAAGTCTTTGAGAAGAGGAAATGGAATAGCGTAATAGCATTAATGACCTCGACAGTATGAAATACAATTAATGTACATATTCTGTTGAATCCAGATGATCACAGAAAGCATCTTGCGCTTGTGTTGATTTTGGGAGCTCATTAATTTTTGATGAGGCGCTGACCATGACACGTTCTGCACCAGTTATTTAATCAGTACTCTGTTATGCCTAAGTATTTTAAATGAAGGCAGATCCCCATCGTACTAATCACATCTGGAAAAATTGTCTCTCAGCACGCTCACCATTTGCTACTTACTGTCAGCAGTTTTAAATTGAGCTGTCAGCTGCCTTGCGAACTTTTGACAATACCCGCATGGATTTTGAAATATGTTCAAGTTCTTCTGCTTTGAGACAATCTTCTTTGATTCCCTTTGCTGTTATCCCCCCATCCATTCATTGTGATTTGAAAATCTCTCTCTGGTAATGGAATCAGAGATGAAGGTCCAACTGACAGTTCCATTTACAGCTTCTTTGGAATTCTAAGAAGTAATAGGACTTCCATGCAGAACAGTTCTGGTCACCTAATTATCAGCTGGATATTTACTGTCCTTGAGATGGCACAGAGGTGAGCAACAAAAATGATTCTAGGTATCGCGAATTTAAATTGTGAGAAAACATCTTTCCTCGCAACTCAAAATCGCTGACCTTGAAAGTCAGTTTAGTTGACTTGTTTTCTTGGGAGATTTCCAGGTGAAGTTTTCAAGATTAGGAAGGAAATTGACAAACTTGAACCAGGCAAATTGTCCCTTGTCGTGAAGGGTTGAAATATCGGGGAGCATCCTCGTTACAAGCTGGGAAGTAAGGAGTAAAAAGGGAAGTCAGGCGGGACTTTTTCACCCAAAGGGTAATATATTGGTAGAACAACCAGGAAATGCTGTTGAAGTGGGATCTCTTAATATGATCAAGAGATTATTAAATGCATCTCAATTAAACATATCTTTGGAGAGCAAAGGGGATAAGGTGAGAAGGCAAGTTAGTAAGTTGGTGGGATGATCTATCAGAAAGGGACGGGATTTAATCGGTTTGCCTATTCTGTTCTCCTTTTTGCACAGGATGGTGAATATTTAGAATGGACTGTCCAGGAAGGTGATCAAAGTTGATAGCATTAGGGAGTTGGGCAGGTATTTAGTGAGAAAATCAACAGAGGACAATCAGTGGTGAACTGTGTATTCCGTTTCGAACTCTGATGCCAGGCAGATAGACCGAAATGTTTTTTTTCCAGTCCTGACCGGTCCTATGTTACTATGATCCTTACTATGATATGGAAAGGGTGTTGTAGGAAAACAGGTAGTGAGAGCATTCGGAAAGTAGTCAAGACAGAATGAGGGTAAAAACAGCATGCAGTCGCACAAATATTAACAAACTGTTTAATGAAACTGCATTTGGTGAAGTGGTGCCAGTGCTCTATGCCCTGATTATGGAACACAGGTTCAGTCTAACTTCCTGATGCTGGTGGCATCAAGTAGGATGGAAGAAAGTAGAGACCAAATAACTCTCTGATGAGAGTGAGAAATATTAACAGCATAGTTTGCCCCGGGACTGCTCTTGTGTGTCTATTTGCTTTCAGTCCAGAATGGAAATGGAGATCGAGGAGTAGTTCACTTACTCTGCATACATACAAAAAGGGCATCAACACCCAACCTATCCAAATAATTTAGTGAGTCCAGAAATAGGAGGATAGAGCAGATGAATGCATGCCTGGAAGGATGGTGCAGGAGGGAGGGCTTTAGATTCTTGAGGCATTGGGACCGTTTCTGGGGGAGGTGGGACCTGTACAAGCCAGACGGGTTGCACCTCAACAGAGCTGGGACCAATATCCTCGCGGGAGGGTTTGCTAGTGCTGTTGGGGAGGGTTTAAATTAGCTTGGCAGGGGGATGGGAACCTAAGAATAGAGTCAGTAGGGAGGGAAGAAAAACTGGAATTGGAAAACAAAAACGTAGAAAGTAAATTGGAAGGACAGAGGAATCAAGGGCTAGATAGTAGTCAACAAGGAGGTTTGCCTGTACTAAATGGTATATACTTCAATGCAAGGAGTATAGCGAGCAAGGCAGATGAGCTGAGGACACAGGTAGATACTTGGGACTATGATATTATAGCTATTACAGAGACGTGGCTGAAAGAGGGGCAGGTATGGCAGCTCAACATTCCTGGTTACAGGATTTTCAGACGGGATAGAGAGGGAGGTAAAAAGGGAGGGGGGCATCACGGTATTGATTAAAGAAACTATTACAGCTGTGAGGAGGGATGATATGTTGGAGGGATCATTAAACGAGGCCATATGGGTCGAATTGAAAAACAAAAAAGGGGCGAACACACTGCTGGGAGTGTACTATAGACCCCCAAACAGTGAGAGGGAGATAGAAGAGCAAATATGTAGACAAATTTCTGAGAAGTGCAAAAACTATAGGGCAGTAATAGTAGGGGATTTCAACTACCCCAATATTAACTGGGATAAAATTAGTGTGAAGTGTATAGAGGGTGCGGAATTCCTAAAATTCATCCAGGAGAATTTTTTAGCCAGTATGAAGCAAGCCCAACAAGGGAGGGGGCAGTTCTGGACTTAGTTTTAGGAAATGAAGCTGGGCAGGTGGAAGGCATATCAGTGGGGGGGCATTTTGGTGCTAGTGACCATAAATCAGTTAGATTTAAGGTGGTTATGGAAAAGGACAAGGATAGACCAGGAATAAAAATTCTAAATTGGGGAAAAGCAAATTTTGCTAAGCTCAGAGGGGATTTAGCCATAGTGGACTGGAAACAGCTACTTGAAGGTAAATCAGTGTCAGAGCACTGGGAGGCATTCAAGGAGGAGATACGGAGGGTTCAGACCAAATATGTGCCCTTAAAGAAAAAAGATGGGACTAACAAATCTAGAGCCCCCTGGATGTCTAGGGACATACAGGGTAGGATAAAGAAAGAGTATGACAGATACCGAGGGCTAAATACTCCAGAGTCTTTAGAGGAGTACAGAAAGTGCAGGGGTGCAATTTAAAAGGATATTAGGAAAGCAAAGAGAGAGCATGAAAAATTCTTGGCAAGTAAAATCAAGGAAAACCCAAAGATGTTTTATAAATATATTAAGAGTAAGAGGATAACTAAAGAAAGGGTAGGGCGTATTAGAGATCATGAGGGTAATCTGTGTGTGGAGGCGGGAGACGTCGGTAGGGTTCTTAATGAATACTTTGCATCTTGTTTTCACAAAGGAGATGGGCGAAGCAGACATTGCTATCGGGGGGAGGAGGAGTGTGATATATTAGATGAAATAAACATAGTGAGAGAGGAAGTATTAAAGAGGGAGAAGACAGAAAACTGGGATTTTTGAATGTTGCAGGAATGTTGCCATTGCCTGCGCACCTTGATTTCCTTACCGCACAGCTGTATTTGCAGCTGGTTTGGAAGAACTAATGATTAAGCAGCTTGGCAACTGCTTGAAAAGTATGGAAATGAGCACCTGATGGTCAGCTTCTGCTTGGTAAGGCTATCGAATTTGTGAGGCATGAATCTAACCAAAGAAAACCCAGTGCACCTGCCATTTAATTGACAAGCGATATTCATGAATTGAAAGTGGTGATCATTATTTCTAAAGAAAGATATAAGTGCTAATGGGAGAAAACCCTAGTGGGGCACAGTTTCCTTTCGTTCTAAAGGTTGGTGTGATTATGAAATGGCTTTCCCTATAAGATTTAAGGTAATTGGTAAAAAACCAGAGGGAAATGAGGAGAAATTTGTTTATGCAACGAGTTGTTATGATCTGGAATGCACTGCCTCAAAGGGTAGTAGAAGCGGATTGAATAGCAACTTTCAAAAGGGAATTGGATAAATACTCGAAGGAGAAAAAAATGCAGGGCTATGGGGAAGGAGCAGGGGAATGGGACTACTTCGATAGTTCTTTCAAAGAGCTAGCACAGATATGATGGGCAGAATGGCCTCCTTCTGTGCTGTATTATTCTATGATACTCACACCAGGCCCAAAAGCCCTTGGGCGAATTCCTTTGGCTTGGCGGTGTGGGTGTCACTGACTTTTGCTTCTAACCCCACTGGAGTATCTGTGCTTGAGGCGGTATCATGTGATTTGTATCTCTTTGATGGTCACCTGTGTCAGTAAGGGTGTAACTTGGGAGTCCACTGGAGGAGAGGGATGGGAAATGCGGTATAGTATGGTTGCTTGAGTTGGCTGCTGACAGACTCCCCTCCAAAAGCTCAGGCATCGCAACTTTCTAAAGGGTTTATAAAAGGTTTAATCATGAAAATTCCTTGCCAGCATTTCTGGGGTCTTCCAGGCAAGTACCCCATCCTGGAGAGCATGCTGAGCCCACTTCTGCTGCTCCAGGGGCCTGTATGTTGTAAGACGTGCGTAATCACCCCTCGCATCGTCCAACAGGTTCTAGAGTTCGGACTTGAGACTTATGAGAAATTACACCAGACACACGGGTTCTGTCTTTAACCTTTTATTGTTCCTAAGACAGATTCAAATCCCCAACCACTATTCGAGCAGTCCACCAATAATATTACAGGAAATCATACATACAATCACCCGCCGATGATCAGTCCAGCGTTGATTGTAGGTCCTCGTAAGCGCAAAGACTGGCCAGGCCCCTCCTTCCTCTGACTGCAGCTTGATCCTCGTAGGCGAGATGACTGGCCAGGCCACCTTCTTCTGACGGCAGTGCCGATATTCTTCAGCCACTGTGCTTTATACAGCTTTCTTTGCCTTTTGCATTAAATCAATCATTCAGAGATAGTGAAATGTTGCCTTTAATGTTGGTCTGAACTGTTTGAGCTGTCAAACGTTTACACTCACACATCCTGTGTGGCTATCCATCAGTTTGTCCTTATCACAGCCCAAAATTGTTCATTCACTCGTAAAGTTTACAAAGGTGGCAGAAAACCACTTGGTTACGGTTCATGAGTTACGTCGTATTCTGCATTTCAAAACTTCAAAGGTTTGACTTCTCCCCTTTAACCTCCGAAAAAGCCATCAGAGACACTGGGCTGGATTTTGTGAATGGAGACGAGCTGGAGGCAGGACTGCTGCTTGTCGGGTCGATGTCCCTGCCTCCATCATGTTCTGGCCAACCAGAGGAATTTTCCCTGATTGACCTTGTTAAGCCCGCCCAGCGGGCTCAGCAGGGCAATTAGGGGGAAGTCACTGACAGTGCACGTCAACGTCTGACGTGCCATCTGTCAAGACTTCTTGAATGAAGAAATGTCAGCGTTTGACAGCTCTGTGAAGCTGTCAAACACTGACATTCTGTGTAGTTTGATGTGGCCTTGTGTTCAGGACTCATCAAACCTTTCAACTTTGTAGATTTCAGATGACTGTTGGGTCGGAGGATCCAACAGCCAGTCTGTGAAATCTACAAGGACGATGTCGGGACTCCCAATCCAGAGCGGATGAAGGCTGTAGGAAGAAACCAAGGTAAGTGAACATTTTTTAACACTTAGCACTCACCTTACATACTTACCACTCCACACTTGCACTCATCACTCACCTCTACATTGCACTTTCAGGCCCCTCCGACCCCCGCAGACCTCCTACTCGACTCCTCCACCCCGGCGGGGTTCTCCGAGGTCAGGAAGCCTTCACCTAAAAAGGTAAAATGAGATTAATCCTTTTTTCTGCCTGTTAACAGGCAGTTAAAAAGATTTAAACCCTTTCCCGCCTCGAGCAGACGGGACCCGAAGCAGCACATCTTCCCAACTCCTGGCAAAAGGGCACGGAGGCGGGAATGGGGGCGGGTTTGCCATTCGCCCCCACTTTCTGCTACTTTACCGGCAGTCCCGCCTCCATACCCGCCTCCTCGGGGCTGAGAAAATCCAGCCCACCATGTCTGCAAAACTAAGGGGATTTGTTTATCTCTGTTGTCTATCAAAGCAAATCCATGTCCCTTATCAGTGACAACTTTATTTCACTTCGGACAAAAAAACTTTTGGCCTGGCAAAGCATTTCAATATATGTCGAAATTAAGAATTAAGGGTCTGTGTATGCCTTCAATGTTGGGTTCTTCACTGTATCTAGATTGCTAGATGGAATGGTGGTGGAAGGAGTGGAAGAACAACATTCCCCATGTCCCGCCTCCACCCCCCCCCCCCCACCGCCCCCAATATTATAGGTCATTGTTGAGGTTTGAGGAAGTTACGCACCCCCAGGCCCAATTGCAATTTGGCTGCCAGCCGGAAACCCAGCGTTTCTGGGTCCTACCCAAACTTCCACCCCTGCTGGGCCTCTGGCACCCAAGTTCTACCCCTGGCGATACTAGGATTTTTAGACCCGCTGACTATTTCCTTATAATACTAATCAGAAGCCAGTACACCCATAAGGAAGAAACGCGAGAGAAACATGTGCCAGCACAACCTTTTATTCCAAAGGAATTGCAAAGAGCGTTGTGGCCTCTGGTCTCGATTCTCCACTCCGCATTCCCATGAAACAAGTCTCCATCTCGGTTGTGTAGCCTTGCAGAATTTACTCATTACTTTCAATTGAGCATATTTTCCACGGGACTGTCAGCTGCTTTATCTGCATATTCTTCCTCATGAACTAAATTATTTTAATATATCTGACTCATTGTTAACTGCACAACAAAGGTATGACAGACAGCAACATATATTCAGAGTGACAGCATTTTATTTGCCTTGAGTATGTGGTGCGCAAATTAAATATAATTTTAATTATGCTGGTGTTTCACACTAAAATGTAGAGTGATGCTCCTGTAATCCTAAAATATAATCTTAACCTTTCTTTCCTTCTTTCTTTCTTTCTTGTCTGTCTGTCTGTCTTTCTTTTTTCCTTTCTTTCTTCCTTCCTTTCTTTCTTCGATGCTAATTCTTGACATTTTTTTGAGGTCATTGAAGCATTTCAACAACAACTACAACTTGTATTTATATAGCGCCTTTAACGTAGTAAAACACCCAGGGCGCTTCACAGGAGCGATTATCGAACAAAATTTGACACCGAGCCACATAAGGAGATATTGGGCCGAAAATTGATCCCGGGACGCGAGAGTACGCACTGCGTACTCTCGCGTATTCCCACTCCAATTGCCGGTTTTCTGCATGCCCTGCGCATGCGCTGAAAACCGGCAATTGCTCTTCCGAAAAGGGGGCGGGGCCGGAGTGCATCGCGTGCGCGCTACAGGCTGCGCGCACGCTGTGCACTTCATGCTTTGGACGCGCAGGTAAGTACTGAAGATTTTGGAAATGTAAAAAGGAGGAGTAAGACCCGCTTTTAAGAAGGTAAGTAGTGAATTAAGTATTTTTTTGAATTTTTTTTTACAGGTATATCTTTTTTATAGACTTTAAAGACAGGTAAGTTTATTTTTATAACTTTTTAAAAGATTTTAAATTTTTTCAAAAATTTAATTTTTTATTTAAAATGGTTCATTTAATTAACTATACTTATTTTATTAATGTGATGGTTTTTTTTTTAAATTTAATTGAGGTTTAGCTGTTATTTTGGGGGGGTGTAAGATTCATAAGTCTCTCAGCCATGCTGTGAGACTTATGAATGGAAGATGGTGTGCTGCCATTGGCTCTAACTGAGTCACGTGATCCCACAGCTCGCACGAATTAACTACGCCGCTGGGATACGCAAGCCCAGCACAGCTGATGTCTGGAACATCAAGTTCGTGCGAGCTGGATCAGAAAAAGCATAAGCGAGGTGAGACATCGCGGGAAAGGCTTACCCCCGCGGGAACAGAGCGAGATCAATTTCTGGGCCATTAGGGCAGATGACCAAAAGCTTAGTCAAAGAGGTAGGTTTTGAGGAGCGTCTTAAAGGAGAAAAGAGAGGTGGAGAGGCGGGCAGGTTTAGAGAGAGAATTCCAGAGTTTAGGGCCTTGGCAGTGAAGGCACGGACCCCAATGGTGTAAAAATTCAAATTGAGGATGCTCAAGAAGCCAGAATTGGAGGAGCGCAGAGATCTTGAAGGGTAAGAACATAAGAACATAAGAAATAGGAGCAGGAGTAGGCCATTCGGCCCTTCGAGCCTGCTCCACCATTCAATGAGATCATGGCTGATCTTCTGCCTCAACTCCATTCACCGGCCCTATCGCCATATCCCTTGATGCCCTTACCAGTCAGAAATCTATCGATTTCTGTTTTGAATATACCCAATGACTGAGCCTCCACAGCCCTCTAGGGTAGAGAATTCCAAAGATTCACCACCCTCTGTGTGAAGAAATTTCTTCTCATCTCAGTCCTGAATGGCCTACCCTTTATCCTGAGGCTGTGGCCCCTGGTTCTAGACTCCCCAGCCAAGGGAAGCATTCTCCCAGCATCCACCCTATCAAGCCCTGTAATAATTTTGTATGCTTCAATGAGATCCCCTCTCATTCTTCTGAATTCAAGAGAATACGGGCCTAGTTTACTCAATCTCTTCTCATACGACAGTCCCGCCATCCCAGGAATCAATCTCGTGAACCTTTGTTGCACTCCCGCTATGGCAAGTATATCCTTCCTTAGGTGAGGAGATCAAAATAGTACACAGTACTCCAGGGTGTTGTCTCACCAAGGCCCTATATAATTGGAGTAAGACTTCTTTATTCCTGTACTCAAATCCTCTTGTAATGAAGGCCAGCATACCATTTGCCTTCCTAATGGTTTGCTACACCTGCACATTCACTTTCAGTGACTCATGTACAAGGACACCCAGGACCCTTTGAGCATCTGCATTCCCCAATCTTTCACCATTTAGGAAATACTCTGCCTTTCTGTTTTTTCTACCAAAGTGGATAACTTCACATTTATCCACATTATATTCCATCTGCCATGTTCTCGCCCACTCACTGAGCCTGTCGAGATCCCCTTGAAGCCTCTTCACATCCTCTTCACAACTGACTCTGCCACCTAGCTTTGTATCATCAGCAAATTTGGAAATGTTACATTTAGTCCCCTCATCCAAATCATTGATATAGATTGTGAATAGCTGGGGCCCAAGCACCGATCCTTGCGGTACCCCACTAGTCACAGCCTGCCATCCTGAAAAAGATCCGTTTATCCCTACTCTTTGTTTTCTGTCTTTTAAACAATTCTCAATCCATGCTAGTATATTACCCCCTAATTTTGTTCACCAACCTCTTGTGTGGGACCTTATCGAAGGCCTTCTGAAAATCCAAATACACCACATCTACCGGTTCCCCTTTGTCTACTCCACTAGTTACATCCTCAAAGAACTCTAATAGGTTTGTTAAACAGGATTTCCCTTTCATAAATCCATGTTGACTCTGCCCAATCTTACTATTTGTTTCTAAGTGCTCAGTTATTGCATCCTTTATAATAGATTCCAGCATTTTCCCAACTACTGATGTGAGGCTAACAGGTCTGTAGTTCCCTGTTTTCTCTCTCCCTCCTTTCTTAAATAGCGGGGTTACATTTGCTATCCTCCAATCTGCAGAAACCGTTCCAGAATCTAGAGAATTTTGGAAGATGACAACCAATGCGTCCACTATCCCAATGGCCACCTCTTTCAAAACTCTAGGATGTAAGTCATCCGGTCCTTGGGATTTATCGACTTTTAGTCCCATTAATTTTGCTAGTACTGTTTTTTTACTAATAATAATTTCTTTAAGTTCTCCATTCTCACCACACCCTTGACTTTCTCGTAGGGCTGGTTGCCAGCTATTGGACCGCACAATGCAGTTCTTAAATGGAAATCTTTAGGAATGCCTTAGCCAGTTTAGATGATCTTAAATAAAGCTCAGATAAAGGAAACATCTAATTTATGCAGGTTTTAGTAATCAATTGGTTTGAGGTGAATGGTTTTGCACAGATTCTGTAAATTGAATTTGAATTGATTTAGACCAGGTCTACCAGTACATCTACATTGCATCAACTTAATTGATCTCTGTGCATTGCATGGAGACAGAAGCATACAGTGAGTCTTATTACCAAATGTGAATCTGTGCGCTATTACTGTCGGACAGTTCTGCCACCTGCTATTTACTGCCCTTTCAATGAAGGCAGAAAATGAATTACTTATGTAATTGTCAAGAGCCTGAGGCAGCGGCTGGTCTTCTCCAACTCAGTTGAACTGAGTAACTTTGAATATCACTCACATTGACTTGCAAGCAATAGCCTTAGGCTCTGCTGCCAGCTGAGACCCATGAACAGCTTCTTCTGTCTACAACAATAGTAACTATTCCTGTTCAAAGTGCACGTAAAAAAATTATTGCCTAGAAATTGTGTCACAGCAGTTTTCGAGCAAGCAGTGGGGGTTTGGTAGGGGTCCCCAATGCCCAGTTACTGGGTCTCGGGCCTCATTTGGCCAGCGAGGGTTCAAGAGCCCACCAGTGAAGAGGACTCTAAGTTTGGGCCGCTGCTAGTATTGCAGCAGCTCTCAGGTAAGTGTTGTCGGGGCTCGGGACCTGTGTCAGGGGTCGGGGCCTGGGTCAGGGGGTCAGGAACCTCGGTCGAGAATCGGGATGAGGGTATGGGTCGGAGATCAAGCCCTGGGTCGCGAAACGGGCCTGGATTGGGGATCGGTATGGGGGCATGCGTCAGAGATCGGGGCCTGGGTGGTGGGTCATGGTCGGAGATTGGAGCCTGGGTCAGGGGTCGGTGGCGGGAGACAGTGTCGGGGATCGCGGGGGCTGATGTTGGGAGCAGAAGGGAGGTTGGAGCCCAGGATCACGTGGATTGTGTCAGGGACAGAGGGGAAATCAACCAGGGGATTGCAAGGTCAGGTCAGGAGCAGAGGGGAAATCGGAGCAGTTGACCATTTTGACAATTACCAACATGACAGTAAGTTTATAATCTACTCAGAAAGTCCAGTGGATCTCTGAAGCACGTTTTCAAACTGGCTGCACTGGAGTTATACTCCACATGATGCCACATCCAAAGGGAGCACTTGGTCAAAAGAAAAGTGTCTTCCAACTGGGAATACACTTTTATTTTGACCAGGTGCACCCTTCAGGGGGTTCAGTGAAAAGGGTGTAAGGATAAACCCAGCAACTACAGGCCAGTCAGTTTAACCTCGCTAGTGGGGAAGCTTTTGGAAACAATAATCAGGGACAACATTAACAGTCACTTGGGCAAGTGTGGATTAATTAAGGAAAGTCAGCACGGATTTGTTAAAGGCACATCGTGTTTAACTAACTTGATTGAGTATTTTGATGAGGTAACAGAGAGGGTTGATGAGGGCAATGCGGTTGACGTGGTGTACATGGACTTCCAAAAGGCGTTTGATAAAGTGCCACATAATAGGCTTGCCAGCAAAGTTGAAGCCTAAAAAGGGATAGTGGCAGCATGGGTACGAAATTGGCTAAGTGACAGGAAACAGAGAGTAGTGGTGAACCGGTTGTTTTTCGGACTGGAGGAAGGTATACAGTGGTGTTCCCCAGGGGTCGGTTCTAGGACCACTGCTTTTCTTGATATATATTAATGACTTCGACTTGGGTGTACAGGACACAATTTCAAAATCTGCAGATGACACAAAACTTGGAAGTATAGTGAACAGTGAGGAGGATAGTGACAGACTTCAAGAAAACATAGACAGGCTGGTGGAATGGGTGGACACGTGGCAGATGAAATTTAACGCAGAAAAGTGCAAAGTGATACATTTTGGTTGGAAGAACGAGGAGAGGCAATATAAACTAAAGGGTACAATTCTAAAGAGGGTACATGAACAGAGAAACCTGGGGGTATATGTGCACAAATCGTTGAAGGTGGCAGGGCAGGTTGAGAAAGCAATTAAAAAAGCATACGGGATCCTGGGCTTCAAAAATAGAAGCACAGAGTGCAAAAGCAAGGAAGTTGTGATGAACCTTTATAAAACACAGGTTCGGTCTCAACTGGAGTATTGTGTCCAATTCTGGGCACCACACTTTAGGAAGGATGTGAAGGCCTTAGAGAGGGTGCAGAAAAGATTTACAAGAATGGTTCCAGGGATGAGGGACTTCAGTTATGTGGATAGACTGGAGAAGCTGGGGTTGTTCTCCTTAGAGCAGAGAAGGTTGAGAGGAGATTTGATAGAGGTGTTCAAAATCATGAGGGGTCTGGACAGAGTAGATAGAGAGAAACTGTTCCCATTGGCAGGAGGGTTGAGAACCAGAGGACACAAATTTAAGGTGATTGGCAGAAGAACCAAAGGCGACATGAGGAAAAACTTTTTTACTCAGCGAGTGTTTATGATCTGGCATGCACTGCCTGAAAGGGTGGTGGAGGCAGATTCAATCGTGGCTTTCAAAAGGGAATTGGATAAGTACCTGAAGGAAAAAAAATTCAGGGCTACAGAGAAAGGGCGGGGGAGTGGGACTAGCTTCAACAGAAGGACTGCAGTAGTTCACAGAAGGCAGCTCACCACCTTCTCAAGGGCAATTATAGGGATGGGCAATAAATGCTGCCAATAAATTAATTCTACATCCTATGAACAAATAAGAAAAGAAGGGTGAGAAGAAACCCATTAGGCCATTCAAACTTGCTCTATGCAATATTGCAACCTCATAACACCTAGCAACACTATTTCTGGGAAATGCAAGCAAAGTACAAAAAATTAATTCAGAAAAATAACAACTTAGGAAAATTCCTCTCTGACTGCCTGTCAATCGAGCAATTCTAGGAAGTAGTGATTGCTCATGGCGCTTCACAATCGCAAACAACTCACTAGCAATTCCCTCTCCGTGACTGACAATGTTCTAGTCTCTCTAGGACCTGTCAAGCTCCCTTTTAAAAGACTGTCGTTATCCTATACTCATCACATGTCTTGGTAGTTTGTCCCAGAGGGCAAAAGCTCTCCGAGGAAAGGACTTCTTCCTGGTCTTTAATGGAACTCATTGCCTAGGGATTTTACGGATTTAACCTCTACTCCGACCATCCTGATCCATTTCAAATAACGGGGTCGATTTTGACTTCTATCGCCTGGTGTTAACGAGGCGTTAATGGCCTCAATATGGGGTCGGTAGGCTTACTGCCCCATTAACACCGGCGATACAGCCAGCTCCATTTTGAAAGAGTCCGACTATAAACCCCCTTAATATAGAAATTGGGGGGGGGTGCTATGATGTAAATGGGTCTCTGATTGCCATTTTAGGCCGGAAGTAGTCGGAGCCTGCGAAGTACAAGCTCCAACCAGTTCCACGGGCGATGGAACCGGAGAGGCCCCGCTGAAGGTAAATGTTGAAATATTTTTGTGGGCCCCAGAGGATTAGGCGTGCTCTTCCGGGACCGACAGAAATCATCTGGACCGCTCCCGCCCCAGGACACCCCCACCCTCCGCAATCGCGACGCCAATCCCCACAACTTACCTTGGCGGTGGTCGCCCCGGTCTGATTTTGAGGCCTCAATCTGGCCAGATTGTTCTACGCCCACAGCTCGCCCGGCAGATTTAAATCAGGCCAGGGACTCAAAACCGCGGAGGCCTCTTCACCGCAGGAATGGGCAGTCAACCAGCGCACTCTGCCGGTCAGTCACCTAATTGTCAAAATCCCTTCATCATTTGAAAACTCAGAACTACCAGACCCAAATTGCTAGAAAGAAAGAACTGGTGTCAAACCAGTACCTGCAGCATAAAGGGCGTAAAATACAACAGGAAATAAGGAGAGAGTTCTTTACTCAGAGAGTGGTTAGAATACAGAACTCGCTACCACAGGAAGTGGTTGAGGCAAATAGCTTAGATGCTTTCAAAATACCAAGATAGGTGGGTTAGCAAGTTGTGAGGAGGACACAAAGAATCTGCAAAGGGATATAGATAGGTTAAGTGAGTGGGCAAAAATTTGGCAGTTGGAGTATAATGTGGGGAAACGTGAGGTTATCCACTTTGGTAGGAAGAATATAAAAACAAATTATTATTTAAATGGAGAGAGACTACAAAATGCTGCGGTACAGAGGGATCTGGGGGTCCTCGTACATGCAACACAAAAAGTTAGCATGCAGGTACAAGTAATTAGGAAGGCAAATGGAATGTTGGCCTTTATTGCAATGGGAATGGAGTATAAAAGTAGGGAAGTCTTGCTACAACTGTACAGGGCGCTGGTGAGACCACACCTGGAGTATAGCGTGCCGTTTTGGTCTCCTTATTTAAGGAGGGATGTACTTGCATTGGAG
Source organism: Squalus acanthias (assembly GCA_030390025.1). Classification (NCBI taxonomy): domain Eukaryota; kingdom Metazoa; phylum Chordata; class Chondrichthyes; order Squaliformes; family Squalidae; genus Squalus; species Squalus acanthias. The sequence continues at coordinate 15,185,209 of CM059426.1, forward strand.
GCAGTTCAGAGAAGGTTCACTAGGTTGATTCCTGAGATGAGGGGTTTGACTTATAAAGAAAGGTTGAGCAGGTTGGGCCTATACTCATTGGAGTTTAGAAGAATGAGAGGTGATCTTATTGAAACATATAAGTTTCTGAAGGGGCTTGACAGGGTAGATGCAGAGAGGATGTTTCCCCTCATGGGAGAATCTAGAACTAGGGGGCATAGTTTCAGAATAAGGGGTCGCCCATTTAAGCATAACCCCCCTGCTCTTGTATTCTATGCCACAGCTAATAAAGGCAAGCATTCCATATGCCTTCTTAACCACCTTATCTACCTGGCCTGCTACATTCAGGGATCTATGGACATGCACTCCAATGTCCCTTTGTTCCTCTACACTACTCAGTGTCCTACCATTTAATGTGTATTCCCTTTCCTTGTTAGCCTTCCCCAAATGAATTACCTCACACTTCTCCGGATTGTATTCCATTTGCCACTGTTCTACCCACCTGACCAATTTATTGATATCTTCCTACAGTCTACAGCTTCCTTCTTCAGTATCAACCACACAACCGATTTTAGTATCATCTGCAAACTTCTTAATCATACCCCCTATATTCAAGCCTAGATCATTGATATATACCACAAAAGCAAGGGACCTAGTACTGAGCCCTGCGGAACCCCACTGGAAACAGCCTTCCAGTCACAAAAACACCCATCAACAATTATCCTCTGCTTCCTGTCTCCGAGCCAGTTTTGAATCTAACTTGACACTTTGTCCTGGATCCCATGGGCATTTAACTTCGTGACCAGTCTGCCATGTGGAACCTTATCAAAAGCCTTGCTAAAGTCCATATACACTACATCAAACGCACTACCCTCATCTACCCTCCTTGTTACATCCTCAAAAAATTCAATCAAGTTTGTCAGACATGACCTTCCCTTAACAAATCCGTGCTGACTATCTTTGATTAATCCGTGTCTTTCTAAATGAAGATTTATCCTGTCCTTCAGAATTCTTTCCAATTTTCCCACCACCGAGGTTATGACTGGCCTGTATTTACTCGGTCTATCCTTTTCTCCCTTTTTAAACCAGGGTACCACATTAGCATTCCTCCAGATCTCCGGCACCACACCTGAAGCCAGAGAGGATTGAAAAATGATAGTCAGGGCCTCTGCTATTTCCTCTTTTGCTTCGCTTTAACAGCCTGGAATACATTTCATCCGTGCCTGGGGATTTATCCACTTTTAAAGCTGCTAAACCCCTTAATACTTCCTCTCTCACTATGTTTATTTCATCTAATATTTCACACTCCTCCTCCCTGATAGCAATGTCTGCTTCGCCCCTCTCCTTTGTGAAAACAGATGCAAAGTATTCATTAAGAACCCTCTCGACATCTCCTGCCTCCACCACAGATTACCCTCATGATCTCTAATAGGCCCTACCCTTTCTTTAGCTATCCTCTTACTCTTAATATATTTATAAAACATCTTTGGGTTTTCCTTGATTTTACTTGCCAAGAATTTTTCATGCTCTCTCTTTGCTATCCTAATATCCTTTTTAATTGCACCCCTGCACTTTCTGTACTCCTCTAAAGATTCTGGAGTATTTAGCCCTCGGTATCTGTCATACGCCTCCCTTTTTTTCTTTATCCTACCCTGTATGTCCCTAGACATCCAGGGGGCTCTAGATTTGTTAGTCCTACCTGTTTTCTTTAAGGGCACATATTTGGTCTGAACCCTCCGGATCTCCTCCTTGAATGCCTCCACTGCTCTGACACTGATTTACCTTCAAGTAGCTGTTTCTAGTCCACTATGGCTAAATCCCCTCTGAGCTTAGCAAAATTTACTTTTATCCAATTTAGAATTTTTATTCCTGGTCTATCCTTGTCTTTTTCCATAACTACCTTAAATCTAACAGAATTATGGTCACTAGCACCAAAATGCTCCCCCATTGATACACCTTCTACCTGCCCAGCTTCATTCCCGAAAACTAAGTCCTGAAACTGAAAATCAGACAATTTTCTTTTAACCACTATAACTATTAATAATTTACTAACTGTAGGAAACAATCACTCTCTAGAACACTTTGTTGCAATATACAAAGGGAATAATGGATTCCTCGGGGTCATTATAAGGCAGGAGAGTGTTCTGGTTGTCAGCGCTGAACTGGCATTGAACTCCATGTCAGTGAGATGTGGTGACATTTATTCTTGAAAGCTAACAATCGTGGCATCATTCCTGCAAGAAAGCAACACAGTGGATTGTTGGGAAATCTTGGGGCTAATCTTCAACTCTGCCGCCCAGGCGATAACCTGCCGGAGCAAATCGGCCACCTGTTGTTGAGTTAAATGGAACAAAAGAGTACGTCCCTAGTCCTGGCACGGAACCTCGCTCAAATCCAGTCTGGATTTTCCCGCTTTTGTGCTGACTTCAATGGCTCATTCTCCAATCTGCACTCCTGTCAACTGAGAGCTGAGTCTCCAAAGATTCACCCCAAAAGGAAAACCATGCCAGTTTGCATCTAATAGCGAAAACAATGAGTTAATGTTTTGGGTAGGGGCCTTTCATCACAACAGAGAAGAAGCCCATTCCCTGAGTACTGCACTGAATTGTCAGCCTAGATTATGTGTGCAAGTCAGCCATTGTAAGATGCATCTGAGTTTCCATGGCGTCTGTATTTTTACCTACGGTTTTGGCCTTGATTTGTGTTGCTAGAGATTTTGAGGTGACCTGGTTGAAGCTTTCAAAACTTAGAAAGGACCAACACCTAAAACAAAAATAATCTGGTCATTTATTTAATTGCTGTCTGTGGGAGCTTCCTGTGTGTAAATTGGCTGCTGCGTTTCCTACATTACAACAGTGACTACACTTCGAAAAAGGTACTTTATTGGCTGTTTGATTTCTAAGTTTTTGTTTACAATGTGAACAGGAAAAGACCAATTGGACCCAACCATCCTTTTCATAGATTAACTACTTACCTTCTCACCATATCCTCCATTTCTTCTCTGCCGAAATGTGTCAAGTGCCTCCTGGACTCATTTAGAAACATAGAAACATAGAAGATAGGAGCAGGAGTAGGCCATTCAGCCCCTCGAGCCTGCTCCGCCATTCAATGCGATCATAGCTGATCATCCAAATTCAGTACCCTGTCTCTGCTTTCTCCCCATATCCCTTGGTCCCTTTAGCCTTAAGAAATATATCTAACTCCTTCTTAAATATATTTAATGAATTGGCCTCAACTGCCTTCTGTGGTAGAGAATTCCACAGGTTCACCACTCTCTGGGTGAAGAAATTCCTCCTCATCTCAGTCCTAAATGGCTTACCCCTTATCCTTAGACTGTGACCCCTGGTTCTGGACTCCCCCGCCATCGGGAACATCCTTCCTGCATCTAGTCTGTCTAGTCCTGTTAGAATTTGATAAGTTTCAATGAGATCCCCTCTCATTCTTCTAAACTCTAGCGAATACAAGCCCAATCGACCCAATCTCTCCTCATACGTCATTCCTGCCATCCCAGGTATCATTATATTGTCCACTTCAAGAAACTTCCTTGGTAACTTATGCCACAACTCCATTAACCTTTGAATGAAAACATTCCACCTGACTTCCCCTCTTTCAACTGCCAAACTTGTGCCCCTGATGTCTTCTCCATAGTGATAAATGTGCCGAAATCAACATTGTCAATTCCCTTCTAGGTTTTGAAAGCTTCGACCAAGCACTCCTTTTCTCCTGGCGAATCCTATAAGGTGTCCAAAAAGGTGGAGCAGCACTACTCACTCTTTTTAGGTGAAGTCCTCAGAGAATTTGCAGAACAAATGTTGGTGGAGTCTTGACAAAGTGACCCAGAAAGTCTCCTGATGTGTTTCAGAGGTCCTCTTCACGGCTCCAGCAGCAATGAACATGAAATGGTGAGTATCCCTTCAAGCAGTGCTTGAAATCCACATCGATGCCGCGTTTACTCCCAAACAGCTGGTCGGTGTTAGGAGCGGGCGTTAGTTGAAGCGCTAGCCACCAAAATGCCGTGCAGCCCCTTTAATGAGCGCTAGCAGGCATTTTAAGTGGCAATCATTCGTTTAATGAGCCTCCGGACGGCCGTTCCTAGCACTGGCTTCAACTACTTTACCAAGATGGCGCCTTGCGCTAAACGCAGGCTAAACCGGTGTTGCAGCTTAAGACCCCATCTTGGCCACCTCTTTACCTCTTTCGCGTCTAAAGTATGCAACAAAAATCGGCCCTATGTGTTACCTCGGATAGGCGAGTAGAACAGATGGCTGCTATACGAGCGACAGAGAATATTGCTGATGGGAAAGCCTTCCAAAGAACATAAGAACATAAGAAATAAGAGCAGGAGTAGGCCATTTGGCCCTTCGAGCCTGCTCCGCCATTCAATATGATCATGGCTGATCTTCTACCTCATCTCCACTTTCCTGCACTATCCCCATATCCCTTGATTCCCTTAATATTCAAAAAGCTATCGATCTCAGTCTTGAATATACTCAACGACTGAGCCTCCACAGCCCTCTGGGGTAGAGAATTCCAAAGATTCACCACCCTCTGAGTGAAGAAATTTCTCCTCATCTCAGTCCTAAATGGCTGACCCCTTATTCTGAGACTGTGACCCCTGGTTCTAGACTCCCCAGCCAGGGGAAACATCCTCCCTGCATCTACCCTGTCAAGCCCTGTAAGAATTTTGCATGTTTCAATGAGATCACCTCTCATTCTTCTAAACTCTAGAGAATATAGGCCTAGTCTACTCAATCTCTCCTCATAGGACAATCCCCCCATCCCAGGAACCAGAACCTTCATTGCATTCCCTCTATGGCAAGTATATCCTTCCTTAGGTAAGGAGACCAAAACTGTACACAATACTCCAGGTGTGGTCTCAATGTGTGTCTTAATGCAAATAAGCCAGAACTTAGAGCTGGAGTATTGAGAGTGTAATTGGACTCCAGGCATAGTGGTTAGCACTGGTGCCCCACAGCGCCAGGGACCCGGGTTCGAATCCGGCCTCGGGTGACTGTCTGTGTGGAGTTTGCATATTCTCCCCGTGTCTGCGTGGGTTTCCTCCGGGTGCTCCGGTTTCCTCCCACAGTCCAAAAATGTGTGGGTTAGGTTGATTTGTCTATGATAAATTGACCCTTAGTGTTAGGGGGGGATTAAATACGTGGGGTTACGGGGATAGGATGGGATATGTTAGGGGGAATTAAATACGTGGGGTTACGGGGATAGGGTGGGATATGTGTCGGTGCAGGCTCGATGGGGATTCTGTGTGGGAAAGCAGGGACAGGGTACTGGATTTGGATGATCAGCCATGATCGTATTGAATGGTGGAGCAGGCTCGACGGGCCGAATGGCCTACTCCTGCTCCTAGTTTCTATGTTTCTATGAAGCAAGGCCCTTATGAGATGTCTGTAACTGTAATAAACATATATACTTTGGAACAAGGCTCCCTCTGTCTCCGAGGATCACAGACCGGATCAAATATCAATAACATTCAAAAATAAATGCAGGTCTTTCTTTGCTGTCAGGGATATGTTTGTGTGCCTGTTTCATGAGTTTTAAAATTGAGCTGCCAGTAACTTTCATTATTGTGAGCTCAGAATTTGGGGTGAAGTTTGGTTCTTGCCCCATGGGGCCAGGGGTGATTCAGCGGGCGAGCTGCAGAAACGCAGGGAAACTCGGATGAAGCCGTTTAAACGCGGGATGGGCTTCCACCCAACTTTCTTCGCCGGAAAAAAAAGTTGGCACCGCTGCTCCAGCACAGTAAGTGCGGCGGGAACGTCGAGAACGTTCACCCCGACTGAGTACAATCACTCGAAAGACTCAAGACTCATTCTGTGATGTGACTGCACGGGCTTCTTTATTTATCAATGATACGATTGAGGCTAAGGATCAAAGTTCGCCCAAAAGTTTTTTCGATGGGATGTTCAGCTCGAAGTTGCAGTGCTCCGGCATCTCTATAAAAGAAAACCAGGTTTTTTTTCCAGTTACAGGATGCTCTGTTCATTTATAGCCCTAAGTGCTGACAGCCAAATTAAGCAATTAATAGCTTCCTGAGTGTAATTGTTCATGTGATACGCGTGTGTTTGTAACTGACTGCCAGACAGCCTCTGAATACTGTTATTGTGGTCGCCGATACCAGTTTGACACTAAGTTATGCATTACCCACATATTGGAATCAAAGTGAAGAGCCAAGGACCAGAATGCAGGCTACCACCACTATTAAAAGGACAAAGAAAATAACATGAATCAGGAAGTTGTGATTGCGTCAGTCCTCTTGTAAGAAAAGGGTTAATCAGACTGACTTGACGTGTGCTAACGTGATACTCCGATTGTTTTTTCTTGATACTGCAGTAATGTTAGCCTTTAGCCTTAGCATGTAAAGTAGGGAAGTGATTCAATTTTAAAAAGTGACCGCTGAACTTTTGAACTGATACTACTTAATGAGAGACGTTCATTGGCCATTGCATACTGGTTCCTAAGTTTCAGGGAGCTGTCTAATCAATGGCCGCAATTTTCTGTACCGGGTGCGGGCGGTCGCCGTGGCGGGTCGCGACCCCGTTCCTGATTCCATCCCGCTCCTGAGATCGACTTTCCATTAAAGGTGCCTATTAAGGCAGCCCTGCGCGTTACCCGGCCCTATTAAATGGTGCGGGTCTGATGACGTCATCGACGACGCGTCTTGAGCCCGAATATTCCATGGCCACATTGCATTTGAAGGTTCATCTCGGATAGTGCAGGCACTGTACTGCAACACTGGTGTGTTACAAAGAGATTTAAACACGACTGCACAGAGACAGCGGGCTGCACCCAGGTTCTCAGATGAATCCCTCATATGCTTGTGGAGGGAGTGAGAGTACGCAGGGAGGGTCTCTTCCCTTCCAATGGGCAGAAGAGGCCCTCCCTAGCAGCCCAAAGGAGCCTGATACCAAATAGCAGAGGAGGTGAACAGCAGGGATGTTGTGAGGAGGACCTGGGTGCAATGCCGCAAACGTTTCGATCGTCTCATTAGATCAGTAAAGGTGGGTGCAGAGCCACACTCAACTTCATCCTGCTGGGCCTCTCATCACATCCTAATGCAATCATACCAACTAACAGCACACAAGAAGGCCACTCCATCATAGTCACCCTCTAAAGATGTAACCCATCCATTTCTTACACTCTTTTCATCACTCTCACTCAACCTTCTCTTCTTTCCCTCCTTGCAGGAAAAGGGATCCCACAATAAGAGGGAGAGAACTGGGGGTGGCCCTTCATTATTGGATGCCTTAACAGTAGCAGAGGAGGTTGCCTTGGAAGTGTCTGGAATCGCAGAGCTGCTGGCGGTGGGAAACGGAGCGAGGGGGACGTCTCAGCAACCTGGTGACAGAATTACAGCTCATGCAGCCACATGGCATACAGCAGTCACTCAGATGGGGACTGATCTCAGCAACCATTGAATGGTCATCATGTGCCGAATGGTATCTGTACCCATATGATTCTTCATATGACATATCTAACTCATCTCTTTACTCTCCCACAGATCCATCAAGAGCCCCCCGCACCCCCCCCCCCCCACTGTCCAGGAGGAAGAGGAAGACTACTCCTCAGAGGAGCCTCCAGCCTCTGAGGGCGCACCGTCACCAGACATAAGCGCACCCAGCACCAGCGCAGAGACGCACACCTCGGTGGGTCCCACGCGAGATAGAGTAGTGTTGTCACCTGGTGTCTCACAAGTCAGAAGTGAGCAAGAGCAGATGGTGGAGACAGGGACAGCAGTGGAGACTCCTCGCCGGAGGGCACAGGACACTCCCAGCTCTGCTCAGCTGCATGCAGACTCTGATCCTCGGGGGCCATCATTCCACATTCAGGTAAGAATTCTCCCATTGTGGACTCTCCTTTATTCTACTGCTTGCTATCCAGCGACCCCTGCTGGGTGTTCGCATGTGTGAACATCAGATCAGTGCAGAATCAGACTTGACTGTAATCCAGAGCACCACTGTGAGGGCTCACACATGAAACATAGGAACATTGGATTCGCTCGACGAAAAAAGACCACGGTCCATCTAGTTCACCTTCTACCATCCTGGTAGTCACACGATACAACAATAATGGAGTTGTTGACCAATCATAGCAATCAATCTCGATCAATTAGTCTACAACAGACCCAGACATGACGTAAGGAAAAACCCCAGCGGAAAAAATGGCCACCAGAGAGGTACTAGAAAATGGCTGGTGATGGATACCTACACCTGCAACACCTGGGAGGGGCAAACAATAAAAGTTAAAAATAAAATGGCCAAAACAATTATCATTAATTAAACGACAACAGCACCAGTCAACAATGGCTTTACAATGACAAGGACTTCAAGAGCCACCTTCTGGAGGATCATGACTTTCCAGCGATGGTGTTTATTCAAATACTCTTCGCAGCTTCACTGCCAGTTTGCAGTTTGCGGTTAATGTACTCTTCAGCAAGTCGGCATGGCTCTTGCTGTTTTACATCTGCCCTGCTGTGACCAGAGTAAGACTATCCATCAACTCCTGGCAAGACGTACCTCTCAATCAAAAGATCCCAACAATTTTATAATTCCTACATTACAAAGCTCTTTATCTTAAAGATATTTTTAGGTATGTAATAGTAAGGTTTCAATGCTATACCTCTGTTTCATCTGTCCAAAATGTCATTCCTGTTTAACCTCTCTGATCTGATAATCCTTTGTCAATTTACAGAGCTGATCAAACTTTGGTGAAAATATTCTTTTGTCCTTTTTTTCTGTCATTTTTTGTTGCCATTTTTTTTTCTTTGCCTACCCTGCAATTTTTTTTTATCCCGTTTTTGTCTTTTGGATGAGATAGGAACATAGTAACAACAGGAGGAGGCCATTCAGCCCCTCAAGCCTGTTCTGCCATTCAATTAGATCATGGCTGATCTGTACCTCAACCCCATTACCCAACGAAAATCTATCGATCTCAGTCTTGAAAGCTCCAAATATCTCAGCATCTGCTACCTTTTATGTGAAGAAGTGCTCCCTGATTTCATTCCTCGATGACCTGGCTCTAATTTTAAGATGATGCCCTCTTGTTCGGGATTCAATCACCAGTGACAACAGATTCTCTTTATCTACCCTATCAAATCCTTTTATTATTTTAAACACCTTGATTAAATCACCCCCTCAAACTTCTTTACTCAAGGGAAAACAAGCCAAGTTTATGCAACCTGTCCTCATAATTTCTTAAACTAAGGCCCTGTCTGCCTGTTCTGGTGATTCAGGTGGATGTTAAGGATCCTATGGCACTATCTGAAAAAGAGTTTTCTGGGCATCCTAGGTATGATTCTTCCCTCAATCAGCAAAACAGATTAACTGTACTTCTTGCAATTTCGTACACTGTATTCGCTGCTCACGATGCGGTCTCCTCTACATTGGGGAGACCAAACGCAGATTGGGTGACCGCTTTGCGGAACACCTCCGTTCTGTCCGTAAGCATGACCCCGAGCTTCCAGTCGCCTGTCACTTCAATTCTCCGCTCCACTCCCACTCTGATCTCTCCATCCTCTGCCTCTTACACTGTTCCAACGAAGCTCAATGTAAGCTCGAGGAACAGCACCTCATCTTTCAATTAGGCACTTTACAGCCTTCTGGACTCAACATCGAGTTTAACAATTTCAGACAATAACCTTGACCTCTATGTTTTCTTTCTTTTTTCTCTCTCATGGCAGCTGTTGATGATTCTGCCAGTGCCATTCACACCTCATCTAGAGTCATCTTTTGTTTCTTAACTTGTCCCATTACCATCTCTGTTTGCCTTGCACTATCATCCCTTTTGTCTTTTAATCTCTCCTACCTTCCACCCTATCACAGACCGTCCCTTTTGTTCTTCCCTCCCCTCCCACCTTTCCCTGCCCCTACACTTACTTAAAAATCTGTTACTTCTCCAATGTTTTCCAGTTCTGACGAAAGGGTCATCGACCTGAAACGTTAACTCTGTTTCTCTCTCTACGATGCTGCCTGACCTGCTGAGTGCTTCCAGCATTTTTTGTTGTTGTTTCAGATTAACTGTGCTTCCTGCGTTGCAACAGTCGCTGCCATGCAAAGTAATTTGTGATGTGTGAAAAGCTTCAGGATGTTTGTGATAAGGCCCTGTATAAAAGCAAGCCTTTCATTTTTATTTCTGCGTAAAGTGTTTGCCACATCTGTCTAGACAGCAACAGATCTACCAAACGCTTTAAGATGTTACTGAGAGACATTATCAGACGCTATATAAATGTTCATCTTGCTTTTTACTGTCTTCTTTTGTTCATTTCTCTCTCCTGAAGGTGTTGACTACTACTGACATCAGGCACCTTTCAGTGCCTTATCCAAGTCACCAATCAAGAGCCTCGGCAGTGTGTTGGAGGGCTCCTGGACTATGTAATCCTAACGTAACTGACATTCACAAATTTTGCAGCAGGAATCACTGGATTAGGGGCAGATCCTCTGGGCTATTTTCCCCACCCGAGGACACTGGGACCTATTGTAGGAATCCAGCTGCGACTGACTGAATTTAGGTATCTCAGCACGGTAGGGATCAAACCAGGGATGTATGGCTCCACTGCATGCTACCTTTGCTAACTGAAAGAAAGAAAGAAATATAGCACCTTTCGCGACCTCAGGATGTCCCAAAGTGTTGTACAGCCAACGAAGTACTTTAGAAGTGGAGTCGCTGTTGTAATGCAGGAAACAGAGCAGCTAATTTGCGCACAGCAAGCTCCCACAAACAGCAATGTAATAATGACCAGGTAATCTGTTTTAGTGACGTTGATTGACGGATAAATATTGACCAGGACACCAGGGATAACTTAAGAACATAAGAAATAGGAGCAGGAATAGGCTATTCAGCCCTTCGAGTCTGCTCTGCCATTCAATAAGATCATGGCTGATCTTCTACCTCACCTCCACCTTACCACCCGATCCCCATATTCCTTGATTCTCTTAGTATCCAAAAATCTATTGATCCCTGTCTTGAATATATTCAACCACTGAGCATCCACAGCTCTCTGAGGTAGAGAATTCCAAAGATTAACAAACCTTTGATTGAAGAAATTTCTCCTCATCTCAGTCCTAAATGGCAGACCCCTTAATCAGAAGCTCTGACTCCTAGTTCTAGACTCTCCTTCCAGGGGAAACATCCTCCCAGCATCTACCCTGCTCTTCTTTGAAATTGTGCCATGGGATCTTTTACATCCACCTGAGATGGCAGTTGGTTTAACATCTCATCCAAAGGACAGCACCTCCGACAGTGCAGCACTCCCTCAATACTGCACTGGAGTGTCAGCCAAGATTTTGTGTTCAAGTCTCAAGAGTGGATCTGGAAGCCGCAACATCCTGACTCAGAGGCAAGAGTGCTACCAACTGATCCACAGCTCATCTGTACAGCTCTGTTATTGTATTTTCAATAAAAATGGTTCATTGTTGGCTTCACATTGATGTGCAGTAAGGCTGAGGGCAAAGTCACCCATGGCTCACCTACACAAAGCCCTGGTTAGACCACACCTGGAGTACTGTGAGCAGTTCCGGGCACCACACCTTAGGAAGGATATATTGGCCTTGGAGGGAGTGCAGCGTAGGTTTACCAGAATGATACCTGGGGCGCGATCTTGCCAGTCCTGGGGAGGCGGGTATGGATGCGGGACTGCCAGGAAAATGGCAGAATATGGGGGCGGGTGCCCAACCTGCCCCCAACCCGCCTCCGTGCCATCTTGTCAGGAGGCGGGTAGCTGACCCGCATCGGGTCCCATCTCCTTGGAGGCGGGAAGGGGATTAGTGCCACTTATCTGCCTGTTAACAGGTAGTCAACAGGCAGATAAGAGGATTATCCCCATTTTACCCACACAAGTGCGGGCTTCCCAAAGGCTCTGAACCCCGCCAGGGTCACCGAGGCGAGCAGTGGGTCTGTGGGGGTCGGAGGGGTGCAAAAGTGCGCTGTGAAGGTAAGTGATGGGTGCAAGTGTGGAGAGGTGAGTATGTGAGGTAAGTAGAAAGTGTTAGTAAAAGTTTACTTACCTTTGTTTCTTCCTGCAGGCTTCAAGAGTTGGGTATATGGAGAGTCTCGCACCTCCGCGGCATTCTCCAATGCAGCAACCATCTAATTTCTGCTAAATAAATAAGTTTGATGAGTCTTGAATTCAAGAACTCATCAAACTATAGAGAATGTCAGTGTTTGACAGCTTCACAGAGCTGTCAAACGATGACAATTCATCTGTCAAAAATTTGTTCTCTGTAACTGGCTTTTCCTTAATTGGCCTGCTAAGCCCGCTGAGCGGGCTTAACAAGGTAAATCAAGGGAAAATAGCGTGGGTTGGCCAGAAGTTGATGGAGGCGGGACTGAAACCCGACAAGTGGGAGTCCCGCCTCCAAAAGCTCCCCATTGACAAAATCCAGCCAGGGTTAAATTACGAAGAGAGATTACACAAACTAAGGTTGTATTCCCTGGAATTTAGAAGGTTAAGGGGTGATTTGATTAAAGTTTTCAAGATATTAAGGGGAACAGACAGGGTAGATAGAGAGAAACTATTTTCACTGGTTGGGGAGTCTAGGACTAGGGGGCATAGTCTAAAAATTAGAGCCAGACCTTTCAAAAGTGAAATTGGGAAGCACTTCTAGACACTATGGTCGGAATATTCTTTACCTGGGCGGGTCCGGTGTGGGCGGTCACCATGGCGGGTCGTGACCCCATTGCTGGCTCCATCCCACTCCACAGAACGACTTTACGTTAATAGGGTCTATTAAGCCCGCCCTGCACATTACCCGGCCCAATTAAAGGGTGCGGGTCAGGTGACGTCGTTCATGACGCGTTTTCAGCCGGGATCTTTAAAGGGGCCATGGCCACATTAGATTTGAAGGTTAATGTAACATAGTGCTGTCAGTGCACTACAGCATTGGAGTGCTGCAAACACTGACAATGACTGCACAGAGGCAGAGGGCTGCACCCAGGTTTTCCGATGACTTCCTCCATATGCTTATGGAGGGAGTCAGAGCAAGCAGGGAGGTCCTCTTCCCTTCCAATGGGTGGAAGAGACCTCCCCAGGAGGCCAAAACAGCCTGGTTGGAGATTGCAGAGGAGGTCACCAGCAGGGATGGGGTCAGGAGGACCTGGGTGCAGTGCCGCAAATGAATCATTGATCTCATTAGATCAGGAAACGTGAGTACAAAGCCACACTTGACTTCATCCTGCTGTGCCTCTCATAATATCCCCATCACACTGCCTTCCCAACCCTACTCCTGCACTTCCTTACTCACACCAACATACCTTGCACCTCCACCCATCCGTCTCTCTATCTATATTATCACACCCCCATCTCACTAGCCACCCCCTCATACTTACCCTTATCCTAGTGCAATCATACCAACTAACAACACACAAGGAGGCCACTTGGCTTTGGCACCCCACTCCATCATAGTCTCCCTCTAAAGATCTAACCCATCCATTCCTTACACTCAATCCATCATGCTCACTCAACCTTCTCTTCTTTCCCTCCTTGCAGGAAAAGAGAGCCCAAAGTAAGAGGGAGTGGGGGAAAACCGGCGTTGGCCCTCCATCATTTGCAAACCTTACAACAGCAGAGGAGGCTGCTTTAGAAATATCTGGAGTCGCCGAGCAGCTGGAGGTGGGAAATGGAGAGAGGGGGACATCTCAGCAACCTGGTGACAAAATTACATCTCATACAGCCACATGGCATACAGCAGTCACTCATATGGGGACTGATGTCATCAGCCAGTGAATGGTCATCATGTGCTTAATGGTATCTGTAGCCATTCTTGATATGACATATCTAACTCCTCTCTTTACTCTCCCACAGATCCATCAAGAGCCGCCCCCCCCCCCCCCCCCACCCACACTGTCCAGGAGGAAGAGGAAGACGACTCCTCAGAGGAGCCTCCAGCCTCTGAGGGTGCACCGTCACCAGATTTAAATGCACCCAGCACCAGCGCAGATACACACACCTCGATGGGTCCCACGCAAGATAGAGTAGTGTTGTCACCTAGTGACTCACAACTCAAAAAGTGAGCAGGAGCAGATGGTGGAGACAGGGACAGCAGTGGAGACTCCTCGCCGGAGGGCGCAGGACGCTCCCAGCTCTGCTCAGCTGCATGCAGACGCTGAGCCTCGGGGGCCATCCAGAAAGAGGGCGATCCTGGAGGTGCAGCAAGAAGTGCAGGAGGCTCTGACAGGTTTTGCGAGTGCAATGTCTGCAAATGTTCAGAGAATGGAGGAGTCCATCTCCAACATGAGCACCACCGTGTCGCAGATGATGGCGACTGTAGGCTCCTCCATGGATAGGATGGCCACCTACGTGGATCAGCTAATGCATAGAAGCACATGGTCTCTACGGAGCATAGATGGCCATCTATGGAGAATAGATGGCTATGTACGGAGCATAGATGGAAGAGGCTCATAGACCTCCTCTCTAGGAAGGATGTTAGCGTAGGCATGGATCCTCATGGCCCCACTGATGTGCAATAAGGTGCTCTCCAGCTCCTTGGCAGCAGGGAAGTGAGCAGGCTGCCTCTACCTCTGCTGAAGCCACAGGGGTAGCACCTCATAGAAGCACGCGGAAGAGAAAGATGACACACAGGTAGATTCACAAGGGTAGCCACTTGGGTGTTTTATCTAATGTTTATGTAAAGTTTCTGTTAATGTGCTGTCAAATATAAAAATCTTTATTTTCACCACTTTCCCGCATTTGTGTGTACCTTTGGAAGTGGCTTAGTGAGTTGCAGTGAATGGTGAGACATAACGGTACCTCCAGCAATGGTAGTGAGCATGAAGGGAATGGCTTGGTCATTGCAGGGATGCTTTATGGTGTTGGTGTGGGGTGGTGCCAACCTGGTGCATCATGTGGCAGCCAGGGTGTACAGCATCAAGTTAAGTAAATCTAGCCATGATGAGGCCATCCCTGGCCTTCTGGGCAGCAATGTGCTTGGGTGCTGATGCCCTGTGTCCTGTGCAGCATCAGGTGATTGCGGAGAAGGTTGGTGTTGTTGTTGGTGCTGCTGGTGTGCCTGGTGCTGCTGGTGTTGGGGCTCATCGTAGTCCGATTCTGAGGACCAAGGTGAGACAGTATAAATGGCACCCATGTTGATGGAATAGATGGCAGGTGAAGTAGAGATGACAGAAGCATTCTGTCAATGGTGAGAGAGGTTCTTCCAATGAGGTGACACTGGATGGAGATTTTGCTGGAAAGACTTGCAGCCTGCAGAATCTGTGCTGGGAATGCAGTGAGCAACAGCTTCTGCCTGAGGAAAGTGATCAGCTGTCAGGTGGGAGCTTTTATAGCACATTTCATGCTGTCAACTAATCAGCTGGAGCAATGGCCACTCAACTCCCACCTCAGGTTGACAGACATGGTTCCCGAGCAGCATGGTTTCCGTGGCCATGCAGGTAAATTTAAAATGTAGGAGGAAAAAGGCTCTTAACTGTCTGAAAACAAGGTTATAATGATTTCAATTAGGTCGCCCGCCTCTGCCGGTCGATTCACTGCCGCACCGACAAACGGCCCGAGGGAAAGGCACGTGGGGCTTGATGACGGTGGTTTCCTGACCCGCTCCCAAAATTAATAACATTCCCACCTGACCCGCCCCCATTCCCGCCCGCACGGACCCCAGAAAATTCCGGCCAAATGGTGGTGGACGTTTGGGAATCTCTTCCGCAAACAGCAATTGATGATAGATCAATTGTTAATTTAAAATCTGAGACTGATAAATGTTTGTAAACCAAAGGTATTAAGGGATATGGAGTTAGGTAGCAGATCAGCCATGATCTCATTGAATGGTGGGACAGGCTCGAGGGGCTGAATGGCCGACTCCTGTTCCTATGTTCCAAAGCGCATTTAGATGCAAGCTGTGAGGTCACCTCCAACAGGTAGTCTCACACTGCTTCAACTTCAGGCTGAAATATAAACCACTCCCAGGTGGGCCATCAAACTGTCTTTAAACGTCAGTTTGAATCTTTAATATTAAAAGTTGAGAGGGTCATTAGTTCTCTGCCGACAGTGGAATTTAACCAGCATTTAGATTCTCATGAGTGGAGTTCTGAACATTTTTGCAAGCACACATACACAGACACTCCATTTTCTATGGTTGCAGAATGATGCGGGAGGTGGCAGTATAACTCAGGTCTGCGTACAGATACGGGTCTCAGATTGGCACTGAGATCTCTGTGTTTCTCCAGTTCTGGCCTCTTGAGCATCCCCGCTTTTAACGGCTCTACCATCGGCGGCCGTGCCTTCAGCTGCCGAGGCCGGAAGCTCTGGAATTCCCTCCCTAAACCTCTTCGCCTCTGTTCCTCTCTCTCCTCCTTTAACACGCTCCTTAAAACCTACCTCTTTGACCAAGCTTTCGGTCGCCTGCCCTAATATCTCCTTACGTGGCTTGGTGTCAAATCTTGTTTGATAACGCTCCTGTGAAGCGCCTTGGGATGTTCTACTATGTTGAAGACGCTATATAAATACAAGTTGTTGTTGTTGTACCACTACATTGAAAATCTCTGATGTCATTGGAATGATAGTTATTGATTCTGCAATGTAAACACCACGTCTGCCCTATTTTGCCACAAAGTCACAGTGGCAGACAGCTACCCTTTGAGAAGCCCAGCGCTATTTATACAGCAAACATGAGTTCAATTCAATATTTGTTGACGCACTGTGAATTGGACAGAAGACTGCAGAGACTTCAGATCTTTCCCCAGCCATCCTTCTGTTAAAAAAAAAAAGACCTGATTATTCCTGTACAGAACAGGCTGCTTCCTCCAGTCAGCGTGAGGAATCCGTGAGCTGTGTCATAAGACGACTTTCATTCTCGGAGAAAAAACGGATTTGCAGGTTCTTCATGGTGAAAAGAATAATCATAAAGAGAGTAAAGTACTTGATGAGTACGATACTGATGATCAGTGAAAACCCATTAAAACATAATTGTGGAAGCTTGACTTGGGATTAGCTTGGAATCAGGCCAGAAATACATATTCAGAGTCTGCTGAGATATATTGAGCTATGATAAATTCTTAGAATTAAAAAATATGCTCTTTTTATTGTAATTTTTTTTCCTTTTAACCCTTAGACTCGTAGATGTTCAAACCAGAGCACCCAGACCCTAGTAAATCCACAGAGGAATCCCAGGAGATCTCCATAGTCATCAGCTTTCTAATTGTCTGTCCTAGAATCATAGAATCACAGCACAAAAGGAGGCCATTCGGCCCATCTCTTTGAAAGAGCGATCCAATTAGTCCCACTCCCCTGCTCTTTCCCCATAGCCCTGCCAATGTTTCCTTTTCAAGTATTTATCCAATTCCCTTTTGAAAGTTAATGTTGAATCTGCTTCCACCGCCCTTTTGGGCAGCGCATTCCAGGTCATGATAACTCGCTGCATAAAATATTTCTCCTCATCTCCCCTCTGGTTCTTTTGCCAATTATCTTAAACTTGTGTCCTCTGGTTACCAACCCTCCTGCCAGTGGAAACAGTTTCTCCTTATTTACTCTATCAAAACCTTTCATAATTTTGAACACCTCAGTTAAATCTTTCCTTAACCTTCCCTGCTCTAAGGAGAACAACCTCAGCTCCTCTAGTCTCTCCACAGAACTGAGCTCCCGCCTCCCAGGTATCATGTCTAATAAATCTCTTCTGCCTCCCTCTCCAAGGCCTTGACATCATTCCTAAATGTCCCAGAACGGGACATTATACTCCAGCTGAGGGCGCTAACGGGAGGTGCAAAGCCACCGAATTTTTCCCCCTAATTGTCACTTGGATAAACATGGGTTAATAAATGACAGCCAGCATAGATCTGTTAAAGGCCAGACTTAGTTGAGTACTTTGATGAAGTAACGGAGAGGGTTGATGAGTGTAGTACGGTTATGTGCACATTTGAAAAAATGCACATAATAGACTTGTTAGCAAGATTGAAGCCCATAGGATTAAAGGTGCAGTGGCTGCCTGGATATGAAATTGGTTAAGGGGCAGAAAGCAGAGAGTAGTGGTGAACGGTTGTTTTTCACACTGGAGGGAAGTACACAGTGATGTCCCCCAGGGGTCGGTATTAGGACCACTGCTCTTTTTGATATATATTAATGACATGGACATGGATATACAAGGCATAATTTCAAAGTGTGCAGATAATACAAAAGAGAACAGAGATGAAGATAGTAGCAGACTTCAGGAGGACACAGACAGACTGGTGAAATGGGCAGACACATGGCAGATTAAATTTAATGCAGAGAAGTGTGAAGTGATGCAATTTGGAAGGCAGAATGAGGAGAGGCAATATAAGCTAAATGGCACAACTTTAAAGAGGGTGCAAGAACAGAGAGACTTGGAGATCCACATGCACAAATCTTTGAAGGTGGCAGGACAAGTTGAGAAGGCTGTTAAAGAAGCATACAGGATCCTGGGCTTTATAAATAGAGGCACAGAGTACAAAAGCAAGGAATTTATGCTAAATCTTTATAAACCACTGGTTAGGCCTAATGGGGCGCTAATGGGGCGCTAATGGGGCGCAAGGCAACTAGCGCCCTGGCGCGGCGATGCTTGTGCCGCTCGCGAAATTGACCAGACATTTTGCATCGGCGCTAAACACTACCGCCACCATCTCCTGCGCCCGCAGATCATGACGTCAGTCGAGGGTGCAATGCCCTGGTAGCGCTCCGGACCGGATATTGCGTTGCGCCCCCTGCCTTACCGCCTGCCGTTAGCAACGACAGGTTGAGGGGAACGTTTTGCAGTCAGGAAGGGACTGGGGGAGCGCTATTTAAAGGCGACCGCTTCCTGCCTTTTTTTGTCGGCGACATTTTTGCACCACGCATTCTGAGAGAGAGAGAGAGAGAGAGAGAGACTTCTGGAGAGATTCAATGCTGTGTGAAAGAGTTTTGGGTACTGAGCAGCACTTTGCAGGTTCATTTTGATTTGACCTTCCTTGTATCAATTTAGAAGAGATTGTGGGGGCTGCACTCTGAGCTCTTTTCCTGGGCCTCTCCATTGTTCTTTCCAGCAGATTTGATGTACAGGTCTCTCCAGGCCGAGATTCAAGGCTGCAATGAGCAGGGTGTGGATGGAGAGCAAGATCGACCCTCCCCTTTAAGAACTGGCCGGCGCCAGTGTGTCTGTGTTCCATTGCTGACTGACATCACATGAGCTTCGCCAGCGCTCTGAGGTAGCGCCTCGCTCCTCAGCGTTAGCGCCTTAAGAGAGGTGTGTAGTGCCTGACTTAGCGCTCCAATCACCTCCAGGGGCTATAGAAGCCAAGTTTGCAGTCGGAGGTGATAATTAGCGCCAGGCGCTAAACTTTGCGCCCGGCCGATAATTGCGCCCCAAACGGGGCGATACCGAATTTCTCCCCCTTAATTTTTTCCTGGATTATTGTCTCTAAAAGTTTCCCCACCACTAATGTTAGGCTGAGCGGCCTGTAGTTGCCGGGTTTATGCCTCTCCCCTTTTTTGAACAGTGGTGTAACATTTACAATCCTCAAGTCCTCTGGCACCACGCCCATATCCAATGAGCATTGAAAGATTGTAGCCAGAGCCTCCACTATTTTCACCCTTACTTCCCTCAGCAACCTAGTCACCATTACTGATACCAGCTTTTTAATCCAGATTTATTGAATTAGCTGAATGTAAATTCCCCAACATGTCTCTTGGCTCATTAGTCCAGACCTCTGGATTACTAGTCCAGTAACATAACCACTATGCTACCGTTCCCGTATTTTCAACTCACTGAAATTAATCTTCGGATTTCTATATTTCTCTTTATTCGTTGAAATACTAGCATATAATTTGGTTGCTGTTAACTAATAAAAGAAACATTTGCTGCTGCCATAGCATTGCTTCCTTTGGGCAGCTGACACTTCCTCTTTGGAAGTTAGGAAGGGACTCCCAGGGAGTGTGCCAGTATTTTCAGGGGGCCTCTGGTAGTGCACGGGGTCTCCGAGAGTGTGTTAATATTTGCAGAAGTCCCTAGGAGTGTTTCAATATTTGCAGGGGGATCCTTGGAAGTGTGTTAATATTTTATAGGGGGAGAAGGTGTTCCTGGAGTGTGTTGTTGAAGTGCTGTAACCTGCAAGGCGACGGACCAAGAGCTGGAAAGTGGAATTAGGCTGGATAGCTCTTTTTCGGCCGGCACGGACACAATGGGTCGAATGGCCATCTTCTGTGCCGTAAATGTCATTGATTCTATGATTAGTTCCAGGGAGTCCCCACGACTGCATCAGTACTATTAGGGGAGGTCCCTGGAATTACGTTAGTTTTCTCAGGGGTTCCCTAGAAATGGGTCAATATTTGTAGGGGTTCCTGGGAGGGGGTCAATATTTGTGGGCCATCCACCCCAAAGAAAAGTATGACCTTAAACTGACAGTTGGGAGGGAGGAGACAAGGTAATTACTCCTCACTGCTAATATTGGGATGCAGTACACCCCTATCTGAGATGATTGCCCTTGCCCCCACCCACAACTTGTCCATGTTTCCAGCAAGTTGAATCAACGGATTCAAATTCCATTTGCTCAAGGTAGCCGCGCTGAAAGCTTGGAGCCTCCTTGGGGTGCAGGAAATCAGCTGTTTTTGAGTGTTAGGTTACATAAACACAGCTCGCTCTGTGTTCGGGGAGAACCTGGCATTAGGCTTGCTTAGTTTCATGTTGTTTGAAGATAATTTTTAGGAGCAGAGTGAAGACATTTGGCCTAACGAGTCTGCCCCCTATTGAGTAACCTCAAGTACTGTATACCTAGCTCCCTACTTGCTCTAGCCTAGAAATGGCTGCTGCCAGAATTGGTGGTCAAAGACTTAAGAGTATGACAATCCTCTGTTAAACCATTTTATGGTGGAGTTAACAATTTAGAATAAACGGCAATGTTCCCGCAAATTTTTTTTTCCGTGCATGGTCACTTTAAATTTTGCTGCCAGCTGCACATGCGCTGTATCTTTTCCGGCGGAACATCTGGTGAGCAGCCTGCGCGGGACCTCCCGATCGAAGCCCGGCCACGCGCCTGCGCAGCTTAGCGGGGGAACGTTGATTAACAGCTGTGCTAAAAGGGGAGAAGGGGTCCCTGGAGTGTGTTATTATTTACAGGGGGTCCCCATGAATTTGTTAATACTATTAGGGGAGGTCGCATTTGTGGGGCATCTACCCCAAATAGATTGGTAGATTTTTTGGACTCGAGGGGAAACAAAGGGATATGGGGATCGGGCGGGAAAGTGGAGTTGAGGTCGGAGATCAGCCATGATCTTATTGAATGGCGGAGCAGGCTCGAGGAGCCTTATGGCCCACTCCTGCTCCTAATTCTTATGTTCTTATGTTCAAAGAAGTATGATAAGAACCACTTTAAACTAACAGATGGAAGGGAGGAGACAAAGTAATAGTGAAGAACCAACTACATTAAGCATTCACTTGCTGTTACTGCCAGCGTTAATTGCAAGACTTATAATCCCTGAATCCCTTTGCATATCCAGAAATAACCGCGTCTTGAGTTTGTTTCTACATCTGCTTCAATGGCCTGGTAATTTATTTCATAACCCTATTATTCTTGGCGTGAAAACAGTCTTTGAACGATTCACCACAGTGAACAGTTTGCTTAGATTGACTTGGATCAATTTCTGTCAATTTCCTTCATAATCTTCAAAAACTTCAGCTTGGTTTCATGCCTTATGCATTTCTTTGCGCGTGTCGTGTCAGCCTGCCTCGATTGGCAGACATCCTACCTCTGAGTCAGAAAGTTGCAGGTTCCAGTCTAGCTCCAGGACTTGAGCAAATAAAAGTAGGCTGGCACTTAAGTGCAAAAAGTGGGAGATTGTCATCTTGTCTTTCAGATGACACGTTAAACTGAAGCTCTGTCTGCATGTTCAGTTGGGCATTTCTAAGATTCCATGACACAATTCAAAGACGTGCAGGGAGCTGCCACGACCACTCCTCATCAACCAACACCAAATTCCCGATTGACTGCTCACTCATCTCATTGCTGTTTGTGGGGCATTGCGGTGAGAAGCTTTTTGGGAAATCCCACAAAATGTGATAAGGTACAATTTAACGCAGAGAAACATCAAGTCATGCATTTTGAGAGAAAGTCAAATAATGGAAAACTCAGAAGGATGGCAAGAGTGTCCAACATTCCTCCCTCAGCCAAAACTACCAAAGGCAAACTAGCCCTTTATTTCTTTGCTGTGTGCGTGTGCTAAATCGGTCACTGAGTTTGCCCATATAACAGCAGTCACTGCACTGCAAAGTCATTCATCGGAGATGAAGTGCTTTGAGATATTTCTGAGAGACCTGAAAATGGAGGACTTTAAAAAAAAAATGGATTGGACTGCAGCCCAAATTTTCAGAGTCCACACCCGTCACCAATATTTTGGAATATTATGCTGCCTGCGATTTACTGTACACAATGGATGGAAAATCACAGATATCGCACCCACGGCTTTGCGAAATATGCTGATGATGGGCGAGCCACCTCGCCACCAGTGAAGACTCTGAAAAACTTTACCCAACATGATCTGGCTGTTTTATCACTCGATTGCCAGAACAGTAAATGTGCCTGGAAGTGACATGGTTAACTACTTTTAGACAACAGCCGTGGCTCAGTTGGTAGCACTCTCGCCTCTGAGTCAGACAGATTGGGGGTTCAAGCCCCACTCCAGAGACTTGAGCATATAATCTAGACCGACACTCCCAGTGCAGTGCTGAGGGAGTGCTGCACTGTCAGAGCTGCATATTTCTGATGAGGCATTAAACCAAGGCCCCGCCTGCACTCCCAGGTGGATGTAAAAGATCCCATGGCATTATTTTGAAGAAGAGCAGGGGAGTTCTCCGGATGCACTGGCCAACATTTATCCCTCAACCAACAAAAAAACATAATCTGGAATAACAACAGAAAACGCTGGAAAAACTCAGCAGGCCAGGCAACATCCGTGGAGAGAGAAAGAGAGTTAACGTTTCAGGTCGATGACCTTTCATCAGAACTGGGAAGAGCCGGAAATCAAATAGATTTAAGGCCAGGGTAAAGCTGGGAAAAGGGGGAGGGGATAAAGGAACAAAGGGGGAGATGAAGAGGCATTAAGAGACATTAAGAGATATGCAAGGCTAGAGGTGGTGTTAATGTGACAGATTAAGGCTGAATGAAGTGTGAAATCCACTGGCAGAATGAAGGACAGCTGCCAGCTTCTAGGAGGAAAAAAAAGGTGGGGGGGGGACAAATAAAAGGGTGGATAAAATAAAATATAAATGTGATTGGAGCTGAGGTTATGATCTAAAATTGTTGAACTCGATATTGAGTCCAGAGGGCTGTAGCGTGCCTAAACGAAAGATGAGGTGCTGTTCCTCGAGCTTACGCTGAGCTTCCGTGGAACAGTGTAATAGGCAGAGGACGGTGAGGTCAGAGTGGGAGTGAAGCGGTGAATTAAAGTGACAGGCCACCGGGAGCTCGGGGTCCCCCTTACGGACTGAACGGAGGTGTTCCGCAAAGCAGTCACCCAATCTGCGTTTGGTCTCCCCAATGTAGAGGAGTAATCTGGACATTGATTTCATTGCAGTTTGTGGGATTTTGGTGTGTGCAAATTGGTTGCTGCGTTTCCTATATTATTTTTTATTCGTTCATGGGATGTGGGCATCGCTGGCAAGGCCAGCATTTATTGCCCATCCCTATTTGCCCTTGACAAGGTGGTGAGCCGCCTTCTTGAACCGCTGCAGTCCGTGTGGTGAAGGTACTCCCACAGTGCTGTTAGGGAGGGAGTTCCAGGATTTTGACCCAGCGACGATGAAGGATCGGCGATATATTTCTAAGTCAGGATGGTGTGTGACTTGGTAGGGAACTTAAAGGTGGTGGTGTTCCCATGTGCCTGCTGCCCTTGTCCTACTAGGTGGTAGAGGTCGCGGGTTTGGGAGGTGCTGCCGAAGAAGCCTTGGCGAGTTCCTGCAGTGCATCTTGTAGATGGTACACACTGCAGCCACGGTGCGCCGGTGGTGGAGGGAGTGAATGTTTAAGGTGGTGGATGGAGTGCCAATCAAGCGGGCTGCTTTGTCTTGGATGGTGACGAGCTTCTTGAGTGTTGTTGGAGCTGCACTCATCCAGGCAAGTGGAGACTATTCCATCACACTCCTGACTTGTGCCTTGTAGATGGTGGAAGGGCTTTGGGAAGTCAGGAGGTGAGAAACTCGCCACAGAATACCCAGCCTCTGACCTGCTCTTGTTGCCACAGTATTTATGTGGCTGGTCCAGTTAAGTTTCTGGTCAATGGTGACCCCAGAATATTGATGGTGGGGATTCAGCGATGGTAATGCCGTTGAATGTCAAGGGGCGGTGATTAGACTCTAGCTTGTTGGAGATATTAATTGCCTGGCACTTGTGTGGCGCGAATGCTCCCTGCCACTTATCAGCCCAAGCCTGAATGTCATCCAGGTCTTGCTGCATGCGAGCATATACTGCTTCATTATCTGAGGAGTTGCGAATGGCACTGAACACTGTACAGTCATCAGCAAACATCCCTACTTCTGACCTTATGATGGAGGGAAGGTCATTGATGAAGCAGCTGAAGATGGTTGGGCCTAGGACACTGCCCTGAGGAACTCCTGCAGCGATGTCCTGGGGCTGTGATGATTGACCTCCAACCACACAACCATCTTCCTTTGTGCTAGGTATGACTCAAGCCAGTGGAGAGTTTTCCCCCCGATTCCCATTGACTTCAGTTTTACTAGGGCTCCTTGATGCCACACGCGGTCAAATGCTGCCTTGATGTCAAGGGCAGTCACTCTCACCTCTAGAATTCAGCTCTTTTGTCCATGTTTGGACCAAGGCTGTAATGAGGTCTAGAGCCGAGTGGTCCTGCCGGAACCCAAACTGGGCATCAGTGAGCAGGTTATTGGTGAGTAAGTGCTGTTTGATAGCACTGTCGATGCCACCTTCCATCACTTTGCTGATGATTGAGAGTAGACTGATGGGGCAGTAATTGGCTGGGTTGGATTTGTCCTGCTTTTTGTGGACAGGACATACCTGGGCAGTTTTCCACATTGTCGGATAGTTGCCAGCGTTGTAGCTGTACTGGAACAGCTTGGCTAGAGGCGCGGCTAGTTCTGGAGCACAAGTCTTCAGCACGACAGCCGGGATGTTGTCGGGGCTCATAGCCTTTGCTGTATCTAGTGCGTTCAGCCATTTCTTGATATCACGTGGAGTGAATTGAATTGGCTGAAGACTGGCTTCTGTGGTGGTGGGGACCTCAGGAGGAGGCCGATATGGATCATCCACTCGGCCCTTCTGGCTGAAGATGGTTGCAAACGCTTCAGCTTTGTCTTTTGCACTCATGTGCTGGGATCCACCATCATTGAGGATGGGGATATTCATGGAGCCTCCTCCTCCCGTTAGTTGTTTAATGGTCCACCACCATTCACGACTGGATGTGGCAGGACTGCAGAGCTTTGATCTGATCTGTTGATTGTGGGATCGCTTAGCTCTGTCTATGGATGTCCAGATCTGTTCTGAATCTATCCCATTTAGCGAGGTGGTAGTGCCACACAACACGATGGAGGGTGTCCTCAGTGTGAAGACGGGACTTCATCTCCACATTGACTGTGCGGTGGTCACTGCTGCCAATGCTGTCATGGACAGATGCACCTACGGCAGGTAGATTGGTGAGGACGAGTTCAAGTAGGTTTTTCCTTCGTGTTGATTCTCTCACCACCTGTCGCAGGCCCAGACTGGCAGCTATGTCCTTCAGGACTCGGCCAGCTCGGTCAGTAGTGGTGCTACCGAGCCACTCTTGGTGATGGAAATTAAAGTCCCCCACCCAGAGTACATTCTGTGCCCTTGCTACTATCAGTGCTGATTCATCAGCTGAGGGAGGTGGTACTCAGCAGGAAGTTTTCTTGCCCATGCTTGACCTGAAGCCATAAGACTTCATGGGGTCCGGAGTCAATGTTGAGGACTCCCAGGGCCACTCCTCCCCGACTGTATACCACTGTGCCGCCACCTCTGGTGGGTCTGTCCTCCCTGGGATGCTGATGGAGGAGTTTGGAACATTGGCTGAAAGGTATGATTCTGTGAGTATGACTATATCAGGCTGTTGCTTGACTAGTCTGTGGGACAGCTCTCCCAGTTTTGGCACAAGTCCCCAGTTGTTGGTGAGGACGACTTTATTGTTTTACCTGCCAATTTTTATTTCCATTCCACCTGGGCCAGATCCCTTTTCTTTTTACTCATTCATATTGCCCTAGAGAAGGTGGTGGTGAGCTGCCTTCTTGAACCATTGCAGTCTGTGTGGTGAAGTTATACTTTGTCATAGGAAGGATGTTCTTGCCATGGAGGGTGTGCAGCGAAGATTCACCAGACTGATACCTGGGATGGCAGGAATGACGTACGAGGAGAGATTGGGTCGATTGGGCTTATACTCGCTGGAGTTTAGAAGAATGAGAGGAGATCTCATTGAAACGTATAAAATTCTAACAGGGCTAGAGAGACTGGATGCAGGAAGGATGTTCCCGATGGCGGGTGAGTCCCGAACAAGAGGTCACAGTCTAAAGATAAGGGGTAAGCCATTTAGGATAGAGATGAAGAGGAATTTCTTCACCCAGAGAGTGGTGAACCTGTGGAATTCTCTACCACAGAAGGCAGTTGAGGCCAAGTCAGTAAATATATTCAAGAAGGAGTTAGATATATTTCTTAAGGCTAAAGGTATCAAGGGATATGGGGAGAAAGCAGGAACAGGGTACTGAGTTTGGATGATCAGCCATGATCTCATCGAATGGCGGAGCAGGCTCGAGGGGCCGAATGGCCTACTCCTGCTCCTATCTTCTATGTTTCTATGTTTCTATGGTTTGGTATAACTGAGTGGCTTGCAAGGCCATTTCAGAGGGCAGTTAAGAGTCAACCACATTGCTGTGGGTTTGGAGTCACATATAGGCCAGGCCAGACCGGGTAAGGATGGCAGTTTGCCACAGCCCCAAGTTTGGTGTCATCGGCAAATTTAGAAATTCTACTTTGTATTCCAATATCCAGGTCATTTATATATATCAAAAAAAGCAGTGGCCCCAGCACTGACCCTTGGGGAACACCACTGTCTACCATCCTCCAGTCTGAAAAACAGCCATTTACCACAACTCGCTGTTTTCTGTCCTTAAGCCAATTCCTTATCCAAGCTGCCACTGACCCACCTATTCCATGAGCCTCAATTTTGTTAACCAGCCTTCTATGTAGTACTTTGTCAAACGCCTTCATAAATCCATGTAGACAACATCCATTGCATTCCCTTCATCAATCTTCTCTGTTGCTTCATCAAAAAATTCAATTAGATTAGTCAAACACAATCTCCCTTTTACAAATCCGTGTTGGCTCTCCTTAATTAGCTTAAACCTCTCCAAGTGCCCGTTAATTTTTTCCTTGATTATTGTTTCTAAAGCTTTACCCACCACTGATGTTAAACTGACCGGCCTGTAGTTACTAGAATTGTCCTTACACCCTTTCTTGAACAATGGTGTCACATTTGCCACTTTCCAATCCTCAGGCACCTCCCCCGCATCTCGGGAAGATTGGAAAATTATGGCAAACCCTTCCGCTATCTCCTCCCCCAATTCCCTTAGCACCATGGGGTGCAAGTCATCTGGACTAGGCGACTTGTCCACTCTAAGCATACCCAGCCTTTCTAGTACATCCCGTCTATCAATTTTAATCCCTTCCATTGCTTCAACATTTTCCACTTCTACCAATAATTTGTCAGCATCCACCTCCTTAGTAAACACCGATACAAAGTACTTATTGAGTATTCTAGCTTTGCTCTGTGCCTCTGAGCATATATCACCTTCTTTGTCTCTAATTAGTCCAGGCCTCTAGGATTACTAGTCCAGTAACATAACCACTATGCTACCATTCCCTTTACAACAGTGACTATACTTCAAACATAGTTAATTGGTTATAAAGCAATTTGGGATGTCCTGAAGCCATGAAAGGCGCTATATAATTTCAAATTATTTTCTTTGTAACTTAAACGACTTCACTGTAAACTAGAGATTATCACCAGCAGAGTCAATGTGCGCACAATTCGCACATTTATTTAGTGTGTTATTTAAGCAGAGGCACTAACCCATTTACTTCAAATTATTTAATGTCTCCGTTAAAATAATGGAGAAATGTGATTCGAGTGCATTAGGATGTGTCTGCTAATATCTCCAACAGTCTTTGCCAAGATCCTGTGTTGTACGCAATGTACAATTAAAATACACATGAATGAAGGGTAATTTATTCTCAGATCTCATGAGCTGCTTTTCGAGCAGCACTTCAGAGATTAATTTTCCATATCAGAAACATGCCTCATCTTTTGTTATTTGTTCTTGGGATCTGAGCAATACTGGCAAGGTAGTATTTATTCTCCATACCTAGTTGCTCTGAGGACATTAATTCAACCACATAGTGTAAGACTAGAGTCACACCAGACCAGGTAGAGATGGCAGGTCCCCTTCCCTGAAGTATATTATTAAACCAGTGGGTTTTTAATGATAATTCAGCAACTTTCATAGAGTCATAGAAATTTACGGCACAGAAGGAGGCCATTCGGCCCATCGCGTCTGTGCTGGCCGAAAAAGAGCTGTCCAGCCTTATCCCACTTTTCAGCTCTTGGTCCGTAGCCTTGTAGGTTACAGCACTTCAAGTGCATATCCAAGTACTTTTTAAATGCGATGAGGGTTTCTGCCTCTACCACCCTTTCAGGCAGTGAGTTCCAGACCCCCACCACCCTCTGGGTGAAAAAAGTTCTCCTCAAATCCCCTCAAAACCTCCGACCAATTACTTTAAATCTGTGCCCCCTGGTTATTGACCTCTCTGCTAAAGGAAATAGGTGCTTCCTAGCCACTCTATCTCGGCCCCTCATAATTATGTACACCTCAATCAGGTCTCCCCTCAGCCTCCTCTGTTCCAAGGAAAACAACCCCAGCCTATCCAATCTTTCCTCATAGCTAAAATTCTCCAGTCCTGGCAACATCCTCGTAAATCTCCTCTGTACCCTCTCTAGTGCAATCACATCCTACCTGTAATGTGGTGACCAGAACTGCACGCAGTATTCATGGTAATTTTTTTCCCAGGTGGTAGCCCACAAATGACCAGATTTATAAAATTCAATTTGCCAACTTGCCACAAGCAGATTACTGTTCCTTGCCATAACCATTACACTCCCATACCCCGTCGACACTGTACAGCTCACTGTCTGTCCCTGCTATTTTATGCCTCAAAGCTATTAGCTTTCGGGTCCAGAGTTCCACCTGACTTCCTTCCTTACTGCCAATTTTTGTACTTGTTTACCACAGTATTTCTCCTAAACAATCCGTCCACGTCTTCTACAAATTAACCTTCCACACCAGCTTTCTGTGTTTATTCTTTCACTTGTTTTTGGAGAAAAGCACTGAGTGGAATCTGCTGCGAGGACAGCTTCTGAGACAATGAGGTTACCCCATGCGTGGGAAGCCTGGGATTTATCCTGACTGATGCTGTGCCCTAGGTTCCCTGGAGCCAGTATTTATCACAATGAATATAATGAACTCGGAAGCTGGTGTCAGGCCTGCATTGAACCTCCTGAAACTGGCATTATTGAGCCGTTTGCAGTTGTCCTTGATGATGGTGATTATAGTTCAAAGGGGCAGAATCTGTCGGAACAGAATTTGAAAATCTGCCGACTTCGGATTTTTAATGTGTTTTATTTTTAAATCCTTGTGTACATTATCATTTACATTTCAAGGGGGAATGATTTTATTTGGAAGAATGTTTGGCAAAGCTTCTTTGTTTGCTTGTCCAATACAGCAGTGTGATGACACTGGCTGCATTAAAAAAAAAGTGGCACTGTGTCTTGCAAATGTCAGGAGAAGAAGAACATAAGAAAGTCTGGCCATTCAGCCCATCGAGTCTGCTCCACCCAGAGTCTATGCATGATCATTTTATCAGAAACCGCCCTCCTACGCCACCTGCTGATTCTCCTACAGCTCGGAACACCATGTGATGACAAGGTACCCTTGATCTGAAATTCCCTTACAGTAATTTTAGAGGAGTCGTTAACATAGAATCATAAAAGTTTACGGCACAGAAGGAGGCCATTCGATCCATCGTGTCTGTGCCTGCAGAAAAAGTGCTATCCAACCTAATCCCACTTTCCAGCTCTTAGTCCGTAGCCTTTTAGGTTACGGCACTTCAAGTGCATATCCAAGTACTTTTTAAATGTGATGATTGTTTTTGCCTCTACCACCCTTTCAGGCAGTGAATTCCACACCCCCATTTATCCTCAACTCCCCTCTAATCCTTCTACCAATTACATTAACTCTATGCCCCCTGTTGTTTTTTATTCATTCATGGGATGTGGGCATCACTGGCAAGGCCGGCATTTATTGCACATCCCTAATTGCCCCTGAGAAGTGGTGGTGGTGAGCTGCCTTATACAACTGATTGGCTTGCATTTCAGAGGGCAGTTAAGAGTCAACCACATTGTTGTTAATCTGAAGTCAAATATAGGCCAGACCAGGTAAGGACAGAAGATTTCCTTCTCTAAAGGACATTTGTGAACCAGATGGGTTTTTACAACAATCCAGTCATTTCATGGTCAGCATTACTGATACTAGCTTTGCGTTCCACATTAATTAATTAATTGAATTTAAATTCCCAGCTGCTGTGGTGGGATTTTAACTCACGTTGCCTTGACATTAGTCCAGGCCTCTAGATTACTAGCCCAGTAACAAAACCACAATGCTACTGTACCCCTTACCGTACTGCTCTGCATGGGGAAATAGGTCCTTCTTAGCCACTCTATCTAGGCCCCTCATAATTTTATACACCTCAATTAAGTCTCCCCTCAGCCTCCTCTGTTCCAAAGAAAACAACCCCAGCCTATCCAATCTTTCCTCACAGCTTGTTTAAAATAATCGGATAATGTCAACGCTAAAATAGCAAAGTGAACAATCTCAGATGAGCACCTTGAGCATTCGTATTGTTTTTTTTCCCCACAGTACTATCTCAGGGTCAAATATTCTTGTTTCTACCGACCATGGAAAAAAAAATCAAGAAATGCTCCTTATATATCGCTGTAACCCTCAGTACCCCTTTTCAACAGATATCAATCCAGCTCCCTTTTCAATGAATTAATTGACCTTGAATCAACTACCTTCTCTAGCAGTCTGTCCCACGTGTCTCTGTGGGGGGAAAATGCAGATGTGGGGAACAGGAACTGTTCCTGTTATGGTTATGAAACTGGACTAGTAAACAGAGGTCTTAAGTTCAAAACCCATATTAAGTTGTGAAATG
Source organism: Squalus acanthias (assembly GCA_030390025.1). NCBI lineage: Eukaryota > Metazoa > Chordata > Chondrichthyes > Squaliformes > Squalidae > Squalus > Squalus acanthias. The sequence continues at coordinate 15,216,439 of CM059426.1, forward strand.
GAATGCACCAGGGAAAAAAAATTACCACGCAAGCTTGCTGGATTGCTGCAAGAACTAAAGTTTGTTGGGCCGCAGCAACTTAAAGATTAGATTTAAAATAATGCAACATTGTGACATAGAGCAATAAAGAAAAGAAAGACTTGCATTTATATAGCGCCTTTACAACCTTAGGACGTCTCAAAGCACTTTACAACCAATGAAGTACTTTTTGAAGTGGAGTCACTGTTGTAATGTGGGAAACACGGCAGCCAATTTGCACACAGCAAGCTCCCACAAACAGCATTGTGATAATGATCAGATAATCTGTTTTTGTTATGTTGGTTGAGGGATAGGTATTGGCCAGGACACCGGGGATAACTCCCCTACTCTTCTTCGAAATAGTGCCATGGGATCTTTTATGTCCACCTGAGAGAGCAAACGGGGCCTCGATTTAACGTCTCATCCAAAAGACGGCACCTCCGACAGTGCAGCACTCCCTCAGAGCTGCACTGGAAGCACAATCTGAGAAGCCTCTTAGAATCATAGAATTATAGAAAGTTACAGCACGGAAGGAGGCCATTTCGGCCCATCGTGTCCGCACCAGCCAACAAAGAGCTATCCAGCCTAATCTCACTTCCCAGCTCTTGGTCCGTAGCCCTGCAGGTTACAGCATCCCAAGTGCACATCCAAGTACTTTTTAATTGTGGTTAGGGTTCCTGCCTCTACCACCCTTTCAGGCAGTGAGTTCCAGACCCCCACAACCCTCTGGGTGAAGAAATTTCCCCTCAAATCCCCTCTAAATCTTCCCCCAATTACTTTAAAACTGTGCCCCCTGGTTTTTGACCCCTCTGCTAAGGGAAATAAGTCCTTTCTATCCACTTTATCTATGCCCCTCATAATTTTATACACCTCAATAAGGTCTCCCCTCAGCCTCCACTGCTCCAAGGAAAACAGACCCAGCCTATCCAGTCTTTCCTCATAGCTAAGCTTCTCTACTCCCGGCAACATCCTTGTAAATCTCCTCTGTACCCTCTCTAGTGCAATCACATCTTTCCTGTAATGTGGTGACCAGAACTGCATGCAATACTCTAGCTGAGGCCTAATTAGTGTTTTATACAGTTGAAGCATAACCCCCCTGCTCTTGTATTCTATGCCATGGTTAATAAAGGCAAGCATTCCGTATGCCTTCTTAACCACCTTATCTACCTGGCTTGCTACCTTCAGGGATCTGTGGACATGCACTCCAAGGTCCCTTTGTTCCTCTACACTACTCACACTACTCAGTGTCCTACCATTTAATGTGTATTCCCTTTCCTTGTTAGCCCTCCCCAAATGCATTACCTCACACTTCTCCGGATTGAATTCTATTTGCCACTGTTCTGCCCACCTGACCAATTTATTGATATTTCCTACAGTCTCCAGCTTCCTTCTTCAGTATCAACCACACAACCAATTTTAGTATCATCTGCAAACTTCTTAATCATACCCCCTATATTCAAGCCTAGATCATTGATATATACCACAAAAGCAAGGGACCTAGTACTGAGCCCTGCGGAACCCCACTAGAAACAGCCTTCCAGTCACAAAAACACCCATCAACCATTACCCTCTGCTTCCTGTCTCCGAGTCAGTTTTGAATCCAACTTGACACTTTGCCCTGGATCCCATGGGCTTTTAACTTCGTGACCAGTCTGCCATGCGGAACCTTATCAAAAGCCTTGCTAAAGTCCATATACACTACATCAAACGCACTACCCTCATCTAGCCTCCTTGTTACCTCCTCAAAAAATTCAATCAAGTTTGTCAGACACGACCTTCCCTTAACAAATCCGTGCTGACTATCCTTGATTAATCCGTGTCTTTCTAAATGAAGATTTATCCTGTCCTTCAGAATTCTTGCCTCAATTTCTTTCTGAATAATCTTTCTTAGGATATGAGCGTTGCTAGCAAAGTCAGCATTTATTGTCCATCCCTAGGTGCCCTTGAGAAGGTTGTGGTGGGCCTTCTTCTTAAAACCGCTGCAGTCCGTGTGACGAAGGTTCTCCCCCACTGCTGTTAGGTAGGGAGTTCCACAATTTTGACCCAGCGATATGAGTCCAAGTCAGGATAGTTACTTTGAGGGAAGCTTGGAGGTGATGGTGTTCCCATGCGCCTTCTGCCCTTGTCCTAGATGGTAAAAGTCGCAGGTTTGGGAGGTGCTGTCAAAGAAGCCATGGCGAGATGGTCTACTACATCGTGTAGGTAGTACACAGTGCAGCCACGGTTCGCTGATGGTAAAAAGAGTGGATATTTAAGGTTGTGGATAAGCTGCCGATCAAGTGGATTGCTATGTCATCCTATGTGACATCCTATGGGACTGTGACCATGCTAAACTATCCCTCCTCATCCTTCTCGACCTGTCTGCAGACTTTTGACATGATTGACCACACCATTCTCCTCCAACACCTCTCCTCTGTCGCCCAGTTGGGTGGGACTGCACTTTCCTGGTACAATTCTTATCTATTTAATCGTAGCCAGAGACTCACCTGCAATGGCTTCTCTTCCCGCTCCTGCACCGTTACCTCTGGAGTTCCCCAAGGATCTATCCTTGGCCCTCTCCTATTTCTCATCTACATGCTGCCCCTCGGCAACATCATCCGAAAACACATCAGGATCCACATGTACGCTGACGACGCCCAGCTCTACCTCACCACCACCTCTCTCGACCCCTCCACTGTCTCTAAATTGGCATCCAGGAGTAGATGAGCAGAAATTTCCTCCAACTAAATATTGGGAAGACCGAAGCCATTGTCTTCGGTCCCCGCGACAAGCTCCGTTCCCTAGCCAGCGACTCCGTCCCTCTCCCTGGCAACTGTCTGAGGCTGCACCAGACTGTTCGAAACTTGGTGATGTATTTGACCCCGAGATGAGTTTCTGACCACATATCCGCACCATCACTAAGACCGCCTACTTCCACCTCCATAATATCGCCAACTCTACCCCTGCCTCAGCTCATCTGCTGCTAAACCCTCATCCATGCCTTGGTTACCTCGAGACTTGACTATTCCAATGCACCCCTGGTCAGACTCACATCTACCACCCTCCATAAATTTAAGCTCATTCGTGTTTTCAAATCCCTCCATGGTCTCACCCCTCCCTATATCTGCAATCTCCTTCAGCCCTACAACCCTCCAATTCTGGCCTCTTGAGCATCCCTGATTTTAATCACTCCACCATTGGCGACCGTACCAAGGCTCTAAACTCGGAATGTCCCTCCCTAAACCTGTCCACCTCTCTATCTCTCTTTCCTCCTTTAAGACACTCCTTAAAACCTACCCTAATATCTCCTTTTGTGGCTCGGTGTCAAATTTTGTTTGATAACACTCCTGTGAAGCACTTTGGGACGTTTTACTACATTAAAGGCACTATATAAATGCAAGTTGTTGTTGTTGTCCTGAATGGTGTTGAGCTTCTTGAGTGTTGTTGCAGCTGCACCCATCTAGGCAATACTCCTGCCTTGTGCCTTGTAGGTGGTGGAGAAGCGTTGGGGAGTCAGGAGTTGAGCCACTCGTCAACAGAATACCCAGCCTCTGACCTGCTCTAGTAGCCACGGCATTTACGTAGTTGGTCCAGTTGAATTTATGGTTAATGGTGACCCCCAGGATGTTGATAATGGGGGACTTGATGATGGTAATGCCATTGATTGTCTAGGGGAGGTGGTTAGTCTCTCTCTCTCTCTCGTTGGAGATGGCCGTTGCCTGGCACTTGTGTGATGCGAATGTTACTTGCCATTTATCAACCCAAGCCTGAATGTCGTCCAGGTCTTGCTGCATATGGGCACGGACTGCTTCATTATCTGAGGAGTTTCGAAAGGAGGTGAACACTGTGCAATTATCAGTGAACATCCCCGCTTCTAACCTTCTGATGGAGAGGAAGTAATTTATGAAGTAGCTGAAGATAGTTGAGCCTGGGACGCTGCCCTGAGGAACTCCTGCAGTGATGTCCTGGAGCTGAGATGATTGGACTCCAACAACCACAACCATCTTCCTTTGTGCTAGGTATGACTCCAGCTAGTGGAGAGTTTCCCCCCTGATTCGCATTGACTTTAGTTTTACTCAGGCTCCTTGGTGCCACACACGGTCGAATGTTGCCTTGATGTCAAGGGCAGTCACTCTCACCTCACTTCCGGAGTTCAGCTCCTTTGTCCATGTTTGGACCAAGGCTGTAATGAGGTCTGGAGACAAGTGGTCCTGGTGGAACCCAAACTGAGCATGTTACTGCTAAATAAGTGGTGCTTGATAACACTGCTGATGACTCCTCCATCACTTTGCTGATGATTGAGAGTAGGCTAGTAGGCTGGTAATTGATTGGGTTGGATTCGTCCTGCTTTTTGTGGACAGAACGATTTTTCACATTGTCAGGTAGTACCAGTGCTGTAATAGAGCAGCTTGGTTAGACTCACGGCTAGTTCTGAAGCAGAGGTCTTCAGCACTACAGCCAGGATGTTTTCGGGGCCCATAGCCTTTGCTGTATGCAGTGCACTCAGACTTTTTTTGATATCACGTAGAGTGAATTGAATTGGCTGGACTGGCATCTGTGATGGTGGAGACCTCAGGAGGAGGCCGAGATGGATCATCCACTCGGAGTTTCTGGCTGAAGATGGTTGCAAACACTTCATCCTTGTCATTTGCACTCGCGTGCTGGGTTCCACCATCATTGAGGATAGGGATGTTCATGGCGCCTCCTCCTCCCGTTAATTGTTTAATTGTTCCCCCCACATTTGCTACAGGATGCGGCAGGACTGCAGAGCTTTGACCTGATCTGTTGGTTGTGGGTTCACTTAGCTCTTTTTTTTCAGAGCTTTCTGCTTGCCCTGGACCATGAACAAATGGTGAGCAAGAGAATACATTGATGACCTGCATGGAGACCTCCAGTAGCAGGATGAAGCAACAATTCAGTAAGAAAGCACTCGCACTTATATAGCACCTTACACAATGGCCCAAAATGTTTCAAGTGCAATTAAGTAATTTTTAAGTGAAGTCATAGAGTCAAGAGTCATAGAGTCAAACGGCACAGAAGGAGGCCATTCAGCCCATCGAGTCCATGCCAGCTCTCTGTAGAGCAATCCAGTCAGTCCCATTCCCCCGCTCTATCCCCGTAGCCCTGCAAGTTTATTTCTCTCAAGTGCCTATCCAGTCTCCCCTTGAAAACATTGAGTGTCTCCGCTTCCAACACTTCTGTCGGCAGCAAATTCCAGGTCCTCACCACTCGTGGCGTAAAAAAGGTTTTCCTCACATCCCCCCTGTATTTTTTGCCCAAAACCTTAAATCTGTGTCCCCTAGTCCTTGTACCATTGACTAGTGGGAACAGCCTTTCCCCGTCTAGCCTATCCAAACCCGTCATAATCTTGTACATCTCTATCAAATCACCCCTCAACCTCCTTTGCTCTAATCAAAACAAATCCAGCTTCTCCAACCTGTCCTTGTAGCTAAGATCCCCCATTCCCGGAACCTTTCTGGTAAATCTCCTCTGCACCCTCTCAAGGGCCTTCACATCCTTCCTAAAGTGTCATCAATGTTATAATCAATGTTGAAACACAGCATCCAATTTGTACAGAATGGTCCCAAATGAAAAAAATGAACAAGTAATCTGTTTTTAGTTGTGTTGGTTGAGGGATAAATGCTAGCCAGGACACAGGAGAACTCCTTCGAATAGTGCCATGGGATAGAAACATAGAAATATAGACAAATAGGAGCAGGAGTAGGCCATTCGGCCCTTCGAGCCTGCTCCACCATTCAATATGATCATGGCTGATCCTCTATCTCAATACCATATTCCCGCTCTCTCCCCATACCCCTTGATGCCTTTTGTATCTAGAAATCTATCTATCTCCTTCTTAAATATATTCAGTGACTTGGCCTCCACAGCCTTCTGTGGTAGAGAATTCCACAGGTTCACCACCCTCTGAGTGAAGAAATTTCTTCTCATCTCAGTCCTAAATGTCCTACCCCATATCCTGAGACTGTGACCCCTCATTCTAGACCCCCCAGCCAGGGGAAACATCCTCCCTGCATCCAGTCTGTCTAGCCCTGTCAGAATTTTATACGTTTCAATGCGATCCCCTCTCATTCTTCTAAACTCTAGTGAATACAGGCCTAGTCGACCCAATCTCTCCTCATACGACACAGTATTATTGCTAATTTAGTTTGGCCAGTCTATATGTAGATTAAAGTCACCCATGATTACTGTAGTCTCTAATTTGCTGTTTGATGCCATCCCCTACATTACCACTACTGTTTGGAAGCCTATAGACAACTCCCACCAATGTTTTCTGCCCGAGGAACAGCACCTCATCTTTCGTTTAGGCACGCTACAGCCCTCTGGACTCAATATCGAGTTCAACAATTTTAGATCATAACCTCAGCTCCAATCACATTTATATTTTATTTTTTCCACCCTTTTATTTGCACCCCCCCCCCCACCTTTTTTTTCCTCCTAGAAGCTGGCAGCTGTCCTTCATTCTGCCGGTAGATTTCACACTTCTTTCAGCCTTAATCTGTCACATTAACACCACCTCTAGCCTTGCATATCTCTTAATGTCTCTTAATGTCTCTTCATCTCCCCCTTTGTTCTTTTATCCCCTCCCCCTTTTCCCAGCTTTACTCTGGCCTTAAATCTATTTGATTTCCGGCTCTTCACAGTTCTGACGAAAGGTCATCGACCTGAAACGTTAACTCTCTTTCTCTCTCCACGGATGCTGCCTGGCCTGCTGAGTTTTCCCAGCGTTTTCTGTTGTTATTTCAGATTTCCAGCATCCGCAGTATTTTGCTATCGTATTAATGTTTTCTGCCCCTTGGTGCTTCTTAGCTCCACCCAGACTGATTCTACATCTTGATTTTCTGAGCCAATATCCTTTCTCACTATTGCTCTGATTTCATCCTTTACTAACAATGCCACCCCACCTCCTTTTCCTTTTTGCCTGTCCTTCCTAAATATCGAATATCCTTGGATATTCAGCTCCCAGCCTTGGTCACCCTGCAGCCATGTCTCCGTAATTGCAATTATATCGTATCCGTTTACATCTATTTGTGCTGTTAATTCGTCTACCTTATTACGAATGCTTCGTGCATTCAGATACAGTGCCTTTAGATTTGTCTTTAACATTTTTAGACATCTCAACATTTATTTGTACTATGGCCCTATTTGTCTTATTACCATTTTTTCTTACCCGGACCCTATTTGTTAGTGAACTCCTTTGTTTGCACGCTCTGTCCCTTCCTGACACAATCTGGTTATCCTTACCCCAATCACTTTCCTGCACTGCTTCCTTGTCTCTTCTCTTTAGCATTCTAGATTTCTCTCCACCAGGACCCTCCCACCCCCTTATTTAGTTTAAAGCCCTATCTACCTCCCTAGTTATTCGATTCGCTAGAACTCTGGTCCCAGCATGGTTCAGGTGTAGTCCGTCCCAACGGAACAGCTCTCCCTTTCCCCAGTACTGGTGCCAGTGCCCCACGAATGGAAACCCGATTCTCCCACACCAATCTTTGAGCCACGCATTCATCTCCCTGATCCTATTGACCCTATGCCAATTTGCTCGTGGCTCCGGTAATAATCCAGAGATTATGACCTTTGTGGTTCTGCTTTTTAATTTAGTCCCTAGCTGCTCAAACTCTCCCAACAGAACCTCTTTCTTTGTCCTACCTATGTCGTTGGCACCTACGTGGACCAGGACAACTGGATTCTCCCCCTCCCACTGCAGTGTTTCACCAACACTACAGCACTGCGTTGAAGCGTCAGCCTGGATTATGTGCTGAAGTCACTGGAGTGAGGCTTTAACCCACAACCTTCTGACTCAGAGCCGAGAGTGCTATGGGTAATACATAAGCTATACGGGAAGAGGGAAAACAATGGGTTGAGTTCAAATTTAAGTTTAAATGACGAAGGGAAAAAATGGAGCAGGAGTAGGTAATTTAGCCCCTTGGGCCTGATCCGCAATTCAATGAGATCATGGCTGATCTGTATCTTAACTCCAACTACCCACCTTGGTTCTATAACCCTTAATACCCTTACCAAGCGAAAATCTATCAATCTAAGTTTTGAAATTTTAAGTTGACCCCCCAGCCTCAACAGCTTTTTGGGGGGAGTGAGTTCCAGGTTTCCACTACCCTTTGCGTGAAGAAGTGCTTCCTGACATCACCCCCCGAATGGCCTAGCTCTAATTTTAAGGTTACGCCCCCTTCTTTTGGACTCTTCCACCAGAGAAAATAGTTCCTCTCTATCTACCCTATCAACTCCTTTAATCATAATCGATATTGCGCCACATCCTAAAAGTTAGGAAGTTAAGAATAAGTCAGTTGGAACCTTTGGGCTCGATTTTTCCAGGCCCGAAGAGGCGGGAATGGAGGTGTGTGGGGTGTTAAAATTGCAAAAAATGGTGGGCGGGCCCGACCCCGCCTCCATCCCGTAGTAGTGGTGGTGGTGGTGGTGGTGGTACAAAAAAAATCTGGGAGCAGACTTAGGTCTCCTGCTGCTCATTTTGCCTCCAGGTCCCTCTCACAGCAAAGACCAAAAGGCTGGCAGTCTTTGCAGACCTTAAATGCAGCAGCAATGATGACATCATCAGAGGCGACTTTCAGACTGAAAAAACGAATTGGGTCATGGGTTCCCACATGCTGGAACTCAATTGCCCAATTAGGGGAAAATCGAATAATTCTCCCACATTCAATTGGAGTCGGGTGGCTAACACAAAAAGCGGATGACACGACCCAAGCCCACCCCAATGACAAAATCAAGCCCTTTATGTCCAAAGGGAAATACAATTGTGGAAAAGGTTACCAGGGCCAATCATTCAAGTGGGTTTAAGAGGCAATGAGATGTTGAAAAGAAAGACATTGTGAGCTATGGATATGGTAGCATAGTAGTTATGATCCTGGGCTAGCAACCCAGAGATCGAGTGGGTGATTTTCACCTTGCTGTCACCCCATTTTGCAGTGCGAACATGCTATCAAAAAAATTTACAATCGTGGCGTTGCCGGATTGGGAGCCAATGTTAAGGTTTTGTAAAAAAAAAAAATACTTTGGGAAATATTTAATCTTCCCCATTAATCTAATTAGATGCTTCAAACACCTCAGAAACTAAAACCGCATTTGCTTTGGCCTCACGCATGCAATTGTAAAATTATTAGAACTTTTTGTTCCCAATTACAGGCTGAATTTGATTAGGCATGTCTAAATGAGTAGGTGGTGAAAGGAAAGGTAACAATGAAAGGCTAAAAGGTCATTTTGTTGCTCTTGCATACCTCACACAGTGAACCTCTAAGTGCTGCCCTTTCATTTTATCACTCTACTGAGTAGGAGTGAGAGAATTCACGATTCTCCATGTAATATTGTCCCGAAGCGAGCTCCTGCATAAACCAACACGCAGCAGCCCGCTATTACCACCGTGAAAATCAAAACTGGTGGAGTATTTCAGTACAAAGGTGTGGAATACTCTTTAGGTGCTGACAGGCTTGCAGTTCGAGTCCCAGGAAAGCCACGCCTGTGTTTTCCCCTGTTTATATTGTTAAACAAGCTCCCATATCCCACTAATACAAAAAGAAAATACTGCAGATGCTGGAAATCTGAAATAAAAACAGAAAATGCTGGAGATACTCAGCAGGTCAGGCAGCATCTGTGAAGAGAGAAACAGAGTTAACGTTTCAGGTCGATGACCTTTCATCAGAACTGGAAAAAGCAGGAAATGGAACAGATTTTTAAGCAAGTGTCGGAGCTGGGAAAGGGGGGAGGGGCTGAAAGAACAAAAGGGAAGGTCTGTGATAGGATAGAAGGCAGGAGAGGTTAAGAGACATTAAGAGATATTCAAGGCAAAAGGAGATGGTAATGGGACAGGTTAAGAAACAAAAGATGTTTTCTTTTCTTCTCTCCCACATGGCAGCTGTCTTTCATTCTGCCAGCGCAATTTACACTTCATCTAGAGCCATCCTTTGTTTCTTAACTTCTTTGGGGATCTTACCTGGCCTGGATCCTGGCTAGGGCCCACTTACGGACATCTTAGGGAGCCGGTATGTATTTTATTTCTGGGCATACTGATCTCCGGTATTACATCAGGTCCCGAATGAGTTGGGAAAATGGGTGCTCCTGGTGTAGGGAGTCCCTGCTCCTGACTCCACCACCTCATTGCATTTGGCCTGTAAGAGGCTGACGGAGGTTCTATCCCTTACAAGGCAGACCAGAGAATCCTGGAAATAGTGAGAAGAATAGTGAGTATCTGGGTCCCTGCCAATTTCCAGTGGACAGATTTTCAGGGACTATAACTTGTACCTTTAGCCATTCAGGAAGGATGAAAGGAATTTCAATGCCGAATAATTAACTGGTGAATTTGGTTTGTTGAAAAACAGTTTGCCTTTTTGATAATTGCAGTGTGGTTCAACACTGAGCGCGAGAGAGAGGGAGAAAGAGAGGGAGTGGAAGAGATGTTCTGGAGTACTTAATCTAAGGATAACAAGATCAAAATTTAGGTTCATTCAACCCTCGGCTGAGACATTAACAGAGACTGATATTAATTAAAGACTAACACTAATTAAGCCAGTTTATTGGCTGTCATTCGACAATATAAACAGTTGCAAGCGATGCTAATAACTGTGGGGCACGGTCCAGAATGTGGGGTGATTAAGCCATTGTCCTGGGAGAGCTGGAGTGACTATCATGGTGCGTCTTCATCCTCCTCTTGGTCGTGCTGTTGGTCGAGAGTTCTCCGCACTCGGTGATTGGCTATTCCACAGCAGTGCCCTTTCGATCCCTCTCAAGGTTGCAGTATCTTTCTTTTATACTTTTGAACGGGTTGTTGTGTACCTTGCCACATAAGGATCTTCCATTTTGGCAATCAACGTGCATATCAGTTGTGGTTGATACAATTAATACCAATCAGTTGTTGTTGAAAGAAAGAAAGACTTGCATTTATATAGCGCCTTTCACTGGACGTCCCGAAGCGCTTTAGAGCCAGTGAAGTACTTTTTGAAGTGTAGTTACTGTTGTAATGTAGGAAACATGGCAACCAATTTGCGCACAGCAAGCTCCCACAAACAGCAATGTGATAATGACCAGATAATCTGTTTTTAGTGATGTTGACTGAGGGATAAATATTGACCAGGACACCGGGGATAACTCCCCTGCTCTTCTTCGAAATTGTGCCATGGGATCTTTTACGTCCACTTGAGAGGGCAGACGGGGCCTCGATTTAACGCCTCATCCGAAAGACGGCAGCCTCCGACAGTGCAGCACTCCCTCAGCACTGCACTGGAGCTGTTGATTGATACGATTAACACAGATCAGTTGTTGTCGAAACAATTAACAAAGATCAGTTGTGGTTGATACAACCACAGTTCCATCGCCTCAACACTTTAGCTGCTCCTGAGCAATAAGCAGGTCCATCATGCTCTGCATCAGCCACTCTGTGCTGCTCGCAACGACTCCTGATTCTTACGTAAAAATTAAAAGGAGAACTCGTAAACCAAGTGCAGAGATGTTATACTGAGCACGAATTGGAACTGACCAGACTGTTAGTGAAACGTTCTTCTGACAAAGGGCGATCAACGCTTGAGGGCAGATACTCTGGTCGGGGAAGAGGTGCGTTGTGCATGATTCAGGCGGGAGAGGCGGAATCTGGATCTGCTGGCTTTCTGCCCCTTGCAACTTCCCCAGTAAACTGCAGTCCAGGGAAAGAACCTGGGCCTTTGTTTAGGTCAGCAGCTGTGATGTCGATAGCTTTGAGGCACGTCTGCCGGTGTTTCCGAGCTACCCTAGGAATTCTATCCAGCTCACATCATGGGCCCAGCTTAAAGGCAGACCTATGATGTAAACACAGATGTAAGGCTTAAAAACCAGGAAATCTCATCAGAACAGTTCCATCCAATGTTTCTCTTTCCAGATGCTAATGGGATCTGCTGCTTATTTCAGCTTTTTATTTCAGAATATTGTCTGGTGTGTCTCAATTTTGATTTGGAGCTGTTGTCTCTTTAATGTGATGTCTTTTTTTAACCACACAAAAAGAAACATTAAATTAAAGCAATAAGACAATGAACTGCCTTTTTAACCGCGGCTCATTATTTTCTACCAGTGTGTGCTTGTGCGCGTATGTACTTCATTCCTGCAGAGAGCAAAGCTGGTCAAATTCATTACTATACGCACAATCCTCAGGATAGCTGTCTGGACCGTTATCAAACTCAATGCACTGCAGCTGTCCCAGGCTGATCCTCATCCGCTTGATAGACAGGTTTCACTTCACAGGTGGCATGTTGATGCATAATCAATTTTCACCGGCCAGAGGATTTCACATAAGGGGCCAAATACCAACCAAACTGTAATTTTTCCACACTTCATGCGTTCCATTTTACATTGAAAAAGATGTTCAATACCTGTCCAAAAGGGCTTCGCTCGTGCTGGTACGATTCTTGGTTCCTCGGGCTGGCAACTATGTGGTGTCTAACCACAAAGGGCCTGCTTTTTTTTTTATTCGTTCATGGGATGTGGGCGTCGCTGGCAAGGCCGGCGTTTATTGACCATCCCTAATTGCCCTTGAGAAGGTGGTGGTGAGCCGCCTTCTTGAACCGCTGCAGTCCGTGTGGTGAAGGTGCTCCCACAGTGCTGCTAGGGAGGGAGTTCCAGGATTTTGACCCAGCGACGATGAAAGATCGGCGATATACTTCCAAGTCAAGATGGTGTGAGACTTGGAGGGGAATGTGGAGGTGGTGGTGTTCCCATGCGCCTGCTGCTCATGTCCTTCTAGGTGGAGGAGGTCGCGAGTTTGGGAGGTGCTGCCGAAGAAGCCTTGGCGAGTTGCTGCAGTGCATCTTGGAGATGGTACACACTGCAGCCACGGTACGCCGGTGGTGGAGGGAGTGAATGTTTAAGATGGTGGATGGGGTGCCAATCAAGTGGGCTGCTTTGTCTTGGATGGTGTCGAGCTCCTTGAGTGTTGTTGGAGCTGCACTCATCCAGGCAAGTGGAGAGTATTCCATCACACTCCTGACTTGTGCCTTGTGCTTCATGTGTGAACCTAGACGGTGAGTGTTGGCAGGCTATTTGAACATGAGACATCATAGCCAAGCTCCTCCCTAGTCTCACCTAATATGCACCTGCACAATTTTCCAGCAGAGTTCATTGGCTCTTGACCAGAAGCAGGAACCCAAGCTGGCTTTTGCCCTCTCTGCTCCAGGGCTTTGTAGCTGATTAAAGTGCCACTACTGCTACCTTGGGAAGAGATCAACCAACCCAGCAAGTATCATAGGTTGAACTTGAAATGTTCCTGGTCTGAATGGCTCAGGACAGTCCACTTTCCAATTGAACCAATGAGGTGGGGCTATATTTGGAGTCGGTGCCACTGCCAGTGAACTCAATATTCACTCCCTCCACCACTGGCGCACTGTGGCAGCAGTACGCCAATCTGCAGGATGCACGACAGCGAATCACCAAGCTAACATCCACAGCATCTTGCAGACCCATGACCTCTAGCGCTGAGAAGGACATTGCCATGAGAATACCAACACCTCCAAGTTCGGTTCCAAGTCACAGATCTTCCTGACTTGGACACATAATGCTATTCCTTCATTGTCGCTAGGTCAAAATCCTGAAATTCCCTATTTAACACCATTGTGCGAGCATCAGGGTATGGTAGTATAGTGGTTATGTTACCGGACTAGTAATCCAGAGGCTTGAACTGATGATCCAGTTCAAACATGAGTTCAAATCCCACCATAGTAGCTGGGGAATTTAAATTCAGTTAATTAATAAATCTGGAATAAAAAGCTAGTATCAGTAATGGTAATTGGATAACTATTGGATTGTCATAAAAACCCATCTGGTTCATTGATATCCATACCTGGTCTGGCCTATAGGTGACTGACTCTTAAAACTTGAACTGCTCTCTCTGAAGTGGCTGAGCAAGCCACTCAATTGTACCAAAGCACCACATGGACTGCAGCAGTTCAAAAAGGTGGCTCGCCACCACCACCTTCATCAAGGGCAATTAGGGATGGGCAATAAATACTGGCCTTGCCGGTGATGCCCACATGAACAAATAAAAAAAAATCATAATTGCAAGGGCTGCAGTGGTTCAAGAAGATGCCCGCCACCATTAATCCTCAGGGCAACAAGGGATTGGCAATAAATTATAGACTTGCCCAACAACAAATATTTAAAAAAATCATATCCCAGACTCAGAGTTGGTACACAATAACTGAATGTTTTCAATTGTCACGCCTGTGTCTATAATTAGCAAACTGAATTAATTCAAGACAATAAAAGCATAACAGAAGCCTTCTGAAGTAATGTGAAGATCAAAGAACACAAATATTTAATGTACAAAAGCAAAAATATATTTTGTGCACTGTGAGATAGGGTCCAACAGTCAATAAGAACATCTATTATTCTTAGGAACATAGGAACAGAAATAGGCCATTCAGACCCTCAAGATGGTTCAATTTGATCATGGGTGATTTGATGTCATCTGTGGCTCAGTGGGTAGCACTCTTATCTCCAAGTCATGAAGGTTATGGGTTCCAAATACCACTCCAGAAACTTGAATCTGAGCTGACACTCCAGTACAGTACTGAGGGTGTGCTATACCGTCAGAAGTGCCATCTTTGGGATGAGACATTAAACTGACGCCCCCCCATCTGCCCTTTCAGGTGGATGTAAAAGATCCCATAGCACTATTAAAAGAAGAGCAGAGGAGTTCTCCCCGGTGTCCTGGCCAATATTTATCTCTCAACCAACATAACAAAAACAGATTATCTGGTCATTATCATATTTGCTGTTTGTGGAAGCTTGCTGTGCATAAATTGGCTGCTGCGTTTCCATCAATTACAACAGTGACTCCACTTCAAAAAGTATTTCATTGGCTGTAAAGCACTTTGGGACATCCTGAGGTTGTGAAATGCGCTATAGAAATACGAGTCTTTTTTTATTTTTGATCTGTACCTCAACTCCATTTACCTGCCTTTGCTCCATATCCCTTGATACCTTTTGACGTAAGAAAACTACTAGGCACTTGGTCTAAGCGTTAAACAAAGCTTTAATCAACTGTTTTACAACATGGAGATCTAGTTGTGTCCTTCACTAGTTCCTGTTAAGAATGTCCTGCGCAAGCTGGGCCCGTGCCCGAGTATTTATACTCTCCCTCGACAGCGCCACCCGCAGGCCACTCAGTATTATTTCATAAGTCTTTCTTTCATGAATGACAGATTCATGTCACCTTTAATAATCCCTTGTGCAGAACCTTATCAAATGCTTTCTGGAAGTCCACATAGACAACATCCATAGACACGCCCCTGTCCACTATGCTAGTGACCTTAAAAGGTTCCATTAGATTAGTCAGACATGACATACCCTTCACAAATCTCCACTGATGCTCTTTGACCAGCTCATAGTGCTCAATCACTCTGTGATAAATTCCAGTAAGTTCCCCACGGAGCGACATTTGCAATTCTTGAATCTAGAGAGCGTTGGAAAATTATGGCTAATGCATCTGAAATTTCCTCAGCCATTTCTTTTAATATCCTGGGGTGGAAACCATACGAACATATGAATTAGGAGCAGGAGTAGGCCACTCGGCCCTTCGAGCCTGCGCCGCCATTCAATAAGATCATGGCTGATCTGATTGCTCCACATTCCTGCCAACCCCCGATAACTTTTCACCCCCTTGCTTACCAAGAATCTATCTACCTCTGCCTTAAAAAATATTCAAAGACTCTGCTTCCACCGCCCTCTGAGGAAGAGAGTTCCAAAGATTCACGACCCTCTGAGAGAAAAATTTTCTCCTCATCTCTGTCTTAAATGGGCGACCCCTTATTTTTAAACAGTGACCCCTAGTTCTAGATTCTCCCACAAGAGGAAACATCCTCTCCACATCCACCCTGTCCAGACCCCTCAGGATCTTATATGTTTCAATCAAGTCACCTCTTATTCTTCTAACCTCCAGCGGATACAAGCCTAGCCTGTCCAACCTTTCCTCATAAGACAACCCGCCCATTCCAGGTATTAGTCTAGTAAACCTTCTCTGAACTGCTTCCAAAGCATTTACATCCTTCCTTAAATAAGGAGACCAATACTGTACACAGTACTCCAGATGTGGTCTCACCAATGCCCTGTATAACTGAAGCATAACCTCCCTACTTTTGTATTCAATTCCCCTCGCAATAAACGGTAACATTCTATTAGCTTTCCTAATTACTTGCTGTACCTGCATAGTAACCTGTTGTGATTCATGCACTAGGACACCCAGATCCCTCTGCATCTCAGAGCTCTGCAATCTCTCACCATTTAGATAATATGCTTCTTTTTTATTCTTCCTGCCAAAATGGACAACTTCACATTTTCCCACATTATACCCCATTTGCCAGATCTTTGCCCACTCACTTAACTTATCTATATCCCTTTGTAGCCTCCTTATGTCCTCTTCACAATTTACTCTACTCTTTGTGTCATCAGCAAATTTAGCAACCATACCTTAGGTCCCTTCATTCAAGTCATTTATATAAATTGTAAAAGTTGAGGCCCCAGCACTGATCCCTGTGGCACACCACTCATTGCATCTTGCCAATCAGAAAGTGACCCATTTATGCCTACTCTCTGTTTCCTGTTAGTTAGCCAATCTTCTATCCATGCCAATATGTTACCCCCTACACCATGAGCTTTTATTTTCCGCAATAACCTTTGATGCGGCACCTTATCAAATGCCTTCTGGAAATCTAAGTACAGTACATCCACCGGTTCCCCTTTATCCACAGCACATGTTCCTTCCTCAAAGAACTCCAATAAATTGCTTATACATGATTTCCCTTGCAGAAAACCATGTTGACTCTGCCTGATTACTTTGAACTTTTCTAAATGCCCTGCTATAACATCTTTAATAATAGATTCTAACATCTTCCCTAAGACAGATGTTAAGCTAACTGGCCTGTAGTTTCCTGCTTTCTGTCTCCCTCCCTTTTTGAATAAAGGAGTTACATTCGCTATTTTCCAATCTAATGGAACCTTCCCGAATCTAGGGAATTTTGGAAAATTAAAACCAACGCATCAACTATCTCACTAGCCACTTCTTTTAAGACCCTAGGATGAAGTCCATCAGGACTCGGGGACTTGTCAGCCCGCAGCTCCAACAATTTGCTCAGTACCACTTCCCTGGTGATTGTAATTTTCTTCAGTTCCTCCCTCCCTTCCATTTCCTGATTTACAGCTATTTCTGGGATGTTACTTGTATCTTCTATAGTGAAGACCGATGCAAAATACCTGTTCAATTCAACTGCCATCTCCTTATTTTCCATTATTAATTCCCCAGACTCACTTTTTATAGGACCAACGCTCACTTTGTTAACTCTTTTCTTTTTTAAATATCTATAGAAACTCTTACTATCTGTTTTTATATTTCTAGCTAGCTTTCTCTCGTACTCTAATTTATCTCTCCTTATTAGTCTTTTAGTCATTCTTTGCTGTTTTTTATATTCTGTCCAATCTTCTGACCTGCCACCCATCTTTGCGCAATTATATGCTTTTTCTTTAAGTTTAATACTATCTTTAACTTCTTTAGTTAACCACGGATGGTGGGTCCTCCCCTTGGAATTTTTCTTTCTTGTTGGAATGTATATATTCTGTGTATTTTGAAATATCCCCTTAAATGTCTGCCACTGCAACTCTATTGACCTATCCCTTAACCTAATTTGCCAGTTCACTTTAGCTAGCTCTGCTTTCATGCCCTCATAATTGCCCTTATTTAAGTTTAAAATACTCGTCTTGGACCCACTCTTCTCTCTCAAACTGAATGTAAAATTCAATCATATTATGATCGCTGCTACCTCGGGGCACCTTCACTATGAGGTCATTAATTAATCCTATCTCATTGCACAATACCAGGTCTAGTATAGCCTGCTCTCTGGTTGGCTCCAGAACGTGCTGTTGTAAGAAACTATCCCGAAAACATTCCATGAACTCCTCATCTATGCTACCTTTGCCCATCTGATTTTTCCAGTCTATATGCAGATTAAAATCCCCCATGATTATTGCCGTACCCTTCTGACAAGCTCCCATTATTTCTTCCTTTATACTCCATCCTACCATGTGGTTACTGTTAGGGGGCCTGTAAACCACTCCCACAAGTGACTTCTTGCCTTTATTATTTCTCATCTCTACCCAAACCGCTTCTACATCCTGGCTTCCTGAACTTAGGTCATCCCTCTCTATTGTGCTAATACCATCATTAATTAACAGAGCCACCCCTCCACCTTTTCCCACCTTCCTGTCCTTCCTAAATGTCACGTACCCTTCAATATTCAGGTCCCAATCTATGTCATCCTGCAGCCATGTTTCTGTAATGGCTATCAGATCATATTTATTTATTTTTATTTGCGCTATTAGTTCATCTGTTTTGTTTCGAATACGACGTGCATTCAGATGCAGAGCCTTTAGTTTTGTCCTTTTATAATTTTTGTAACCTCTAGCCTTATCTGTTGATTTACTCTTAGATTTGTACTCTCTATCCCTTCCTGTCACGGTCTGTTTATCATTTCCCATATTAATACCTTTCTCTGTTGCCTTGTCTCTAATCTTTGAATTACCACATCTTCCCAAATTTGATCCCATGCCCCCAATATTTAGTTTAAAGCCCTCTGTACCGCCCTAGTTATACGACTCGCCAGAACACTGGTCCCAGCATGGTTCAGGTGAAGACCGTCCTAACGATACAGATCCCACTTTCCCCAGTACTGGTGCCAATGCCCCAGGAATTGAAACCCATTTCTCCCACACCAGTCTTTGAGCCACGCATTCATCTCTCTAATTTTATTTACCCTATGCCAATTTGCTCGTGGCTCAGGTAATAATGCAGACATTATTACACTTGAGGTTCTGCTTTTTAATTTAGCCCCTAGCTGCTCATACTCTCTCAGCAGAACCTCTTTCCTAGTTCTACCTATGTCGTTGGTACCTACATGGACCACGACCACTGGCTCCTCCCCCTCCCACTGCAAGTTCCTCTCCAGCCCAGAGCAGATGTCCCGAACCCTGGCACCGGGCAGGCAACACAGCCGTCTGGACTCTCGCTCTTGGCCGCAGAGAACTGTATCTATCCCCCTGACTATGCTGTCCCCAATTACCACTACATTCCTATTAACTCACCCCGCTTGAATGGCTTCCTGTACCTCGGTGCCATGGTCAGTTTGCTCATCCACCCTGCAGCCACCACTTTCATCCATACAGGCCGCAAGCACCTCAAACCTGTTGGACAATTGCTGAGGCTCCTCCACCTCCTGGGTCCCCATACCTGCCTCACTCGCAGTCACATCCTCCTGTCCCTGACCACTGACCAAATCAGAAGACCCTATCCTAAGGGGTGTGACTGCTTCCTGGAATAAAGTGTCCAGGTAACTTTCCCCCTCCCTGATGCATCACAGAGTCTGCAGCTCTGCCTCCAGCTCATCAACTCTGAGCCAAAGCTTCTCAAGCCACAGACACTTACCGCAGATGTGTTCATCCTGGATCACACTGGTGTCCAGGAGCTCCCACATACTGCAGTCGCAACACATCACCTTCCCTGCCATCTTTATTGAGTCTTAATTAATTTATTTTGATTAATTAATAATTAACAAACCCTACTACACCTAATAAGATTTATTACTGCTAGTAAACTAGTACTAATGAAACCTTACAATTACTAATACATTTCCTGGGCTTTAAAAGATAAGGGAAGTGAGCAAAATACTCACCAACCAATCACTTACCCTTTTCCCTGTGATGTCACCTTTTATTTTTCTCCAGATGCGGTTGGGGGTGTCACAGAGCCGAACTCCCGCTGGTTCTCTGCCCCCTCTTGTGCAGCTTTTTAGCTCCTGCTCTCCTGGAAGCTGACAAAGATAGAAAAAGAAAGGAACACCTCCCTCCCCGAACTCACTCACTCACTCACTCACTCACTCACTCACTCACTCACTCACTCACTCACTCACTCACTCACTCACTCACTCACCAAACTCGCAGCTTAACACTCTGTTCCAAGCTACACTCTAGCCTCCCTTATTTATACTGCTGCGATTTAAATAAGTGAGCTCTCTGGCAGTTACAGAACTAGATTAGACCAGATAATTAATTAATTACTCTCACCTGCTCTCCAGCACAGAGCTTGCTTAGCCCTGCCCAAGCCAAACTCGCAGCTTAACACTCTGTTCCGATCTGCACTCCGGTCTTGGAGATTTGTCCATCTTAAGTCCCATAAATTTCTGCATTGTTATTTTTTTTTAATTTTTATATTGAATCCACTGTGTTCCTCCCCTTCACTTAATTTTAGGTTCACTTGTACCACTGATATTTTGTCCTGTGAAAATGGATACAAAATCTTCATTTAACAAGTCTGCCATTTCTTTATTGTCTATTATAGCTTTGCCTAGGCCCACATTCCCCTCAGCCCTCTCTTTCTCTTAATATATTTCCAAAAGGTTTTGCTGTTAGCTTTGATATCCCTTGCAAGCAAATGTTCCCAGTAAGCCACGCTTTGTTCTGCGCGGCCTGTCCCATTCACTGCAGGGTCCCTTTAAATTTCTACGCCTGCACGATACTTACAATGGAAAAGCCGGTGAGTGGCCTGTGCGGGACCTGTCCCATCTACTGTGGCCGCGCAGCTTAGAGGGAACATTGCTTGCAGGTTGTTTTTTCATATTCCTTTTTTCACATCTTATTCCTTTCTTTTTATCCCTTTGTTGCTTTTTTATAGTTCTCTCAGTCTGCTGGTTTTCCACTTCTCCTTACATTTGTATAAGCTTTTGCTTTTAGCTTGATTCTGTCCTTTACCTCATTTGTTGACCCTGCTTGCCTAACTACACATTTAGAGCCTTTGCCTGTTAGGTGCATGTGTTGGTTTTGTATCATACCAGATGCACTATAAATGGTAGGACACTGAGAAGTGCAGAGGATCAGAGGGACCTTGGAGTGCATGCCCACAGATCCCTTGGGTAGCAGGACAGGTAGATAAGGTGGTTAAGAAGGCATGCGGGATACTTGCCTTTAATTAGCCGAGGCATAGAATATAAGAGCAGGGAGGTTATGCTTGAACTGTATAAAACACTAGTTAGGCCGCAGCTAGAATACTGCGTGCAGTTCTGGTCACCACATTACAGGAACAATGTGATTTCACTAGAGGGGGTGTAGAGGAGATTCACCAGGATGTTGCCTGGGCTGGGGAATTTTAGCTATGAGGAAAGATTGGATAGGCTGGGGTTGTTTTCTTTGGAACAGAGGAGGCTGAGGGGAGACCTAATTGAGGTGTATAAAATTATGAGGGGCCTCGATAGAGTGGACAGGAAGGACCTATTTCCCTTAGCAGAGAGGTCAATAACCAGGGGGCATCGATTTAAAGTAATTGGTAGAAGGATTAGAGGGGATGTGAGGAGAATTTTTTTCACCCAGAGCGCGGTGGGGGTCTGGAACTCACTGCCTGAAAGGGTGGTAGAGGCAGAAACCCTCATCACATTTAAGAAGTACTTGGATATGCACTTGAAGCGCCGTAACCTGCAGGGCTACGGAACAAGTGCTGGAAAGTGGGATTAGGGCGGATAGCTCTTTGTCGCCAGCCGGACAAGATGGGCCGAATGGCCTCCTTCTGTGCTGTAAATTTCTATGATTCTATGATTGATTCCAGATACTCTTTTGAATATTTCCCGCTGTTTATAGATTTACCTATTAACAGTTCAGCCTAGTTTACTTTGGTCAATTTACTTCTCATCCCTTCATAGATTGCCTTAGTTAAATTTAAAACCATTTTCCTTCCAAACCTAATATCAAATTCAGTCATATTATGGCCACTTTTTGCAGGATGTTCCCGCAATTCTGGGCTGTTACTCATCGCATCTAGTATGGCCTGCTCCCCTGTCGATTCTTATAATGCTTGAGGTAATATTGATTTGCATTTTTAGCATTCATTAGGCAATCGCTGAGACAAGAGGCCTCAGTTCTGTAATCCTTCAAAGAGTATGCTCATTTGCATATAAATGAATGACGTTGTCCAACATTTCCAATCAATTTTTTTACCTTCCCGCGTGATTATAATACTTAAAATAACAAAGATGATCGCTTGTACTGTTTGACAGGATGTGGCAGAATAGATTACATTCACATGGAGTTTTGTTTAAGATAGACAGGCTGGTATTTGCAAACAGATAATTACTCTGAAGAGCAGACACTGCTGTTATGTAAGCAAATGTTTGCTGGCATTTTGCACACATCAAAATCCTACAAACCGTGAGGAGATGAATGAACAATAGGTTGAAGGACGAATGTTGGCCAGACACCAAGGGAACTCTGTGAGCCGCAATTTTAACCTGGGGCGGGAATCATAGAATCATATAAATTTACGGCACAGAAGGAGGCCATTCGGCCCATCTTGTCTGTCCAGTCTAATCCCACTTTCCAGCTCTTGGTCCGTAGACCTGTCGGTTACGACACTTCAAGTGCATATCCAAGTACTTTTTAAATGTGATGAGGGTTTCTGCCTCTACCACCCTTTCAGGCAGTGAGTTCCAGACCCCCACCTACCCTCTGAGTGAAAAAAGAGTTCTCAACTCTGCTCTAATCCTTCTACCAATTACTTTAATTCTATACCCCCTGGTTTTTGACCCCTCTGCTAAGGGAAATAGGTCCTTTCTATCCACTCTATCTAGGCCCTTCATAACTTTATACACCTCAATTAGGTCTCCCCTCGGCCTCCTCTGTTCCAAAGAAAACGACCCCAGCCTATCCAATCTTTCCTCATAGCTAAAATTCCCCAGTCCTGGCAACATCCTCGTAAATCTCCTCTGTACCCTCTCAAGTGCAATCACATCCTTCCTGTAATGTGACCAGAACTGCATGCAGTATTCTATCTGTGCCCTAATTAGTGTTTTATACAGTTCAAGCATAACCCCCCTGCTCTTATATTCTATGCCTCGGCGAATAAAGTATTCCGCATGCCTTCTTAACCACCTTATCTACCTGTCCTGCTACCTTCAGGGATCTGTGGACATGCACTCCAAGGTCCCTCCGTTCCTCTACAGAATCGGGCAGACACGGGGGCCGAGGCTGGCTGCAAACCGTCCTGACCTCAGCAAAGTGAGGCAACAGGCAATTTTAACCTCCGGGCCTCACGTGCCTGACTCCGGAAAACAGCAGCCTCCTCCCAACCTATACATCTTATATTGATGGCACCTAGTTTCGGACTCCCTCCACTACAGAAAACATCTTCTCCAAGTCTACCCTATCAAACAAGTTCATAATTTGAAAGACATCTATTGGTCACCCCCTCAGCCTTCTCTTTTCTGGAGATAAGAGCCCCAGCCTGTTCAGTCTTTCCTGACAGTTAAAACCTCTCAGTTCTGCTATCATACTTGTAAATCTTTTTTGCACCTTCTTCAGTGCCTCTATACCCTTTTTGTAATATGGCGGCCAGAACTGTGCACAGTAACTCCAAGTGTGTTGCAACCAAGGTTCTGCTGGTTCCTGACGGGTGTCCTTCCTACCTTCTCAGAAAAGCTGCCTGCAATTGAAGAGATCAGGATGTCAGCGATTAAGTCCCCCAGTCATTTTTACTGCCCGTCCGCCTAGTTTATGCTGGGCTGGTAATTTTACAATCGGCCCGTGCTCTTCTTCCAAGAATAGTGCCACGGGTTCTTTTACATCTCCTTGAACAAGGCATTGACTTAACATCTCACCTCCCACAATGAATCATTGAATGCAGTTTGGGTGAGAGTGTATTTCTTTTCAATGTTCATTCTCCTAAAATATTTTTCTTCACATTTCTGTGCATTGAACTGCATCTGCCCTTTACCTGCCCACTCTGCTAATCTACTTATGACTGAGCCCCTGAAACCTGCTGCATTGTTCCTCATGGTTGGCCATGGCCCTTAATTTAGTATTATAACCAAACTTTGATATAATTCTTGGGACAACCTACGACCAACATGCTACCAATCCAAAAATCATCCATTCACCCTGACTTGCCATTTTCTAGCTCTGCCATCTCTCTAACTATGCAACTGTATAATATCACATCCAGGTATGTTCTGGCTCTTTATATCCTCAGGAAGAAGTCAGAGGCTGTATTTTCAAAAATAAACTTTATTTGCGAGATGCTTTGGTACCTTAGGCACTGCACGACAGCTCTCAGAATGAAAGAAAGAACTTGCATTTATATAGCACCTTTCATGATCTCGGGATGTCCCAAAGCGCTTTACAGCCAATCAAGTACTTTTGAACTGTAGTCACTGTTGCAAAGTAGGAAATAATGACCAGTGCTATAAATAGGTCCGGACAATTGCTCAGCGCAAACACCAGATGGTGCTGTTTAAGAAATCCATCTGTAAGTGAAACATAAACATAGAAGATAGGAGCAGGAGTAGGCCATTCGGCCCCTCGAGCCTGCTCTGCCATTCAATGCGATCATGGCTGATCATCCAAACTCAGTACCCTGTACCTGCCTTCTCCCCATATCCCTTGATACCTTTAGCTTTAAGAAATATATCTAACTCATTCTTGAATATATTTAATGACTTGGCTTCAACTACCTTCTGTGGTAGAGAATTCCACAGGTTCACCACTCTCTGGGTGAAGAAATTCTTCCTCATTTCTGTCCTAAATGGCTTACCCCTTATCCTTAGACTGTGACCCCTGGTTCTGGACTCTCCGACCATCGGGAACATTCTTTCTGTATTTAGTTTGTCCAGACCTGTCAGAATTTTATATGTTTCGATGAGATCCCCTCTCATTCTTCTATACTCCAGCGAGTATAAGCCCAATCAACCCAATCTCTCCTCATATGTCATTCCTGCCATCCCAGGTATCAGCCTTGTGAATCTTCGCTGAACTCCTTCCATGGCAAGAACATCCTTCCTCAGATAAGGCAACCAAAACTGCACACAGTACTCAAGGTGTGCTGGGTTGGCTGCTGGTTCCTGATGGGTGCCCTTCCTACCTTCTCAGAAAAGCTGCCTGCAATTGAAGAGATCGGGATGTCTGCGATGTAGTCCCCCAGCCAACCCTTCAGCATAGGACTTTGTCTTATTATATCAAAGGGGTGCCAGGACTTGTGACCTGTAGCCCAGCAGGAGTGGATGGAGAGGAGAAAAAGAATGTGAAAATTCATATTGTAAGGAACTAGTTTGGCTCTCGCTGTATGGAGAATTCAATACAGCCCAGTATTTTGCACATTAAAATTGGCAAAAATGAGTTTAACTTAAAATGCAGATTATAAAAATGGCCACAATACATGAGGACATAAGAACATAAGAATTAGGAGCAGGAGTAGGCCGTACGACCCTTCGAGCCTGCTTCGCTGTTCAATAAGATCATGGCTGATCTTCGACCTCAACTCCACTTTTCCGCCCGATCTCCATATCCCTCGATTCCCCTAGAGTCCAAAAATCTATCTCCCTCAGCCTTGAATAGACGCAACAATTCAGCATCCACAGCCCTCTGGGGCAGAGAATTCCAAAGATTCACCACCCTCTGAGTGAAGAAATTCCTCCTCATCTCAGCCTTATGGAGCTTGAGGCAGAAGATCAGCCATGATCTCATTGAATGGCGGAGCAGGCTCGAAGGGACCGAATGGCCTACTCCTGCTCTCTTTCTTATGTTCTTATGTTCTTAAATGGCCGACCCCTTATCCTGAGATTATGCCCCCTAGTTCTAGACTCTCCAGCCAGGGGAAACAACCTCTCAGCATCTACCCTGTCAATCCCCCTCAGAACCTTATGGGGGAAAAATTCAGTCGCGCCCCGTTTGGGGCGCAAATATCGTCCGGGCGCAAAAATTAGCGCCTGCCACTAATTATCGCCACCGACTGCAAACTTGACTTTTATCGCCCCTGGAGGTGATTACAGCGCTAAATCAGGCGCTTCACACCTGTCTTAAGGCGCAAAGGCCGAGGAGCGAGGCGCTACCTCAGAGCACTCGCGAAGCTCATGTAATGTCAGTCAGCAATGAAACACACACACAATGGCACGGGCCAGTTCTTAAAGGGGATGGTTAGTCTTGCTTTCCATCCACATCCTGCTCATTGCAGCCTTGAATCTCGGCCTGGAGAGACCTGCACATCAAATGTGCTGGAAAGAACAATGGAGAGTACCAGGCCAAGAGCTCAGAATGCAGCCCCCACAGTCTCTGCTAAATCGATACAAGGAATGGCAAATCAAAATGAACCTGCAAAGTGCTGCTCAGTACCCAAAACTCCTTCACACAACGTTGAATCTCTCCAGAAGTCTCTCCCTCTCTCTCTCAGAATGCATAGTTCAAAAATGGCACCAACAATAAAAGGCAGGAAGCGGTCACCTTTAAATAGCGCTCCCCCTTTCCCTTCATGACTGCAGAACGCTCCCCTCAACCTGTCGTTGCTAGCGTCAGGCGGTAAGGCAGGGGGCGCCACTCAATATCCGCTCCGGGGCGATACCGGGGCGTTGCGCACTCGAGTGACGTCATGATCTGCCGGCGCAGGAGATCGTGGCGGTAGTGTTTAGCGCCGCCACAAAATGTCTAGTTAATTTCGCGAGCGGCGCAAACTTCGCCGCGCCCGGGCGCTAGCTGCTTTGCGCCCCATTAGCGTCCTCTTAAGGCGCTAACGGGAGGCGCAACCAACTGAATTTTTCCCCCTATATGTTTCAATACAATCAATCAGTAGAATAAGCACAGGTGAGAAAATTCAGGAGCAAGTCAAATCGTGCTGCTTCTGCACACCTCCTTGTCAGTAAGCAGGCGTGTACAGTTGACCGACATCTCCCTGTCATCCCTGTCACAGAATAGCATATGACCCGTGGGGATCCTTCGAATTGAGCTCTATACACATGGCCATAGAGTGTGCAGGTACCGACTCCATGCTTAAACAGGAGAGAGCAAACTGATTAAGTCACAAAGCGCGGCTTTCCCTCCCATCTTTAAATTCATACATTTCAGTCAGAGTAAGAAACCCCGATGACAGCTGGCTGTGGCTCAGTGAGGCGCACGGTTTTTAATGAATAATCAAGAGCAGCTCGCGGGAAAAGTAGTTCTGACGCAAGTTCTTTTTTTCAATTTGCTCGCGGGACGTAGGCAGCACTGGCAAAGCTGCATTGACAGCCCATCCCTCATCGTTCTCTTTCTCACAACTGAGTGGCTTGCTCGGCCACTTCAGAGGACCACACACACTGTGGGACCGGAGTCACCTGTAGACCAGACTGGGTAGGAAGGAGGTGGCAGGTTTCCTTCCCTCAGGGACATCAGTGAACCAGTTGGGTTATTACGACAATCCGGCAGCTTCGGGCTCATTTATATTTTTGGCTGGTGGTAGCCGCGAATTACCAGATTTATTGGCCTTGATATTTACAGGGCAGCGCGTTCGGAGCGGGGGGGGGGAGGAGTTATGGACGGGAGACCCGGTATGGGCTTCCCGAACGTCCTGCAGTCAGGGGGTGGCGTGGCTAGTGGGGAGGGGGGTGGGGGGGAGAGATCGCGGAGGGGTGGGGATGGCGGTCGAGGGGAAGCGATGTGGTGGTCGGGGGGGAGGAGATTGCGGGGGGAGAGATAGTGGCCGGGGGAAGCAAGCTGGTGGTCGGGGGGGGGAGAAATCGTATGGGGAACGAGATGGTGGGTGGGAGGAGAGATTGCAGGGGTAGAGTGATGGTGGTTGGGGGGAGCGAGTTGGTGGTTGGGGGGAGGGAGAAGGTGGTTGGGGGGCTTCGATCGCGGCGGGGGGGAGAGGTTGCGGGAGGTTGGATGCGGTTTGTTGGGGGGGGTTCGATCGCGGCGGGGGTGGGTGGGACGAGAGATTGCGGGGGTGGGGTTCACAGGTTAGCTTGTTGGTCCTGGAGGAAACACTCCTGCTCCTCCTGGCCCACAAGCAGTACCGTAAAGACACTCACCTCTTGGATTCAGCCCCCTTTTTCCTACCAGGTTTCCCGAGCCCCGGGAAACCCAGCCAGCATGGGTTAAAAATAGAAACACTGTTAAATGAAGGCACGCAGCCTCTTTAAAAAGCTTCAAAGACTGACCCGCCTCCTGAGAGCGGATAGGTCGCTCGTCCCTCCTCCGTTAAAACCAGAAGTGGGCGGGTTCGAGGCGGGTTGGGTTCCTGTTTCAGATTTTTAACTTTTTAACCTCTCTTCCGACCCAAACCCACCCATTGTTGGGGATTAAAATGTCCCCCATTGAGTTTAATTGCCAAGGTGGGATTTAAAGCCAGGGCCTCTGGGCTACTATTCCAGTATCATTACTGCTGCATCTATGCTTTAATTTGGGGAATAATCATTTGTCCTGCGAGGTGTCTGGCACTCTTGTAAATTGTATATTTACTCAGTAATATTCTTTCTTAGTAAGCACACAAATGCTCCTTGGAAGAGAAAGGTTTTTTTTTATTCGTTCCTGGGACGTGGCCGTCTCTGGCAAGACCTGCATTTATTATCCATCCTTAATTGCCCTTGAGAAGCTGCAGTCCGTGTGGTGAAGGTACTCCCACGGTACTGTTCGGGAGGGAGTTCCAGGATTTTGACCCAGCGACGATGAAGGATCGGCCGATATATGTCCAAGTCAGGATGGTGTGTGACTTGGAGGGGAACTTGGAGGTGGTGGTGTTCCCATGCGCCTGCTGCCCTTGTCCTTCTAGGTGGAAGAGGTCGCGGGTTTGGGAGGTGCTGCCGAAGAAGCCTTGGCGAGTTGCTGCAGTGCGTCTTGTAGATGGCACACACTGCAGCCACGGTGCGCTGGTGGTGGAGGGTGTGGATGTTTAGAGTGGTGAATGGGGTGCCAATCAAGCAGGCTGCTTTGTCCTGGATGGTGTCGAGCTTCTTGAGTGTTGTTGGAGCTGCACTTACCCAGACTTGTGTGATTGGCGGTCATTGGCGGAAAGGTTCTGGGGAGTCAGGAGGTGAGCCACTCACCGCAGAATACCCAGCCTCTGACCTGCTCTTGTAGCCACAGTATTTATGTGGCTGGTCCAGTTAAGTTTCTGGTCAACGGTGACCCGCAGGATGTTGATAGTGGGGGATTCGGGGATGGTAATGCTGTTGAATGTCAAGGGGCGGTGGTTAGACTCTCACCTGTTGGAGATAGTCATTGCCTGGCACTTGTGTGGCGCGAATGTTACTTGCCGCATATCAACCCAAGCCTGAATGTCATCCAGGTCTTGCTGCATTCGGGCATGGACTGCTTCATTATCTGAGGAGTTGCAAATGGAACTGAACACAGTGCAATCATCAGTGAACATCCCCACTTCTGACCTTATGTTGGAGGGAAGGTCATTGATGAAGCAGCTGAAGATGGTTGGGCCTAGGACACTGCCCTGAGGAACCCCTGCAGCGATGTCCTGGGGCTGTGATGATTGACCTTCAACAACCACAACCATCTTCCTTTGTGCTAGGTATGACTCAAGCCAGTGGAGAGTTTTCCCACTGATTCCCATTGACTTCAATTTTACTAGGGCTCCTTAATGCCACACTCGGTCAAATGCTGCCTTGATGTCAAGGGCTGTTACTCTCACCTCACCTCTGGAATTCAGCTCTTTTGTCCATGTTTGGACCAAGGCTGTAATGAGGTCTGGAGCTGAGTGGTCTTGGCGGAACCCAAACTGAGCATCAGTGAGCAGGTTATTGGTGAGTAAGTGCCGCTTGATAGCACTGTGGATGACACCTTCCATCATCTTGCTGATGATTGAGAGTAGACTGATAGAAACATAGAAACATAGAATCCAGGAGCAGGAGTAGGCCATTCGGCCCGTCGAGCCTGCTCCACCATTCAATACGATCATGGCTGATCATCCAAATCCAGTACCCTGTCCCTGCTTTAATCCCCACAGTACACATATTCCACCCTACCCCCGTAACCCCACGTATTTAATTCCCCCTAACATATCCCATCCTATCCCCATATTTAATCCCCCCCTAACACTAAGGGTCAATTTATCATAGCCAAATCAACCTAACCCGCACATTTTTGGACTGTGGGAGGAAACCGGAGCACCCGGAGAAAACCCACGCAGACACGGAGAGAATGTGCAAACTCCACACAGACAGTCACCCGAGGTCAGATTCGAGCCCGGGTCTCTGGCGCTGTGAGGCACCAGTGCTAACCACTATGCCACCGTGCAGCCGTGATGGGGCGGTAATTGGCGGGATTGGATTTGTCCTGCTTTTTGTGAACAGGAGATACCTGGGCAGTTTTCCACATTGTCAGATTGATCTTCTTAGGCAGTCCCTTGGGACCGAGGATGACTTGCTTCCACACTAAAAATGAGTTCTTGAGTGACTGATGAGTCCAATGCGGGACCTACAGTCTCTGTCACAGGTGGTGCAGACGGTGGTTGAAGGGGCAGGTGGGTGGGGTGCTTGGGTTGACGTGCGGTCCTTCCGCTGTTTGCGCTTGGCTTCCGCTTGCTCCCGGCGAAGAAACTCGAGGTGTTCGGCGCCTTCCTGAATGCTTCTCCTCCACTTTGTGCCGTCTTGGGCCTGGGATTCCCATGTGTCGGTGGGGATGTTACATTTTTTCAAGGAGGCTTTGAGGGTGTCCTTGAAGTGTTTCCTCTGCCCACCTGGGGCTCTCTTGCCATGTCGGATCTCCGAGTAGAGCGCTTGTTTTGGGAGTCTCGTATCGGGCATGCGGACGATGTGACCCGTCCATCGGAGCTGATCGAGCATGGTCAAAGTTTCGATGCTGGGGATGTTGGCCTGAGCGAGAACATTGATGTTGGAGCGCCTATCCTGCCAATGGATTTGCAGGATCTTGCGAAGGCAGCGTTGGTGGTACCTCTCCAGTGCTTTGAGGTGCCTGCTGTACATGGTCCATGTCTCTGAAGCATAAGGGAGAGCCGGTATCACTACTGCTCTGTAGACCATGAGCTTGGTGCTGGGTTTGAGGTTCTGGTCTTCAAAAACTCTCTTCCTCAGGCAACCAAAGGCTGCACTGGCATACTGAAGGCGGTGTTGGGCTTCGTCATCGATGTCTGCCCTTGTTGACAGTAGGCTCCCGAGGTATGGAAAGTGGTCCACGTTGTCCAAGGCCTCATCATGGATTTTGATAATCGGGGAGCAGTACTGTGTGGTGGGGGCAGGTTGGTAGAGGACCTTTGTCTCACGGATGTTTAGTGTAAGGCCCATGCTCTCATACGCTTCGGAGAAGGAGACACCGCGGGACACACTCACTAGAAGGAGACACCGCGGGACACACTCACTGGAAGGAGACACTGCGGGACACACTCACTGGAAGGAGACACCACGGGACACATTCACTGGAAGGAGACACCGCGGGACACACTCACTGGAAGGAGACCCACTGCGGGACACACTCACTGGAAGGAGACACCGCGGGACACACTCACTGGAAGGAGACACCGCGGGACACACTCACTGGAAGGAGACACACCGCGGGACACACTCACTGGAAGGAGACACCGCGGGACACACTCACTGGAAGGAGACACACTATAAGGAGGTCGGGACCCAGGACCGAGGACGGGGCCCAGAAGCGAGGTCGGGGCCCAGGAGCGAGGTCGAGGCCCAGGAGCGAGGTCGAGGCCCAGAATCGAGGACAGGGCCCAGGGGTGAGGACGGGGCCCAGGGGCGAGGTCGAGGCCCAGGATCGAGGACGGGGCCCAGGAACGAGGTCGGGGCCCAGGAGCGAGGTCGAGGCCCAGAATCGAGGACAGGGCCCAGGGGTGAGGACGGGGCCCAGGGGCGAGGTCGGGGCCCAGAAGCGAGGTCGGGGCCCAGGAGCGAGGTCGAGGCCCAGGAGCGAGGTCGAGGCCCAGAATCGAGGACAGGGCCCAGGGGTGAGGACGGGGCCCAGGGGCGAGGTCGGGACCCAGGAGCGAGGTCGGGACCCAGGAGCGAGGTCGGGGCCCAGGAGCGAGGTCGAGGCCCAGAATCGAGGACAGGGCCCAGGGGTGAGGACGGGGCCCAGGGGCGAGGTCGGGACCCAGGAGCGAGGTCGAGGCCCAGGATCGAGGACGAGACCCAAGGGCGAGGTCGGGACCCAGGAGCGAGGTCGAGGCCCAGGAGCGAGGACGGGGCCCAGGAGCGAGGACAGGGCCCAGGAGTGAGGACGGGACTTATGAGAGAGGACAAGGCCCAGGGGCGAGGTCGAGACTCATGAGAGAGGACGAGGCCCAGGAGCGAGGTCGGGACCCAGGAGTGAGGTCGGGACCCAGGAGTGAGGTCGGGACCCAGGAGTGAGGTCGGGGCCCAGGAGCGAGGTCGAGGCCCAGGAGCGAGGTCGAGGCCCAGGAGCGAGGTCGAGGCCCAGAATCGAGGACAGGGCCCAGGGGTGAGGACGGGGCCCAGGGGCGAGGTCGGGACCCAGGAGCGAGGACGAGGCCCAGGAGCGAGGTCGAGGCCCAGGAGTGAGGTCGAGGCCCAGGAGCGAGGACAGGACCCAGGAGCAAGGTTGAGGCTCAGGGGCGAGGACTAGGCCCAGGGGCGAGGTCGGGACCCAGGAGCAAGGTTGGGACTCATGAGAGAGGATAAGGCCCAGGAGCAAGGACGGGGCCCAGGAGCAAGGTCGAGGCCCAGGATCGAGGACGAGACCCAAGGGCGAGGTCGAGGCCCAGGATAGAGGACGAGATCCAGGGGCGACGTCGGGACCCAGGAGCGAGGACGGGGCCCAGGAGCAAGGTCGGGGCACAGGAGCGAGGTCGAGGCCCAGGAGCGAGGTCGGGACCCAGGAGTGAGGATGAGGCTCAAGGGCGAGGACGAGGCCCAGGAGCGAGGTCGGGACCCAGGAGCAAGGTCGAGGCCCAGGAGCGAGGTCAAGGCCCAGGAGCAAGGTCGAGGCCCAGGAGCGAGGTCGAGGCCCAGGAGTGGCGCAGCGTGGACCAGTAGCGGGGTCGGGAGGACCACACTGCAGCCTATGAAACCCAGGCAGAGAGGACCTGTGGGAAGGAG
Organism: Squalus acanthias; assembly: GCA_030390025.1. NCBI lineage: Eukaryota > Metazoa > Chordata > Chondrichthyes > Squaliformes > Squalidae > Squalus > Squalus acanthias. The sequence continues at coordinate 15,249,303 of CM059426.1, forward strand.
GGAGGAGGACAGTAGGAGTATGTTTGTGTGTGTGCTAGGCCGATGTAGCAGAGCCTGGTCTCCAAACGTCTTGGATCCCCTTGCCATTGGACCAAGACCTTGCTCTGTCAAGCCCATGTGGTAGCTGGTGTGCAACGGCCACCCCACGTTAAAAGAATTCACGCACAGGCATCTTCCACCCTTTAAAATGAAGTTCGGGACCTGGAACATCAGGATCCTCATGGACAACCCCAACAGCGACAGACCGGAACGTGGTACTGCTATCGTTGCCCGGGAGCTCAGACGTTTCGACATAGACATCGCCGCCCTAAGCGGACAGGTTGGGTGATTGGGCAGATGCATAGCAGATGCAGTATAATGTGGATAAATGCGAGGTTATCCACTTTGGTGGCAAAAACAGGAAGACAGATTATTATCTGAACGGCAATAGATTGGGAAAAGGGGAAGTGCAACGAGACCTGGGTGTCCTTGTGCACCAGTCGCTGAAGGTAAGCATGCAGGTGCAGCAGGCGGTTAAGAAGACAAATGGTATGTTGGCCTTCATAGCGAGAGGATTCGAGTACAGGAGCAAGGATGTCTTGCTGCAGTTGTACAAGGCCTTGGTGAGACCACACCTTGAGTATTGTGTGCAGTTTTGGTCGCCTTATCTGAGGAAGGATGTTCTTGCCATGGAGGGAGTGCAGCGAAGATTTACCAGACTGATACCTGGGATGGCAGGAATGACGTATGAAGAGAGATTGGGTCGATTAGGCTTATATTCGCTAGAGTTTAGAAGAATGAGAGGGGATCTCATTGAAACTTATAAAATTCTAACAGGGCTAGACAGACTAGATGCAGGAAGGATGTTCCTGATGGTGGGGGAGTCCAGAACCAGAGGTCACAGTCTAAGGATAAGGGGTAAGCCATTTAGGACTGAGATGAGGAGGAATTTCTTCACCCAGAGAGTGGTGAACCTGTGGAATTCTCTACCACAGAAGGCAGTTGAGGCCGATTCATTAAATATATTCAAGAAGGAGATAGATATATTTCTTAAGGCTAAAGGGATCAAGGGATATGGGGAGAAAGCAGGGACAGGGTACTGAATTTGGATGATCAGCTATGATCTCATTAAATGGCGGAGCAGGCTCGAGGGGCCGAATGGCCTACTCCTGCTCCTATCTTCTATGTTTCTATGACCCGATGGGCAGGGGAAGGCCAGCTCAAGGAGCAAGGCAGTGGTTACACCTTCTTCTGGAAAGGCAAACCTGAAGAAGAACATCGCCTCCATGGGGTAGGCTTTGCCATAAAAAATGAGCTAGTTGAACGTCTCAGAGACTCCCTTTGTGGAATAAATGAACGCCTCATGTCTCTACGGCTCACCCTAGCCCAGAACCAGTGCTCTACGGTAATCAGTGCGCACGCCCCAACACTGGAAGTCACAGATGAGACCAAAGAGGACTTCTACTCCAGCCTCGAACAATCCCTGTCCCGAGTCCCAACGGGCAACAAGCTAATCCTCCTTGGCGACTTCAACGCCAGAGTTGGAAAGGACACAGACCTCTGGGGAGGTGTGATCGGTTGAGAGGGGGTAGGGAATGCCAACTCCAACAGTACCCTCCTCCTGTCGAAATGCTTAGAACATGGCCTTGTCATAACCAACACCTTGTTCCATCAGAGAGACAAGTACAAGGCTTCATGGCAACACCCTCGCTCTAAGCACTGGCATCTGCTGGACTACGTCATCGTCTGAGCGAGGGAGCACAAGGACGTCCGCAGCACCCACGCCATGACAGGAGCTGACGACTGCTGGACAGGCCACCGCCTAATCCGTTCTGTCATCTCCATCAACGTAGCCCCAAAACAGCGGCGGCAACAGAAGCAATGCCGCAGGAAAATCAATGCTGGAGCACTCAAAGACCCTGCTAAGAAAGCCCTATTCAGCCTGCGCCTCACAACCAACCTGACGACTCCCAGTGATTCAGAGACACAGAGTGTCCACAGCGCCTGGTCTGCACTCAAGGCCTCCATAATCAGCACCTGTGAAGAGACGCTCGGTCACTCGACCAGGAAACACCAAGACTGGTTCGACGAGAACGACCAGGAGATCCAGGAGCTAATAAGCCGCAAGCGCAAGGCATTCCCGATCTGGAAACAGCAACACAACTCGAGAGCAAGAAAGCAGCTCTACAGATGCCTGAAGGCTGAGGTCCAACAAAAAACTCGTGACTAAAGAACAGTTGGTGGGTGGAGAAAGCGTAGGAGATCCAGCAGCTAGCCAACAACCACGACATGCGTGGATTCTTTAGCGCAGTCAAGACCACCTACGGCCCAAGCACCCAAGGTCCTACCCCACTGCGGGCCAAGAACGGAGAGGTACTCATCAAGGATAGAGAGGCAGTCAGTGCCCGCTGGAAGGAGCACTTCGAAGATCTCCTTAACCAAGACTATGTCTTCGACGCGAGTGTCCTCAACTCCATCCTGCAGCATGCTACCCGCCACCACCTCAGCACAACCCCAGCCCGGCATGAGGTTGAAAAGGCCATCTGACAACTGAAGAACAACAAGGCCTCAGGAGCAGATGGAATCCCCGTCAAGGCGCTAAAACATGGTGGAGAAGCACTATTGGCGCGAATACATGAACTCATTTCTCTTATTTGGAAGGAGGAGAGCATGCCAGGGGATCTCAGAGACGCCGTAATCAGGACCATCTTCAAGAAAGGTGGTGAGGTCAAAGAAGGCCATGTACAGCGGTTGGTGCTGTTCCCTGCATTTCAGATAGATGCCAGTGTTGTAGCTGTACTGGTACAGCTTGGCTAGAGGCGCAGTTAGTTCTGGAGCACAAGTCTTCAGCACGACAGCCGGGATGTTGTCAGGGCCCATAGCCTTTGCTGTATCCAGTGCGCTCAGCCGTTTCTTGATAGCACGTGGAGTGAATCGAATTGGCTGAATACCGCCTTCTGTGATGGTGGAGACTTCAGAAGGAGGCCAATATCGATCATCCACTCGGCACTTCTGGCTGAAGATGGTTGCAAACGCTTCAGCCTTGTCTTTTGCACTCGTATGCTGGGCTCCAGGGCTCCATCATCAGTGAGGATGAGGATGTTCATGGAGCCTCCTCCTCCCGTTAGTTGTTTAATGGTCCACCACCATTCATGACTGGATGTGGCAGGACTGTAGAGCTTTGATGTAATCCGTTGATTGTGGGATTGCTTAGCCCTGTCTATAGCATGCTGCTTCCACTTTTTAGCATGCATGTAGTCCTGTGTTGCAGCTTCCCCAGGTTGGCACCTCATTTTTAGGTACACCTGGTGCTGCTCCTGGCATGCTCTTCTACACTCCTTATTGAACCAGGGTTGGTCCCCTGGCTTGATGGTAATGGTAGAGTGAGGGATATACCAGGCCATGAGGTTATAGATTGTGGTGGAATACAATTCTGCTGTTGCTGCTGATGGCCCGCAGTGCCTCATGGATGCTCAGTTTTGAGCTGCTAGATCGGTTCTGAATCTATCCCATTTAGTCTGGTGGTAGTGCCACACAACACAATGGAGGGTGTTCTCAGTGTGAAGACAGGATTTCGTCTCCACAAGGACTGTGCGGTGGTCACTGCTACCAATGCTGTCATGGACAGATGCATCTGCGACAGGTAGACTGGTGAGGACGAAGTCAAGTAGGTTTTTCCTTCATGTTGGTTCTCGCACCACCTACCGCAGGCCCAGACTGGCAGCTATGTCCTTCAGGACTCAGCCAACTCGGTCAGTAGTGGTGCTACCGAGCCACTCTTGGTGATGGACATTGAAGTCCCCCACCCAGAGTACATTCTGTGCCCTTGCTACCCTCAGTGCTTCTTCCAAGTGGTGTTCAACATGGAGGAGTACTGATTCATCAGCTGAGGGAGGGCGGTAGGTGGTAATGAGCAGGAGGTTTCCTTGGCCATGCTTGACCTGAAGCCATGAGACTTCATGGGGTCCGGAGTCAATGTTGAGGACTCCCAGGGCCACTCCTTCCTGACTGTATACCACTGTGCTGCCACCTCTGGTGGGTCTGTCCTGCCGGTGGGACAGGACATACCCAGGGATGATGATGGAGGAGTTTGGGACATTGGCTGAAAGGTATGATTCTGTGAGTATGACTATGCTGCTTAACTAGTCTGTGGGACAACTCTCCCAATTTTGGCACAATTCCCCAGATGTTAGTGAGGAGGAATTTGCAGGGTCGACCGGGCTGGATGTGCCATTTTCGTGTCCGAAGTCGATGCCGGGTGGTCCGTCCGGTTTAATTCTTATTATTTTTATTGTTATTGTTTTTCATAGTGGTTGTGTACAACTGAGTGGCTTGCTCAGCCATTTCAGAGGGCAGTTAAGAGTCAACCACATTGCTGTGGGTCTGGAGTCACTCATAGGCCCAGACCAGGTAATGACGGCAGATTTCCCTCCGTCTAGGGCATTGGTGAACCAGATGGGTTTTTATCAATCTGATAGTTTCATGGTCACCATTACTGATACTAGCTTTTTATTCAATTAACTGAATTTAAATTCCCCAGCTGCCGTGATGGGATTATGAACTCACGTCTACTGGATCATTAGTCCAGGCCTCTGGATTACTAGCCCAGTGACATAACCACTATGCCACCGCTCCCGATAATGAGCTATTGGAAAGATGGAAATATCGTCTGTGGAATGCAACTGGTCACAGTTAAATAAGGGGCGATGGGGGAGCTGTAAGGTTAGGTAAGCATTTGAGGTCTTGACTGAGAAGTTAGTGCTGTACAATAGGTATGTGAAGGACAAGCAGGAGATTGAGGTAGCTCAGGGAGTGGTAGCGATATACAAACCAGCACATCAACAATGACAAATATATTGCATATTCTGTGTATTTCTGATGTTATTTCCTACATTACATTGAGTAAATGAGCAGCAACTGTTTCCCAGTGGCAGAAGTGTCGGTAACCAATGGATACGGATTTAAGGTGATTGGCAAGAGAACCGGAGGCGACATGAGGAAACAATTTTTTTTCGCAGTGAGTTGTTGTGATCGGGGACGTCACTGCCTGAAAGGGCGGTGGAAGCAGATTCAACAGTAACTTTCGAAAGAGAATTGGATAAACACTTGAAGGGAAAAACATTTACAGGGGCTCTGGGCGAAAAGCAGGGGGAGTGGGAATAATCGGACAGCTCTACCAAAGAGCCGGCACCGGCACGATGGGCCGAATGGCCTCCTTCTGCGCTGTTTCATTCTATGATTCTCTGATATAACAGTGACTACAATTCAAAGTATTTCATTGACTGCGAGGCACCCTGTGATCGGGAAAGGTGCTGTCGAAATGCAAGTATTTCTTTATGTCATTCTCGGTTCCGAGGGACTGACTCAAGAAGAGGAGATTTCTTTATGTCACTACAACATGATTTATTGATATAACTGTAGTGTGTACAAGGCGCATATTTATTTATTTATTTATTTAGCTGCATATAGTGCTGAAAAAACAGAAGCCCCGACATTCCTGGCGGACTGCAGTGCCACCGTAAGTGCGACAGGGCAGGGGTGGGGCGTGGTTCCTGTATCCGCCAACTGGCCCTGACGCTGACTCCAGGGCAAATCCTGCAGTCTTGTACTTGTCTCTCTGACGGAACAAGGTGTTGGTTATGACAAGGCCATGTTCTAAGCATTTCGTCAGGAGGAGGGTACCGTTGGAGTTGGCTTTCCCTACCCCCTCTCTGCCGATCACACCTCCCCAGAGGTCTGTGTCCTTTCCAACTCTGTTGTTGAAGTCGCCAAGGAGGATCAGCTTGTCGCCCGTTGGGACTCGGGACAGGGATTGTTCGAGGCTGGAGTAGAATTGCTCTTTGGTCTCGTCTGTGGCTTCCAGTGTTGGGGCGTACGCACTGATGACTGTAGCGCACTGGTTTTGGGCTAGGGTGAGCCGAAGAGTCATGAGGCGTTCGTTTATTCCATGAGGGGAGTCTCTGAGACGTTCAACTAGCTCATATTTTATGGCAAAGCCTACCCCATGGAGGCGGCGTTCTTCTTCAGTTTTGCCTTTCCAGAAGAAGGTGTAACCACTGCCTTGCTCCTTGAGCTGGCCTTCCCCTGCTCGCAGGGTCTCGCTTAGGGCGGCAATGTCTATGTCAAAACGTCTGAGCTCCCGGGCAACGATAGCAGTACGGCATTCCGGTCTGTCGCTGTTGGGGTTGTCCATGAGCGTCCTAATGTTCCAGGTCCCGAACTTCATTTTAAAGGGTGGAAGATGCCTGTGCGTGAATTCTTTTAACGTGGGGTGACCGTTGCACACCAGCTACCACACGGGCTTGACAGAGCAAGGTCTTGGTCCAATGGCAAGGGGATCCAAGACAATTGGAGACCAGGCTCTGCTACATCGGCCTAGCACACACACCCAAACATACTCCTACTGTCCTCCTCCCTCCTTCCCGCAGGTCCTCTCTGCCTGGGTTTCATAGGCTGCAGTGTGGTCCTCCCGACCCCGCTGCTGGTCCACGCTGCGCCACTCCTGGGCCTCGACCTCGCTGCTGGGCTCGTCCTCACTCCTGGGCCTCGTCCTCACTCCTGGGCCTCGTCCTCACTCCTGGGCCTCGTCCTCGGTCCTGGGCCTCATCCTCGCCCTTGGGCCTCGACCTTGCTCCTGGGCCTCGTCCTCGCTCCTGGGCCTCGACCTTGCTCCTGGGCCTCGACCTCGCTCCTGGGTCCCGACCTCGCACCTGGGCCTCGACCTCACCCCTAGGCCTCGTTCTCGCCCCTGTGCCTAGACCTCGATCCTGGGCCCCGTCCTCGCCCGTGGGCCCCGTCCTCGGCCCTGGGCCTAGTCCTCGCTCCTGGGCCTTGACCTCGCTCCTGGGCCTCGACCACACCCCTGGGCCTCGTCCTCGCTCCTGGGTCCTGACCTCATTATAGTGTGTCTCCTTCCAGTGAGTGTGGTCTGGCCTACATGTGACTCAAGACTCACAGCAATGTGGTTGACTCTTAACAGCCCTCTGAAATGGCCTAGCAAGCCAGTCAGTTAAGGGTAATTAGGGATGAGCAATAAATGCTGGCCTTGCCAGCGACACCCACATACTGTGAATGAATAAAAAAAATCCTGGTAGTTGTAGGATACAACGATAATGGAGTTGTTGACTAATCGTAGCAATCAATCTCTATCAATTAATCTACAACAGACCTAAAATGTGAGGCAAGGGAAAACCCTAGTGTTGGAAAGCTTTGGGAACCATAGATCCAAAGCCACCTGTTCCTCCCAAGCATGCTATACTTAACCACAAGTCATGTCACAAGTGAAAGTACAATTTTACAACTATAGGCTCCAAAGAGGACCAGAGAGAGGGAAAGAAAAAACACGATAAGGTTGATTACGGGGTCCTGTCACAGTGCCACAAGTAGCAGAGAGAGTTGTCCTTGGTTATTTCCATACACATACTGGCCCAGGTGCTGAGAGAATGCTTAATAAGTAGGAGGAACATCTCGTAACCCAATAATTCTTAAAGGACTGCTATGAAAATGTTAAAGGATATGTGGGCTGCAATTGTTTTGGAGTATTTGCCAGCCTTTCCAAAAGCTGTATCGGGATAAAGATTTGGCAGGTAAGAAGCAAGGATGGCAAACCCAAGGCAGAGGAAGGAAACAATCAGAGCGCCTGGCCCCTTGTTTGATGGCTGTGGACATGTGCCACGCTCCTGGAGGTGGTTTGCCCTTCTCGGCAGCTCCCCATAAGATGGCAGTGCATCATGCCAAATGGTGGCCAGGCTCAACTTTGTGTACTGTACCTGCAGCATCCAGGAAAAGATGTGGGAAAGACCAGAATACTTTAGGGAACCTGGAAAGTAATCTACATTTACATAAGAACATAAGAAATAGGTGCAGGAGTTGGCAATTCAGCCCTTCGAGCCTGCTCCGCCATTCAATAAGATTATGGCTGATCTTCGACCTCAACTCCACCTTCCCACTATCCCAATATCCCTTAATATCCAAAAATCTATCGATCTCTGTCTTGAATATACTCAATGACTGAGCCTCCACAGCCCTCTGGGGTAGAGAATTCCAAAGATTCACCACCCTCTGAGTGAAGAAATTTCTCCTCATCTCAGTCCTAAATGGCCGACCCCTTATTCTGAGACTGTGACACTTAGTTCTAGATTCTTCAGCCAGGGGAAACATCCTCCCTGCATCTACCCTGACAAGCACCGCAAGAATTTTATATGTTTCAATGAGATCACCTCTCATTCTTCGAAACTCTAGTGAATATAGGCCTAGTCTACTCAATCTCTCCTCATCCCAGGAATCAGTCTGGTAAACCTACATTGCACCCCCTCTAAGGCAAGTATATCCTTTACTGGTCGTCCTTTCACAATCTACATAGCATTTAAAGCATACTTCAGCACAACATACATTAAACTGCAACATACAACTGAGAGCTTGGTATACGGACATCCTCGATGGGTTTCACACATCACATGTTGCAAAGCAACCCATCTACATGAAGTTTGCATGTGAACGTCGGCAGGTGCCAACTTTCCATTTTCTAAAACCCGACCAGAGAAATTGTTGAGTGAAATATGTCCTGGGCCCCCGGACGCCCAGGTCCCACCAGCTGAAGTGGTCTCGTCAGTTCAAAACACCGATGGTGGAAACTCTGGGATTTTTGAAAGTTAAGCGAAAAATTCTTGAGAAACAGAAATGAGATGCTAGAATGCAGCTGATGGCAAAGCAGGTTGGCCCTTGTGTTTTTGCCAGCGCTTGAACATATAAACGGGCCTGGTTTACCTTGTTCTGGCGGCACTGCAGACCCACTATCGTCACCGGAGTCAGTGGCTCTGCTGCTGAGCAGCGTATGGTGCCAGGTGGAAAATTAAACGGGAGGCAGATATGCCCTCTCCCCAAAACCAGCCCAACACAACAGCACCTATCGAGTAAATTTACAACCACTTGCCAAGTGGACTGTGTGTCAAAAACATCAGTCTAATCGGAGCACATTTAAGGGATTATTTTCCAATGGTGAAGCGTAAGGCACTTGCACCGCATCCCTCTGTGCCCTATTTTCACTTTGAACACCCCGAGATTGGAGGAAATTAACACTTATCCACGCAGCTTCTAAGCCAGCTGTTAGATACAGTAGTGTTAGTAAGCTTTGCACCTTATAGACATTAGCTGCACAGGAACAACCTTCAGGCAAATACTAATGGCCTACAGTCAATGGCCCGGATATTCCGATCCCTACGGGTGTGTACGCACTGTGTACCGCAGGGACATCGGAAATGCCGGTTTCAGGCATGCACAGCGCATGCGCTGAAAACCGGCATTTCCGATCTGTCAAGATTGCTCTTGACAGATCGGACGCCTGCCCTGGAGAAGGGCCTCTGCGGACGGATAGTTCCGCTTTCTGGAGCCCCTCCGCCCGCAGAAAACCTTTAGAATTCTTACGCCTGGTAAAAGTTGAAAAAAAGTTTTTTAAATTTCAGTCATTTATCATTTAAAAATACTTTTAAAAAGGTAAGTTTATTTTTAGCCCTGTAAAAAACTTTAATTATTTTTTTCAAAAGATTAAATTTTTGTTTAAAATATTTAATTTATTGTAATTTCAACTAATTTTAAAAATGTGATTTATTTAATGTTTTGAAGTGTTTTTGGGGTGATCTCCATTCATATATTTGACAGGTCTATCTGTCAAGTGTATGAAGGGAGATTCCCTTCTTTGATTGGCTCCCCATGGCCCACGTGATCCCAGGGACACTTGCGAACCGCATGCGCCCCTGGGATACGTAGGCCCTGCGCACTTGGAGTTGGAAGGCCCAGGAGCGGAACTATACGCACCTCGGGAGCCCTCAGGTAAGGGCGTGGATTTTTTCCAGATCGGAGGCCTCCGCACGCGGGAAGCCTCCGATCGGAAAATACGGCCCGTTGTTCCCTTTAAGCTGCGCTGCCGCACAGCGCTCTGCAGCTCCCATGCAGCCGGCTCACCGGTTTTTAAATAGGAAAAAGTTTGAATGGGCTGCGTGGCACCCCCCATAAAAAAAAATTAAAGGGAACATTGCCGACAGTCTATCAGACTGTCATGTGGGTGCTGCGATTGCCAAGAATTCCATACATAATCAGACAAAAATGCTTCATTTTGTCACAGCTTTCCTAAAAACAATGCCCAGAGGAACCTGTATCAACACATTTGGTGTTCGTATGTGAATGCAGAAAGTTTATCAGGAGTTTCGAGCTGGATGTCGAATGTATTCCACTGGGGAGCCCTTTCGAACAAATTAAATTAATACAGAGAAGTAGATAAAGAAGCTTAATTATAAACCAGAATCAATGCTGAATCTGTATCACCATGAGTCATGAGAATCTGAAACTAAATCGTGCTGGATTATAACACAATGATTTAAGTCTCTACAGTGCTTTGGTTAAAATTACATTGTGCATAATCAATCTGGGCAGAGAAAGACTTTTGCATCAGTGTTGGGCTGGAATCAAACTCAGATGTTTGCGCTAATCCGTTGTGGGTGGCAACCAGTCCTCTGCTTCCAGTGGGCCCAAAACTGTGCACAAGAGAGGTTTTAGTGCCAACACGAGCTGTCCCGATGCAAAAGTGCACTGACTGTCCAGAAATCTGCAGTACACAAAGGAATCTGGCAAGGAAGCAGTACCCAGCGATACCATGCATCTCGAGAACAGTCCAAACATCGCTCGCTACAGAGTGTTTCCCATTCCTCACCAAATACCACATCCTCACAAAACATTGCAACTCATTCTTTGCATTTCCTCTATATTCATGCCTCGGAATGACATACCTTGAAGGTGCGATGTAGAATTGGCGACGTTGACGCAATCACATCTTCCAAGGCCCTAACACCTCACGTCATTTTAGAACAGCCTAGCTGGCTGCACGATGCATAGTCACCGACTGACACCAGGTTAGCACGCAGGTTCAGCACACATCTGTCACTGTGCCTGTGCTCCTCCAATTCCCAACCTCGCAGGATGACATTTCTGCTGGGTGAAGCAGATGCCACCTTAAGGGCTAAGTCCTGGAGAGCAGCTCTCCTCGTCAAGTCTCCCGTGACATGCCCAGAAGGTCCATTTGGATCTGTGGACAACTCTATCTGGGTAATATTGGGTCTGTGGGCTCGCTTCAGGTCCAGGCAGATATCCCTCCAATGAAACTTCTGGAAATCTTTCTTGTTTTCCAGTTCGCAGAGGGAAAGAGGAATTCTAAAGGAATGTCCAATCTACTCGCGGTGACAATTAAACCACCCTGACTTTCAGGTAGTAACAGGGTCCAAATTTTAAAAAAAACGGTAACTGGAACTCAAAAGACACCAAGAATAAATGCAATTGGGTAGATCTTGACTTTGTGCGATAGGGTAAAACGGTTGATGGTGAGTCGGCCACCCGTTTTAGAACATAAGAACATAAGAAACAGGAGCAGGAGTAAGCCAATCGGCCCCTCGAGCCTGCTCCGCCATTCAATAAGATCATGGCTGATCCAAAATAACAACAGAAAACGCTGGAAAAACTCAGCAGGCCAGGCAACATCCGTGGAGAGAGAAAGAGAGTTAACGTTTCAGGTCGAAACCCTTCGTCGGAACTGTGTCTTGGCCTCAACATCACTTTCCCGCTCTCTCCCCATACCCCTTGACTCCTTAGTAGTTCAAATGTCTGTCAATCTCCGCCTTGAATATATTCAATGACTCCGCCTCCACAGCTCTCTGGGGTAGAGAATTCCAAAGATTCACGACCCTCTGAGAGAAGAAATTCCTCCTCATCTCCGTCTTATTGTGAAACTATGCCCCCTAGTTCTAGATACCCCCACTAGGGGAAACATCCTCTCAGCATCCACCCTGTCAATCCCCCTCAGAATCTTATCTGTTTCAATAAGATCCCCTCTCATTCTTCTAAACTCCAATGAGTATAGGCCCAACTTGCTCAACCTTTCGTCATACGTCAACCTCTTCATCCTTGGAATCAACCTAGTGAACCTTCTCTGCACTGCCTCCAATGCAAGTATATCCTTCCTTAAATATTTTTACATCTCTCCCGATTTTTATTTCCATTGACTTCAGATGTGGCCCCTTCAACAACAGCAACTTGCATTTAATGAGCGCCTTTAACGCGGTAAAACTTCCCACGGCGCTTCACAGGAGCAATCATCGAACAGAATCGTTCAGCAGAGTTCTGACAATGGGTTTACACCCGAAACATTCACTTATCATTTCAGAAGGTTCTGTAGCTGCTGTACATTCTCAGCATTCCCATTTTTACATCAAACTTGTTTGGCAGTTCCAGTATGTTAAAGAACGGTGATTAACTTTGCATGATCAATAACGGAATCTAACGCGATTTTAGATCTGATAGGAAAGAGCAAGCCAGATTTGCATGGACACAAATGGTTTTACCTTTGCTTCAGGTTATAAATTCCTAGCCTTTGGTGAGCAGTTTACTTATTTCTGACAAGCAGGAAGAAATCACGTAGGATTTTCTGTCCGTTAACCAATCCTCTATCCATGCTATTATATTACCCCCAACCCCATGAGCCCCAATCTTGTGTATTAATCTTTTATGTGGCACTTTATCGAATGCCTTTTGGAAATCCAAATATACTACACCCACTGGTTCCCCTTTATCGACCCTGCTAGTTACATTCTCAAAAATCTCTAATAAATTTGTCAAACATGATTTCCCTTTCATAAAACCATGTTGACTGTGCCTAATCATGTTATGATTTTCTAAGTGCCCTGTTACCACTTCCTTAACAATGGATTCCAGCATTTTCCCGATGACTGATGTCAGGCTAACTGGCCTGTAGTTCCCTGTTTCCTTTCTCCCTCCTTTCTTGAATAGCGGTGTTACATTTGCTACCTTCCAATCCGCTGGGATCATTTAGAATCTAGGGAACTTTGGAAGATCAAAACCAATGCATCGACTATCTCTGCAGCCACCTCTTTTAGAATGTTAGGATGTAAGCCATCAGGTCCAGGGGATTTGTCAGCTTTTAGTCCCATTAGTTTCTCTAGTACTTTTTCTCTACTTATATTAATTATGTTACGCTCCTCACTCTCATTAGACCCTTGGCCCCCCCACCATTTTTGGTATGCTTTTTGTGTCTTCTAATGTGAAGACAGATACAAAATATTTGTTTAACTTTTCTGCCAGTTCCTTATTCCCCATAATAATTTCTCCTGTCTCAGCCTCTAAGGGACCAATATTTACTTTTGCTACTGTCTTCCTTTTTACATACTTGTAGAAGCTCTTACAATCTACTTTTATATTTCTTGCTAGTTTTCTCTCATATTCTATTTTTTCCCTTTTATCAATTTTTTGTCATCCTTTGCTGGTTTCTGAAACTCTCCCAATCCTCAGGCTTACTACTATTCTTCACAACATTATAAGCTTCTTCTTTCAATCTAATGCTATCCTTAACTTCTTTAGTTGGGCACGGATGGATCTCTTTTCCCGTGGAGTTTTTGTCTCTCAATGGAATGTATTTTTGTTGAGAATTATGAAATATTTCTTTAAATCCTAGCCACTGCTTATCTATTTTTTCAATCTACCTTAGCCAACTCGCCCCTTATACCTATGTACAGGAAACTTTCGTTTATCCGGCACCCAAATATCCGGAATTCTCGCTTAACCGGCAAAAATCATCCTCTGAAAACTCCTCTCAAATAACCGGCAATGTTGCCGAGTCGCAGTCGAGTCTCCGCGAACGCCGAGTGCTCCGAAAACTCCTCTCAAATAACCAGCAATGTTGCCGATCCCGAGTCCGAGTCCGAGTCCGCGAACGCCGATTTAGTCAGTAGGGGTACTTTTCAAAAGTGCCACTACTCGGCCTCCTGGCGCTGTCGGAAGTCCGAAACACTGCAGTAGCAGGAGTTGATTCTCCCGCGCTGCCTGGAGTCTCTTTGTTAAAAATAGCCTCGGTAGATATAACTCTCCGTTATCCGGTACTTTCGATAAACCGGCACCACGCCGGTCCCGTCGATGCCGGATAAACAAAAGTTTCCTGTAATTGGCTTTATTTAAGTTTAAGACTCTAGTTTCGGACTTAGGCAAGTCACTCTCAAACTTAATGTGAAATTCTATCATATTATGATCACTCTTCCCCGAGGATCCTTTATTATGAGATTGCCCTGTCTCATTACACAATACAAGATCTAAAATAGCCTGTTCCCTGGTTGGTTCCATGATGTATTGTTTTAGGAAACTGTCCCAAATGCATTCCATGAACTTATCCTTCAGACTACCTATGCCAATTTGATTTGTCCAGTCTATATGAAAATTAAAGTCCCCCATGATTATTGCATTACCTTTGTTACGAGCTCCTACTATTTCTTGATTAATATTCTGTCCAACGATATAGCTACTGTTAGGGGGTCTATATATTACTCCCACCAGTGTTTTCTGCCCCTTGTTATTCCTTATCTCCACCCATACTGATTCTACTTCCTGATCTTCCGAGCCGAGATGCTTTCTCTCTAATGTCCTTATGTCATCCTTTATTATCAGGGCTACACCACCCCCTTCTTTTCCATTCTGCCTGTCTTTTCAAAACGTCAAGTACCCTGGAACATTTAGTTCCCAACCTTGGTCACCTTGCAACCACGTCTCTGTAATGGCTATTAGATCAAACCCATTTACCTCTATTTGTGCTATTAGTTCGTCTATCTTGCTATGAATGCTTCGTGCATTCAGATAAAGAGCCTTTAAGTTAAATGTTTTATCATTATTCTCTACTTTGACCTTATTCTCTGCTGCACTGCTATCATTAAACTCTGTCCCTTCCTGTCACACTCTACTTATTTTTACCCAAATCACTACACTGCTCTATTGCCTTGACCTTTCTCTTTAGATTTCTAAATTTCCCCTCACCTGACCCCTCTGCCTCCTTTTTTAGTTTAAAGCTCTATCTACAGCCCTAGTTATTTGATTCGCCAGGACGCTGGTCCCAGCCCGGTTTAAGTGGAGCCCGTCTCGACGGAACAGATCCCTCTTTCCCCAGTACTGGTGCCAGTGCCCCATGAATTGAAACCCCTCTTCCCACACCTGTAGGCTTCGCAAAATCCCCCAGAAACTCAAACAGAACCCTAAAAGGGGTGATTTTTGGATTTTTCATACAAATTTGGGATGATGGGACCTGAGTGAAGTGATTTGAGGTAAAAACCTCAGTTTTGGACATACTTAAGGACCAGAAAGAAAACCCCTGAGGAAAATGACTTTTGGATATTACTGTTGGGAAAAACACCTTTCACAGACACAAGACAGGCTGCGGAGGGGTGTAGCAAGGCAGTAGACAGCTTTTGGATATTGGGGCTCAGTCAAGCTGTCTGGAGAATGTTTGCACTGCAATCCAACCAGGGAGGAAGAGCCTCACCCAAAACCTCACATACACACCCAAATATGAATAATCCAAGACCCCTTTTGAATATCCCCAGGCCCAAACAGGATGCTAGAAGCCTGAAAACAATAAAACATCCAGTACACCCATTACCCCACCAATCACCTGTAATCAACCAAAGAGATCGACAGGACGCAAGCCATTTGACACTTAGTAAAGTCATTACTGTTAACGAGGCCTTACAATGACCAGGATTTGATTTGGTTTTGGCAAGGCCACTTCAATTTAGTATAATTGAAGGCCCATCAAGCAGTTACAACAGTTCAAGTTCTCCAGTTACAGTTCAAGTTCAACAGAAGGCAGTTCTGCAGGCTGGAGTTACAGAGTTCAGGAGAAGCAGGCAGAAGGCAGTTTCCACAGTTCTGCAAGAAGGCAGTTCCACAGCTCGGAAGAAGACAGTTTAAACAGAGGCAGAGTTACAGCAAGAAGTTAAACAAAGAAGGCCAACAGCTTCACAAGCAGACCGACACGCAAGAAGAAACCAGAGCGACTGCCTCAGTGACCATCGGACACCTCGCGGCAACAAGGGCCTTACGAAACCTTTTACTCAAAAGACTCTAAACCCTAACTCTCAACCGTCAAGGATTCGTTTGGTGAGCATTATCCCTGGTTCTCCAGAGTCCAACCTAGCTAGTGAAGTGGGATTGGGAGGGGTGAAGTATTCTTCTAAGGTTATTTCCCTCGCTTGTACCAATGTGTTCCCCAACCTGTGTTTAAGCATTAAGAGTGCTTTAAGTTTGTTACCTTTTTCTTTTTAATAAAGTCAAAATTCTTTCATCAAAACCTGTTGTCTACTGCATCTTTATTCACAACCCCTAAATAAGTCAAAGGTCTAGAACCAGGGGCATGGGAGCGATTCGAACTGCTCACTGAGTCAGAGGTGAAGGCTGACCCCACACACTATCCCCTACACACCACTCTTTGAGCCATGCATTTATCTCTCTGATCTGCTTGACCCTATGCCAATTTGCACGTGGCTCAGGTAGTAATCCAGAGATGATTACCCTTGAGGTTCTGTTTATTAATTTAGATTTAAATTCAGTTAATTAAATAAATCTGGAGTGAAAAGCTGGTATCAGTAATGGTGACCTTGATTGTTCAGTAATGGTCCTTTAAGGAAGGAAATCTGCTGCCCTTACTCGGTCTGGCCTGTTTGTGACTCCAGACCCACAGCAACGTGGTTGACTCTTAACTGCCCTCTGAAGTGGGTTAGCAAGTCGCTCAATTGTAACAAACCGCTTATCACCTCACAGACTGCAGCGGTTCAAGAAGGCAGCTCACCACCACCTTCAAAAGGGCAATTAGGGATGGGCAATAAATGCTAGCTTTGCCAGCGACGCCCACAACCAATGAATTAAAAAAAAATGTTTTTAAAAAACGCTCAAAGTGCAATTAAAAGACTTTCTGCTGCCTGAAATTCTGGTCGCAATATTAAGCGACCCATCACCCCCTCCCCCTGAACAAGTATAATTGGAGGATACTTGCAATTGAGAGTTGGGGACACAGCCAGTCTCGTGGGCAGAGATTCGTTCGGACTAAGGGTTTGATGGACGGACATAAGAGATCGAGGCGACTTGGGCGTATTGTAGTTGCGCGCGTAACTCACTCACACCCAAAATTCCACGATCGTTTCAGCCACATAATTGTTTTGCACCCAGATGACGGGTGTATCTGGGAGAAAATGCAGAGGAAACTCCAGGTCAGGGTCAGCAATTTAGAATATGGCTTTGAGGCATAAATGGTCCAGGAAATAAGAGACTATAGAAAGCAATTTTGCATTAAGCTTGCTCAATTTTGCACTTAGCTTCTTGTGAACTGATTGGGGCACATTGCTTTGAGCTCTTATGGCCATGGAGTTCCGTTGTTCATATTGAGATTGACGGTCCATTCAAATTCATCTCCTGTCTGACTCACATCCATAAAAAAATCATTCCCACTGTCACTTTCAGACTGCTGTTAAACTTGCTGAACTTTCGATTTTATTCTTTGCATATCAGCTGAGGATGGTTTCGCTTTGGCTTTGCATAGTTTAGGAAATGGTTCCATGTTTGGCCACACACTGAGTAATGTTCCTCTTGTGTGGTTTCCCACATGACTTAAAATCCGTGATATGTTTGCTGTCCAGCTAGATTGCCTCAATTTTAAAATTCTCATACTTGTTTTCAAATCCCTCCATGGCCTCTCCCCCTCCCTATCTCTGGAACCTCTTCCAGCCCTACAACCCTCCGAGATCTCTGCGCTCCTCCAATTCGGGCATCTTGTGCATCCCCCACTTCCTTGGCCCCACCATTGGCGGCCGTGCCTTCAGTCGCCGAGGCCCTAAGATTTGGAAGTCCCTCCCTCTCCGCCTCTTTACCTCACTCTCCTCCTTTAAGCCACTCCTTAAAACCTACCTCTTTGACGTCCGGTGGTCGTGAAAGGCACTGCAGAAATGCAAGCCTTTCTTTTCAAGTCACGTGACGTACAAGTTCTCCCACTAGTACTAAGCACAATGGTTATAGACAGAAAGAAAGAAATTGCATTTCTACAGCGCCTTTCACGACCTCAGAACGTCCCAAAACGCTTTACAGCCAATGAAGTACTTTTGAAGTGTAGTCACTGTTGTAATGTAGGAAGTAATGGGCAGAGCAAGCAAAGCCTGTGAAACACAATTCTACCAATCTCTTGGCTTCCCCAGAGTCCAGGACAAATAGGGTTGTGTTCACGCTTGTCTCCGTTAGCTAAATCAGCGCAATCTGGCCAAACCAACGCAGAAAGATTGGTAGAATTTTAAACGTGTGTTAAGCCCAAAACCACTTTTCTTTTATTCATTTATGGGATGTGGGCGTCGCTGGCAAGGCCAGCATTTATTGCCCATCCCTAATTGCCCTCGAGAAGGTGGTGGTGAGCCGCCTTTTTGAACCGCTGCAGTCCGTGTGGTGAAGGTACTCCCACAGTGCTGTTAGGAAGGGAGTTTCAGGATTTTGACCCAGCGACGATGAAGAATCAGCGATAGATTTCCAAGACAGGACGGTGTGTGACTTGGAAGGGAACTTGGAGGTGGTGGTGTTCCCATGCGCCTGCTGCCCTTGTCCTTCTAGGTGGAAGAGGTCGCAGGTTTGGAGGTGCTGCTGAAGAAGCCTTGGTGAGTTGCTGCTTGCATCTTGTAGATGGTACACACTGCAGCCACGGTACGCCGGTGGTGGAGGGAGTGAATGTTTAAGGTGGTGGATGGGGTGCCGATCAAGCGGGCTGCTTCTATCCTGTATGTTGTCGAGCTTCTTGAGTGTTGTTGGAGCTGCACTCATCCAGGCAAGTGGAGAGTATTCCATCACACTCCTTACTTGTGCCTTGTAGATGGTGGAAAGGCTTTGGGGAGTCAGGAGGTGAGCCACTCACCGCAGAATACCCAGCCTCTGACCTGCTCTTGTTGCCACAGTATTTATGTGGCTGGTCCAGTTAAGTTTCTGGTCAATGGTGACCCCCCAGGATGTTGATGGTGGGGGATTCGGCGTTGGAAATACCATTGAACGTTAAGGGGAGGTGGTTAGACTCTCGCTTGTTGGAGATAGTCATTGCCTGGCACTTGGGTGGCGCGAATGTTACCTGCCACTTATCAGCCCAAGCCTGAACGTCGTCCAGGTCTTGTTGCATGCGGGCATGGACTGCTTCATTATCTGAGGAGTTGTGAATGGCGCTGAACACTGTGCAGTCATCAGCAAACACCCCCATTTCTGACCTTATGACGGAGGGAAGGTCATTGATGAAGCAGCTGAAGATGGTTGGGCCTAGGACACTGCCCTGAGGAACTGCTGCAGCGATGTCCTGGGGCTGTGATGATTGACCTTCAACCACCACAACCATCTTATGCACGTGTTTTCCGCAATCTTTTCTGCTGGTGCAGAATTCAATTCGCCCGAATCAGGCCCCGCCCACAGAACTGGCCACGCCCCCCAAGGTCGGATTTGCGAGATTCCGCCGAATCTGCTGGTTCGGGAAGGCTCCTCAAATTGCGTTAATTTTCTTAGGCGTCCAGGCACAAGTAGGCATGTTTTTCAAAGGCTTTCCATATCAAAACATATTCATAGAATGATAGAATGGTACAGCACAGGGCCTGTGCTGGCTCTTTGAAAGAGCTATCCAATTAGTCCCACTGCCCTGCTCTTTCCCCGTGTCTTTAATTTACTAAATAAGTGACTAGTGTACAGAAATGAAGCTATTAAATGGTTCAATATCGTTTGTTAAAGTCTTTTTCAGTGATTTTAAATCAGGTTACTCACGGGTGCGGGACTTATTAAAAATGTTTATTTTTGGTGATAAACCCATTTTCAGCTGCATTAATAAATCTGCACCAGGTTACTGCTCTTAAATACGTCAGGGAATACTTTTTATTGAAAAAAATAAAACGATTATTACGCTGCTCGATTGCGCTGGTTCACGGAAGATTTTACGTTTGTGGTTGAGCGGAAACGTGAAGCCGAACCTGACCGGCTCAATTTCAAGTGCATTTTGGCCGCAATTTCCCGAGCGGGCCCGAAGCAGAAACTCCACCCCCGTAACCTCGGTAACACACTCTACACTTCCTGTCTAACTCTTTCGCTCCCTCGTCTACGGTGCACGTCGCTGTACTGCTGCGCGGCTGAAATGTCGCTCGCCCCGCAGAGTAACGGGCTACCCGAGAGCTTTCACTCTGCTCCGCTGTTTCTGTATGAGAAAAGAGGGCAAAGTTTCAGTGTGTCGAGCCAGAGAGGCGCAATCTCAATTAACTTGCACGTGGACAGTGTCAGCATGCCAGCAAAATTCAATTATGCTACGATGAGCATAATAAGAACACAAGAAATAGGAACAGGAGGAGGCCATTTGGCCCCTCAAGCCTGCTCCGCCATTCAATGAGATCATGGCTGATCCAATTTTGGGCTCAACTCCACTTTCCTGCCCTCTCCCCATAACCCTCGACTCCCCTGTTGCTCAAAAATCTGTCTCTCTCCGCCTTGAATATATTCAATGACTCCGCTTCCACAGCTCTCTGGGGTAGAGAATTCCAAAGATTCACAACCCTCTGAGAGAAGAAATTCCTCCTCATCTCCGTCTTAAATGGGCGACCCCTTATTCTGAGACTATGCCCCCTCGTTCTAGATTCCCTGACGAGGGGAAACATCCTCTCAGCATCTACCCTGTCCAATCCCCTCAGAATCTTTTATGTTTCAATAAGATCACCTCTCATTCTTCTAAACTCCAATGAGTATTGGCCCAACCTGCTCAACCTTTCCTCATAAGACAACCCTTCCATTCCAGGAATCAACCTAGTGAACCTTCTCTGAACTGCCTCCAATGCTAATATATCCTTCCTTAAAGAAGGAGACCACAACTGTACCTGCTTGATTTAAGCATAATAAATGAGAGTGTTAATCATCAGCTTTCAGCATCCCCAATCTCTTCCAATGATAAGCCTCCTCAAACATGTTCAGTGGTCCCTTTCCCATGCTCCTCCTACAGCACCTGCTTGATCCCTCCCATTAAGTCCCATCTTACATAGAATTACAAAGTATTTATACATACATAGATACATAGAAGATAGGAGCAGGAGTAGGCCATCCGGCCCTTCGAGCCTGCTCCGCCATTTAATGAGATCATGGCTGATCCTCCAATTCAGTATCCCGTCCCCGCCTTCTCTCCGTAACCCTTAACCCCTTTTGCCTGTAGAAATATATCTAATTCCCTCTTAAATATATTTAATGAGCTGGCGTACACTGCCCTCTGTGGCAATGAGTTCCACAGGTTCACCACCCTCTGAGTGAAGAAATTCCCCCTCATTTCTGTCCTAAATGGTTTAGCCCTTATCCTTAAATTATGTCCTCTAGTTCTGTTCTCACCCGCCAAGGGAAACATTCCTTCTGCATCTAGTCTGTCTAGACCTGTCAGAATTTTATACACTTCTATGAGGTCCCCTCTCAATCTTCTAAACTCCAGTGTGTACATCCCTAAACTACATAGTCTCTCCTCATAGGTCAATCCCGCCATTCCTGGTATCAGCCTGGTGAATCGCCGCTGCACCCCCTCCATGGCAAGAACATCTTTCCTCAGATGAGGCGACCAAAACTGTACACAGTACTCGAGGTGTGGTCTCACCAGTGCCCTGTACAGCTGCAGCAAGGTATCCCTGTTCCTGTATTCCAACCCTTTTGCTATGAAGGCCAGCATACCGTTTGCCTTCTTGACCGCCTGTTGCACCTGCATGCTCGCCTTCAGTGACTGGTGTACAAGAACACCCAGGTCTCTCTGTACTTCCCCCTCTCCCAATTTATTGCCATTTAAATAATAATTTGCCCTCCCGTTCCTGCACCCAAGGTGGATAACTTCGCACTTGTCCACATTATAGTGCATCTGCCATTTATCCGCCCAATCACCCAGTCTGTCCAAATCGCTCTGGAGCTTCCTGGTCTCCTCCTCTGAGCCCACCCCCCCTCCTAGTTTAGTGTCGTCTGCAAATTTGGAAATGCTGCATCCGACTCCCTGATCCAGGTCATTAATGTAAATTGTGAACAGCTGGGGACCCAGGACAGATCCCTGTGGTACCCCACTTGTTACTGCCTGCCATTCAGAAAATGAGCCGTTTATTCCAACTCTCTGTTTTCTATCTGACAGCCAGTTCTCTATCCACGTCAATACTTTCCCCTTTATCCCATGAGCTTCAATTTTCCATGCTAATCTTTTATGTGGGACCTTGTCGAAGGCCTTTTGGAAGTCCAGGTACACCACATCTACTGGCTCTCCCCCATCTATTTTACCAGTTACTCCCTCAAAAAATTCCAATAGATTAGTCAAGCACGATTTACCCTTTGTAAATCCATGTTGACTCTGTCCTATCCTGTCCCCATTTGCTAAGTGCTCCGCTATTTCATCCTTAATGATGGACTCCAGCATTTTGCCCACAACTGATGTAAGGCTTACAGGTCTGTAATTACCTGCTTTTTCCCTACCCCCCTTTTTGAATAGTGGGGTAACGTTAGCTACCCTCCAATCCATGGGCACTGTTCCCGAGTCTAATGAATTCTGAAAAATCATACTTAGTGCATCCGCTATCTCTAGGGCCACCTCCTTCAGTACCCTAGGATGCATGTTATTAGGCCCTGGGGATTTGTCCGCCTTCAATCCCTTTAGCTTCCTTAACACCATATCCTTAGAGATATTGATTTGCCAATGTCCCTATTTTTCCCGATATCCCAGGGAGGTTTTTTGTGTCTTCCTTCGTAAAGACTGACCCAAAGTATGCATTTAGTTGGTCTGCCATTTCCTTATTTCCCGTTATATATTCCCCCGTATCTGACTGCAATGGACCAACTTTGGTTTTCACCAGTCTTTTCCTCTTGATATACTTATAAAAGCTTTTGGAGTTAGTTTTTATATTTTCCGCCAGCTTGCTTTCGTAAGCTATTTTGCCCCTCTTGATTAAGCCCTTTGTCCTCCTTTGCTCTATCTTAAACTGTTCCCAATCTTCCACTCTGGCGCTTTTTTTGGCTATTTTATATGCCCTATCTTTGGATTTTATGCTGTCTCTAATTTCCCCTGTTATCCACGGTTGAGTCACCTTTTTAGATTTCCTTTTATGCCAGATTGGTATAAACAATTTTTGCAATTTTGTCATTCTATCTTTAAATGCTTGCCATTGTTTATCTACCTCCAGTCCTCCCAGGAACGTTGTCCAATCAGACCTACTCAGTTCCCGTCTAATGGCATCATAATTCCCCTTGTTTAAATTCAGGACCTTAGTCTCTGAGTCAATTTCTTCGCTCTCCATTTCGAGTGAGAAATCGATCATGTTATGATCGCTCTGACCCAAGGGTCCCCGTACAACAAGATTACTAATTAGTCCCTTCTCATTGCACAGTACCCAGTCCAATATAGCCTGTTCCCGAGTTGGTTCCTCGACATATTGATCCAGATAACCATCCCTTAAACACTCAAGGAATTCCTCCTCCTCATTATTTTTACTGATTAGGCTAGTCCAATCTATATGTAAGTTAAAGTCACCTATGATGACAGCTGTGCTCTTATTGCACGCTTCTCTAATTTCCCTCGTGATGCCCTCCCCAACTTCTATTTTACTATTTGGAGGCCTATATACCACTCCTATTAATGTTTTTCGCCCCTCGCTATTTCTTAGCTCCACCCATATAGATTCTGTATTAACTGAGTTAATATCCTTCCTTTCAATTGCATTTATCCCCTCTTTTACCAGCAATGCTACCCCTCCTCCCTTTCTTTTTTGTTGATCCTTCCTAAATACTGAATACCCCTGTATGTTAAGCTCCCAGCCCTGCTCACCCTGCAACCATGTTTCCGTAATCCCAATTAGATCATAATTATTAACCTCTATTTCCACAGCTAATTCATCTACCTTGTTCATTTACAGCACAGCAACGGACCATTCGGCCCAACCGGTCTAGGTCGGTGTTTATTCTCCACAGGAGCCTCCTCCAACCCTACTTCATCTAAACCTATCAGGAGGAGAAAGGAATAGAGGGTTATGCTGATCGGGTGAGATGAAGAGGGGCTGAAGGAGGCTCACGTGGGCCAGTTGGGCCCAATGGCCTGTTTCTGTGCCGTACATTCTATGTATGTTTCGGATGAGAATCTTTCACCAAAACCCATGTGGCTGTACAGGAGGTTTCCCCCATTATGGACTGACCAAAGCAATAAGAGACTCTCTCACCTTTCCAGTGCCATTTCCCAGCCTCGCTGCATTACTTTGTTATACTGCCCAGCACTTTCTAGTATTTAAAATCTTTTATTATGTGTTCAAAATCATGACCGGTTTTGATAGAGTAAATAAGGAGAAATTGTTTCCAGTGGCAGAAGGGTCAGCAACCAGAGGACTCAGATTTGAGGTGATTGGCAAAAGAACCTGAGGCAACATGAGGAAACATTATTTTGCACAGTATGTTGTTATGATCTGGAATGCACTGCCTGAAAGGGTGGTGGAAGAAAAATCAATAGTAACATTCAAAAGAGAATTGGAAAAATACTTTAAGGGAAAAAAATTATAGGGCGATGGGAAAAGAGCGGGATGAATTTGATAGCTCTACCAAAGAGGCACCATGGGCTGGATGGCCTCCATCTGTGCTATGATTCTAAGCCATAGCATGTGACAGTTGCCGGGTGTCATCCTTGCCGCTAGCCTTGATTGATCAAGCCTGTCACCATTTTCCTTACACCCCTCCATATCCTGGGAGCTGTGAACACAGCATTCACTAATTCAACGCCTGAAGCAGGGTGAAATACTAGGCTATGAGAGAGCCGGGGAAATGGGATTAGTTTTAGATTGCTCTAGAAAAGAACAAGCACGATAAACCAAATGCTATCTATGACCTTCTGTGAGGGGATAACCCCTCTGTAGCAGATACAATCAGCCCTAAATGGTTAACCCCTTATCCTGAGACTATGCCCCCTAGTTCGAGACTCTCCAGCCAGGGGAAACAGCCTCTCAGCATCTACCCTGTCAATCCCTCTGATCCAGTACTTCTGGAAACTGGCTCCAGAGCCTGGTTTTCAAACTAATTCTGTATTTCATTTAAGAGGATAAGGACAAGAGTAGGCCACTAATAATACTAGCTTTCATTCCAGATTTATTTAATTAACTGAATTTAAATTCTACAGCTGTTGTGGTGGGATTTGAACTCACATCTCTGCATTAATTTAGTCCTCTAGATTACTAACGCTGTAACATTACCATTATGCTACCATTCCCACTTAGCTTTGGTGCAATTGTACAGGGCCTTTGTGAGACCACACCTGGAGTACTGTGCATAGTTTTGGTCTCCGTACCTAAGGAAGGATATACTTGCCATAGAAGGCGTGCAACGAAGGTTCACCAGATTGATTCCTGGGATGAGAGGGTTGTCCTGTGAGGAGAGATTGTGTAGATTGGGCCTATACTCTCTGGAGTTTAGAAGAACGAGAGCTAATCTCATTGAAACATGTAAAATTCTGAGAGGGATTGACAGGGTCGATGCTGAGAGGCTGTTTCCCCCTGGCTGGAGAGTCTTGAACTAGGGGGCATAGTCTCAGGATAAGGGGTCAGCCATTTAGGGCTGAAATGAGGAGAAATTTCTTCACTCAGAGGGTGATGAACCTTTGGAATTCTCTACCCCAGAGGACTGTGGAGGCTCAGTCATTGAGTATATTCAAGACAGAGATTGATAGATTTTTGAATATTAAGGGAATCAAGGGATATGGGGATAGTGCAGGAAAGTGGAGTTGAGGTAGAAGATCAGCCTTGATCTTATTGAATGGCGGAGCAGGCTCGAAGGGCCAAATGGCCGACTCCTGCTCCTATTCCTTATGTTCTTATTCAGCCCCTCAATCCTGTTCCGCCATTCATTCAGATCATAGCTGATCTGTACTTCAACTTCATTTGCCCACATTTGATGCACATCCCTTGATAAACTTACCTCACAAAAAGCTAGCGATCTCAGTCTTCAAAATTTGAATGGCGCCAGCATCCACAGCCTTTCGTTTCCGTTGCCCCCAATGCTGTAACCCCTCCAAGGCCAATATATCCTACCTGAGTCGCGGTGCCCAACACTGAACGCAGCGCTCCTGATTCGGTCGGACCAAGGCTTTGTGCAATGGAAGCATAACTTCCTCCCCATTTTATTTCAGCCCCCCTTGAGAGAAAGGGCACCAGCAAGTACTGCTATTGCCTGAACTTTTAAACTGCGCATGACTGCCCATTCCAGCACTTTAACGTGCTACTTAAATCCCTGTTTAGCCACAGCGAGGGGAGCAGTCTTGTTGTGAGAGTGTTATAGTGCACACACTAGTGCAGTTAGAAAAATAGCACCATTGGGCCTTCAGCTGTGTGTTAACAGTGCTTCCAAACCAATTCTTAGGCACCATTAGTTCCGATATAGAGCCCAGAAGTGGAATTTCCCATCATGGGAGATCGACTGGTATAAAATGAAGGGATTTCTGGCAGCATTAAAATACCACCAATCACAGAGTGTAAGTTCAATCCTTTTAACGATTATGCTTCCTGTTAATTGCCTCCCTGAATTAAAATTGTCTGGAGTCAATCAAAACATGGAAAGTTTCCGTTTTTTTGAAGAGATTATGAAAAAAAAGACTTGCATTTATATAGCGCCTTTCACAACCACCGGACATCTCAAAGCATTTTACTTAATATCAATTAAGTACTTTTTTTTTTGAAGTGTAGTCACTGTTGTAATGTGGGAAATGCAGCAGCCAATTTGCACACAGCAAATTCCCACAAACAGCAATGTGATAACGACCAGATAATCTGTTTTTGTGATGTTGGTTGAGGGATAAATATCAGCCAGGACACCGGGGATAACTCCCCTGCTCTTCTTTGAAAGAGTGCCATGGGTTCTTTTACATGCACCGGAGAGAGCAGACGGGGCCTCAGTTTAACATCTCATCTGAAAGACGGCACCTCCGACAGTGCAGCACTCCCTCAGCACTGCATTGAAGTGTCAGCCTAACTTTATGTGCTGAAGTGGGACTTCGAACCAACAACCTTCTGACTCAGAAGCAATTGTGCGACCAACTGAGCCACAGCTGACACCATCTACCACCTAGAGGACAAGGGCAGCAGGCGCATGGGAACCCCATCACCTGCAAGTTACCCTCCAAGTCACACACCATCCTGACTTGGAAATATATTGATCATTCCTTCACCGTCGCTGGGTCAAAATCCTGGAACTCCCTCCCTAGCAGCACTGTGGGAGTACCCTTCACCATTTGGACTGCAGCGGTTCAAGAAGGCGGCTCACCACCACCTTCTCAAGAGCAATTAGGGATGGGCAATAAATGCTGGCCTTGCCAGAGACGCCCACATCCCGTGAATGAAAAAAAAAAATTCACTTCTGTGCTGTTAGCACACACGGCAAAATTACACACATGAAGGTTGTGTATTTCCTTCCATTCATTTTAACGGACAGAAAGGGCTGGATTTTGTCTTGGGGTCGGGTTGGGGTCGTGTTATCCGCTTTTCGTGTTATCCACCCGCCTGAAATTGGATGTGGGAGATTGATGCAATTTTCACTTAATTGGGCAATTGAGTTCCAGCATGTGGGAACCCATGAACCAATTAGTGGTTTCAGTCTGAAAGTCGCCTCTGATGATGTCATCATTGTAGGTCAGAGACTGCCTGGTCTGGTCTCAGAGATTGCCTGGCCTTTGCTGGACCTGGATGCAGAATCAGCAGCATCTCAGGAGAGAGAGAGAGAGATTCTCCATCCAGGTCCTCCAAAGGCCCCGGCAGTCTCTGAAGACATTTAACAGAGGCGACTTTCAGACCTAATACTACTACTACCTTCATCACATCTCCGTTGTAATAGTGGACCTGCAGCTGATAGTCAGCTATCCACTTGTGCTCCCGCCAGGTTTCACTGGCGTGTTTCACATCAGGCGTGCTTCACATCAGAAAAGGGTTAAACTAGCTAAAACGTTTCAAAATGGCATTACAGAGCCAATTTAGGGCTTGTTAAGGGCTTTAATGGCCTCTCCCGCCTCTTGGAGGCGGGACGGAGTCGGGAAAACTGCACACGATTTTATCAAAATTGCGTGGAGGCGGGATGGAGTCGGGATGGGGTCGGGACCCCCGAATCTGCAACTTTAACCCCCCACACGCCTCCAAACCCGACTCCACGGGTCATTGAAAATCCAGCCCAAAGTCACAGGTTGAGGACGTGCAACTTTGCAATAATGCAATCCAGCATGCACCGGGAGTACAGAAGCAAAATCTTTACCCAATTAGGTGTAATTCTGAGTTCCCAGCAGAGACCTAGATGAAGTACTGTTGGAGGAGGCTAATGTTGAGACTCAGAGATACCATGCTAGGCTTCTGAAAGCTTGTAGATTGCAAAAGGAAAGGCTGAGGGAGGTGTAAAGTTCCCCGTCTGAGGAAGAATAATATCAATAACAACTTGCATTTATATAGCACCTTTAACGTAGTAAAACGTCCCAAGGCGCTTCACAAGAGGGTCAAAGAGGTGAGAGAGAGAGAGAGAGGCAGAGATGCGGAGAGGTTTAGGGAGGGAATTCCAGAGGTATGGGGTTAGGTAGCTGAAGGCACGGCCGCCAACGTTAGAGCGATGAAAATCAGGAATGCACAAGAGGGCAGAATTGGAGAAGTGCAGAGTTCCCAGAGGGTTGTAGGGCTGGAGGAGGTTACAGAGATAGGGAGGGCTGAGGCCATGGCAGGATTTGAAAGCAAGTATGAGAATTTTTAAATTGAGGCATTGCCGGACCAGGATCCTAAGAGTTAGACTAGAAGACAGTGTGATGAGTCTTGACTTCAACAGCGGGGATACAGGGCAGGTGCTATTTGCAGATTATTAGCTACATTATCAATATCTTCAAAAATATGTTTACGTTAAACTGAATAATATTTTCACAATCTGCCCTAAATTCCAAATAAAGTACTCCACCATAATGTAAAATGGAGGATTAGGGACTCAATTACTTTACCACATTCTAGTCAACACGAGCTGCCCCAAAGCCTAACGCAGTTAATGAAGTATCAAACATCACTGATGACTGAACCTAGCTGATGGATGAAATCAACTAGCAGTCGGTAAATCGAAATGCCACAGGGTGAATCAGCCTGGGAATAGCTGGTGACTCACCAGCCTGTGCTGCTTTGAAACCTATATTACCAGTGATGGAATTGCTTATTAACCTCTCCTTATCAGTCAGTCTTTATCTAGCATGATGCTTCGGTGCTTTGTACTTTAATGGCTTTGCGATTGCCCATCTTCTAGTAGAGCCTCGCTTCCCTCTTGGGGCGCTGCGAGGGAATATCGCGCCACGGTATTGCAGGCCTTCCTCCCCTTCTTAAAGGGGAGGGGCCTTATGCAGCGCGACCCGGGGCCCACCTGGGCCCCCGGGGATCGGGAGCGCCGGCAAAACAGCCCGGCACTCAAGAAAAGTGCCGGGCTCATGGAGCGCAGCCGGCACTCCGTGGGGGGGCGGGTAAGGAGGACGGGAGCGGAGGCAGGTGCTGGCAGGCGGCCAGCAACAAAAATGGCCGCCCCGCACCTCGCCTTTAGATAGCGCCTCCCCGGCTGCAGGTAGGGCCCCCTGACCCCGTCGGACATAGCGTCCGGCGGTAAGTCAGGGGGCGCTCCTGAAGATCGCGGCCAGGGCGCGAGCGGGGTGCTGCGCACGACGATGACGTCATCGCCGGTGGCGCAGCACCGCGGGGCGCTACCGGTTACCGCCGCCGCTAACCTCCCGCTGAATTTCACGGGCGGCATTGGCAGCACCGCGCCCGGGCACTAGTTGCTTTGCGCCCCGTTAGCGCCCTCTTTGAGCACTAACGGGAGGCACAAAGCAATCGAATTTTTCCCCTCTGGTGTCTACCAGCAGGAAGCAGGCTGCAGCAGCGATATTTAAAGGCACCATCCCCAATCAGCTGCAACTAACATGGTTCTGCAGTTTCAGTGCCTGTTTGCTACTTCCTGCAACTGAAGCAGCTTTCTTTAGTTATTTCAAGTTTTTTTTGGTGACAGGGAGTGTTGATTATAGAGTCATAGGGCTGGATTTTACCAGCCCTGAGGAGGCGGGTTTCGAGGCGTGCGAGTTGTTAAAATCGCCAAAAATGGCAGGCGGAACTGATGCCGCCTCCAGACCACCTCCGAGCAATTTTCCCAAATGCGTGTTTTCTGACCCCTTTCCATCCCCCCTCCAAGAGGCGGGATAGGCTCTTAAGGCCTTTAACAACCACTTAATTGCCTCTATAATCCCATATTGAGAGGCCTTTCTGATTTTTAGACATTTCCCCCATCCTACACGCCTCCTCTGGAACACGCCAGGTAATGCTGGCGGCCTCACAAGTGGATTGCTTACGAACAGCTGCAGCTCCATCATTACAAAGGAGTTTTCACCAATGATCATTTGCAGGTGGCAAAACTTTGTTGTCTCAGGTCTGAGGGAACTTTGAGCAGGCATACTCAGTGTTGTGGAAGTTTGGAGCCTGACACCCATCTCCAGTGTGACCTCCTGGGAAACCCCTCTCCCCACCTTGACTAAGCGCTTCCTCAACTGAGGCATACACCAGAAGCACGGCGACCATTTAATTCCTTTCCTCCTGGACATCAGATTCAGATGAAGACCAGCCGCAGCAGCAGCAGAACCATGAACAACAGCAGCACCAACAGCAGGAGCATCAACAGGAGCGCCAAGCTGCTAGTCACCCACCTGAAGATGCACAGGCCAGAAGGCGCCAGCGCCGCGACCACATTGCTGCCCGGGATGCAAGGGATGCACTCATCTTGGCCAGATTTGCTTAGCCTGCACAATCAATCACTTTAGTCTCGCTCCTTCTTACCAGAGCATCAACAATGGACAAGAACCTACGGAATCCTATCACTCTGACCACCATTCTAGCAATCGCAAGGCACCCTAAGCCCTCAATATGAAAGTCCCATTTGTGAAATGACACAGGCCACAACTTCAACTGTTTGCCATCAAAACACTTTATAATACAATCACAATGATGGCTGGTCCAAAAACAAAACTACACAGCACCCAAGTGACTACCCTTGTGACTACTTGTACTTTATCATCCTCTTACGCATGCTCCTACGTGGTGCTTCCCCTGTGACTTCAGCAGATGTGGAGGCCCCTTTCTCACTGTCTTGCTGCTCCTGTCTCGACGCCTTTGGCGGGCGTCCTCTGGGGTGGCGAACCTGTGAGGGCTCGCCAACAGTCTGCTGCTCCTGCATCTGTGCAGGGGCTGAGATGCCCATCTCAGTTGAGTGAGGACTCTGGTGGGGCTCTGACCGCGGGCTTTGCTGTGGCATGGTCGTGTGAGCGCATGGAGAGGAGCCCACACTTCCTTGTTGTCTGCCACCAACATCTCACTCATGGGTCAGCCCCACTTCAGAGCTAGCAAGTGGCTTGACAGCACCTTGCTGCACTGCTGGGGGGCCATGAGGACCCGTTTCTGCACTGGAAGTCCTATTCCAGAGGACTTGCATGAAGGTCTGGTTTCTTTGCTCAATAGTTGACCATCGCTCCTCAAGAGATGTCATTCTATTCTGAACAATGACCATGTTTTCAATACCCTGGCGACTAAGCTCCACCATAGACGTAGCCATCCTATCCTCTACCATAGCCATCCTCTCATCTACGGTAGCCAGCCTTACCATGGAGGTAGCCAGCCTTACCATGGAGTTAGCCATCCTTTCCACAGAGGATGCCATCCTTTCCGCGGTGATGCGTTCATGTCCCAATGCCTCCACAAAGGCTCTGCTCATGTTCGCGATGGACTCCTCCATTTGCTCCACACACGCAGCGACACTGGAGACAAAACCTGACAGAGGCTCCTGCACCTGTTCCTGGAGTTCCAGCACCGCTCTCCTTCTGGATGGACCCGGAGGCACAGTGTCGACATGCAGGGAGCCGAGCTGGCAGAGTCCTGCGCCCTCCAAAGAGGACTCTCCACTGCTGTCCCTGTCTCCACCATCTGCTGATGCTCACTTGTGAGCTGTGATACACCAGGTGACAACACTGCTCTAACTCGCGAAGGTCCCACCGAGGTGTGAGTGTCTGTGCTGGTGCTGGGTGCGCTGAATTCTGCTGACGCTGCGCCCTCAGAGGTTGCAGCTCCCTCTGAGGAGTCTGGAAGCTCAGGCTCTTCCTCCTGGACAGTGGGGACGGGGGCTTTCGATGGTCCTGTGGGGGAGTAAAGGAAAGAGTTAGAGATGTGAGGCCAAGGTTACATGCACATTGAATATTGCAGATGATCATAAGTCAATCTGTTAGAGCATCAGAATCATTATCAGTGACTCATGCAATCTCAATGAGAGAGATTCCAAACTATTCTGTCACCAGCTTGTTGTGATGCGCCCGTCTGTCCGTCCCCCACTTGGGTATCTTCCTCGATCCCAGCAATTCCGAGGGCCGCCTCCTCCCTGTGGGTGAGCTGTGCTACTGAGAGTGGCCCTCCTCCTGTCATGGCTCATTCCCTCTTATTGTGGGCTCTCTTTTCCTGCAATGAGGGACACAAGTGGAGTTTGAGTGAGAATGAAGGAGTGAGTGTAGAGAATCCATAGCATAGATGCTTAGAAGGAGACAAAGGACCCTCCCTGTGTGTTGTAAGTTGTTGTTGTCATGGCATCAAAGTGATAGGGAGTGTGAGGGCTGCATGGTCGAATAGTTAAGTGAATGTGACCATAGAGAGAGAGGGAATGGGTAAGGGTGCAGGGATGTAAGTGTCAAGTGGCATTTGGAGGAAGAAGTTGGCAAAGCAGAGTGCTGGTGAGGAGAGGCGATGGGGATCAGATTGAGGGTGATGGGAAAGTCATACTCACTTTTCCTGTGCGGAGAAGGTCATGAAACCTCTTCCTTCATTGCAGCCAGGTTCTGCGGCTCATCGAAATGGAGTTGACCTCCTGGGCCACTTGTAGCCACACAGCTTTTGTCTGCTGGGGTGGCTTTTTTCTCCCTGAGGAAGGGAACAGCACCTCCTTATTACAGCTGACTCCGTACACCAGAGCTTGGAGGGAGGGCTCATCAAACCGAGGAGCACACTTTTGCTTGATCGTGGACATTTTCCACAATTCAACTCCTTCATATAAATTGCAGAGCCTTTGCAGTCTCCAGAAGAATCAACGCTGCTTGCAGGCCTTAAATCCAACAGCATTGATGACGTCATTAGAGGCGACTTTCTGTATGAAAGGACTCATTGGGCCAGTGGTTCCCACACGCAGGAAATCAATTGCCCAATTAAGAGAAAATTCCACTTTTTCAACACATCACTTAGGAGTTGGGGTCCTGACACGATTTCCACCTGACATGCCCCAGCCCGCCCACACTGACAAAATCTAGCCCATAGAGTCATAGAGTTATACAGCACAGAAAGTGACCCTTTGGCCCATCGTGTACGTGCCGGCCATCAAGCCGTATCTATTCTAATCCCATTTTCCAGCACTTGGTCCGTAGCCTTGTATGCTATGGCATTTCAAGTGCTCATCTAAATGCTTCTTGAATGTTGTGAGGGTTCCTGCCTCTACCACCATTTCAGGCAGTGAGTTCCAGATTCCAACCACCATCTGGGTGAAAAAGTTTTTCCTCAAATCCCCTCTAAACCTCCTGCCCCTTACCTTGAAACCATTTCCCCTGGTTATTGACCCCTCTACTAAGGGGAAAAGCTCCTTTCTATCTACCCTATCTATGCCCCTCATAATTTTGTACACCTCAATCAGGTCCCCCCTCAGCTTTCTCTGCTCTAAGGAAAACAATCCCAGCCTGTTCAGTCTCTCTTCATAGCTGAAGCGCTCCAGCCCAGGTAACATCCTGGTGAATCTCCTCTGCACCCTCTCCAATGCAATCACATCCTTCCTATAGTGTGGCGACCAGAACTGCACACAATATTCCAGCTGTGGCCTAACTAGCGTTTTGTACAGCTCCATCATAACTTCCCTGCTCTTATATTCAATGCCTCAGCTAATGAAGGCAAGTATCCCATATGCCTTTTTAAACACTTTATCTACCTGTCCTGCTGCACACCAAGGTCCCTCTGATCCTCTGTCCTTCCTAGGGTCCTACCATTCATTGTGTATTCCCTTGCCTTGTTAGTCCTCCCAAAATGCATCACCTCACACTTTTCAGGGTTAAATTCCATTTGCCACTGTTCTGCCCATCTGACCAACCCATCTATATCGTCCTGTAGCCTGAGGCTTACTTCCTCGCTATTTACCACTCCACCAATTTCCGTGTCATCTGCGAACTTACTGATCATACCTCCTACATTCATATCTAAATCATTAATGTACACTACAAACAGCAAAGGACCCAGCACCGATCCCTAAGGTACACCACTGGACATAGGCTTCCAGTCACAAAAACAACCTTCGACCATCACCCTCTGCCTCCTGCCACTAAGCCAATTTTGGATCCAATGTGCCAAATTGCCCGGGATCCCATGGGCTCTTACTTTCTTGACCAGTCTCCCAGGCGGGACTTTGTCAAAAGCCTTACTGAAGTCCACGTAGACTACATCAACTGCACTACCCTCATCCACACACCTAGTCACCCCCTCGAAAAATTCAATCAAATTGATTAGACATGATCTCCCCCTGACAAAGCCATGCTGACTATCCTTGATTAATCCTTGCCTCTCCAAGTGGAGACTAATTCTGTCCCTCAGAATTTTTTCCAATAATTTCCCTACCACTGATGTTAGGCTCACTGGCCTGTAATTCCCTGGTTTATCCCTACTACCCTTCTTGAATAATGGTACTATGTTAGCTGTTCTCCAGTCCTCTGGCACCTCCCCTGTGGCCAGAGAGGTTCTCAAAATTTGTGTCAGAACCCCTGCAATCTCCTCCCTTGCCTCACGCAGCAGCCTGGGATTCATCTTGTCTGGGCCTGGGGATTTATCCACTTTTAAGCCCACTAAAACTGCTAGTACCTCCTCCCTCTCAATACTAATTTGTTCAAGTATATCACAATCCCCCTGCCTGATTTCTATGCCCACATCATCCTTCTCCATAGTGAACACAGATGCAAAATATTCATTTAAAACCTCACCTACATCTTCCGGCTCTACACACAGATTGCCACTTTGGTCCCTAATGGGCCCTACTCTTTCCCTGGTTATCCTCTTGCCCTTAATATACTTATAAAACACCTTGGGATTTTCCTTTATTTTGCCCGCCAGTGTTTTTTCATGCCCCCTCTTCGCTCTCCTAATTTCTTTATTAAGTACCCCCCTGCACTTTCTATACTCCTCTTGGGCTTCCACTGTTTTTAGTCCTTTGTATCTGCCAAAAGCCTCCCTTTTTTTCCTAATCCATTCTTGTATATCCCTTGACATCCAGGGTTCCCTGGGCTTGTTGGTCCCACCCTTGACCTTTACGGGAACATATTGGCATTGTACTCACTCTATTTCCTTTCTGAAAGACTCCCACTGCTCTGATTTGGATTTTCCTACAAGTAGCTGATCCCAGTCCACTTTGGCCAGATCCTGCCTTATCATATTAAAATCGGCCTTCCCCCAATTTAGAACCTTTATTTCCGGTCCATCTTTGTCCTTTTCCATGACTACCTTAAATCTCACCGAATTAAGGTCACTGTCACCAAAATGCTCTCCTACTGACACTTCTGCCACTTGTCTGGCTACATTCCCTAGAATTAGGTCCAGTACCGCCCCCTCTCTTGTAGGACTTTCTACATGCTGGCTCAAAAAGCTCTCCTGGATGCACTTTAAGAATTCCGCACCCTCTAAGCCTTTCACACTCTGACTATCCCAGTTAATATTGGGGAAGTTGAAAACCCCTACTATTATTACCCTATTATTTCTACACTTCTCTGAGATTTGCCTACATATCTGTTCCTCTATCTCCCCCTCATTGTTTGGGGGCCTATAGTACACTCCCAGCAAAGTGCTTGCCCCCTTTTTGTTTTTAAGTTCTACCTATATGGCCTCATTGGAGGAGCCTGCTAAGATATCATCCCTCCTTACTGCAGTAATTGACTCCTTGATTAATATTGCGACACCCCCCTCTGTCTCGCCTGAAGATTCTATACCCCGGAATATTGAGCTGCCAGTCCTGCCCCTCCCTCAACCATGTCTCTGTGATAGCAACAATATCATACTCCCATGTGTTCATCAACACCTTCAATTCATCTGCCTTACTCGCAAGACTCCTTGCATTAAAATAAATGCCATCCAGCCTTGCCATACTCCCTTGTGCCATTACATATTTGCTCTGCCTTCCAGGCTGACTTGTTTTTCCTCTATATTTGGCTGTGCATCACCCCCAACTATAGCTCCACTCTGTATCCCATTCCCCTGCCAAGTTAGTTTAACCCCCCCACCCCCCCCAACAGTACTAGCAAACCTCCCCGCAAGGATGTTGGTCCCGTTCCGGTTCAGGTGCAACCCGTCCGACTTGTACAGGTCCCACCTTCCCCAGAAGCAGACCCAGTGATCCAGGAAACTAAAGCCCTGCCTCCTGCACCAACTCTTTAGTGCAGAAGTCCCTCATTATTTGTTAAAGGCTTCTGCTCACAACACTTCCTCACAGTCATGGGGGCAGTCGACCTCGCCCTCCAGGATCTACGGTGGAGGGAGCGGAGGCAGCGACCAAGGTGGGAACATGTGCGCAGAGGCAGGAGGAGGGGCAGGAGGGCTCTCAACAGGAGGCCTTACCCATCTAGGATCTTCCGACAGCACTTCTCCTACCTTCAATTAAGCCAGGAGCAGTGTATTAGCAGGCTTTGCTTCACGAAGGAGCTGGTCACAGAACTCTGCCATCTCCTGCAACCAGACCTCCAGCCTCAGACCAGGGTGACCACACCTCTCCCAGTGGCAGTCAAGGTCACCGTCGCCCTTAATTTCTTCGCCAGCGGATCCTTCCAGTCTGCAGCAGGAGACATATCTAACATCTCACAGTTCGCTGTCCATCGCTGCATCTGGGAGGTCACTGAGGCTCTCTACACCAGTAGAAGGGACTACATTAGCTTTCCGATCACCAGAGAGAAGCATGACGAGCATGCATGTGTCTTTGCCAGGATAGCGGGCTTCCCGATGGTGCATGGTGCCATTGACTGCACAGAAGGGGAGGAAGGCCTGCAATACCACGGCATGATATTCCCTCGCAGCACCCCAAGAGGGAGGCGGGCCGCTCCGTCACGGGGGCGCAAATTTTTCCTGGGCGCTCTCCCTGTCATTGTTCTGTGTTGCCGTTACTGTAAGTGGTTAAATCCAATGTTGCAGATCGGACGTCCAGTGAGCGTTGCACACTCACTGACGTCATGATCTCTTTCATTTAAATCTCTCTGGAGCTAGTGTATACCGGCAGCAGCGGCGGCAGCGGTGGCAGTGTGGACCTGGGAGGAGCGGCGAGGTGACGGCAGTGGTATAAAGAGAGCCTGAGGCGCAGGTAGGCCCCACAGCAGCAGCAGCAGTGGCGGCAGAGCGGACCTGGGAGGAGCGGCGAGGCGGCGGCGGTACCAATTCAGCACCAGCAGAATTTTCAAAGAGTGATGTCAGAAGTCAAAAGTGACGTCGGCACAAGGGGAGGGAGCTGAATGGTGAGTATCTGGTAAGTGTTTATACTTGGCTTTCTTAAAGTTTTTGGGGGGAAAATTCAGCTGCTTGCGCCTCCCGTTAGCGCCTTAAGAGGGCGCTAATGGGGCGTAAAGCAGCTAACGCCCGGGCGCAGCGCCGCCCACGCCTCCCGAAAAATTTAGTGGGAGGTTAGCGGCGGCGGCAGCCGGTAGCGCCCTGTGGCGCTGCGCCGCCGGCGATGACGTCATCCCCGTGCGCAGCACCCCGCTCGCGCCCCGGCCGTGATCTTCAGTCGCGCCCCCTGATTTACCGCCAGACGCTATGTCCGACGGGTTCAGGGAGGCGTACGTGCGGCCGGGGCGGCGATATTTAAAGGGGAGGTGGCAGGCGGCCATTTTTGTTGCTGGCCACCTGCCAGCACCTGCCCCCGTTGCTGTCCCCAGCCCCCGTGAAGCCCCCCCACCGTGAAGTGCCGGCTGCGCTCCAAGAGCCCGGCACTTCTCTTGAGTGCCGGGCTCTTTTGCCGGCACTCCCGATTCCTGGGGGCCCAGCTGGGCCCCGGTTCGCGCTGCGCAGGGTCCCTCCCCTTTAAGTCCCTCCCCTGCAATACCGCGGCGCGACGTGCCGCAGCGCGTGGCGCTGCGGCACGTAGCACCAGGATATTCACTCGCAGCGCCCCAAGAGGGATGCGGGGTGCTTCCAGTGGCGCCCCGCTTCCCTCTTGGGGCGCAACCACTGAAGTTCCGGCGCGGGGCCGCTAATTTTTTCGGGGCGCTAAAAGTCACGCCCCGGCGAGGTTAGCGCCCCAAATGGGGCGCGACTCAATTTTTACCCCTTTAAGTTTATTCCAGCTAGGTTAGTAAATTAGAGGTTAATTAGAGGTATGGCAGGGCAGCTCACACCCGTGGAATGCACATCCTGTGCCATGTGGGAAGTCCTGGACACCTCCCGTGGTCTGGACAACTACATGTGCGGGAAGTGCCGCCAGCTACAGCAGCTCGAGCACCAGGTTACGGAGCTTGAGCGGCGGCTGGAGTCACTGCTGTGCATCCGCAAGGCTGAGAGCTACGTGGATAGCACGTTTCGGGAGGTGGTCACCCCGCAGCTTAAGAGTGTGCAGGCAGAGAGGGAATGGGTGACCATCAGACAGAAGAGGAAGACCAGGCAGGTAGTGCAGGAGTCCCCTGAGCCCATCTTGCTCACCAACCAATATTTGGTGCTGAGTACTGGTGGTTCCTCTGGGGAGTGCAGCCAGAGCCAAGTCCACAGCACCATGGAAGGCTCAGCTGCACAGGCGGGGGGGGAAGAGGAGAGGGAGAGCAATAGTGATAGGGGATTCAATAGTTAGGGGAGCAGACAGGCGTTTCTGCGGCCGCAGACGTGACTCCAGGATGGTATGTTGCCTCCCTGGTTCCAGGGTCAAGGATGTCACTGAATGGTTGCAGGGGATTCTGAGGGGGGAGGGTGAACAGCTAGAGGTCGTGGTCCATATTGGTACCAACGTCATAGGTAGGAAGAGGGATGAGGTCCTGCAGGCAGAGTTTAGGGAGCTAGGAAAGAGGTTAAAAAGCAGGACCTCAAAGGTAGTAATCCAGTGCCATGTGCTAGTGAGTTCAGAAATAGGAAGATAGAGCAGATGAATGCGTGGCTGGAAAGATGGTGTAGGAGGGAGGGCTTTAGATTCCTGAGGAATTGGAACCATTTCTGGGGGAGGTGGGACCTGTACAAGCCAGACAGGACGGGACCAATATCCTCGTGGGAGGGTTCGCTAGTGCTGTTGGGGAGGGTTTAAACTAGCTTGGCAGGGGGATGGGAACCTAAGTATAGAGTCAATAGGGAGGGAAGAAAAACTGGAATTGGAAAACAAAAACGTAGAAAGTAAATTGGAAGGAGTTGACGGTGGATAGGCAATGGCAAACATTCAAAGACTGCATGGATGAACTACAGAATTTGTACATCCCAGTGTGGCATAAGAATAAAACAAAAAGGGTGACTCAACCGTGGCTAACAAGGGAAATTAGGGATAGCATAAGATCCAAGGAGAGGGCATATAAATTGGCCCTGAGGATTGGGAGCAGTTTAGGATTCAACAAAGGAGGACAAAGGGATTAATTAAGAAGGGGAAAATAGAATATGAAAGTAAGCTTGCTGGGAACATAAAAACTGACTGTAAGAGCTTTTATAGATATGTGAAGAGAAAAAGATTAGAGAAATCAAGTGTAGGTCCCTTGCAGTCAGAAGCGGGGGAAGTTATAATGGGGAACAAAGAAATGGCAGCCCAATTAAATGCATATTTTGGTTCTGTCTTCACAAAGGAGGACACAAATAACCTCCCAGAGATGTTGGAGAACATACGGTCTGATGAAAGGGAGGAACTGAAAGAAATCAGTATTTGCAGGGAAATGGTGTTAGGGAAATTGACGGTATTGAAGGCCGATAAATCCCCAGGGCCTGATAATCTACATCCTAGGGTACTTAAGGAAGTGGCCCTAGAAATAGTAGATGCATTGCTGATCATCTTCCAACATTCGATGGAATCTGGAACTGTACCCATGGATTGGAGGGTAGCTAATGTTACCCCACTATTCAAAAAGGGTGGTAGAGAGAAAGCGGGGAATTACAGACCGGTAAGCCTGACATCGGTAGTGGGGAAAATGCTAGAGTCCATTATAAAGGATGTAATAGCTGAGCATTTGAAAAACAGTGACAGGATCGGACAAAGTCAACATGGATTTACAAAAGGTAAATCGTGCTTGACTAATCTACTGGAATTTTTTGAGGATGTAACTGGGAAAATAGATAAGGGAGAACCAGTAGATGTGGTGTATTTGGACTTTCAAAAGGCTTTCGATAAGGTCCCGCATAAGAGATTAGCGTGTAAAGTTAAGGCACATGGGATTGGGGGCAAAGTATTGACTTGGATAGAGAACTGGTTGGCGGACAGAAAGCAGAGAGTAGGAATTAATGGGTCTTTTTCTGAGTGGCAAGCAGTGACTAGTGGGGTACCGCAGGGATCGGTCCTTGGATCCCAGCTATTCACAATATACATTAATGATCTAGATAAGGGAATTAAATGTAATATCTCCAAGTTTGCAGATGACACAAAGCTGGGTGGGAGTGTGTGCAGCGAGGAGGATAGCGAGAAACTCCAGGATGATCTGGACAGGTTGGGTGAGTGGGCAGAAGCGTGGCAGATGCAATATAACGTGGATAAGTGCGAGGTTATCCACTTTGGTGTTAAAAACAGAAAGGCAGACTATTATCTGAATGGCAATAGATTGGGAGAAGGGGAAGTGCAACGAGACCTGGGTGTCCTTGTGCACCAGTCGCTGAAAGTAAGCATGCAGGTGCAGCAGGCGGTGAAGAAGGCAAATGGTATGTTGGCCTTCATAGCAAAAGGGTTTGAGTATAGGAACAGGGATGTCCTGCTGCAGTTGTACAGGGCCTTGGTGAGACCACACCTTGAGTACTTTGTGCAGTTTTGGTCGCCTTATCTGAGGAAGGATGTTCTTGCCATGGAAGGAGTTCAGCGAAGATTCACAAGGCTGATACCTGGGATGGCAGGAATGACATATGAGGAGAGATTGGGTCGATTGGGCTTATACTCACTGGAGTATAGAAGAATGAGAGGGGATCTCATCGAAACATATAAAATTCTGACAGGTCTGGACAAACTAGATGCAGGAAGAATGTTCCCGATGGTCGGAGAGTCAAGAACCAGGGGTCATAATCTACGGATAACGGGTAAACCATTTAGGACAGAAATGAGGAAGAATTTCTTCACCCAGAGAGTGGTGAACCTGTGGAATTCTCTACCACAGAAGGTAGTTGAGGCGAAGTTATTAAATATATTCAAGGATGAGTTAGATATATTTCTTAAAGCTAAAGGTATCAAGGGATATGGGGAGAAGGCAGGTACAGGGTACTGAGTTTAGATGATCAGCCATGATCTCATCGAATGACGGAGCAGGCTCGAGGGGCCGAATGGCCTACTCCTGCTCCTATCTTCTATGTTTCTATGTTTCTATGAATCAAGGGCTAGATAGTAGTCAACAAGGAGGGTTGCCTGTACTAAATGGTATATACTTCAATGCAAGGAGTATAGCGAACAAGGCAGATGAGCTGAGGGCACAGGTAGATACTTGGGACTATGATATTATAGCTATTACAGAGACGTGGCTGAAAGAGGGGCAGGTATGACAGCTCAACATTCCTGGTTACAGGATTTTTAGATGGGAGAGAGATGGAGGTAAAAAGGGAGGGGGGTCACGGTATTGATTAAAGAAACTATTACAGCTGTGAGGAGGGATGATATGTTGGAGAGATCATCAAACGAGGCCATAATGGTCGAATTGAAAAACAAAAAAGGGGCGATCACACTGCTGGGAGTGTACTACAGACCCCCAAACAGTGAGAGGGAGATAGAAGAACAAATATGTGGACAAATTTCTATAGGGCAGTAATAGTAGGGGATTTCAACTACCCCAATATTAACTGGGATAAAATTAGTGTGAAGGGTATAGAGGGCGCGGAATTCCTAAAAT
This sequence comes from Squalus acanthias, assembly GCA_030390025.1. NCBI lineage: Eukaryota > Metazoa > Chordata > Chondrichthyes > Squaliformes > Squalidae > Squalus > Squalus acanthias. Next base: position 15,291,235 of record CM059426.1, read on the forward strand.
ACATCCAGGAGAACTTTTTTAGCCAGTATGTAGCAAGCCCAACAAGGGAGGGGGCAGTTCTGGACTTAGTTTTAGAGAATGAAGCTGGGCAGGTAGAAGGTGTATCAGTGGGGGAGCATTTTGGTGCTAGTGACCATAATTCTGTTAGATTTAAGGTAGTTATGGAAAAGGACAAGGATAGACCAGGAATAAAAATTCTAAATTGGGGAAAAGCAAATTTTGCTAAGCTCAGAGGGGATTTAGCCATCGTGGACTGGAAACAGCTACTTTAAGGTAAATCAGTGTCAGAGCAGTGGGAGGCATTCAAGGAGGAGATCCGGAGGGTTCAGACCAAATATGTGCCCTTAAAGAAAAAAAGTGGGACTAACAAATCTAGAGCCCCCTGGATGTCTAGAGACATACAGGGTAGGATAAAGAAAAAAAGGGATGCGTATGACAGATACCGAGGGCTAAATACTCCAGAATCTTTGGAAGAGTACAGAAAGTGCGGGGGTGCAAAATCAAGGAAAACCCAAAGATGTTTTATAAATATATTAAGAGTAAGAGGATAACTAAAGAAAGGGTAGGGCCTATTAGAGATCATGAGGGTAATCTGTGTGTGGAGGCGGGAGACATCAGTAGGGTTCTTAATGAATACTTTGCGTCTGTTTTCACAAAGGAGAGGGGCGAAGCAGACATTGCTATCGGGGGGGAGGTGTGTGAAATATTAGATGAAATAAACATAGTGAGAGAGGAAGTATTAAGGGGTTTAGCAGCTTTAAAAGTGGATAAATCCCCAGGCCCGGATGAAATGTATCCCAGGCAATTAAGCGAAGCAAAAGAGGAAATAGCAGAGGCCCTGACCATCATTTTTCAATCCTCTCAGGGTTCAGGTGTGGTGCCGGAGGACTGGAGGTCTGCTAATGTGGTACCCTTGTTTAAAAAGGGAGAAAAGGATAGGCCGAGTAATTACAGGCCAGTCAGCCTAAACTCGGTGGTGGGAAAATTATTGGAAAGAATTCTGAAGGACAGGATAAATCTTCATTTAGAAAGACAGATTAATCAAGGATAGTCAGCACGGATTTGTTAAGGGAAGGTCGTGTCTGATAAACTTGATTGAATTTTTTGAGGAGGTAACAAGGAGGGTAGATGAGGGTAGTGCATTTGATGTAGTGCTTTTGATAAGGTTCCACATGGCAGACTGGTCACGAAGTTAAAAGCCCATGGGATCCAGGGCAAAGTGTCAAGTTGGATTCAAAACTGGCTCGGAGACAGGAAGCAGAGGGTAATGGTTGATGGGTGTTTTTGTGACTGGAAGGCTGTTTCCAGTGGGGTTCCGCAGGGCTCAGTACTAGGTCCCTTGCTTTTTGTGGTATATAGCAACGATCTGGACTTGAATACAGAACTGAGCGCGGCAATTCCAACGCCGCCCGCGAAATTTAGTCGGCATTTAGTGCCAGCGCTAACACTTAGCAGCTGGCCCTCTAGCGCCACTCAGACCGTGACGTCAATAAGTGTGCAACGCCCCGTTAGCCCTCCGGATGCGAAATTCAGTCGTTTCCCCTGACTTACTGCCTGGCGCTGAGAACGACAGAAATAGCAGGCGTTGATAGCTGGGATTGCTGCTCCCGGGGCGCTATTTAAAGGGATCACTTACCGACCGGTTCATTGGGAGGTCAAGCAGCAATGATCAGGGTGAGGCTGTGCAGCATGATTAAACCTCCCCTTTAAGAACTGGAAGGTGCCAGTCTGTCCGACGACTTTCTAATTGACAGCGCCGGAACTTGATTAGCGCTCTGAAGGTAGCACCCCGCTCTCCGACGTTAGCGCCCTAAGAGAAGTGTGTAGCGCTTGATTTAGCGCTCAACTTCCCTCTTGGGGCGTTCAAACTCAATTTCACGGTCACCAGCGCTAAAGTTAGAACCCAGGCGATGTTAGTGCCCCAAAATGGTCGATACCAAATTTTCCCTCCTTTTTTAGAGGACAAGAAGCCAGAGGTTCAAATAAAATGTAAATTTAGGGCTGATAGCTCGCAGATCTTCTTCACACAAAGTGATCAACACATAGAATGACCTCCCGCTCGCCAGCCTACAGTCACTGACGCCAGGTTCAGGCAAGAACCAAGTTTGGTGTATTTAACTGGCCCGGGCATCTCGTCGGTAAGCAGGGGCAAGCCTGACACTCACCCTCCGACCCCACACTCATCCCTCTGACCCCACACAACCTCCGACCCCACACACCCTCCGGCCCCACACTAACCCTCCGACCCCACACTAACCCTCCGGCCCCACACTAACCCTCTGACCCCTCACAACCTCCGACCCCACACACCCTCCGACCCCACACTAACCCTCTGACCCCACACTAACCCTCTGACCCCACACAACCTCCGACCCCACACACCCTCCGACCCCACACTAACCCTCTGACCCCACACTAACCCTCTGACCCCACACTAACCCTCTGACCCCACACTAACCCTCCGATCCCACACTAACCCCCGACCCCACACTAACCCTCCGGCCCCACACGAACCCTCTGATCCCACACTAACCCCCGACCCCACACTAACCCTCTGACCTCACACTAACCCTCCGACCCCACACTAACCCTCCGACCCCATATTTACAGTCACTCCCTAATTAAAATCAGGGACCAAAGGAGGCTGTAAGGGGATATTGATACAATGGTGGAGGGGGCTGATAGAATTCAATGTCAGTAAATGTGAGAAGGTATATTATGACCTAAAAAATAAATGTGGGTGATGTGGAAGAGCAGAGGGATTTGGAGGTTCAGATTCACCTCAAGTGGATAAGTCATAAAAATAGCCAATAGAAGATTGGATTTTAAGGCAATAGAGAAGCGGCGATGAACTGGTGAATCTACATAAAATGTTACTAATAATTGTAAAGTACCGTGTACCATTTTGGGCTCTACAATATAGTAAAGATGTTGCGGCAATAGAGAAGGTACAGGCCAGATTCATTAGGATGCTGCCTGGTATGAAACAATACAAATACAGAGAAAGACTTGAAAAATTGAAGCTGTTTTCATTAGAACAGAGGAGGTTATACAGTAACTTGATAGAGGCGTTTAAAATTATTTTTGTCAGGCAAAGGTATTTAAGGGTTACGGAACCAAGGTGGGTAGATGGAGTTAAGAGACAGATCAGCCATGATCTAATTGAATGATGGAACAGGATCGAGGGCTGAATGGCTTCCTCTTGTTCCTATGTTCCTATGAAGGGATGGGACAAAATTAAGGCAGGATCTTCCCCACCACATTTTCCTTTCTGCACTCCACCCTGGAGATCCTCAATGACCAGGTGCTAAAGACTGAAGGTACCCCTTAGTGCAGGAAAGGATGCGGGTGATGGAGCTTTGGATCATTCAGAACAGATATCGTGTCCAGGTGCTTGCTTTAGCTCCACATGCGTGCCTGCCTTTTCTCTTTTTAAGGAAAAGTGAGTGTGTAATCGTACTGTACCTGACTCGCGTGTTGCTCAGACTTGGAGTGATACCTAAATGTGAAATTGTCCTGTTTGCTTGCACTAAGAACGAAAATATCAGTGCAAACCTTAATTGTAGGCTAATGCTGTCCCAGAGGCATTTTGTTTGATCTTATATTTAGGTTTACGCTGGCGAAGCGATTAAGCACAGAGAGGCAGTCACACAGGATTTAATAGGATGTGATGGAATGGCAGTCGTTTTTAGCATTCCACGTGAGGCAGCATGCTCCCTCTACAGAAACACATCCGCCGTGAAATACTGTGCAGTTAGCACCAGAACCACAAGCTATCACTAATCCAGGCCTAGAAATGTAGAAGGGTATTTGCAAAGAATTCTTGCTGCAAAGGAGACACGGTTATAAAGTGGCTCTCTGCTTTAGTCTTTTTTTTCCGCTGATATTTCTAGTGAGAAAATAAAGCCTTGGTTTCCGATCCATTAGCTCCATTTGTTTGGCTGTTTCACTATCCTTCGCCAGGCCATCCTGCAGGAAAGTAGGGCGGCTCTTTTACTGGGACAGAAAAGGAAAGACTTGCATTTATATAGCGCCTTTCGCGACCACCGGACGTCCCAAAGCGCTTTACAGCCAATGAAGCACTTTTTGAAGTGTAGTCACTGTTGTAATGTAAGAAATGTGGCAGCCAATTTGCGCACAGCAAGCTCCCACAAACAGCAATGTGATAATCATAGAACATAGAATCATAGAACAATTACAACACAGAAGGAGGCCATTCGGCCCATCGTGTCTGTGCCGGTCGGAAAAGAGCTATCCAGCCTAATCCCACTTTCCAGCTCTTGGTCCGTAGCCCTGTAGGTTACGGCTCTTCAAGTGCATATCCAAGTACTTTTTAAATGTGATGAGGGTTTCTGCCTCTACCACCCTTTCAGGCAGTGAGTTCCAGACCCTCTCTGGGTGAAAAAAGTTCTCCTCAGCTCCCCTCTAATCCTTCTACCAATTACTTTAAATCTATGCCCCCTGGTTTTTGACCTCTTTGCTAAGGGAAAAAGGTCCTTCCTATCCAATCTATCTAGGCCCCTCATAATTATATACACCTCAATTAAATCTCCCCTCAGCCTCCTCTGTTCCAAGGAAAACAACCCCCAACCGATGATCGAGAGTCTATTTTATTTTAGTGATGTTGATTGAGGGATAAACATTGTCCAGGACACCAGGGATAACTCCCCTGCTCTTCTTCAAAATAGCGCCACGGGATCTTTTACGTCCACCTGAGAGAGCAGACGGGGGCCTCGGTTTAATGTCTCAACTTTAAAGACGGCACCGCCGACAGTGCAGCGCTCCCTCAGTAATGTGCGGCAATTGTGATGGGCGAGGTGAAGTGAGAGGCGAGGGGTGTGAGGATGTGATAGTGAAAGGGCGTGTTTTGAAGTTGTGCAAGGCAGTTGGTGCCTGTTAAAGGAGCTGCAGGCGCCCTCACTCAGAGTTTAGTGTGAAGAGTCAGCAGTGTGAGTGTGGCTTTAAGAGGGTGAAGAGTGTGGGGGGATGCCCAGGCTGGGCAGGGAGGAAAGGGTAGAGTGTGGTGACGTGCTACCCGGGTCTGCCCTCGTGAAGTGTTTTCACTTATTTTCACACTGTTTCAGCCCTGGGGTGCGAGGGTATTCGGAGTCATAGAATCTAGGAGCAGGAGTAGGCCATTCGGCCCGTCGAGCCTGCTCCACCATTCAATACGATCATGGCTGATCATCCAAATCCAGTACCCTGTCCCTGCTTTAATCCCCACAGTACACATATCCCACCCTACCCCCGTAACCCCACGTATTTAATTCCCCCTAACATATCCCATCCTATCCCCATATTTAATCCCCCCCTAACACTAAGGGTCAATTTATCATAGCCAAACCAACCTAACCCGCACATTTTTGGACTGTGGGAGGAAACCGGAGCACCCGGAGGAAACCCACGCAGACACGGGGAGAATGTGCAAACTCCACACAGACAGTCACCCGAGGTCAGATTCGAACCCGGGTCTCTGGCGCTGTGAGGCACCAGTGCTAACCACTATGCCACCGTGTTGCCCACAGCGGGCGACACGACTGATGCTAGTGTCCGGGCTTAGTGAAAGAAAGACCCAGGAATGTGAGGCTCCTGTGTTGTACCTCTTGGAAGAGGGCTTGGAGGTCTTCCTCAGAGAAGCCGGTTGTGCTTCTCCTCCCTGCTGTCGTGATGTGGACAAGGCCGGCACCTAAGTTCTCAAAACCGGTTGTCGGCTGCTTACCTTGCTATTGGACAGTGTTCCGCTGCTGCTCAGAGTCCGTAGCGTGCTTTGAAAGAGTTATGCCTTTCTGATGAGATGTTGAACCAAGGCCCCGTCTGCCTTTTAAGGTGGATGCAAAAGATCCCGTGGCGCTATTTGAAGAAGTGGTTCTCCCCGCTGTCCTGTCGAATGTTTATCCCTCAACCAACGTCACTAAAACAGATGATCTGGTCATTATCACTTTGCTGTTTGTGGGAGCTTGCTGTGCGCAAATTGGCTGCCGCGTTTCCCTACATTAGAACAGTGACTGCACTTCAGAAGTAATTAATTGGCTGAACGCACTTTGAGACGTCATGAGCTTGTGAAAGGCGCTATATAAATGCAAGTCCTCTCCTTTTACATTGTTATTGCATCAAGGTTTCCTGGGAGAGGAGTGGGGTCAACAATGTGCACAGTATCTACACTCAAGTTACACCAGAATTGCACCAAATATATTCAAATGCACTTACCCCAGGAAACTTGCTTGTAACTCCCTCTGCTGGTGAAAGGTATGATTTCCCGGCACAACGACCGAATAATTATGGTGCAACTGACATCGAGGAACTTGCATCTGCCCAACCGCGGCACACTTTGGCGAAGTGTTAGTCACAGAAGGTTACTTGATATTGATTGGAAATGATTAGCAAACAAAAACAATTTGGACAAGGTAGACCGCCAAGGCTTCTTCGGCAGCACCTCCCAAACCCGCGACCTCTACCACCTAGAAGGACAAGGGCAGCAGGCGCATGGGAACACCACCACCTCCAAGTTCCCCTCCAAGTCACACATCATCCTGACTTGGAAATATATCGGCCAATCCTTCATCGTCACTGGGTCAAAATCCTGGCACTCCATCCCGAACAGCACTGTGGGAGTACCTTCACCACACGGACTGCAGCGGTTCAAGAAGGCGGCTCACCACCACCTTCTCAAGGGCAATTAGGGATGGGCAATAAATGCTGGCCTTGCCAACGATGCCCACATCCCAGGAACGAATAAAAAAAAAAGGCTGTGATGAGGATAGTTGTAGGCTTCAGGCTGACATAGACTGAACGGTGAAATGGCCAGAAGCATGGCAGATGGAGTTCAATGCGGAGAAGTGTTAAGTGAAGCACTTTGGGAGGACTAATACGGAAAGACAGTACACTATAAATGGCATGTTTTCAAAAGTGTAGATGAGCAGAGAGACCTTGATGTCCATACACACACATCCTTAAAGGTGAGAAGTCGCACAACACCAGGTTATAGTCCAACAGCTTTATTTGAAATCATAAGCTTTCGGAGCGCTGCTCCTTCATCAGCACTTCACCTGACGAAGGAGCAGCGCTCCGAAAGCTTGTGATTTCAAATAAAGCTGTTGGACTATAACCTGGTGTTGTGCGACTTCTCACTTTTGTCCACCCCAGTCCAACACCAGCATCTCCGCATCCTTAAAGATGACAGGGCAAGTTGATAAGGTGGTTAAAAAAGCATATGGTTACTTGGGTTTATGCTCAAACTGGTTAGGCCTCAGCTGGAGTGTTGTGGACCATTCTGGGCACCACACTTCAGGAAAGATGTAAAGGCCTCAGAAAGGGTACAGAGGAGATTTACCAGGATGTTACCAGGGATGAGGGACTTCAGTTATGAGGAGAGGTTGGAAAAGTTATGACTGTTCTCCTTGGAGCAGAGAAGGTTAAGAGGTGACCTAATAGAGGTTTTCCATTGATGAGAGGTTTTGATAGAGTTAATAGGGAAAAGATATTCCCTCTGGCGAGTGGGTCAATAACCAGAGGTCATAGATTCAAAATCATTGGAAAAAGATCTAGAGGGGAGATGGGGAGATTTTTTTTCACTGTGATCAGGAACACTCGACCTGAAAAGGTGGTGGAAGCTGATTCCATCAATAATTTTAAAAGGGAGTTGGACAGGTAGTTGAGGATGAGGAACTTACAGGGTTACGGACAAAAAGCGGGGATGTGGGACTGAGCACGACTGCTGTTTCAACGACGGGCCGAATGGCCTCCTGTGCTGTGAATCTATGAATCTATGAATCTAGGTTGTGTAGAAATGCGTTATTCGGCGTGTGCAGCCTATGTTGTCTGTGTAAACGGCTTACCCTCAGCTGTGCCTCCCCAGCAGTCATTTCCCCTTCGTTTTAATGAAACATGAATGGTTTTGAAGCTGCTCTTCCAGATTATTTGTTGTTCCTCCGTCGGCTGTATGTTAACTGACAGGATTTTGGGCAGCCTCCGCTCAGCTCCTGGTGGGCACAGATCCACAGCACGACACCAGCAATCATTCAGCACTCACCGGCAGTCTCACTGGGGCAAACTAAAGGATTGAGAGATGGAATTGTTACACTGTCTGCATTAGGAACTGTTTTCCTTAAGGTTCGAGTTAAGGCACATTGGTGGGGCCAAAGCAGAGGAAGCTTTCGTTGGCGTCTAGTCATGTGATACTGAGGGTACTTGATGCAGACACTGCATGGAAAAAGTGGATAAGTGTTCCATTCTGTTTCTCTCACCGTGAAAAGACCAAGAGCTTTTTAATTATGTTGCCTGTCATATGCATTGAGATGTCTGAAGGGATGCTATTAAATTTCAGAGCTTGGCTACAATTTACTGAATTCTCGACAATGAACAAGAGCTTTTTCTCAGAGGAAAATCAACAAGTGGATGTTAAAGATTCCATGGAACTGTTTGAAGAGCAGGGAGTTTTCCCAGTCTCCTGGCCAAAATTCCACCCTCAACCATTAAAAACAAATCAACTGGCCATTCATCACATTGCTGTTGTGTGCAAAATATCTACGTAACAATGGGAATGAAAATGAAATGTACATAAGAAGTCTCAGGATAAGGGGTCGGCCATTTAAGACCGAGATGGGGAGGAATTTCTTCACGCAGAGAGTTGCGAATCTTTGGAATTCTCTGCCCCAGAGGGCTGTGGATGCTGTGTCTTTGATTATATTCAAGGTTGAGATAGATAGCTTTTTGGACTCTAGCGGAATCAAGGGATACGGAGATCGGGCGGGAAAGTGGAGTTGAGGTCGATGATCAGCCATGATCTTATTGAATGGAGGAGCAGGCTCAAGGGGCCGTATGGCCTACTCCTGCTCCTATTTCTTATGTTCTTATGTTCTTACAACAGGCGGCTGAATCGATATCGCCCAAAATACACTATCGCCCAAAGTCAAGATTGCCTCCAATGTTACTGCACTTCAAAGGAATTTCTTGGCTGTGGAGTGCTCTGACATGTTTCTGTGCAATGCAATAAAGCGGTTTATTAGCACGAACCATTGTTTTTTTATTGAGTGGTCCAGCGACAGGCTTATGGCCACAAATTTCTGGGCACAATTTGTGTTAGAGTTCATTCATCTTTCGAAGGTGCGTAGAATGAGTATCAGGGTATCAGAGATTGTGGGTAGAAGCAGGAGGCTGTACACAGTGCTTACCACACTGTTACATTAACTGTCCTGGGAAATTCGTGGCTGGGTGGCATTGGGAACAGGCTCAGCGCCACACCCAATAGATATTTGTGTTTAATGACTTCCATTGGCATCCCCTCTCTCCAATTATCTTAACTATTTAAAGTTTGCACTATATCCTATTTTCTTTCAGCTAGGTTTCTTGCCAACAGTGCACCTCACATTGAGTGTGACCCCTTTCCCTGAACAAGACACTCCTTGTTTGAACTTTTAGCAACAACTGTGGTAGGGGGAGGGGGGGGGTGGTGAACGGACCAAAAATATGGAACTCGACAACTCTGACTTTAATTAATTTGTGTTGAATCTCAAAATATTAGGGGGAAAATTTGGTCGATTAGTGCCTCGCGTTAGCGCCCTAAGAGGGCTCTAACGGGGCACAAAGTAACTAGCGCCCGGGCGCGGCAATGTTTGCGCCGCTCACGAAATTCACCAGACATTTTGCGTCGGCGCTAAACACTACCACCACGATCTCCTGCACCCGCAGATCGTGACGCCAGTCGAGCGTGCAACGCCCCGTTAGTGCCCCAGACCGGATATTGAGTCACGCCCCCTGCCTTTCCGCCTGCCGCTAGCAACGACAGGTAGAGGGGAGCGTTTTGCAGTCAGGAAGGGGCTGGGGGAGTGTGATTTAAAGGTGGCCGCTTCCTGCCTTTTTTTGTCGGCGACATTTTTGTATCACGCATTCTGAGAGAGAGAGAGAGAGATTCTGAGAGAGAGAGAGACTTCTGGAGAGATTCAACGCTGTGTGAAGGAGTTTTGGGTACTGAGCAGCACTCTGCAGGTTCATTTTGATTTGACCTTTCTTGCATCGATTTAGAAGGGACTATGGGGGCTGCACTCTGAGCTCTTTCCCTGGGCCTCTCCATTGTTCTTTCCAGCAGAATTGATGTACAGGTCTCTCCAGGCCGAGATTCAAGGTTGCAATGAGCAGGGTATGGCTGGAGAGCAAGATCGACCCTCCCCTTTAAGAACTGGCTGGCGCCAGTATGTCTGTGTTCCATTGCTAACTGACATCACATGAGCTTCGCCAGCGCTCTGAGGTAGCGCCTCGCTCCTCAGTGTTAGTGCCTTAAGAGAGGTACGTAGCACCTGATTTAGCGCTCCAATCATCTCCCGGGGCGATAGAAGCCAAGTTTGCAGTCGGAGGCGATAATTAGCGCCAGGCACTAAACTTTGCGCCCGGCCGATAATTGCGCCCCAAACGGGGCGATACCGAATTTCTCCCCCTGTTTTAATCAATTATAAAAAGCAAGAATATTAGCCAAAGAATTAAATATTAATGTACAAATGCTTAATATAATTACAACATTCTGCGATTTTAACGGATAATAAACGGCTTAACACTTCCCTTAAAATAGCAGACAAATGAATATGACATGGACACATTAAGCGTTCCTCCTCTAAAACAGTCACTTTTAGGCCTCCAATCCACAACATTAGCCAAATGCAGCTACAACTCTGATGAAGGTCAAGAAAAATCATTCAAACCCTGCTGTGGAATATCACAGGACTGGAAGAATTAAACCGACAGGATAAAACAGAAACAATAGCCCTGATATTAACTGGGAGACGAGTTCAGAGCTGGGGTGGGGAGGGATTGGAGGGGAGGGGGAGGGGGAGCGGGGGGTCCGATATCGCATGGGAAATCCTGAAGTAAGTTCAGCAAGTCTGTCAGTGGCTTTTTTAACTCGGCCAGTTTATTATCATTTTACTTCTGGGTTCACCGTCCAAACCGCGGCAACGGGTGTGATGAGGACCCGCGTGACGCGATCTCAACTCCAGTATTTAAAAGGCCAATCCACAGATGCAATTTGGAGGAGTTTGGAACAGAGACAGCAATCATAGAAGATGGAATCGGGAAGCTCAAAGGCTGCGCCCCGCTTTAACAACACCTTCCTTGATGTGCTGCTGGGGGCTGTGAGGAGCCGCAGAGAGAGACTCTTCCCCAGCAACGGGAGGAAGAAACCTGCTGCTGACACAAAGAAGGCGTAGCTGGAGGTGGCCCAGGAGGTCAGCAGCAGGAGCATTGTGCCACGCTCCTGGATTCAGTGCAGGAAGCGCTTTAATGACCTAACCAGGTCAGGAAAAGTGAGACCAGTTGCGCATTCACCTATATCCTGTTGCGTGCAGCACCCCAACTCCGCACTCTGCCTTGCCAAACCTACTCCATCACATCACTTCTCGCACGCATTTACCTTGCACGCCCACCCATCCTTCTCTTTCTGTGCACTTCCTCACATCCCCATCTATCCGTCCACCACTCCCACTCACCCTCATCCCTGTGCAATTTCATGCCTCTCCCTCGTGGTCACCCTCACCAAATACACTGCATCCATCGGGTGAACACATGCCATTACACTCAGTCGTGAGTCTGTTCTTTCCCTCGTTGTCGGGGAAGAGAGCACAGAACACGAGGGAGAGGGAGAGAACTGGAATGTGGGCCTCCATGCGTTTCCCAGCTAGCAAGTGCAGAGGCGGAGGCGCTGGAGATCAGTGGAGTTTCTGTGTCCCTGGCCGTTGGAGATGGGGAGACTGGGAGCTCGCAGCTACCTGATGACACAATTAAATATGAGAGACCCTTATGTCATACGGCACTCAGTCATGTTGACTTGATTTCAACAGCGAGTGAAATATGATCATCTTCATAATGATAACGTGCAACATATTCTGACCTTGCCAAGACTAATTCAGGTCTTTTATCTCCGACAGGGCCTTCACGCGTGCAGTAGGAGTCAGTGGAGGTCGCTGATGACGATTCCACTGAGGAGATGAGTCCTGCTGAGGGTGCTCCACCACAGGACTCATGCAGACCGTGCACCAGTTCAGATACCCGCACTTCAGAGGGACAAGTTAGACAGAGAGTTGGGTTTTCACCTGGTGACTCACGCTTCACAGGTGAGCAAGAGCAGGGGTGGTGGCTGGGACAGCAGCGGAGAGTCCAGGGCGGAGGGCGCAGCCCTCTCCAAGCTCTGCTCAGCAGGACACAGCTGCTGTACCCTGGGGACTGTTGATGAAAAGGAGAATCAGTGAGCAGCAGCCGAGAATGTGCGATGCACTGACAGGCCTTCCGAGCACACTGACCACGCGTGCAGAGAGAATGGAGGAGTCCGCCTCAAACATGAGTGGGTTCATGTCACAGGGCATTGCGATGATGTCCTCTTGCATGGATAGAGTGGCCAGCTCCGTGGAACATCAAATAATCCAATCCAATGAGGCCAAGCGTGCCTTAACCACAGCTGTGCAGACCCTGGATGAAAACATGTCTGCCACCTTAAAGTGATGACAGATAATTTAGCCTTGGCCTTACAGGACCGCACTGATCTGCACCAAAGTGCTCCCCACCACAATGGCAGCAATGAAATGTGGCTGGGCCATGAGAGGGATGATGGCGAAAGAGGCATGGAAGTGAGGACTCCACTCAAAGCGCTGCCACTTCTCACCCTTCCCCCAGCCCACCCCCTCACCCCAGTCCGTAGCTCACATGCTGCCTCGTCTCCTGATGGCCGAGTCTGCCCTAGCACAGATGCAGATGGAGCAGTCTTTGGGGAGGCCCTCACAGGCTCCAAAACCCAGAGGTCATCGGCCAAGAGCATTGCAGGAAGAGTGGCCATTGCATGTGATGTGACATAGGTCCGCTAGTGCAACCTAAGTGAACCTCGCATTAATAAGGGCAACCCTGGCATCCCAGCCAGCAATGTGAGCAGCTAGTGGTATATTGCTCTTATCACCTCCCTCATCCTCATCTTCCTCCTTCTCCTTCTCCTCCTCATCCTCAGAATCCTCTAAAGAGGATCTGAGTTCTTCGCCTTGTTCCTCCTGCAGGTCCAAACCTCGTTGCTGTGCAAAGTCGTGCAGAGTGCAGCACACCACGACCATTCCGGAGACCCTGGCTGGTGCATGCTGAAGGGTGCCTTCAGATCTGTCCAGGCACCTGAAGCGTATCTTCAGCATGCCAATGGCTTGTTTGATCATACATCTGGTGATGTATTGTAGCGCTGTTGGGCTTCATTAGTTGGGTTTCTGATGGGCGTCATTAGTCAAGATTGAAGTGGGTATCTCTTGCCTCCTAGCAGCCACCCCTTAAGTCTGCTTGACGTCAGGAAGCTTGGACTGCCCCAGGATGAAAACATCATGGCAGCTCCCCGGGAATCTTGCCCACACGTACAGAATATCCTTTTGTGGTTGTATATCAGCTGCACATTGATGGAATAGAAGCCCTTGCGATTGACGAATACCCCTGGTTGATTTGGGGGTGCCCGGATGCCACACGTGTGCAATCGATGATTCTCTGCAACTGTGGGAAGCCAGCCAGAGCCGCAAACCAGAGCCCCCGCTCATTCTGACTGGCATCATCGCAGGCGATGTTGACATAATTGCCATCCCTGGCAAACAAGCCATCGCTCACCTGTCTTATGCACTTGTGGGCCGCTGACTGGGAAATCCTGGATACGTCTCCGGCAGAATCCTGGAAGGATCTGGAGGCAAAAAAGTTGAGGGCGGTGGCGACTTTGACAGCCGCTGCAATGCGTGGCCACCAGGTCCAGCAGGGAGCAGGTCTTCTTCTAGGAGGCTGCAGATGTCTGCCACCACCTGACCTGACAACCTGAGCCTCCTGAGACACTGGCGTTCAGACATGTCAAGGAAACTCAGCCTCTGCCTGTAGACCCTGTTTTGTGGGTAGTACCTCCTGCGAGCTGCCCCCTTCCCCTCGCTACTGCTCCCCTCTCTGCCGCTCCCCTTTCTGCCGCTCCCCTCTCTGCTGCTGCCCTCTCTGCCGCACACCTCTCTGCCACTCCCCTCTCTGCCGCTCCCCTCTCTGCCGCTGCCCTCTCTGCCGCTGCGCTCTCTGCCGCTCCCCTCTCTGCCGCTGCCCTCTCTGTCACTCCTCTCTCTGCCGCTGCCCTCTCTGCCGCTGCCCTCTCTGCTGCTGCCCTCTCTGCCGCTGCCCTCTCTGCCGCACCCCTCTCTCTGCTGCCCTCTCTGCTGCTGCCCTCTCTGCTGCTGCCCTCTCTGCTGCTGCCCTCTCTCTGCTGCCCTCTCTGCCGCACCCCTCTCTGCCGCACCCCTCTCTGCTGCTGCCCTCTCTGCTGCCCTCTCTCTGCTGCCCTCTCTGCCGCTCCCCTCTCTGCTGCCCTCTCTCTGCTGCCCTCTCTGCCGCTCCCCTCTCTGCCGCTCCCCTCTCTGCTGCCCTCTCTCTGCTGCCCTCTCTGCCGCTCCCCTCTCTGCCGCTCCCCTCTCTGCTGCCCTCTCTCTGCTGCCCTCTCTGCTGCTGCCCTCTCTGCTGCTGCCCTCTCTGCCGCTCCCCTCTCTGCCGCACCCCTCTCTGCCGCTGCCCTCTCTGCTGCCCTCTCTCTGCTGCCCTCTCTGCTGCTGCCCTCTCTGCTGCTGCCCTCTCTGCCGCTCCCCTCTCTGCCGCTCCCCTCTCTGCTGCCCTCTCTCTGCTGCCCTCTCTGCTGCTGCCCTCTCTGCTGCCCTCTCTCTGCTGCCCTCTCTGCCGCTCCCCTCTCTGCCGCTCCCCTCTCTGCCGCTCCCCTCTCTGCTGCCCTCTCTCTGCTGCCCTCTCTGCCGCTCCCCTCTCTGCTGCCCTCTCTCTGCTGCCCTCTCTGCCGCTCCCCTCTCTGCCGCTCCCCTCTCTGCTGCCCTCTCTCTGCTGCCCTCTCTGCCGCTCCCCTCTCTGCCGCTCCCCTCTCTGCTGCCCTCTCTCTGCTGCCCTCTCTGCTGCTGCCCTCTCTGCTGCTGCCCTCTCTGCCGCTCCCCTCTCTGCCGCTCCCCTCTCTGCTGCTCTCTCTCTGCTGCCCTCTCTGCTGTCCAGCTACAGGTCTCTGAAAAGCAGGCTGCTGCTAGCGCTGGTCGTGTTTGTGGTCATATTGGTCCTTGTCCGAGATCCTAGATTCAATCTATCCACCCATCCCGATGTGATTGAGAAAAGCTTCGAAGTATAGAAAGTATCCTGTCAACAAAAGTACTGTGAACAAATCCTTTCCCAAGAGCAGGTACAAAAGCAGCTGTGAGTACTGAGTATTTAGCGCAGTATTTCCATGAGTTTGATTCAGCCCCTTTAATTGTCGTTGTGTTCTCGCCTTGCCTTCACTGGCAAGTTTCGGGAAGCCCGGGAAACCCATGGATGCGGCGTTAAGTTTAAAAGTCTGTTGAAATATCGCTCTAATTGAGCGATTAGTACATTTGCAGCCGCAGTGTGCCGGTGATAGGGGAATAGATGTTGAGTCCAGTGGAAGGGGTGCTGATCAAGCGAACTGCTCTGTCATAGATGTTGTCAAGCCTGGCCACCATATACTTTGCACAACTCATTTTCTACATTCTCACATCCCTTGGTGTCCTGCATGTATTTTGACCAACATCTCAGAACGCATCTAAATAGGTATCTCCAACCAAGTACCTTTTAATAGGGGTCCATCTTGAACTGCCAATTCGCCGGCCATGGCCCAGAATAGTATCAGTCTGCTATCCAGCCTTGAGAGGTTTTGTTATTTGGTCATCCCTGCATACATTGCTGCAAGTGTCAGCCTTGGCTCAGTGGTCACACTCTTGCCTCTAAGTCAGAAGGTAACATAGAAACATAGAAACATAGAAGATAGGAGCAGGAGTAGGCCATTCGGCCCCTCGAGCCTGCTCCGCCATTTAATGAGATCATGGCTGATCATCCAAATTCAGTACCCTGTCCCTGCTTTCTCCCCATATCCCTTGATCCCTTTAGCCGTAAGAAATATATCTAACTCCTTCTTGAATATATTTAATGAATTGGCCTCAACTGCCTTGTGTGGTAGAGAATTCCACAGGTTCACCACTCTCTGGGTGAAGAAATTCCTCCTCATCTCAGTCCTAAATGGCTTACCCCTTATCCTTAGACTGTGACCCCTGGTTCTGAACTCCCCCACCATCGGGAACATCCTTCCTGCATCTAGTCTGTCTAGTCCTGTTAGAATTTTATAAGTTTCAATGAGATCCCCTCTCATTCTTCTAAACTCTAGCGAATACAAGCCCAATCGTCCCAATCTCTCTTCATACGTCATTCCTGCCATCCCAGGTATCAGTCTGGTGAATCTTCGCTGCACTCCCTCCATGGCAAGAACATCCTTCCTCAGATAAGGCGACCAAAACTGCACACAATACTCAAGGTGTGGTCTCACCAAGGTCCTGTACAACTGCAGCAAGACATCCTTGCTCCTGTACTCAAATCCTCTCGCTATGAAGGCCAACATACCATTTGCCTTCTTAACCGCCTGCTGCACCTGCATGCTTACCTTCAGCGACTGGTGCACAAGGACTCCCAGGTCTCGTTGCACTTCCCCTTTTCCCAATCTATTGCTGTTCAGATAATAATCTGCCTTCCTGTTTTTGCCACCAAAGTGGATAACCTCGCATTTATCCACA
The DNA here is from genome assembly GCA_030390025.1 of Squalus acanthias. NCBI lineage: Eukaryota > Metazoa > Chordata > Chondrichthyes > Squaliformes > Squalidae > Squalus > Squalus acanthias. Next base: position 15,307,830 of record CM059426.1, read on the forward strand.
TTATACTGCATCTGCCCAATCACCCAACCTGTCCAAATCATACTGGAGTTTCTCTGCCCCACTCCAGATAATCTAGCCTGATGCTCCAATGCAGTACTGTTGGAGGTGCCATAATTTGGATAAGATGGTAAATCAAGGGCATGTCTGCCTGTTCAGGCGGATGTATAAGATCCCCACGGCACTATTCGAAGTTCAGCAGGGGAGTTCTCCCAATCTCTTGGCCAGTATTTATCCCTCAACCAACAGCACCTATAAAAAACAGATTAACTGGTCATTCATCTCATTGTTGTTGGTGGAATATTGCTGTGTTGCAAATTATCTGTTGCATTTTCCGACAGTGACTGCACAACAAAAGTAGTTCATTGGCTGGAAAGTGTTTTTTGACGTCCTGAGGATGTAAAAGATGCTATATAAATGCAAGATCTTTCTTTCATGATCAGGAAACCAGTCTGACTTTCAAAGCATGTTTTGCCTTTGCCTCTTGTAGTTAATTCACTGTAGCTGAAATGCTTTGTAAAATTCCATCAACACGTGTCTTCATTCTTCATGGGACTAAATTGCACAGCTCTTTCAAAGAGCCAGCACAGGCACGATGGGCTGAATGGCCTCCTTCTGTACTGTAAGATTCTATGATTCTATTCCTGTCTGGAAGCTTTGATTAGTTCCCATACCCTGACACAGGACCTCATGGCAGGCTATCTGCCAATATCAGATTTTTCTCTGATGCAATTAAAATTGTACCGACTATGGGCGAAGCTAGTAGTCTATGAGGCAATTTATCAATATTATTTAAGAAAGACTTGTATTTCTATAGCGCCTTTCATGACCTCAGGACGTCCCAAAGTGCTTTACAGCCAATTAAATACTTTTGAAGTGTACTCACTGTTGTAATGTAGGAAACGCAGCAGCCAATTGCGCACAGCAAGCTCCCACAAACAGCAATGTGATAATGACCAGTTAATCTATTTTTTTTCAGTTGATGATTGAGGGATAAGTATTGGCCAGGAAACTGAAGATAACTCACCTGCTCTTCTTCAAAAATAGTGCCTTGTGATCTTTTACATCCACCTGAGAGAGCAGACGGGACCTCGGTTTAACATCTCATCCGAAAGACAGCAACTCCGACAGTGCAGCACTCCCTCAGTACTGCACTGGAGTGTCAGCCAAGACTTTTGTGCTCAAGTCTCTAGAGTGGGGCACGAACCCACAACCTTCTGACTCAGAGGCAAGAGTGCTCTGTTGGTCCGTACTCCTTATCCAAGATGAGATTTTGCACAGTAGGTCCTTCAAAGAACTAAAGCCTTGCCCATCTGTTCAGGGGCGTTAAAGATCCCATGGCACCATTGGAAGAAGAGCAGGGGAGTTCTCCCAGTGTTCAGGTCATTTGTCCCTCAGCCAGCATCAGTAAGACAGGTCTTACGAGGTATGGTAATGCAGTGGTTATGTTACTGGACGAGTAATACACAGGCTTGGGCTATTACTCCAGTAGAGCATGAGTTCAAAATCCCACCATGGAATCGTGACTCTACCATGTAGCAAATATTCAGGAGAAGATTGCCCATATGTGGGACGATTGTCAGTCGGAACATGTTACAAAGCACAGGGGAGATTACCATGAAGTAATAGCATGTGATCTCTCATAAATAAAGCAGCTGGCTAGATACCTGAAAATGGTTTAATGACATGAAGAAGATGGCCAAGGATTATGATTGTGTTTAATGAGGCTTCAGAAACCACCCAAGCATGATAACTCAACCTTGAAGAAATTTGCACCTCCTCTGGTGATTGACGAGGCAAATTCCAGCAACTAGCATGGGACAGACAGAACATCCAGGTTCGATTCCCAGCCTATGCTGTTTTAGATGAAACCAAAAGACATCTTAACGTTTTGGGTGCAAACCCTTTGAAAGAACTGAAAGTTGAGCCAGCCCCTTAGTAGGGTTAAGGAAGAACTTGCACTTGTATAGAACCTTTCAAGTCATCAGGACCTCCCAAAATGCTTCACTTCCAAAGTGTAGTCATTGTTGTTATGTCCACAAATGCAAGAGCCAATTTATGCACAGCAAGTTCCCACAAACAGCAATGTTTACCTTTGTATTAATTCATTCTCAGAATGTGGGCATCGCTGGCAAGGTCGCCATTTATTGCCCGTCCCTATTTGCCCTGAGATGCTCTGCAGCAACTCGCCAAGGCTTCTTCGACAGCACCTCCCAAACCTGCAACCTCTACCACCTAGAAGGACAAGGGCAGCAGGCGCATGGGAACACCACCACCTCAAAGTTCCCCTCCAAGCCACACACCATCCTGACTTGGAAGTATATCGCCGTTCCTTCATTGTCGCTGGGTCAAAATCCTGGAACTCCCTCCCTAACAACACTGTGGGAGTACCTTCACCACACGGACTGCAGCGGTTCTAGAAGGCAGCTCACTACCACCTTCTCGAGGGCAATTAGGGATGGACAATAAATGCTGGCCTTGCCAGTGACGCCCACATCCCATAAATGAATTTTTAAAAATCTTGGAGAGTTAAGGGTTAATAATCGAACTTCCTTGCATCTTGGAACAGCAGGCTTTCCAAGATAAACAAGATTGCTTCGGGGTGCCATGAGAAGAAAGCATGGCTTGTCTTCTGCTTTTGATGTTTTGAGTATTATCTATGAGAAATGCTTGTGCAAGGAAATAAGTGACTGGGAAGATATCAAGCATGAGTGATTGAAGTATAATTTTAGGGGCTGGTGTAATAAACATAGGCAGAGGAGTCTATTAACTATAGTATAGAAAGATAACGGTTACTAAAACTGCTACTCAAAGGAGTGTAGAACAGATAAGTCAGGAAGTCTTGTTTGAAAGAAGTATCTATTGAAGTAAACAACTATGACTGTGTACGCGAATAGACTGTTTTCAGTGGATTCAGGAACAGAAACGTCATGAGGTCTTACCTGTGACATGTACCTTTGAAGTAGACAAAATATGATATATAAAGGAGCATGGTATTCAACAGTTCTTCGGAGGGCTCGAAAGAGAGAGTGGCTTTTGGTTTCTGGTTCTATGACAAACTTCGTTCCCTAGCCACTGACTCCATCCCTCTCCCTAACATCTGTCTGAGGCTGAACCACACTGTTCGAAACCTTGGTGTCATATTTGAACCTGAAATGAGCTTCCAACCGCATATCCGCAGCATAACAAAGACCGCCCATTTCCACCTCCGTAACATTGCCCGTCTCCGCCCTTGCCTCAGCTCATCCGCTGCAGAAAACCCTCATCCATGCCTTTGTTACCTCGAGACTTGACTATTCCAACGCACTCTTGGCTGGCCTCCCACATTCTACCCTACGACATCCTTTGACATCCTTTGTGACTGTGACAAAGGTAAACTATCCCTTGCAGCACTCTGTTCTCTCCGATCCAACCCTAACATTGTCATTAAACCTGCTGACAAGGGTGGTGCTGTTGTTGTTTGGCGAACCAACCTCTACCTAGCGGAGGCTGAATGCCAACTCTCTGACACCTCCTCCTACCTCCCCCTGGACCATGACCCCACTACCAAACATCAAGCCATTGTTTCCAAGACTGTCACTGACCTCATCTCCTCTGGAGATCTTCCCTCCATGGCCGCCAACCCCATAGTTCCCTCAAGCCCGCAGATCCCGCTTCTACCTCCTTCTCAAGATCCACAAACAGGACTGCCCTGGTAGACCCATTGTTTCAGCCTGTTCTTGCCCCACAGAACTGATTTCTTCCTATCTCGACTCTATCTTTTCTCCCCTTGTCCAGTCCCTTCCCACCTACATTCGCAACTCTTCCGACGCCCTCCGCCACTTTGACAGTTTCCAGTTTCCCAGCCCCAACCGTCTCCTTTTCACTATGGACGTCCAATCCCTCTACACCTCCATCCCCCACCAGGACGACCTGAGGGTGCTCCACCTCTTCCTTGAACTGAGGCCCAACCAGTCCCCATCCACCACCACCCTCCTCCGCCTGGCTGAACTTGTTCTCACATTGAACAACTTCTCCTTTGACTCCACTCACTTCCTCCAAATTAAAGGTGTTGCTATGGGTACCCGCATGGGCCCTAGTTATGCCTGCCTTTACATGGGATATGTGGAACATGCTTTGTTCCAGTCCTACTCAGGTCCCCTCTCTCACCTCTTTTTCCTGGGACATTGATGACTGTATTGTCGCTGTTTCCTGCTCTCGCCCTGAACGAGATAATTTCATTCACTTTGCTTCCAATTTCCACCCTTCCCTCACCTTCACATGGTCCATCTCCGACTCTTCCCTTCCATTCCTCGACTTCTCTATCTCCATTTCTGGGGATAGGCTATTGACAAACATTCACTGTAAGCCCACTGACTCCCACAGCTACCTGGACTACACTTCCTCCCACCCCGCTTCCTGTAAGGACTCTATTCCATTCTCCCAGTTTCTCCGTCTCCACCGCATCTGTTCTGATGATGCCACCTTCCATACTAGTGCTTCCGGTATGTCTTCCTTTTACCTCAACCGAGGATTCCCCTCTACCGTGGTTGTCATGGCCCTCGACCGTGTCCGTTCCATTTCCCGCACTTCTGCTCTCACCCCTTCCCCTCCCTCCCAGAACCACGATAGGGTTTCCCTTGTCCTCACCTTTCACCCCACCAGCCTCGCATTCAACGGATCATCCTCCGCCATTTCCGCCACCTCCAGCGTGATCCCACCACCAAACGCATCTTCCCCTCACCTCCCCTTTCAGCATTCCGAAGGGACCGCTCCCTCCGCGACACCCTGGTCCACTCCTCTATCAACCTCAACACCCCTTCCCCTTCGTCCGGCACCTTCCCATGCAAGCGCAGGAGATGCAACACCTTCCCTTTTACCTCCTCCCTTCCACTGTCCAGGGCCCCAAACACTCCTTCCAGGTGAAACAGCGATTTACTTGTACTTTTTGTAATTTAGTATACTGTATTCGCTGCTCACGATGCGGTCTCCTCTACACTGGGGAGACCAAACGCAGATTGGGTGACCACTTTGCAGAACACCTCCGTTCAGTCCGTAAGCGTGACCCCGAGCTTCCGGTCGCCTGTCACTTTAATTCTCTGCTCCACTCCCACTCTGACCTCTCCGTCCTCGGCCTCTTACACTGTTCCAACGTAGCTCAATGTAAGCTCGAGGAACAGCACCTCATCTTTCTATTAGGCACTTTACAGCCTTCTGGACTCAACATCGAGTTCAACAATTTCAGACTATAAATTGGCCCCTGTATTTCTATTTATTTTTCTCTCTCTGATTTTCTCACATGGTAGCTGTTAATGTTTCTGCCATCATCATTCACACATCATCTAGAGAAGTCGCACAACACCAGGTTATAGTCCAACAGTTTTATTTGAAATCACAAGCTTTCGGAGCTATCGATCGCCCCTTCCTCAGGTGAAGTAAAGAAATACAGAATCGCCAAAGCATATATAGATAGAGAACAATGCATGTGTAACTTACAATGGCAGACGACTACATTTAAATCCTGACTGTTTATCTGCCGAGGTGTGACAAAAGGCAATCAGGTCAGCCAGGAAGGTACCACATCAAAGACATAGCAAGATACAACTGAGACAATGAGGTGGAGTCACAGGGGGTCCAATGTGTCAAAAGCTGCAGTCGGTATGGGAAACGTTAAACTTTAAAATTTTTACTTTTTTACTGGGAATCACATCTGTGAACAAGCCAACGACGACTCGAGTCTGGATCATGTCATGTATCGTGACATAAACCCAAGATCCCGGTTGAGGCCGTCCTCATGAGTGCGGAACTTTGCTATCAGTTTCTGCTCGATGATTTTGCGTTGTCGTGTGTTTCTAAGGCCGCCTTGGAGAACGCTTACCCGCAGATCCGAGGCTGAATGTCCTTGACTGCTGAAGTGTTCCCCGACTGGGAGGGAACACTCCTGCCTGGTGATTGTTGCGCGGTGTCCGTTCATACGTTGTCTCAGTGTCTGCATGGTCTCGCTGATGTACCATGCCGCGGTGCATTCTTTCCTGCAACGTATGAGGTAGACAACGTTGGCCGAGTCACATGAGTATGTACCATGTACCTGGTGGGTAGTGTCCTCACGTGTGATGATGGTATCTGTGTTGATGATCTGGCATGTCTTGCAGAGGTTGCCGTGGCAGGGTTGTGTGGTGTCGTGGTCGCTGTTATCCTGAAAGCTGGGCAATTTGCTGCGAACGATGGTACTTCTGAGGTTAGGCGGCTGTTTGAAGGCAAGTAGTGGAGGCGTGGGGATGGCCTTAGCGAGGTGTTCGTCATCATCGATGACATGTTGGAGGCTGCGAAGAACATGGCGTAGTTTCTCCGCTCCGGGGAAGTACTGGACGACGTAGGGTACCCTGTTGGTTGTGTCCCGTGTTTGCCTTCTGAGGAGGTCTATGCGATTTTTCGCTGTGGCCCGTCGGAACTGTCGATCGACGAGTCGAGCATCATATCCCGTTCTTACGAGGGCGTTTTTCAGCGTCCGTAAGTGTCCATCGCGTTCCTCCTCGTCTGAGCAGATCCTGTGTATTCGCAGGGCTTGTCCATAGGGGATGGCTTCTTTAACGTGGTTAGGGTGGAAGCTGGAGAAGTGGAGCATCGTGAGGTTGTCCGTGGGCTTGCGGTAGTGAAGTGCTGAGGTGTCCGTCTTTGATGGAGATTCGTGTGTCCAGGAATGAAACCGATTCTGAGGAGTAGTCCATGGTGAGTTTGATGGTGAGATGGAACTTGTTTATGTTATCGTGTAGTCTTTTCAGTGATCCTTCGCCATGGGTCCAAAGGAAGAAAATGTCGTCGATGTATCTGGTGTACAACGTTGGTTGGAGGTCCTGTGCAGCGAAGAAGTCTTGCTCGAACTTGTGCATGAAGATGTTGGCGTATTGGGGTGCGAATTTGGTCCCCATGGCTGTTCCGTGTGTTTGGGTAAAAAAATGGTTGTCGAAGGTGAAGACATTGTGGTCAAGGATGAAGCGGATGAGTTGTAGGATGGCGTCTGGAGATTGGCTGTTGTTGGTGTTGAGTACTGAGGCTGTCGCAGCGATGCCGTCATCATGGGGGATACTGGTGTAGAGTGCCGATATGTCCATCGTGGCGAGGAGTGTTCCTGGTTCAACTGGTCCGTGGGTGCTGAGTTTCTGTAAGAAGTCTGTGGTGTCACGGCAGAAGCTGGGGGTTCCCTGTACGATGGGTTTCAGGATGCCCTCGACGTATCCAGAGAGGTTCTCACACAGGGTTCCGTTGTCTGATACGATAGGACGTCCGGGTGTGTTGGCTTTGTGTATCTTTAGGAGGCAGTAGAAGTCTCCCACGCGGGGAGTACGTGGGATGAGAGCGCGTAGGATGCTTTGAAGGTCTGGATTGAAGGTCTTGATCAGTCTATTGAGTTGGCGGGTGTGTTCTTTGGTCGGATCTGCGGGTAACTGTCTGTAGTGTTCCAGGTTGTCCAGTTGTCGGTATGCTTCTTTGCAATAGTCCATTCTGTTCTGTATGACGATGGCTCCTCCTTTGTCCGCTGGTTTGATGACGATGTTGCGGTTGGTCTTGAGAGCGTGGATGGCGTTGCGTTGTGCTCGGGTGACATTCTGGACTGTCTTGTGAGTGCGGCTGATGAATCTGGCGTTGATGCATCTCCTGACAGCTTGAGCATACATGTCAAGCTTGGGGCAGCGACCCTCCGGAGGGGTCCAATTTAACTCTTTTTTCTTCGGTTGCTGCACTGCGAGTCCCTCTGTCTGCTGTTCTGGATCATTGATTGTCTCATTGGGTTTGTTGCTGACATCTTGGGATTTGTGGAAGTATTCCCGGAGCCTCATTCTCCTGATGAATTCCTCCGTGTCTGCCGCGAGACCGATGGGGTCCATTTTGGTGGTGGGGCAGAACTTGAGCCCTAGGGCGAGAACTTCGATTTCGTCTGGTTGAAGGGTGTGGTCGGACAAGTTGACGATGGACTTCCCTGTGGTTGCAGCCGTGGTACCGGGGGAGGCTTGGTTGCTGCTGATGGTGATGCCGAGTTTCTCAAGCTTCCTGTTCTTGATGCGCATGTAGGCAGAGTAGTTCCGTTGCCTCGTCTGTTTGGCGGTGTCTCGTAACTGGTCTGCTGTGTCCTGAGCACAGGCTGAGAGCATGGACTCTATCTTGGTTTCGAGGTTGCGGCGTTTGCTGTAGAGCTGGTGTACGAGATGGTTGAGGAGTGTGCGAGAGGTACGACGGCAGAGTCTCTCAGCGTAGTCTGTGTTGTATGTCGACTTGAGTGGGTTCGTGATCTGTAGTCCTTTCGGGATCTTGTCTGCTTTCTTGCATCTCTGTAGATACTTGATGTCGGTGTCGATATGCGCGATCTTCTTGGCGATTCTCTCCACTTTGAGCCGACAGTTTGTCTAGAGCCATCTTTTGTTTCTTAACTTGTCCCATTACCATCTCCTTTTGCCTTGCACCATCATCCCTTTTGTCAGTCAATCTCTCCTGCCTTCCATCCTGTCACAGACCTTCCCTTTGTTCTTTCCTCCCCTCCTCCTTGCCCCTGCTTAAAACTTTCTCTTCCCTAACCTTTTCCAGTTCTGGGTTCGACCCAAAACATTGATTCTGTTTCGCTCTCCTCGATGCTGCCTGACCTGCTGAGTGTTTCCAGCACTTTCTGTTGTTATTTTAAACTATCCCTCCTCGTCCTTCTTGACTTGTCTGCAGCCTTTGACGACTCCATCCTTCTCCAATGCCTCTCCACCATCGTCCAGCTGGGTGGGACTGCACTCGCCTGGTTCCATTATTTTCTATCTAATCGTAGCCAGAGAATCACCTGCAACGGCTTCTCTTCCCGCTCCCGCATCGTTACCTCTGGTGTCCCCCAAGGATCTATCCTTGGCCCCCTTCTATTTCTCATCTACATGTTGACCATTGGCGACATCATCCAAAAACACAGCGTCAGTTTCCACATGTACGCTGACGACACCCAGCTCTACCTCACCACCTCTTCTCTTGACCCCTCCACGGTGTCTAAACTGTCAGACTGCTTGTCCGACATAAAGTTCTGGATGAGCAAAAATTTTCTCCAATTAAATAGAAAGGGACCAAAGTGGTAGAGCCAGAAGATGTGGGTGAGGTTTTAAATGAATATTTTGCATCTGTGTTCACTATGGAGAAGGACGATGTGGGCATAGAAATCAGGCAGGGGGATTGTGATATACTTGAACAAATTAGTATTGAGAGGAAGGAGGTACTAGCGGTTTTAGCGGGCTTAAAAGTGGATAAATCCCCAGGCCCAGACGAGATGTATCCCAGGCTGCTGTGTGAGGCAAGGGAGGAGATTGCAGGGGCTCTGACACAAATTTTCAGAACCTCTCTGGCCACAGGGGAGGTGCCAGAGGACTGGCGGACAGCTAACGTAGTACCATTATTCAAGAAGGGTAGTAGGGATAAACCAGGGAATTACAGGCCAGTGAGCCTAAAATCAGTGGTAGGGAATTTATTGGAAAACATTCTGAGGGACAGAATTAGTCTCCACTTAGAGAGGCAAGGATTAATCAAGGATAGTCAGCATGACTTTGTCAGGGGGAGATCATGTCTAACCAATTTGATTGAATTTTTCGAGGTGCGTGGATGAGGGTAGTGCAGTTGATGTCGTCTACATGGACTTCAGTAAGGCTTTTGACAAAGTCCCGCATGGGAGACTGGTCAAGAAGGTAAGAGCCCATGGGATCAAGGGCAATTTGGCACATTGGATCCAAAATTGGCTTAGTGGCAGGAGGCAGAGGGTGATGATCGAAGGTTGTTTTTGTGACTGGAAGCCTGTGTCCAGTGGTGTACCACAGGGATCGGTGCTGGGTCCTTTGCTGTTTGTAGTGTACATTAATGATTTAGATATGAATGTTGGAGGTATGATCAGTAAGTTCGCAGATGACACGAAAATTGGTGGAGTGGTAAATAGCGAGGAGGGAAGCCTCAGGCTACAGGTTGATATAGACAGGTTGGTCAGATGGGCAGAACAGTGGCAAATGGAATTTAACCCTGAAAAGTGTGAGGTGATGCATTTTGGGAGGACTAACAAGGCAAGGGAATACAAAATGAATGGTAGGACCCTAGGAAGGACAGAGGATCAGAGGGACCTTGGTGTGCATGTACATAGATCCCTGAAGGCAGCAGGACAGGTAGATAAGTTGGTTAAAAAGGCATATGGGATACTTGCCTTCATTAGCCAAAGCATAGAATATAAGAGTAGGGAGGTTATGATGGAGCTGTACAAAATGCTAGTTAGGCCACAGCTGGAATACTGTGTGCAGTTCTGGTCACCACACTATAGGAAGGATGTGATTGCATTGGAGAGGGTGCAGAGGAGATTCACCAGGATGTTACCTGGGCTGGAGCGCTTCAGCTATGAAGAGAGACTGGACAGGCTGGGGTTGTTTTCCTTAGAGCAGAGAAGACTGAGGGGGGACCTGATTGAGGTGTACAAAATTATGAGGGGCATAGATAGGGTAGATAGAAAGGAGCTTTTCCCCTTAGTAGAGGGGTCAATTAGCAGGGGGCATAGTTTCAAGGTAAGGGGCAGGAGGTTTAGAGGGGATTTGAGGAAAAAAATTTTCACCCAGATGGTGGTTGGAATCTGGAACTCACTGCCTGAAAGGGTGGTAGAGGCAGGAACCCTCACAACATTCAAGAAGCATTTAGATGAGCGCTTGAAATGCCATAGCATACAAGGCTACGGACCAAGTGCTGGAAAATGGGATTAGAATAGATAGGGCTTGATGGCCGGCGCGGACACGATGGGCCGAAGAGCTTCTTTCTGTGCTGTATAACTCTATTGGGAAGACCGAAGCCATTGTTTTCGGTCCCCGCCACAAACTCTGTTCCCTAGCCACTGACTCCATCCCTCTCCCTAACATCTGTCTGAGGCTGAACCACACTGTTCGAAACCTTGGTGTCATATTTGACCCTGAAATGAGCTTCCGACCACATATCCGCAGCATAACAAAGACCGCCTACTTCCACCTCCGTAACATCGCCCGTCTCCACCCTTGCCTCAGCTCATCTGCTGCTGAAACCCTCATCCATGCCTTTATTACCTCTAGACTTGACTATTCCAATGCACTCCTGGCTGGCCTCCCACATTCCACCCTATGTAAACTTGAGGTCATCCAAAACTCGGCTGCCCGTGTCCTAACTCGCACCAAATCCCGTTTGCCCATCACCCCTGTGCTCGCTGACCTACATTGGCTCCCGGTTAAGCAGCACCTCGATTTCAAAATTCTCATCCTTGTTTTCAAATCTCTCCATGGCCTCGCCCCTCCCTATCTCTGCAATCTCCTTCAGCCCACAACCCCTCGATATATCTGCGCTCCTCTAATTCTGCCCTCTTGAGGATCCCTGATTATAATTGCTCAACCATTGGCGGCCGTGCCTTCTGTTGCCTAGGCCCTAAGCTCTGGAATTCCCTGCCTAAACCTCTCCGCCTCACTACCTCTCTTTCCTCCTTTAAGACGCTCCTTAAAACCTACCTCTTTGACCAAGTTTCTGGTCACCTGCCCTAATTTCTCCTCATGTGGCTCGGTGTCAAATTTTTTTTCTTATAATACTCCTGTGAAGCGCCTTGGGACGTTTTACTACGTTAAAGGCGCTATATAAATACAAGTTGGCGTTGTTGTTGTTATGTGCGAGCGGCCGGTGAGAGTCAGTGAAGGCCTTGGGAGTCGGGGGGAAGAAAGGAAGACTGGAGAATGGGTTTGGCGGGGGGGGGCGGGGGGGGAGACTGGGGGCGCTGGGGAAGAGAGGGGCAATGGGGATCGGTGGATGGGGAGACTGGGGAATGGGGGTCAGAGAGAGACGGGGGAATGGAGGAGAGGGGTCAGAGAAAGAGGGGAAAATGGGGGTCAGGGAGAGGGAAATGGGGTTTGGAGAGAGGGGGAACCCCAGAGGGCTGTGGATGTTCAGTCAATATTCAAGACAGTGATCGATAGATTTTTGGGCAGTAAGGATATGGAGATAGGTCGAGAAAGTAGAGTTGATGTAGAAGATCAGCCATGATCTTATTGAATGGCGGAGCAGGCTCGAGGGGTTGTATGGCCTACTCCTGCTCATATTTCTTATGTTCTTACATGTACAGTGTAGATCGATCACCTATGCTGGATATCAAGTGTCAGCCGTGGCTCAGTTGGTAGCACACTCGCCTCTGAGTCAGAAGGTTGTGGGTTCATAGTCCCACTCCAGGGACTTGAGCACATAAAAAAAAATTCTAGGCTGACACTCCAGTGCAGTGCTGAGGGAGCGCTGCACTGTCGGAGATGCCGTCTTTAAGATGAGATGTTAAACCAAGGCCCCATCTGCTCTCTCAGGTGGATGTAAAAGATCCCATGGCACTATTTCGAAGAAGAGCAGGGGAGTTATCCCCAGTGTCCTGGTCAATATTTCTCCCTCAACCAACATCACTAAAACAGATTATCTGGTCATTATCACATTGTTGTTTGTGGGAGCTTGCTGTGCGCAAATTGGCTGCCGCGTTTCCCACATTGCAACAGTGACTACACTCCAAAAGTACTTCATTGGTTGTAAAGCGCTTTGAGGCGTCCGGTGGTCGTGAAAGGCGCTGTAGAAATCCAAGTCTTTCTTTCTTTCAATGAAGTCTGTTTTTGTATACTCCACCATCAAGTGTCTCGGGCTTACTCGAAGCGTGTCGTTGCGAACCAGAGAAGGAAGGAGATTGACTAACAGTTAAATCTTAACAATGATCACATTCCTGCAGGGGTCACAGGTCAGTGGGGAGGAAGGGGAATCTTGGGCTGAGATCATCTGTCTTGGCACAGACCGGGGACACAGAACACGGGACTTTCCCCTCAGTTTAGCTGAGTCATGCACCCCATAATGCCATTGCTGCTAAGCTGCCGCAGGAGCTCCTTTACTGTTTCCTGCTTCCTTGCTCAAGGTAAGCTCCTGTGACTAAAATTATGATTCAGCTCAATTTCTGCAGAGCGCTTGATCTATGGAGGAGACTTAAATGCAAAATGAAACCCCTCCAAGCATCTGACGTTTCCCAGTTATCTGATTTTTATGGTTCAACAACAGGGATAAGAGGCAGCTGCATTTTACAATCTAATTACTGCTGGATAAAATATGGTTTATTACCATGCCTTTTATTGATTTTGTTTGAACTGAATTTCGAGATGAATATTTAATTGGGCCACGGTTGGCAAATTGGCCGTACTTATCTCATGCTGATAGAGGTCCTGCTCCAAGATTTACTGTCTGGTTAAGCTGGTTATGCTATTTTCTGTTTCCCCGATCATTCCCTGAAGGCACAGACTTATTGGGGGAAAAATTCAGTATCGCCCCGTTTGGGGCGCAATTATTGGCCGGGCGCAAAGATTAGCGCCTGGCGCTAATTATCGCCTCCGACTGCAAACTTGGCTTTTATCGCCCCCTGGAGGTGATTGGAGCGCTAAATCAGGCGCTACACATCTGTCTTAAGGCGCAAAGGCCGAGGAGCGAGGTGCTACCTCAGAGCGCTGGCGAAGCTCATGTGATGTCAGTCAGCAATGGAACACACACACAATGGCGCCAGCGAGTTCTTAAAGGGGAGGGTTGATCTTGCTCTCCATCCACATCCTGCTCATTGCAGCCTTGAATCTCGGCCTGGAGAGACCTGTACATCAAATCTGCTGTAAAGAACAATGGAGAGAACCAGGGAAAGAGCTCAGAGTGCAGCCCCCACAATCTCTTCTAAATAGATGCAAGGAAGGGCAAATCAAAATGAACCTGAAAAGTGCTGCTCAGTACCCAAAACTCCTTCACACAGCGTTGAATCTCTCCAGAAGTCTCTCTCTCTCTCTCAGAATGCGTGGTGCAAAAACGTCACCAACAAAAAAATGCAGGAAGCGTTCGCCTTTAAATAGCGCTCCCCCAGTCCCTTCCTGACTGCAAAACGCTCCCCTCAACCTGTCGCTGCTAGCGGCAGGCGGTAAGGCAGGGGGCGCCACTCAATATCCGCTCCGGGGCGCTACCGGGGCGTTGCGCACTTGACTGACGTCACGGTCTGCCGGTGCAGGAGATCATGGCAGTAGTGTTTAGCGCCACCGCAAAATATCTAGTTAATTTCGCGAGCGGCGCAAACATCACTGCGCCTGGGCGCCAGTTGCTTTGCGCCCCATTAGCGCCCTCTTAAGGTGCTAACGGGAGGCGCAACCAACTGAATTTTTCCCCCATTATGTTGGGTCTAGCCAACCATCCCCCTGCTGTCTTGCCCCAGGGACAGCCTTCCAATGGGAGCCTCAGTGAGTGTCAGAAGGATATTCGACTATTTCGATTCTGGCCTCTTGCGCATCCCCGATTTCAATCGCTCCACCATTGGCGGCCGTGCCTTCAGCTGCCTGGGCCCTAAGCTCTGGAATTCCCTCCCTAGGCCTCTCCGCCTCTCTGCCTCTCCCTCCTCCTTTAAGACGCTCCTTAAAACCTACCTCTTTGGCCAAGCTTTTGGTCATCTGTCCTAATATCTCCTCATGTGGCTCGGTGTCAAATTCTGTTTGATAATAACGCTCCTTGGGACATTAAAAGTGCGATATAAATGTAAGTTGTTGTTATTATTATGGGTCTCACAGCCAAGCCTGATCCTGTCCTAGCCAGGCGTACAAACAAAAACACACAAACAAAACCAAAGCGTACACTTTCAAACAGGGTTCACTGGATAGCAATCAGGAGCAGCAACCTTAGCTGAATTTGCCCTTCCTTCCCTAGGATTCACTGAGACTAACTGGAGCCACACCTGAGATCAGCCAACCCATGGACAAGGCATGGAGAGCGCGACCTTGTCAGCCTGTATAGCTGAGGTTCACACTAAATGCTGCTTTTACCAGCTGAGCCGTCAGGGAGTCAGCCTGTTGTATTTTCAATGGACTTAACTAAACCTGACAGCGCATGAATATAGAATGCACCCAGTCATAAAAACCTTAGCATCTTGGCACGGATTCTTTTGACAAGATAACAGACAGGCTGGTAGATTTAAGCAGGAGATGCCTTTATTTCAACTACAGAAGATACTGTCACAGGCCGCCTTCAGTCAGTAATACATACAGTGAAACATACCCTGTGGTCATATTTATGGAACAGCCACCCATCTTAACCAGCCATTTAAGAACATAAGAAATAGGAGCAGGAGTAGGCCATTCGGCCCCTCGAGCCTGCTCCACCATTCAATAAGACCATGGCTGATCATTCGACCTCAACTCCACTTTCCCGCCCGATTTCCATATCAGCATAAAAAAATTAGAAGTGCTCAGATATGGATTGCATCTGGCTGTCTTGGCAAAACAAACTATTGAGCACTTGGAATCCCGCCAATAAAGGTTGCGATTTCAACCTTTAGCACTTGATTTCCTTAATATCCAAACGTCTATCTTTGTCGGAACAGCGGCTCTGAACTTAGATCTGGAACCCCAGCATATGAACCCTTTACATATTCTGATATTCCTCTCTTGCTGCTGTTTCAGGGGAGATTTTATCCCATTTTAAATAAATGGGTTAATGTCCCCGCCAAGATAGTACAGATAGGAGCTTCAGCTGAATGTGTTAAGTATTCATAAACTAGTGTCCCAGGATGTAATTTCAAGGCCAATGGATTTTCAGTGTGAATAGGAAAGTGTGGACCCGGGGACACAGCACACTGTCCCTCCCACACAGTGTTACTTTGCACAGGCTTACGCCCAGATTTCCCTACACGGCCACTTCCTAATCGCGGCCCTGCTGCCTTTGGGAAGGTGCCAAGCAGAGGCTGGGCACTTCTTCAAGGGAAGGTGGGCAAGTCAAGCAGCAAGTACCTTCGCCCTTCCCCTACCCACTTCCCCCCTTCCCCTACCCACTCCCCCCTTCCCCTACCCACTCCCCCCTTCCCCTACCCACTCCCCCCTGCCAAGAGCACTCATTGACACCTCCTAGTGGCTGCAGGTACAAACAACATTATTAAAATGCCTGGGAGCAGGAATCATCTACCTACCTCCTGACCAGACATGGAAAAGCCTAGGGAAATCAGAAAAATAGAAGTGCTCAGATATGGATTGCATCTGGCTGTCTTGGCCAAGCAAACTATTGAGCATTTGGAATCCCTCCAATAAAGGTAGCGATTTCCACCTTTCGCACTCGCTGTCACTCACCTGCCTCATTTGGGTGAGGATCCTCAATAGCAGACATGAGGTTCAGCACCACACGTCACTGGGGCGTTCCATTCAAGCAGAGCGGAGGGAGGGAATTTGGAGCTAAAAAGTGACGTTCTTTGGCTCGGCCTGCTTGAACCACACCTTCCCGTGGTCAATCCATTTTTTTGTTGATGGTGCCAATAGTGAAGGAAAGTTCAACAGGACAGATCATCCCATGGCATGAGTGCAGATAGTCATTTCTTGCAATGATCAGGCAGCTGCCTGATACGTACAGAAACCATGTTTAAGAGGCTCCAGGTCAGAGCCATTCACATCTGTGAAGGCTTCTATTTGCCTGATATGGAGTACAAATTCTCTCCCTGCATCGATAGGTCCCACTTACCTAAATCAGTGAGCTTAGATGTCAAAAACAGAAAGGCAGATTATTATCTGAATGGCAATAGATTGGGAGAAGGGGAAGTACAACGAGACCTGGGTGTCCTTGTGCACCTGTCACTGAAGGTAAGCATGCAGGTGCAGCAGGCGGTGAAGAAGGCAAATGGTATGTTGGCCTTCATAGCAAGAGGATTCGAGTACAGGAGCAAGGATGTCTTGCTGCAGTTGTACAAGGCCTTGGTGAGACCACACCTTGAGTACTGTGTGCAGTTTTGGTCGCCTTATCTGAGGAAGGATGTTCTTGCCATGGAGGGAGTTCAGCGAAGATTCACAAGGCTGATACCTGGGATGGCAGGAATGACGTATGAGGAGAGATTGGGTCGATTGGGCTTATACTCGCTGGAGTTTAGAAGAATGAGAGGGGATCTCATTGAAACTTATAAAATTCTGACAGGACAGGACAAACTAGATGCAGGAAGGATGTTCCCGATGGTCGGGGAGTCCAGAAACAGGGGTCACAGTCTAAGGATAAGGGGTAAGCCATTTAGGATTGAGATGAGGAGGAATTTCTTCACCCAGAGGGTGGTGAACCTGTAAAATTCTCTGCCACAGAAGGCAGTAGAGGCCAATTCATTAAATAGATTCAAGAAGGAGTTGGATATATTTCTTATGGCTAAAGGGATCAAGGGATATGGGGAGAAAGCAGGGACAGGGGACTGAATTTGGATGATCAGCCATGATCGCATTGAATGGCGGAGCAGGCTAGAGGGGCCAAATGGCCTACTCCTGCTCCTATCTTCTATGATTCTATGATTCTATAGATGCAGGTTGGTTGGATATGGAGACCTCAGCTGGGGTACAGTGTCCAATTCTGGGCACCACACTTTAGGAAGGACATCAAGGAGCCTGGAGAGGGTGCAGAGGAGATTTACTAGAATGGTACCAGGGATGAAGGACTTCAGTTAACTGGAGAGACCGGAGAAGCTGGGATCATTCTCCTTAGCGCAGAGAAGGTTAAGGGGAGATTTAATTGATGTGCTCAAAATAATGAAGGGTTTTGATAGAGTAAATAAGGAGAAACTGTTTCCACAGGCAGGAGGGTCAGTAACCAGAGGACACAGATTGAAGGCCAGGGGGAGATGAGGTGAATTTTTATTTTACTCAGCGAGTTGTTGTGATCTGGAACGCGCTGCCTGAAAGGGCGGTGGAAGCAGATTCAACAGTAACTTTCAAGAGGGAATTAGATAAATACTTAAAAAGGAAATATTTGCAGGGCTGTGGGGAAAGAGCAAGGTGGAGTGGGGCTAATTGGATCGCTCCTTCAAAGAGCCGGCACAGGCACGATGGGCCGAATGGTCTCCTTCTGTGCTGTATCATTCTATGATTTTATGAAATGTGAAATAAATTAAAAGGAACTGCAGCTGGATTAAAGCAGAACTCGGTGCTATTTTAAATATTGTGTTACGTTGCCTGTTTAACTATGCTTTTATGTTATTGACAAAGCTAATTCTGTAATCAACCTAATGAGCTTGTGTAATTATGTTAATAATTATGCTAATTTGTTTTACCATCCATTACACTATTGTGGGCAATCTTTTTTATGTTTAGTAAAGCTGAGGCTTGGCATGGATACAGACAGGATGCAAATTACATTCCCAGAGGTAAGAAGGGATATTGGAAAGCTCGTCCCCTTTGCAAAGCCCCCCGTCAGCAGTCACAGGATGTCTAAGGGATGAAGAGCAGTGAAAGGAGGATAAGGGAAGGGGTTACATTGCCGCTTTTGTGCCACCATGGCTTCCACTTCGTAGCAATACCAAAATGACAGCACAACTCCAGAGCAAGGTCCCTCTCCAACTTCACAGCGGAACAGTGTTGGACTCCTTACCCGTCGGGCTGTCTCACACTGCTTGGCTTTGGTTACATATGGAGTATAACTCCAGTCCTTGGGTGAGAGGTAAGGAGGGTGGGTTGGAAGGGGCAGTTGGATATCCCAGGTACTTCAAAATTTAAGCAGCGCTTATGTAGCCCTGGTTAGACCACACCTGGAGCACTGTGAGCAGTTCTGGGCACCACACCTTAGGAAGGATATATTGGCCTTGGAGGGAGTGCAGCGTAGATTTACTAGAATGATAACCGACTTCAAGGGTTAAGTTACGAGGAGAGATTACACAAACTATGGTTGTATTCCCTGGAATTTAAAAGATTAAGGGGTGATTTGATTGAAGTTTTCAAGATAGTAAGGGGAATTTATAGGGTAGAGAGAGAGAGAAACTATTTCCGCTGGTTGGGGATTCTAGGACTAGGGGGCATAGTCTAAAAATTAGAACCAGACCTTTCAGGAGTGAAATTAGGAAACACTTCTACACACAAAGGGTGGTAGAAGTTTGGAACTCTCTTCCGCAAACAGCAGTTGATGCTAGATCAATTGTTAATTTTAAATCTGAGATTGCTAGATTTTTGTTAACCAAAGGTATTAAGGGGTATGGGGCAAAGGCAGGTATATGGAGTTAGGTCACTGATCAGCCATGATCTCATTGAATGGCGGAACAGGCTCGAGGGGCTGAATGGCCTCCTCCTGTTCCTATGTTCCTAAATGCTCTGTATGTGGAAGTGCCAACCTGTGCTCTCAATACATTTAAAATTTACCAAAGGTATCTGGGCCCAGAGAGTCCAACTCACAGGCAGGCAGCATGTGCAGGGTAATAGTTTCTCTCTCTCTACCCTATAAATTCCCCTTAATAAAACTTCGATCAAATCACCCCTTAATTTTTTTAATTCCAGGGAATACAAAGCTAGTTTGTGTAATCTCTCCTTGTAATTTAACCCTTAGAGTCCAGGTATCATTGTAGTAAATCTACGCTGCACTCTTGCCAAGGCCAATATATCCTTCCTACGGTGTAGTGATGATGCTGTACAGAGATTGGGAGCTGCAATATGACCACAGCCTGAGAAGAGTGGAAGAGAAACAGATTTTAAATTCCCCAAAATAAAGAAAAACTACCCAGGACATTTGCTATCAACATCATTCACTTTTCGGGTGTTTTACTGAGCGCTCCTAATAAAACATTCATTTTAGGTGGTATATTCACTATTCTTATAGGGATATCAAAGGGGCGTGTATTCAACAGAATTGATACGTAATCCTGGATGTCATAAGAGCAAACATCTCTATATTTATCCATGGCCTTAGGTTACTTCCTCATGCAAAATGTTACAGCTGTTCCTTAGAAATCCAATCCATTAGATATGAGGCAGAGTGAAAATCTCCCCCACCCCCGCCCACCCCCACGTTCTACACCTTTAAACTGCTTCTTAAGGGCAATCAGAGAGCAAGAGCTTCGCCGCTGCACCCTGTGGGACGCAGACGTTATGGTTTTGGTTCCGGTTGGCTTTTTTTAAAACATCAACAACAACTTGCATTTATATAGCACCTTTAACGTAGTAAAATGTCCCAAGGCGCTTCACAGGAGCGATTATCAAATAAAATTTGACACCGAACCACATAAGGGGATATTAGGGCAGATGACCAAAAGCGCGGTCAAACAGGCAGGATTTAAGGAGCGTCTTAAAGGCGGAGAGAGAGGTAGAGAGGCGGAGAGGTTTAGGGAGGGAATTCCAAAGCTTAGGGCCTAGGCAACAAAGGGCACGGCCGCCAATGGTGGAGCGATTAAAATCGGGGATGCGCAAGAGGCCAGAATTGGAGGAGCGCAGAGATCTCGGAGGGTTGTAGGGCTGGTGGAGGTTACAGAGATAGGGAGAGGGGCGAGGCCATGGAGGGATTTGAAAACAAGATTGACAATTTTAAAAGTGTTGCGTTGCTGGACCGGGAGCCAATGTAGATCAGAGAGCACAGGGGTGATGGGTGAACGGGACTTGGTGCGAGTTAGGAGACGGGCAGCATTGTTTTGGATGAGCTCAAGTTTATGGAGGCTGAAAGATGAGAGGCCGGACAGGAGAGCGTTGGAATAGTCAAGTCTAGAGGTAACAAAGGCATGGATGAGCACTATATGGCCATTAGATGGATTTTCACAGATTCAACAATTCATGATTCTCCACATGGTGAGTTCTGTCTCAATCAGAGTCAAGCCCCAAGAGATGACAGGCCCTTTCCCAAAGAGGGGAAGGTCCATTGCAAATCACTGTCAATCATTCCCAACTCACTGTCAATCATCTCTGAGTGGCCAGTATTGGAGTGACATTAGCAGATACTTGGGAGAACAGCCTACTTCCTGCTGGGTTTGCCACCTAGACCATCAAGTCCAGTGAAATGGAAGGAGAGTGAGAACAATTAAACATCCTGAAAGAAAAACCTTGGGCACAGGATGTTAACTGTTGAAATAGTGAGAGATTTTATTTTCAAAAATAGAATTGACCTCCACTTTCAGCCAACTGCTAACCCGATCAGAGTCGCTGAGGGAGACTTTCAACCTCCGGCTGCCCAGTTCTCGCTTGAACGAGCGACTGCAAGTTGCAAGTCTGGTGGGGGGTCCTGGTGAACCCATTTGCCCGTCTACATCAACATCCGCATCCGCAGTATTTTGCTATTGCCCGTCTACATCAACTGATTAGGCAGGCCTTTAAATGGGTGCCCAGCACTCGAGCCCAAAACAGGCGAGAGGCTCATATGCAAATCGGGGCCCTGCGCCTGGCATTGAGAGGTCTAGCTGGCAGTCCATAATGGGAGTGCTGGAGGCCTCTCCCAAAAGGTTAAGTCGTTTAGGCATCCACTCCTGCCCCTATAGACCTCCCTGCCGGTAGTCTGTATGCAATGGTTGGCCAGTTATCATAGATTCATAGAAATTTATGGCACAGAAGGAGGCCATTCGGCCCATCGTGTCTGTGCTGGCTGAAAAAAGAGCTATCCAGCCTAATCCCACTTTCCAGCTCTTGGTCCGTAGCCCTGCAGGTTACGGCTCTTCAAATGCATATCCAAGTACTTTTTAAATGCGATGAGGGTTTCTGCCTCAACCACCCTTTCAGGCAGTGAGTTCCAGACCCCCCACCACCCTCTGGGTGAAAAAAGTTCTCCTCAAATCCCCTCTAATCCTTCTACCAATTACTTTAAACCTATGCCCCCTGGTTATTGACTTCTCTGCTAAGGGAAATAGGTTCTTCCTATCCAGTCTATCTAGGCCCCTCATAATTTTATACACCTCAATTATCCTCCCAACTAAACCAGCAGGCTGCAGCAGGGGACCCATTGAGCGCCTGCAGCTCAGCAAATAAAATGTTAATGAGGCCCGACACCGAATGTGGTGCGATGAACGGACATCGCAGGCACACTTGATATTGGGTCCATTTGCCGATCAACGCAAAAGTCTCTCCCACTGTTGCAAACGATCTATGGGAGACCAAAACCTCGGTTGAACAGTAAGGATTCAAAATTAACACCATGGTTTTCTTGAGAATGAACTATATGAGTCTTTGCAACAAGGGATTTTAACACCGACCTGCCTTATGGAGACCCTGGTACCAAAGTACAAATGCTCAATGTACTCTTCACTGTCCCTCAGTGGCTCAGTGGGTCGCACTCTCGCCTCCAAGTCAGAAGGTTGTGGGTTCAAAGTCCCACTCCAGAGACTGGAGCACATATTCCAGGCTGACGCTCCCAGTGCAGTGCTGCACTGTCAGAGGTACCGTCTTTCAGATGTGACATTAAACCTCTCAGGTGGACGTAAAAGATCCCATGGCGCTCTTTTGAAGAAGAGCAGGGGCGTTCTCCCCAGTGACCTGGCTCAATATTTATCCCTCAACCAACATTATGAAAATAAAACAGATTATCTGGTCTTTATCGCATTGCTGTTTGTGCGCAATTTGGCTGCCGCGTTTCCTACATTACAACAGTGACTACACTTCACAAAGTACTTCATTGGCTGTAAAGCGCTTTGGGACGTCCTGAGGTCATGAAAGGTGCAATATAAATGCAACTTTTTCTTGTCCAATGTACAATATAAATTAGTTTCTAAACCTGTGCTCATGCAAATACAATGTTTGCCTTGTAATGTATTAACAGTGGCAACCAAAGCTTTAGCCAGGGTCCGACAGCACGGTCTATCCTCCTGGGTTATCCCGCACTTTGTGTCCAAACATCAAAAAGACTATCCATCGTCTTGACATAATAATTTTTGTGGTTGGTAATATCAAAACAAAAGGTAGAATTTTAACTTCAGTTTGTTCAATAGTAAATATTCAATGACATCCCAGTCCAAGCTCCGAACACCTTCGAATGCAATGAATTTGTCCATAAGGCTACTTTCTGTCTTCTGTGGTTTTGATCGCTTTTCGCAAATAAATCAACATTTTTTTTTTAAATACAAGGCATCCTGGTTTAGTGTTTTAGGACATTACAAAGTCCAAAAAAATCTACCAGCTTGGTTCAACAGTGGACTCTTCATTTTAGCCTCCTGATTCCAGTTGCTTTTTGACCCATTCTTCTACATGATTCAGTCTGGTATTCTTTAAAAGTCCACTTACTCCACAACTTGGTCGCTGCTAGCAATTCGGGACATTTCCATTTTTCCTGGACATTCTTGTCCCAGATCAATTGGCTGATCCACTTGATCTCTGAATCCAAACTCGCGTTCTCCTTCTGGATTGCTATCACTCCTTCTCCAGTAAGTTGTTTCTCCTTAGAGTTCTGTTTGTTCTTCTCCTCGTATCGCGTGGATGCCTCTCAATGCAATGGCATTTGCTTTACCACCGGTCAGTTTCATTTAATTGGCCAGCTTTTAAAGTAAAAATACAGCAACAGCCGTCTTAATGCCTGGCAGTGTTTGGATCGCTAACAAAAAAATAATCACAGTTTCATTTTTGCAAATGTTTGCATCTATACAGGATCAAATGTTTTTGTGAAATCTCCTGGAGGACTATCTGTGGTTCTGATTTATTTTCCAATCATTCCTCCCCCCGCCCCTTCCCTTCCTGGTTGGCTACTAGATTCCGATCTGCGATGATTGATAGGGTTCAAATTACAATATACAATCATGTCTCTCAGTGGCTTTGAGTGCCTCGTGCATGCTGGCAGCGGAGAGCCGCCTGTTGATGTTTCTGTATTTGCATCGCAGCAGGTTCCAGAAAGTAGTCCTCAGATCTCGGTTGAAGAAGGCGTAGATGAGTGGGTTTATGAGGGAATTGGTGTACCCCAACCACAGAAACGTTCTCTCCAACCTCAGGGGCATGCAGCTGCACTCAATCCCGCAAATGAAGGGCCGAGCTGCGGAGAGCAGGAAGAAGGGCAGCCAGCAGAACGTGAAGGCTCCGACAATGATCCCCAATGTCCGGGCTGCCTTTTGCTCCCTCTTAAAGATAGAAATGTTCTTGCGGTCGTGCCGGAGGAGCTTAGACAAGGTGGCGCATTCCTCTGCAGCCTTGGACCTCTTGGTGGCATGGTGGGCCCGAAGGTCCTCTTCCATGTTGTAGACTCCGTCCTGCTCGAATTGCCGGGGAATACTCATGAACTTGTGCTTCTCTGCACTTATTTTAGCAGCTTTGTAGATCCTGTAATACATAATCAGCATGACAGTCATGGGGATGTAAAAGGCCACCCCTGTCGAGTAGACGGTGTAGCCAAAGTCTTGGCTGATGAGACACATCCTGTCCACCGTAACATTTTTGGCCCAACCAAACAGTGGTGGTAGGGTTATGGATGCTGAAAGGAGCCAAACGGTGATCACCATTTTGGCCATTGATCTTCCATTTTGTCTCACCGGGTACGTCAGCGGACGTGTTATTCCCAAGTACCTGAAACACACAATCAGAGAAATGCATTTATCAACTCTAATTGCTCTTTATACATAATGTAAAACAGAAGGCGCTGCTTGTTTCACATTCTCACTCGAAGCTTTAGGCTCAGCACTCCTGTATCGATGCCCATTTCTTTTTTCATGATGTAATTGAACAATGCAGTTTGATTAATATAACAGGCTCTGAGTCTCAAATTTCATTTAGCTACTTGCCGGTACAGCATTCTGTATCCAGGACAAACCAGCCCGCTTGATCGGCTCCCCATCCACCACCGCCTCGATTTCAAAATTCTTATCCTTGTTTTCAGATCCCTCCATGGCCTCGCCCCTCCCTATCTCTGTCATTTCCTTCAGCCCCACAACCCTCCAAGATATCTGCGCTCCTCTAATTCTGCCCTCTTGAGCATCCCTGATTATAATCACTCAACCTTTGGTGGCCGTGCCTTCTGTTGCCTAGGCCCTAAGCTCTGGAATTCCCCCCCCCCCCGCCCTAAACCTCGCTACCTCTCTTTCCTCCTTTAAGACGCTCCTTAAAACCTACCTCTTTGACCAAGCTTTTGGTCACCTGCCCTAATTTATCCTTATGCGGATTGGTGTCAAATTTTTTGTCTTAAAATACTCCTGTGCAGCACCTTGGGATGTTTTAAAGGCGCTATATAAATACAAGTTATTGTTGTTGTTGTTAAACATTCACTCCCTCCACTACTGGCGCACCGTGGCTGCAGTGTGTACCATCTACAAGATGCACTGCAGCAACTCATCAAGGCTTCTTCGACAGCACTTCCTAAATCAGCGACCTTTACCACCTAAAAGGACGAGGGCAGCAGGCGCATGGGAACACCATCACCTGCAAGTTCCCCTCCAAGTCACACACCATCCTGACTTGGAAATATATCGGCCGATCCTTCATCGTCGCTGGGTCAAAATCCTGGAACTCCCTCCCTAACAGCACCATGGGAGAACCTTCACCACACGGACTGCAGCAGTTCAAGGCGGCGGCTCACCACCACCTTGCCAGCGATGCCCACATCCTGTGAATGCATAAATAAAAAAGTACGGTGCCCAATGAATAACCACCTCCCTCAGTACAATCTGTATTCTCCATTGTAAAAGTAGGCTACTCGCAGCACCTGAAGAAAGAAGATTTGGAATAATATTTTGTGGTAGCACCTTCAGGGTTCTGATGAAAGGTGGAAGACAGTTCGAATCGGACACCAAATATGGTTTGCAACATATTCCTTTTATTGTATTCAACCAAGTCCAGACATTTACAAGGTCTTTGAGCAGTAGACATACAGAGAAATAAACAGTACTACCGCATTTCCCTGGGTAACCTTTGTCGATCCCTTTCGATCACGACTCTCTCTACAACTTATTAAGAAAACCTTAAGATCATTCTAGACCATCTCTCATGAACACTGTCATTGCTGATTCATTATGGCATATGTTATTGCGAACAAGAGCCCCAGAGATTAGATATTTCCTTCAAAAAACACCCGATGCCAACTTGTTTACCATTTAAGATGTAACTAGTCATTCTGAGATCCACTGTCTCACTTCCTCTCTCAAGATTGCCTTGGCACAACGTGGCCACAAAACTAACTCAACAGGCACGAATCACACTTCCTGCACTTTTAGCAAAATCTAAACCACACAGTCAGCTTAAATTGTACCCTGACACATTAAACCCTGAAACATCCTGGGAATGAACAACTTTTAGCTATTTCAACTCTAGCCAGCATACAAAACCACAAACTATCTACAAGTAAAAAGAAACCAAAAACTTTAAATCATTAGATTAAACCAAATCTTAACCCTATTATATATTCAAGCGGTTATTGGATAAGCACATGGAGCACACCAGAGTGATAGGGAGTGTGATAGCTTGATCTTGGTCTCGGACAATGCTCGGCACAACATCGAGGGCCGAAGGGCCTGTACTGTGCTGTACTGTTCTATGTTCTATGTTCTATATATATATATATATATATATATATATATATATACACACGACTAGTGTATCTTCTTACAAAGGTTTCGACCCAAAGAGTTACCTCATCCCTTCTTCGAAAGTTATCCCTTCTTTGGAGTTCTCCCCAGTGTCCTGGCCAATTTTATCCCTCAACCAACATAACAAAAACAGATTATCCGGTTATTATCACATTGCTGTTTGTGGGAGCTTGCTGTGCGCTAATTGGCTGCCGCGTTTCCCACATTACAACAGTGACTCCACTTCAAAAAGTACTTCATTGGCTGCAAAGCGCTTTGAGGCGTCCGGTGGTCGCTATATAAATGCAAGTCTGTCTTTCTTTCTTCTCTTTTCAGATGCTGACTGATCTGCTGCGTATTTCGCTCATTTTCTGCTTTTATATCAGATTTGAAGTTTGCATTTTTTTTTTCTCTCCTTTTAATTTTACTTCAAATCTAACTGTGCTGCACCTAGTGCCTGATGCTGACACTGGGTGACTGAAATAGGAGAGTTTTCCAAACTCTCGTGCTAACATGCCTCAGCTTGGCCACCACCAGAAAAAAAAGGTTTAACCGACCTCCCTCAGAAATGATCGCACAATCGCGCAGCAAGATCACGACTTAGGTGTATGAATCTCAGATGAAGAATAGAATGATGGAGCCACAAAAGATTTATCCTCAGGCACCAACCATCAAATAAAATGCAAATCATCAATCTGATATGTTTACCACAAACATGTCATTTCTGATGAGATTATTACAATCCATTTCTCTACCGCATCAAAATGATACGTTTGTATATATTTCCATGGTGCACTTGACAGCGATAAAGATACGAATTTCACAACAACAACTTGCATTTATATAGCACCTTTAACGTAGTAAAACGTCCCAAGGTGCTTCACAGGAGCGTTAACAAAATTTGACACCGAGCCACATAAGGAGATATTAGGGCAGATGACCTAAAGCTTGGTCAAACCGGTAGGTTTTCAGAAGCGTCTTAAAGGAGGAAAGAGAGGTAAAGAGGCGGAGAGGTTTAGGCAGGGAATTTCAAAGCTTAGGGCCCAGGCAGCTGAAGGCACGGCCACCAATAGTAGAGTGATTAAAATCGGGGATGCACAAGAAGCCAGAATTGGAGGAGCGCAGAAATCTCGGAGGTTTATAGGGCTGGAGGAGGTTACAGAGAGAGGGAGGGGCGAGGCCATGGAGGGATTTGAAAACAAGGATGAGGATTTTAAAATTGCGGCGTTGTCGGACTGGGAGCCAATGTAGGTCAGCGAGCACAGGGGCGATGGGTGAACGGGACTTGGTGAGAGATGGATATGGGCCGAAGAGTTTTGGATGAGTTCAAATTTATGGATGGTGGAAGGTGGGAGGCCGGTCAGGAGAGCATTGGATTGTCATGTTTAGAGGTATCAAAGGCATGGAATAGGGTTTCGGCAGTAGATAAGCTGAGGCACTGTCGGGCGATGTTACGGAGGTGGAAGTAGGCGGACATGCTGGAGCAGATATGTGGTCGGAAGCTCGGGGTCAAATATGACACCAAGGTTGCGAGTGGTCTGGTTCAGCCTCAGACAGTTGCCACGGAGAGGGATGGAGTGGGTGGCTAGGGAACAGAGTTGATGGCAGGGACCAAAGACAATGGTTTTGGTCTTCCCAATATTTAGTTGGAAGAAATTTATGCTCATCCAGTACTGGATGTCGGACAAGCAGTGTCACAAATTAGAGGCGGTGGAGGGGTCGAAAGAGGGTGTAGTGAGGTAAAGCTGGGTGTACATATGGAACCTGACGTCGTGTTTTTGGATGATGTTGCCGAGGGGCGCCAGGTAGATAAGAAACATAGAAACATCGAAACTTAGAAGATAGGAGCAGGAGTAGGCCATTCGGCCCCTCGAGCCTGCTCCGCCATTCAATGCGATCATGGCTGATCATCCAAATTCAGTACCCTGTCCCTGCTTTCTCCCCATATCCCTTGATCCCCTTAGCCTTAAGAAATATATCTAACTCCTTCTTGAATATATTTAATGAATTGGCTCAACTGCCTTGTGTGGTAGAGAATTCCACAGGTTCACCACTCTCTGGGTGAAGAAATTCCTCCTCATCTCAGTCCTAAATGGCTTACCCCTTATCCTTAGACTGTGACCCCTGGTTCTGGACTCCCCCGCCATCGGGAACATCTTCCTGCATCTAGTCTGTCTAGTCCTGTTAGAATTTTATAAGTTTTAATGAGATCCCCTCTCATTCTTCTAAACTCTAGCGAATACAAGCCCAATCGACCCAATCTCTCTTCATACGTCATTCCTGCCATCCCAGGTATCAGTCTGGTGAATCTTTGCTGCACTCTCTCCATGGCAAGAACATCCTTCCTCAGATAAGGCGACCAAAACTGCACACAATACTGAAGGTGTGGTCTCACCAAGGCCCTGTACAACTGCAGCAAGACAAATAAGAGAGGGCCAAGGATAGATCCTTGGGGGACTCAAGAGGCGATGGTGCAACAGCAGGTGATTCTTTGGCTACAACTGGATAGATAAGAATGAAACCAGGCAAGGGCACTCCCACCCAGCCGGACGAAGGTGGAGAGGCGTTGGAGGAGGATGATGTGGTCAACCGTGTCAAAGGCTGCAGACAGCTCGAGAAGGACGAGGAGGGATAGTTTACCAGGGTCACAGTCACATAAGATGTCATTTATGACTTCCATAAGGGCCGTTTCATAAGAATAAGAACATAAGAAATAGGAGCAGGAGTAGGCCAATCGGCCCTTCGAGCCTGCTCCGCCATTCAATAAGATCATGGCTGATCTGATCCTCACCTCAAATCTAAAGAACACAAGAAGTAGGAGCAGGACCCGGCCACTCAGCCCCTGGGCCCGCTACGCCACCCACAGGGCCTCGACCGATCCGAACTCAGCCTCATGTCCAATTTCCTGCCCGTTCCCCATAACCCCTAATGCCCTTTACTTCTAGGAAACTGTCTATTTCTGTTTTAAATTTATTTAATGATGTAGCTTCCACAGCTTCCTGGGGGAGCAAATTCCACAGACCTACTACCCTCTGAGTGAAGAAGTTTCTCCTCATCTCAGTTTTGAAAGAGCAGCCCCTTATTCTAAGATTATGCCCCCTAGTTCTAGTTTCACCCATCCTTGGGAACATCCTTACCGCATCCACCCGATCAAGCCCCTTCACAATCTTATATGTTTCAATAAGATCGCCTCTCATTCTTCTGAACTCCAATGAGTAGAGTCCCAATCTACTCAACCTCTCCTCGTATGTCCACCCCCTCATCCCGGGGATTAACCGAGTGAACCTTCTTTGTACTGCCTCGAGAGCAAGTATGTCTTTTCTTAAGTATGGACACCAAAACTGTATGCAGTATTCCAGATGCGGTCTCACCAATACCTTATATAACTGCAGCAATACCTCCCTGTTTTTATAATCTATCCCCCTAGCAATAAAAGCCAACATTCCGTTGGCCTTCTTGATCACCTGCTGCACCTGCATACTAACTTTTTGATTTTCTTGCACTAGGACCCCCAGATCCCTTTGTACTGCAGTACTTTCCAGTTTCTCGCCATTAAGATAATAACTTGCTCTCTGATTTTTCCTGCCAAAGTGCATAACCTCACATTTTCCAATATTGTATTGCATCTGCCAAATCTCTGCCCACTCACCCAGCTTGTCTATATCCCCTTGTAGGTTTTTTATGTCCTCCTCACTTTCTACTTTCCCTCCCATCTTTGTATCATCTGCAAACTTTGATATGTTACACTCGGTCCCCTCCTCCAAATCGTTAATATAGATTGTAAAGAGTTGGGGACCCAGCACCGACCCCTGCGGAACACCACTGGCTACTGGTTGCCAGTCCGAGAATGAACCATTTATCCCAACTCTCTGCTTCCTGTTAGATAACCAATCCTCCACCCATGCCAGAATATTCCCCCCAATCCAGTGATTTTTTATCTTGAGCAATAATCTTTTATGTGGCACCTTGTCGAATGCCTTCTGGAAGTCTAAATACACTACGTCCATTGGTTCCCCTTTATCCACCCTGTACGTTATGTCCTCAAAGAACTCAAGCAAATTTGTCAGACATGATTTCCCCTTCATAAAGCCATGCTGACTTTGTCCTATCAAATTATGTTTATCTAAATGTTCCGTTACTGTCTCCTTAATAATAGACTCCAAAATTTTACCCACCACAGATGTTAGACTAACTGGTCTATAATTTCCAGCTTTCTGCCTACTACCCTTTTTAAATAAGGGTGTTACATTAGCAGTTTTCCAATCTGCCGGGACCTTTGCTGATTCCAGGGAATTTTGGAAAATTATTACCAAAGCATCCACAATCCCTATTGCCACTTCCCTCAAGACCCTAGGATGTAAGCCATCAGGTCCAGGGGATTTATCCGCCTTGAGTCCCATTATTTTACTGAGTACCAATTCCTTAGTGATTTTAATCGTATTTAGCTCCTCCCCCCCTAGAGCCCCCTGTTTGTCCAGTGTTGGGATATTCTTAGTGTCCTCTACTGTAAAGACTGAAACAAAATATTTGTTCAGCATTTTTGCCATCTCCATGTTTCCCACCATTAATTTCCCGGTCTCATCCTCTAAGGGACCTATGTTTGCCTTAGCCACCCTTTTTCTTTTTATATAACTATAGAAACTCTTGCTATCTGTTTTTATATTTTTTGCTAATTTATTTTCATAATCTATCTTCCCTTTCTTAATCAATCCTTTAGTTACTTTTTGCTGTCTTTTGAAGACTTCCCAATCTTCTATCCTCCCACTAAGTTTGGCTACCTTATATGTCTTTGTTTTTAGTTGGATACTATCCTTAATTTCTTTACTTAGCCACGGATGGCTGTCATTTCTTTTACACCCTTTTTTCCTCAGTGGAATATATATTTTTTGAAAGTTGTAAAATAACTCCTTAAATGAACACCACTGCTCATGTACCGTCTTACGCTTTAATCTATTTTCCCAGTCCACTTTAATCAATTCCGCTCTCATACCATCATAGTCTCCTTTATTCAAGCTCAGTACGCTTGTCTGAGAACCAACCTTCTCACCCTCTAATTGGATATGGAATTCAACCATGTTATGGTCACTCATTCCAAGGGGATCCTTAACTAGGACATTATTAATTAATCCTGACTCATTACACAGGACCAGGTCCAAGGTTGCTTGCCCCCTTGTAGGATCAGTTACATACTGCTCAAGAAATCCATCCCTAATACACTCAATAAACTCTTCCTCAAGGCTGCCCTGCCCAATTTGATTTGTCCAGTTAATATGATAGTTAAAATCCCCCATAATTATAGCTGTTCCCTTATTACATGCCCCAACTATTTCCTGATGAATACTTCTTCCAGCAGAGTTGCAACTATTAGGAGGCCTATAGACTACTCCCACTAGTGTTTTTTTCCCTTTATTATTCCTTATCTCCACCCAAACTGTTTCATTATCCTGATCCTTTGACCCAATATCATATCTCTGTAATACAGTGATTCCTTCCTTTATTAACATAGCTACCCCACCTCCTCTTCCTTCCTGTCTGTCCTTCCTGATTGTTAAATACAGTTTCAGTACTGTGGCAGTGGTGGAAACCTGATTGGAGGGATTCACACATGGCGTTCCAGGAAAGGTGGGCACGGATTTGAGGCGACAGCACGTTCAAGGACTTGAGAGGAAAGGCAGCTCTGCATTTTCTCAGACAGTCAATATTCTGATGTTGTAGAAGAGTTTTGAAAACAATTATAGGATTAAAATGTGTGCCGCACCTGCCCCGATGGTCTGGTGGGTCGAGTCACCACCCAATGTAACTCCAAATCAGTAACTTATCTGGATTGTCACTAACCTGGGACTAGAGTGTCACTAACCTGGACCGGATTTGCTCCTGTCCCATTTCGTTAAGGATACAATCTGTGCCGGCAGTTCAATCTATTTTAAAGTTTCTCATTCTATCCAAGACGATATCCACATCTGATTTTAATAATAACAATTTTACTGTCAACATCACAACTTAATGCTGTTAGTTGAGCATCATCTTCAAGAGTGAGACTGATGCAATGTACCCAGCCATACCCTGAGCATCCTTCTAATCTGTCCTTTTTTGCAATGGCCCACTATAGTCTTTGATGGCCCTGACTCTTAATGTAGCTGAAAAAAGCTTTTCCATTCACTACCACATGCATGCACTATTCTCTTTTCCATTAACCTTTCAGCTGATCTGACAGCTGCCTTGGTTTTCTTTGACTGTTCACGGATTTTGTATTTGATTTCCTGGCTATTAGCTACTTTCAATCCATAGAAACATTTCCCCTTCAGTCTTATTTGTCTTTGTATGTGACCATTCAGCCACCTTGGCTTATTTTTACCACGCTCCCTTCTTTGGGCCAGCATTGTCTTTTAAGGTGAGAAATCGATGAAGAACCTCTCTGATCTGTATGCCTTAGGATAAAACCATGAAATATCAGTTCCCACATCTCCCCCAACCAGCTTTTCAAATGCACAAAACAAGCTAACAAGCAGAGGAAACAGTATACACACAAATATCTCTGTTACCACTTTTTAGAGCACGTTTGTAAATGATTTTAGGTTATGAGGACTGTTGCCTCAGAATGGAAGGCAGTTCGTTTAATACACTTCTCCTTTAAGCATAGACAGAATTGCACCTATTTTATTGTTTCATCTTGTCTTTACCATACGGACATTGAGCATCACCTGGGCAGAAGCACAGGGAGGAAAGTCCGGTGGGAAAGGTGGTAGACCAGTTAACAGAACCAGGCCAATTTTCCTTCTGTTGATTTAAACGCAAGGTTAAGTCAGGTGGGTTTGTGCTCCTCCTCCACCCCAGATTCCCCATCTCTGCACTCTGCTCAGGCCATAGATTAACACCTATGTGGTAAAGCCAAAAAATCTACCCCACTATATCTTGCTCGAGTGTCAAATTAAATGGCTTCATCTATAACGCAGGTTTTTTAAAGTCTTACAAAACAAATGAGGCTGGAAATTATGATGGGTGATAACAACAACAACTTGCAGTTATACAGCACCTTTAACACAGCAAAACGTCCCAAGGCGCTTCACAAGAGCGATATCAATAAAACCATTTACGACGCCGAGCCACATAAAGAGCTATCAGGACAGATGACCAAAAGCTTGGTCAAAGAGGTAGGTTTTAAGGAGCATCTTAAAGGAGGGGAGAGAGGCGGAGAGGTTTAGGGAGGGAATTCCAGAGCTTAGGGCCTTGGCAGCTGAAAGCTCGGCCACCAATGGTGGAGCGATTAAAATCGGGGATGTGCAAGAGGCCAGAATTGGAGGAGCGCAGAGATCTCGAAGGCTCGTAGGGCTGGAGAAGGTTACAGAGAGAGAGGGAGGGGCGAGGCCATTGAGGGATTTGATAACAACATTTGGAGGCTCAACCTGTTATTTCGCTGTTCCGCCATCTGCTACTTTAATAAAGACATTAATCCATTTCTGCCGAGTGTGTTGGAGCATGGAGTGCTTTGCCTCAGAGAATAGTTTAGGTAGAGACCACTGCATCCATTAAGGGAAAATTGGATAAACATTTGAAGGAGGGGAAGATACAGGGCTACGGAGAGAGTGCAGCGTAGTGGGATTAGTTTTGGACTGCCCTAGTAAAGAGTCAACACAAACATGGTCTCCTTCTGGCAACACATGAACCGGAGGAGACCATTCAGCCGCTGGAGCCTGCTCCATCAATTCAATCATGGCTGATTTGTACCTCAACTCCATTTACCTGTCATAGCTCCATATCCCTTGATACCCTTACCTAACAAAATTCTATCAATCTCAGTCTTGAAATTTTCAATTGACCCCCAGCCTCAACAGCTTTTTTTGGGGGGGGTGGGGGGAGAGAGTTCCAGATTTCCACTACCCTTTGTGTGAAGAAGTGCTTCCCTGACATCACCCCTGACTGGCCTAGCACTAATTTTAAGGTTATGCCCCCTTACACTCCCCACCAGAGGAAATAGTTTCTCTCCAACTACCCGATCAATTCTTTTGATCATCGTAAACACCTCAATTAGATCACCCCTTAATTGTCTGTACTCCAGGGAATACAAGCCTAGTCTATGCAACCTGTCCTCATAAATTTAACCCTTTTAGCCCCGGTATCAAGTGGACCTGACTGACTGCCTTTAAGGGTTGGTGTTGATTATTAATGTCACCCCTCCCATTTTCCTCTGAGGATGTTGACCTCTCTAATAAGGACAGTGTGGTTCTGTCTCTGGCTACGGCATGGTTAAAAAAAAAAGGCCTTCATCATATAGATTACAACAGGGAAAAAGGCCATTCAGCCCAACCAGTCCGTGTGGGCGTTTACCCTCCACGGGAGCAAATAGCCCCAATTACGTTTACCCACCCTGTTCCCATATCCCTCCAACCCATTTTCCTTCATCCCCCTCTCCAATCTAATCTTGAATGTTGACAGTTTCTGCCTAAGCCGCTAACCCTGGAAGTGAATTCCCCAGCCTCACAGCTCCCCACACAAACAAACTGACAATACAATTAATCCCACGTTTCACGATTTGATCTACCTTTTCTTTCATCTTTCCCTTTTCAGCCAGTTCAATCTCCGCAACGTTTGCTGTAGAATCTACTCGGTAGACTGTAATAAAATTATACGGGAAACCTCACTGTAATATTTTAAATTAATTGAAACTCATCATCGCTCCAACCTGACATCTGTTTCATTTCCAAGCCCTGTCAAGTCTACAAATGCAGTGACAGGACTAGTGAAATAAGGCCTGTCAATGTCTTCACACCAGGAAACAGCCTCCTTATCTCAAAAATGCTGCTACATTTTGTCTTGAAGAAAATAAGGGCTAGATTTTCCTCTACTATCCCGCCCAAAATCGACGAAAAGGGGACACAATTGGGCAGAGAGGCCCCAACCTGAATGTTTTTCCCCCTTCCCCCGCCGGGAAGGCCATTGGTCGCTCCTTTCCCGCCCACCGTACGCAAATGCCAGCAAGGGGGTGGGGCCAAGATTCCCGACCCATTTTCCCCGCTTCTGCCCCTACACCTGCTGCTCCCTGGGACCTTCAGGTGAAGCCTGGCAGTAGTCACTGGGATAGCAGAGGAAAAAGCCCCAAAGTTACACTGATAAAGAGAGAGCGCTTTGCTGCACGCCTCCCCTCCCCCCGCCCCAGCCTCCTTCCATTTCAGGCCCCAGCACTTGACTGTTGAAGGCCTCACTCTTGGTCTCTCCGAGCAGCATCTGCTCGGGGGCCGCTGGAAGATTCACGCTTGCAAGTGGATATACCATTGGGAACCATTCAGAAATACTTAATGATTCCCCACCCCCCACCCAGGAAACTGGGCCGGGGTTGTGGAAGGGGCAGGGCAGCGGGCAGAAGTCCCATCCTGACCCTGTAGGAGTAGGAAGACAACAGCTGGACGTGCCCTAGAATGGTCCTTTGAGGAAAAGCAAAACATCTTAAAAGCCATAGAATCATAGAATGGTTACAGCACAGAAGGAGGCCATTCAGCCCATCAAGTCCGTGCCGGCTCTCTGCAAGAGCACTTCAGTTAGTCCCACTGCCCCAGTCTTTCCCCGTAGCTCTGCTCATTTTTTCCTTCAGGTACCTATCCAACTCCCTTTTGAAAGCCACAATTGAATCTACCTCCACCACCCTTTCAGGCAGTGAATTCCAGATCATAACCACTTGCTGCATAAAAGAATTTTTCCTCACGTCGCTTTTGGTTCTTCTGCCAATCACCTTAAATGTGTGTCCTCTGGTTCTTGACCCTTCCGCCAATGGGACCAGTTTCTCTCCATCTACTCTGTCCAGACCCCTCATATTTTGAACACCTCTTATCAAATCTCCTCTCAACATTCTCTGCTCTAAGGAGAACAACCCCAGCATCTCCAGTCTATCCACGTAACTGAAGTCCCTCATCCCTGGAATCATTCTTGTAAATCTTTACTGCACCCTCTAGAAGGCCTTCACATCCTTCCTGAAATGCGGTGCCCAGAATTGGACACAATACTCCAATTGAGGCCAAACCAGTGCTTTGTAAAGGTTCACCATAACTTCCTTGCGTCTCTATTTATGAAGCCCAGGATCCTGTATGCTTGTTTAACCACTTTCTCAACCTGCCCGACCACCTTTAACGATTTGTGCACATATACCCCCAGGTCTCTCTGTTCATGCAGCCCCTTTAGTTTATATTGCCTCTCCTCGTTCTTCCTACCAAAATGTATCACTTTGCACTTTTCTGCGTAAAATTTCATCTGCCACGTGTCCGCCCAATGTTTGCTTTCAGTGACTGGTGTACAAGGAAACCCAGGTCCCTCTGTACATCAACATTTCCCAATCTATCATCATTTAAATAATACTCTGCCTTCTGTTTTTTCTACCAAAGTGGATAACTTCACATTTATCTACGTTATACTGCATCTGCATTGTATTTGCCCACTCACTCAACTTGTCTAAATCGCCTTGAAGCCTCTTTGCATCCTCCTCACAACTCACAATCCCACCTAGTTTTGTGTCATCGGCAAACTTGGAAATATTACATTTGGTTCCCTCATCCAAATCATTGATATATATTGTGAATAGCTGGGGCCCAAGCACTGATCCCTGCAGTACCCCACTAGTCACCGCCTGCAACCCCATAAAAGACCCATTTATTCCTACTCTCTGTTTCCTGTCTGTTAACCAATTTTCAATCCATGCCAGTATATTACTCCCAATCCCATATGCTTTAGTTTTGCACACTAACCTCTTATGTGGGACTTTATCAAAGACCTTCTGAAAATCCAAATACACCACATCCACTGGTTCTCCCTTATCTATTCTACCAGTTACATCCTCAAAAAATTCCAGTAGGTTTGTCAAACATGATTTCCCTTTCATAAATCCATGTTGACTTTGTCTAATCCCGTTGATATTTTCTAAGTGTCCTGTTATCACATCCTTTATAATAGACTCTTTTCTCATTCTCATCTGTAGAATCATAGAATGAAATGGCGCAGAAGGAGGCCATTCGGCCCCTCACGCCTGTGCCGGCTCTTTGAAAGAGCTAATCAATAATTAATGATGCAAGAAAGTGGCATCTGATTGGCTCAGACAGCCTCCAGCCCTGACCTCCAGCCAATCTGAATAGCTCTGACGGGCTCCAGGTCCACTCTCGAACCATTGATTGGTTCCGGCAGCCTCCAATCCCGCCTTCAAGCTGATCTGATTGGATGATCTCGACAACCTTTGATCCCCGTGAAAAATGACAATTTTTCTTATGAAACACCAACAAGTTGACATATGGATTGAAAGGCTGTCAACTTAAAATAGTGTTGGTTGGCAGTATAGACATGTTCAGTTCATTCGGTCAGTCAGGTTGTATGGTTGGGTTCTTTAGTCTTGAAAGGTAAGTGAGAAGTGACCTTACAGGCTGGCAAACTGCCCCGCCTGCCATTCGCTGCGATGCCACCGTGCTCCGTGAGAAGGGAAAAGTTCTTGAGCAACACCGGCCTTCCCATTCACAAAGACTTGAAAAGCCCACCACGAAAGCGTTTCAAATCGCGCCGTCCATTCTGGGAAACAGCAGCCAATATTCACGCAGCTGGTATCGGCCCACTATCCAGATGGACGGAGTCGTGGGACGCAGGCAACGTTAAGAAGCAACACCCTCATCACTGACCCAACAGCTGAGGTCCCCTGGCTTCGACCTCCCTCGGAGACGGTGGACAGCGCTCAGCCCAATCCGCACAGGGCACGGACGATGCGACCACCTGCTCCACAAGTGGAAGAGGAGGGACGACCCGAAGTGCGACTGTTGCCGTGAGTCCCAGACCATGGAACACATCGCATCAACCCGCCCACTGAGATCTGCTGCGGGAGGGACCCCATTTCTCCACTCGGCATCTCAGGACGCCATCGAACGGAGAGCCAAACGAGACATCCCATTATAAGCTTTTCCCGTTGGCAGAAGGGTCGAGAACCAGAGGACACAGATTTAAGGTGAATGGCAGAAGATCCAATTGCAACATGAGAAAAATCTTTTTTACGCAGCGAGTGGTTATGATCTGGAATGCACTGCCTTTTTTTTAATTCGTTCCTGGGATGTGGGCGTCGCTGGTAAGGCCAGCATTTATTGCCCATCCCTAATTGCCCTTGAAAAGGTGGTGGTGAGTCCATATGGTGAAGGTACTCCCACAGTGCTGTTAGGGAGGGAATTCCAGGATTTTGACCCAGCGACGATGAAGGAACGGCGATATACTTCCAAATCAGGATGGTGTGTAACTTGGAGGGGAACTTGGAGGTGGTGGTGTTCCCATGCGCCTGCTGCCTTTGTCCTTCTAGGTGGTAGAGGTCGCGGGTTTGGGAGGTGCTGCCGAAGAAGCCTTGGCGAGTTGCTGCAGTACATCTTGTAGACAGTACACACTGCAGCCATGGTACGCCGGTGGTGGAGGGAGTGAATGTTTAAGGTGGTGGATGGGGTGTCAATCAAGTGGGCTGCTTTGTCCTGGATGATGTCGAGCTTATTGAGTGTTGTTGGAGCTGCATTCATCCAGGCAAGTGGAGAGTATTCCATCACACTCCTTACTTGTGCCTTGTAGATGGTGGAAAGGCTTTGGGGAGTAAGGAGGTGAGACACTCGCCACAGAATACCTAGCCTCTGACCTGCTCTTGTTGTCACAGTATTTATGTGGCTGGTCCAGTTAAGTTTCTGGTCAATGGTGACCCCCAGGATGTTGATAGTGGGGGATTCGGCGATGGTAATGCCATTGAATGTCAAGGGGAGGCGGTTAGACTCTCGCTTGTTGGAGATAGTCATTGCCTGGCACTTGTGTGGCGTGAATGTTACTTGCCACTTATCAGCCCAAGCCTGAATGTCGTTCAGATCTTGTTGCATGCGGGCATGGACTGATTCATTATCTGAGGAGTTGCGAATGGCACTGAACACTGTGCAGTCATCAGCGAACGTCCCCATTTCTGACCTTATGTTGGAGGGAAAGTCATTGATGAAGCAGTTGAAGATGGTTGGGCCTAGGACACTGCCCTGAGGAACTCCTGCAGCGATGTCCTGGGGCTGAGCTGATCGACCTTCAACCACCACAACCATCTTCCTTTTTGCTAGGTATGACTCCAGCCAGTGAAGAGTTTTCCCCCGATTCCCATTGACTTCAGTTTTACTAGGGCTCCTTGATGCCACACTCGGTCAAATGCTGCCTTGATGTCAAGGGCAGTCACTCTCACATCACCTCTGGAATTCAGCTCCTTTGTCCATGTTTGGACCAAGGCTGAGAGGGTGGTGGAGTCAGATTCAATCGTGGCTTTCAAAAGGGAATTGGATAAGTCCCTGAAGGAAAAAAAAATTGCAGGGCTACGGGGAAAGGACAGGGGTGTGGGACTTGCTGAATTGCTCTTGTAGAGAGCCGGCACGGACTCGGCGGACAGAATGGCCTCCTTCTGTGCTGTTAACCATTCTATGATTAGATGCTGCGATTAGTATACTGTAAAGTGTTTATTTTTGAATGACATCCAATTCTGTCTTGTGATCTTGTTTTGGTCCAACTCTGCAATGAAGTCTTGTACATGGCATCATGATTTGAGTGCACTGCCCACAGTCCTACTCTGTAGTTGTGATTAAAAATGAATTAATTTTGGAGTACTGTACAGGGTCACAACAGTTTAATTATGAGCTGTTCTCATTAATAATTACCACTCCAATTCTATTATCTAGCCATATAATGATCTACTTTGTATTTTAATCCTTGCTCCTTCATGACGCAGACTGAGTAGCATTCGCTGCAAGAGGTCCCCACCAAATACATCAGAAATTAAGTCTGCTGCCCACAACCTGCTATACCACTTCAGGACGTCACTGAGGAACAGCTTCATGATGCCAAAGAAGTATCTACGTCAGTTAATCCTCGTGGATCAAAGACGAAAATGTACATTGGATCACTAATCGGCTGCATAAAATAATGGAGAGAAAATGACCACTTTAGCACCAAGCCATACAGACCAGAATGCCCCAGCTTCAACCCCTAGTTTTTTTCTGGTTGCAGTCCAGGGAAGCTACAACTAGCCTCGGCACCCCTCGGCTCGAGAGGGTTATCCAGGGCTGGAAACTGCGCAAGTGTGGACAATCAAAAGATGAGTGCTGTATCAGGCTGGGCTGGGATGTCCTTCATTGTCAAATAACGTGGCAACACTGACAACTGAAGGCTGGCCGCTTGGACAGAGCACCAGACAGGCTAAACAGCTCCGAGCGAGAGACAGTGCCTTCTGGAGGGGAACAGGTTGAAAAACAAAGGAAGCCGAGGGCACTTACGAAAAACAGTTGTTCCAATTAGGCAACTGTAATCATCAGAGTCCCCAAAGGCTAGATCCTGTCATTCATAATATCGACTACTGACTTCATAGAGGGCCTTGTGAGTACAGTTGGCAGTGGATTTTAATTTGGGAGGATAGATTTTAAGCAGATAGAATTCAAAGAATTATATGCATAAATAGTCACTGCGAACTGAATGACAATATCTAACAAGAGATGTAAGGAAATCTTTATTGCGACTAAAAACTGCAGCAGTGATTACATAAGAAAGGGAACAATTGAAAGGCTGAATGCAGAGAAATTCATTCAAAACTGGAAGGTTGATTCTAAATGAAAGAAACCATCAACTCAATTGATCTAAGAGCTTCTTCAA
The DNA here is from genome assembly GCA_030390025.1 of Squalus acanthias. Taxonomy (NCBI): domain Eukaryota; kingdom Metazoa; phylum Chordata; class Chondrichthyes; order Squaliformes; family Squalidae; genus Squalus; species Squalus acanthias. The sequence continues at coordinate 15,348,724 of CM059426.1, forward strand.
ATGTGCACACGATACATTAAGGAATATGCTGCCATCTAGTGCACTGAATGCCGACTTGGCTGAGGATATCAGAAGGCAAATTGACACGTTCCAGATTCTAAAGGGAACAATGGGATACAGACCTGGCACAATGGGTGACACTCTGGGTGATGATATTTTCTTTTAGTCTCTGGAACCAGGGACTGAACCCAGCCAGACTGATTGGCTGCAAGTCTCCTCTTTCTGCCAGGTTCAAAAAGAAGTCAATAATTCAGAACTAATTGACATTGAAATAGCAGCCCAGCAAGGGCACATTAAATTAATGTTTTCATAGTGGAAATGTCAGACTGCTGCATTAAGCGTTATTCTTCTGACGCTGGGATTAGAAGCATTACTGAGGCACAGTAGGACCTTTTCCATTGTATAGAACTCATGTATGCCTACGTGGGAGTACTTGATGCTGACACTATCTACCAAAAGTGTTCCAATAATCAACATTTGCGTCCCTATCCTTGATGAGAATGAACAATGACATCATTTCTGTTATTACCTGAAAAAAAACAAATGGGCTGATTCTTAACTTAACAGCATGAAGCCTGGCCGTGCGGTAATGAATGAAACCAATCTCTGCTGATGGTTCAATTGGTCAAGGCACGGCCCCATAATGAACTGAGGTATGAAGAACTTAACTTGAAGGTCAGTGCTATTTTAGAAGAACTCTGGAAGACAGTGGTAGGACTCTACAATGGACCTTAGTGTCACTGGACTAAGGAGAGGGGCCAACACGTCAGCCAAGGTTCCCAGTTACCATTACGATAGCAAAATACTGCGGATGCTGGAAATCCGAAATAACAACAGAAAACGCTGGAAAAACTCAGCAGGCCAGGCAGCATCCGTGGAGAGAGAAAGAGAGTTAACGTTTCAGGTCGATGACCTTTCATCAGAACTAGGAAGAGCCGGAAATCAAATAGATTTAAGGCCAGGGTAAAGCTGGGAAAAGGGGGAGGGGATAAAGGAACAAAGGGGGAGATGAAGAGACATAGAGACATTAAGAGATATGCAAGGCTAGAGGTGGTGTTAATGTGACAGATTAAGGCTGAATGAAGTGTGAAATCCACTGGCAGAATGAAGGACAGCTGCCAGCTTCTAGGAGGAGAAAAAAAAGGTGGGGGGGGACAAATAAAATATAAATGTGATTGGAGCTGAGGTTATGATCTAAAATTGTTGAACTCGATATTGAGTCCAGAGGGCTGTAGCGTGCCTAAACGAAAGATGAGGTGCTGTTCCTCGAGCTTACGCTGAGCTTCTGTGGAACAGTGTAATAGGCCGAGGACGGTGAGGTCAGAGTGGGAGTGAAGCGGTGAATTAAAGTGACAGGCCAGCCTTAAATCTATTTGATTTCCGGCTCTTCCCAGTTCTGATGAAAGGTCATCGACCTGAAACGTTAACTCTCTTTCTCTCTCCACGGATGCTGCCTGGCCTGCTGAGTTTTTCCAGCGTTTTCTGTTGTTATTCCCAGTTACCATTGATTGCTGGAAAGTGCAATAATATGAATGTTGGGTAAGGGGAGAATCTGCCTCAGCAATGATATCTCATAAGAACATAAGAAGTAGGAGCAGGAGTAGGCCATAGGTCACCTTGAGCCCTCTCCGCCATTCAATAAGATCATGGTTGATCTTCTACCTCAACTCCACTTTTTCACCCTATTCCAATATCCGTTGATTCCCTTAGTGTCCAAAAATCTATCGATCTCAGCCTTGAATTTACTCAACGACTCAGCATCCACAGCCCTCTGGGGGAGAGAATTCCAAAGATTCACAACCCTCTGAGTGAAGAAATTTTTCCTCATCTCAGTCCTAAATAGCAGACCCCTTATCCTGAGACTATTCCCCCTAGTTCTAGACTCTCCAGCTAGCAGGTCTTCTTCCCCCTTCTCCAATCAAATAGCCTGTCTAGACTCACGAAGAATGGCCAATTGGTCAAAACCACCACAGAATAGCCAGTGCCTGTGGAAACATACTGAGGTAAGGGTCAGTGTCTATAGGAGAGGAAAGGAGAAAATTGGTGGAAAAGCTGGTGGAGAAAGTGGAATGGACTTTAGCTCCTGTTTGCATTCTAATCTCAAATTCAATAATCACTCTCAATCTTTATTCCCCATGATATTAGCGCTAATTTTAATTTGCAGTTTTAATTAGCATTATTTGCATTTATTGAAACTAATTAAAAGAAGAAAATTGCTGTTTGCAGTCAGCAATAACACTGCCATTTAATTGAGTTCTCCTGAGCAAAACTTCACCATTCCTGACATCTCGTGAATTCCTCAATTAAATTCCAATCTTCTTAGTGACTCAGCCATATTATCTCCCGCATTTACTATCAGGAGAATGTACGCATAGTTCACTTAAGTTAATAGTTTTGTTAATAGTGCCGAGTTGGCATCAGTTAAAAATAAGGAACAAATGATCGTCACAGAGCTAAAACAATCAGGCATTTCCACGTCAGATTGACTCTGGGTGATCCCAGTTGGTGAGGGAAGGAAGCTTACCAGAGGAGGGTACAGGGACCAGAGAGGGGAGGGAAAGAGACAGCAGGTTCCACCTAGAATGCTTAAGCACTGGATATCGTGAATGCTCATCTACTGTTCCCGCCTGTAGTGATTTCCCTCCCCTGTTTTTCAAATCAAGGTTTACTGTCTAACTTTACTAAATATCCTGTTCAACAACAACAACTTGCATTTATATAGCGCCTTTAACGTAGTAAAACGTCCCCAGGAGCGTTATCAAATATATTGACACCATGCCACATAAGGAGATAACTAGGACAGGTGACCAAAAGCTTGGTCAAAGAGCTGGGTTTTAAGGAGCATCTCAAAGGAAATTCTATTACAATTCTTATTAACCAGCATTTTTAAATTTGTTTTTATTTTTATTTTTTCTATTTTCCCCATTTGCTCCCCATGCTGACTCTTTGTGGCAGGGGAGGGTTGGGGTGGGGGGTGGGGGGAAGGAGGGAGGAGGTGCACTCTACAGCTTCCAATAACCCTAAAGGGTCTCAGCCAATTGGTCATATGTGAACTGAGAATGTCGGCAAGCTGTCCAGCATTAGAGGGCATCCCAACCGAGTCCAATCCTGTTCTCTCCCAATCCCCACGCACCTATACTTTCCAGCAGCAGTCTCCAGGGAGTGATCAGGAGTGACAGATTTTTCCCCACCCTGGGACGGGAGTGCGGAGGCCAACCTGGATCTTCTGGCTTGTGTGATTCTATTACACATAAAGTTTATCAACTGTGCCTGGGAAAAAAATACATGAAGTAAGAAATCAGATGATGCCATTGAGAAAACTGGCTCACAGGAGTTACTGAGGACTGCAATGTGAAGGGGCTAAGCTAAACCACACGATTCAAATGTGCTGAAAATTTCTATCGACCTCCAGCATCCACAGCCTTTTGTGGGAGAGAGTTCCAGATTTCCACTACCCTTTGTGTCAAAAACTGCTTCCCGATTTCACTCCAAAATGGCCTAACTCTAATTTTAATATTATGCCCTCTTTTTCTGGCTATATACATATACATACATACATATCCATTGCTCATGGTGAGTCAGATATACTTTATAACATATAACTTTTATAGTAGTGTTATGTCATCTAACAGAACACAATATCAGAGCCACTGATTTACTTGAGCCATTTAATAAAGTGTGGCAAGGAAAGTGTAGCAGGGCAAATTCACTGGAAGTAAGTGTGACATTTAAAGGAAGTAAATGAAAGGTGACATAGAACCCAGGTCGAATGACTGTATGAACTGAATTGAATGCAGCTATCCGATATGGGCAGCAACTCAATTTGAGAGATTGAGTAGATTGGGCCTATACTCTCTGGAGTTTAGAAGAATGAGTGGTGATCTCATTGAAACATATAATTTCCTGACAGGGCTTGACAGGGTAGATGCTGAGAGGCTGTTTCCCCTGGCTGGAGAGTCTAGAACTAGGGGGCATAGTCTCAGGATAAGGGGTCGGCTATTTAGGACTGAGATGTGGAGAAATTTCTTCACTCAGAGGGTGGTGAATCTTTGGAATTCTCTACCCCAGAGGACTGTGGAGGCTGAGTCATTGCGTATATTCAAGGCTGAGATCGATAGATTTTTGGACTCTAATAGAATCAAGGGATATGGGGAATGGTCGGGAAAGTGGAGTTGAGGTCGAAGATCAGCTGTGATCTTATTGAATGGCGAAGCAGGCTTGAGGGGCAGTAGGGCCTATTTCTCATGTTCTTAACTCAACTCAGACAGTTTCCTAGAAGATGTCATCAACAATACTTTTTTTGTTATTAATTTACTCTTGGAATGTGGGCAGCACTGGCAAGGCAGCGGTTATTGCCCATCCCTAGATGCCCTGAGGGCAATAAGAGTCAACCACATAGTGTGGGACTGGAGTCACGTGTAGGCAGACCAGGGAGGGGGTGGCAGGTTTCCCCTCTCGGAAATAGCAACAGTGAACTAGTTGGGTTTATATCATAACAACAGGCTTTATGACTATTTTCTGCTGCCAGGTCACAAATGAGCAGATATGTATTGAATTCGATTTCACAATTGGACCATGGTAGGATTGTGCTAGTCCAGGACCCTAACCATTAGGCTACCACACCCGCAGTCATTATTGTTTAAAGATTGCTTACTGCTAAAAGAAAAAGATTTAAACAATTGACAAAATTAATAGTCTAAGATAACCACAGCTCTTTATAACTATTTGATTTTAACCCCTGTATCAATTGCAAAACTTTCCCTTCAAAAGAGATATTGTTGCCTAGAAGATTTACCAGAATGATACCAGGGATGAGGGACTTGAGTTATGCAGAGAGACCCGAGAAACTGGGACTGTTCTCCTTACAGCAGAGAAGGTTAAGGGAAAATTTAATAGAGGTGTTCAAAATCACGAGGGGTTTTTGATTGTTTCCACTGGCAGGAGGTTCAGTAACCAGAGGACACAGATTTAAGAAAATTGGCAAAAGAACCAGAGGGGAGAGGAGGAGAAAAATTATCAGGGAGTTGTTGTGATCTGGAATGCGCTGCCTGAAAGAGTGGTGGAAGCAGATTCAATAGCAACTTTCAACAGGGAATTGGATAAATACTTGAAAAAGAAAAATTTGCAGGGCTATGGGGAAAGAGCAGGGGAGTGGGACTAATTGGATCATAGAATGGTTACAGCACAGAAGGAAGCCATTCGGCCCGTCGAGACCGTGCTGGCTCTCTGCAAGAGCACTTTAGCTAGTCCCACTCACCCGCCCTCTCCCTGTCTGTGCTGGCTCTTTCAAAGAGCCAGCACAGACATGATAGGCTTACCTTTGTGTGGTATGATTCTATTATAAGATTTTCTTTTAGCCATGTGAACACTTAATAACATAAGTCACATCAAAAATTGTCACTGTAAAATTCCCCCAAAATGCCTCAGTTGGTGAATGCACTGTCTGATGTTGAGCTGAGTGATACAGACCAGGAGCAGAGAAACAGGAGTAGGCCATTCAGTGAGATAATGGCTGATCCATACCTCACACCATTTATCTGCCTCTGTTCCATATCCCTTGATATCATAACCCCGGCCCCTACCACATATGTATACATTTTATCCACTCTTGTGGTCCGTGCCTTTTTCCTTTTTTTCTCTCTCTCCCCCCACGGCAGCTGTCTCTGATTCTGCCAGCATTTCACACCTTACCTTTTGTTTCTCAACCTGTCCCATTACCATCTCGTCTTGCCTTGAGCATCTCTTAATGTCTCTACTCACTAAAGACCATCCCTTTTGTTCTTTTATTCCTCCCCCCAGCCTCCCCCTTGCATTTTTATCTGTTTATTTCTTGCTCTCTCAGTTCCGACGAAGGGTTTCGACCTGAAACGTTAACTCTCTTTCTCTCTCCACGGATGTTGCCTGGCCTGCTGAGTTTTTCCAGCGTTTTCTGTTGTTATCCCTTGATATCCTTACCTAACATAAATCTACCCATCTCAGTCTTGAAAATTTAAATTGTCCTAGTATCCACAACAGACAGACAAACAGACATATACACGGTTTTATAACGATAGTACGTGTGTGTTATAACATTACACCACTATCAGGGCCACTGATGGACTTGAGCCAAATCAATAAAATGTGGCAAGGAAAGTATAACAGGGCAAATTCACAAGAAGTAAAATGAAGAAAGACTTGCATTTATATCGTGCCTTTCACTATCACAGGACGTCCCAAAATGCTTCACACTTTTGAAGTGGAGTCACTGTTGTAATGTAGAAAAACATGGCAGCCAATTTGCGCACAGCAAGCTCCCACAAACAGCAATGAGATGTTGGCCAGATAATATGTTTTTAATGATAGCAAAATACTGCAGATGCTGGAAATCCAAAATAACAACAGAAAACGCTGGAAAAACTCAGCAGGCGAGGCAGCATCCGTGGAGAGAGAAACAGAGTTAATGTTTCAGGTTAACTCTGTTTCTCTCTCCACGGATGCTGCCTCGCCTGCTGAGTTTTTCCAGCGTTTTCTGATGTTTTTAATGATGTTGGTTGAAGGATAAATATTGGCCAGGACACCAGGAAAAACGGCACCCGAGAGGGCAGATGGGGCCTTACTTTAACGTCTCATCCAAAAGATGGCACCTCAGACAGTGCAACACTCCCTCAGTACTGCGCTGAAGTGTCAGCCTGGATTATGTGCTCAAGTCTCTGGAGTGGGACTTGACCCCAGAACCTTTTGACTCAGAGGTGAGAGTTCTACCCACTGAGCCACGGCTAACACCTTAAAAAAAAAAGCAGATTTGAAACCGTAAGTGTGACATTTAAAGGAAGTGTGCTTTATTATAGTGTTTACTGTCATAGCAACAGAGAGCAGCAGGAAACAGGTACAAGATACTTCACCAGTTTCACCCTGGTGGTCCCTGGGCTCACAAGAAGTCTTGGAAAGATCACAGTGGAGTACAAGGAGCAAATCCCTGATTTCACAGAGCCCAGTCCACATTCCAACAATCATCCCTGCTTTATCTCTAAGATTCCCAGTGTTTTATTGATGATAAAACTGAAAGTGAGATATTGAGCTTTCAAAGATGGTTTCTTTCTGTTTGAAGTCAGTGTTCCCACTCTCAGAGTACCTAAAAATAATATACACAGAGTATATATAAAGGATTTATCATAGAGATAATTTCCACCTAGTTTCTCCAGTCCTTTGCACCCTTTCCCACCCTCATAAGCCAGTATGGAGTATGCCAGCAAATGAACACAGGAGCTGCTTTAGTTTGAGTTAGGTGCAGGTTGCTGCTGGAGACTTCAGTGAGGATTGCACTTGAAGCAATAACAATCAGGTAGAGATATTCACTCTATGGAGGGAGCAGGGGGGGAAACATACCTCTTATAGTGAGCATTCCCCCTCGCCCTTTCACCTTCCTGCGGCTCACCCCATCTCCTTGAAACCAAATCACTGACCACATCTTTGGTCAGCGCCTTTAACTCTTCCTCCTCCAGCTCGGGTCTGACACAAAAGCAATGGGATCATTTTGCTATGTTAAAAGGTACAAATAAGTGCAAGTTGGTAGCAGTCAGTATAGCCAGTCTGCCCGCTCGGCTGGCATTCCTTAAGGTTTGGGATTCCTGTGTGACTGGTCAAAATTGAGAGGTCGCACAACACCAGGTTATAGTCCAACAGTTTTATTTGAAATCACAAGCTTTCGGAGCTTACTACTCCTTCGTCGGGTGAAGTAAAAAGATACAGAATCGCCAAAGCATATATAGATAGAGAACAATGCATGTGTACCTTACACTTGCAGACAACTAAATTAAATCATCCTGACTATCTGCCGAGGTGTGATAAAGTTAATCAGGTCAGCCAGGAAGGTACCACATCAAAGACATAGCAAGATACAACTGAGACAATATCTTGCTATGTCTTTGATGTGGTACCTTCCTGGCTGACCTGATTAACTTTATCACACCTCGGCAGATAGTCAGGATGATTTAATTTAGTTGTCTGCAATTGTAAGGTACACATGCATTGTTCTCTATCTATATATGCTTTGGCGATTCTGTATCTTTTTACTTCACCCGACGAAGGAGTAGTAAGCTCCGAAAGCTTGTGATTTCAAATAAAACTGTTGGACTATAACCTGGTGTTGTGCGACCTCTCAATTTTGTCCACCCCAGTTCAACACCGGCATCTCCGCATCATGACTGGTCAAGACCAGTGCTATATACATATATGCGTGTGTGTGTGTGCGTTCTTGTTAGGAGACGCAAGAGAAACTCACCTGTCCACGCTGATCACACACAAGGTCATTATAGAAGCCGTGCAGCACATTACATCCATGGCGATGAAGACGTTGCAGAAAACTTTGCCAAAGAGCCACTCTCCCCCCACCAAGTCGGTGATGATCACAAAGGGCATGACGGCCACGGCCACCGAGAGGTCGGCGGCAGCCAGGGACACCACCAGGTAGTTGGAGGGCTGCCGGAGCTTCTTGACGATGCAGACCGAGATGATGACCAGCGAGTTGCCAGCCATGGTCCACAGGGTGATGATGGAGAGCACGATCCCGATGATAACTTTCTCCACCTCGCCGTAGAGCAGGATCTCCTCCCCGCAGTCGGTGGAGTTGGTGATGTTGTTGGCGGTCAGCAGCTCGTCACCCTCGGCGGTGAAGGGCGAGAGGGCCACCTCCTGCCAGTGGCGCAGGGTCTCGGCGTTGTCCAGGGAGCGGTAACCGAGCAGGATGGGGTCGGTGTGCAGCACCATCCTGGAGCGCTCTGCGGGCTGGAAGCAGCGATGCCGAACAGGTCCATTCAGAAAGTATCCGAGGACTCCGGGGGGGGGGGGGCTCAGTTAAGCAGGGACCAATTCCACATTCTTCCCATTTCTTCTCATTTGCCTTGATGAAGACTCAATGCTTCCTGGTGTGGAGCAATCCCACAGCCTCGGTGTGTCCCTCTCCCTGGTAGAAAATCCCAAGAGATTCCTCACTGTACATAACAAGATCCCAAATCAAATCATGCAGATCCGGTGGGGGGAGTTTGCTTGAAGTCCAGAATCACAGTGATGTTGCCAGATCTTTGTTCATCAGATTTTTATAAATCCCCCCCTCCCCAAAAAACCCCCACATCTCTATAAAACTATAAGGCTTGTGCAGGACCCGCCGTTCTCCCAGACCTGGATATATGACAGATAGCAGCCGCCTCCTGGGGCTGTCCAATCACCAATTACTTAAGCACCCACTCAAGACCACAGCAAGCATCAACTGAAATGCAAAATCCCAAGGATGAAGGAAACCAATTGGTTCGACACACAGAGCTCGTGGGCAGCTTGCAACTCAAACGCTTCCCATTTTTATGACTCCCATCACTTTCGAACTAAACGAAACTCGCTGGATTCACTCAAACGTCTAACAACATGAGAGAGAGAGAGAGAGACAAAAAGGTTCAGTAAGGGTTGTGTTTCTCCTTAATCTTGCTTAAAGCAGACACAGAGAATGCTGGCAACTTCATTCCTCTCCGCTTTGTAAGCTGAATGTTACATCTCTCGACTTCCGACGAGGCAACCACCTAGTTCGAGAAAGGGGGTTGAAGGAATGTGGTGGGGAGGTGGTAAACTCGGCGCACAGATAGGAAACTGTTAACGCTTCTCTCCCTTTAGGATGACAGCACGGAGAGGTTTAGAGAAGGGAGGGAGTGGGACCCTCTATAAAGCCAGGAGCCAACAATCTGTTAATGTGCTCACGGATCCATCATGAATAAGCTTGAGCAAAAAAAAAACCCCATTAACCCCGCAAGCCGTGTAGGAGTTGATATGAATTTAAAAATACTTTTAAAAAAAAGAGAAAACAAATCAGATTTCTGCACAGCAAAATGTTTAACCATCCAATAACCCTCATGGCAAAATACACATCCTCGTCACTGTCGGTGCAACTAGTAAAAGGCCTTTTTTTTATTACTGTCTATTTTTAAATGAGTATGAAATGCGCATGTTTCACCCAAGCAATCCGCTCCGACCTAAATGTCAGTAATGATCGGGTCTGCTTTTCCGGTGGAATGGTTCAACGCCCAATAAACTGCCACTGGCTGAGTGCTTTCTGAACTATTGTTCACCAGCTTGAGTTACTTCACCCGCAGTCTCGGTCAGGTCTCACCGCACTTCCTCGCAACTCAACACCCCGATATTCTCAAAACTTCAAATTGCCTCTGGTCCTTGCCGCTGGGGAAATAATTTGAACAAGGTGGTGTCTCGGTCCCAATACGCTCTTTGAAGCTAGCAGGGTTTAGGGGATGGCTTGCTCCATCTTTGACTCGACACCTGGTAGCTGGGGATGACCTAGAGACCAGAGGATAAAGAAAGACTTGCATTTCTATAGCGCCTTTCACGACCACCAGACGTCTCAAAGCGCTTTACAGCCAATGAAGTATTTTTTGAAGTGTAGTCACTGTTGTAATGTGGGAAACTCGGCAGCCAATTTGCACACAGCAAGCTCCCACAAACAGCAATGTGATAATGATCAGATAATCTGTTTTTGTTATGTTGGTTGAGGGATGAATATTGGCCCAGGACACCGGGGAGAACTCCCCTGCTCTTCTTCGAAATAGTGGCCACGGGATCTTTTACATCCACCTGAGAGAGCAGACGGGGGGCCTCGGTTTAACGTCTCATCCGAAAGACGGCACCTCCGACAGTGCAGCACTCCCTCAGCACTGCACTAGAGTGTCAGCCTAGATTTTTGTGCTCAAGTCTCTGGAGTGGGACTTGAACCCACAACCTTCTGGCTCAGAGGCGAGAGTGCTACCCACTGAGCCACGGCTGACACTGGTTGACACTGATAGTTGGACGCAAGTAAGAGGTGTTGGGATTAATCCATTTGGGACTTGACTTGATATCTATTCAACTACCTGCAATTCACTGCACGGCATTGGCTTTGTACAGGAAGGAAGTCCTCATTCTCCAACCAGAGGCAATGCCACCAAGTTTAGGCAGTGATTAACGATAGGGATTTTCCAAAACTCCTTCAGTCATGTATTAAATGTGTGATCGGTTGTTAGGAGACATTGGGTCACATAACACAACACAACAAAAAACTCTGACGAAGGGTCACCGACCTGAAACGTTAACTCTCTTTCTCTCTCCACAGATGCTGCCTGACCTGCTTAGGGTTTCCAGCATTTTCTGCTTTTCTTTCAGCCTGCACTCCTTGTGCCGATGATGCTTCCATGAAAGTGCTAGGTAGGGAATTCCAGGGCATTGACCCAGCAACAAAGGGACCAGCAGAATATGTCCAAGTCAAGATGGTATGTGACCTGGAGGGGAACCTACAGGTGGTGGTGTCCCCATAGAGGTATTCATGTCCTTGATGGTAGAGGTTGGGGAGTAGGGGGGAGGCTGAGGTGCTGCTGAAGAAGCTTGGTAAGTTATTATAATACATCTGGTATATAGTACATACTGCAGCCACAGTCCACCAGAGGCGGAGGGGGTGGATGTTGAGTTTAGAGGCCGGGTGTTGAGCTTCTTTAGTGTTTGTGCAGCTGAACCCATCTAGCTAAGTGTTGACGAATCCATCACACCCCCAGTGAGCCTTGTAGTTGAAGTACTGAGGGGTCAGGAGGTGAGTCACTGATTGCAGAATATCCAGCCTCTGTCCTGTAGCCACAGATTGCTGATTGTTGACAGTGAGGGAGTTGGCAACGGTGGTGTCATTAAATGTTGGCGGAAGTGGTTGGGCCTTTCCTTGTTAGTTATAGTCATTACCTGGCACTAATGTAGAGTAAATGTTACCTGCTACTTGTGAATCCGAGACTGGACGTTATCCAGGTCCTGCTGTTGGCAGCAACAGGATGCTTCATTATCGATCAAGTTGTGAATGAATCAGACCACTGTACAATCAGCAGCTAGCAACACCACTCCTAACTTGTGTCAGAGAAAATGTCATTGATGAAGCAGCTGAGATCTTTGAGCCAAGGACTCTGCCCTGAGGAACTTTGGTAGTGATGTCCTGGGGCAGCCACGACCATCTTCCTATGTGTCAGGCATGATGACAGCCACTGGAGTGCGTTCCCATTGATCTCACGTTTTGCTAAGGTTCCATTGTGATTGGCTAGCTGGCCTGAAGATCTCTGCTCTGTCATTATTTGTCAGACAATGCTATAAAATAAACCAATGGTGGTAAATGGTGCAGAATGTCAACCTGCACAATTGCACAACATTGGGAAAGATAGTTGGTTGTTTTAAGTCTTTCCAGAATCTTGTATACAAAGATGCAATTTTTGACTGTTAACAAAACTTATTTTTTTTATTCATTCACGGGATGTGGGCACCAGCATTTATTGCACATCCCTAATTGCCCTCGAGAAGGTGGTGGTGAGTTGCCTTCTTGACAACTGAGTGGCTTGCTAGGCCATTTCAGAGGGCAGTTAAAAGTCAAACCACATTGCTGTGGGACTGGAGTCACATATAGGCCAGACCGGGTAAGGATGGCAGATTTCCTTCCTGAAAGGACATTAGTGAACCAGATGGGTTTTTACGACAATCCGATAGTTTCATGGTCACCATTACTGATACTAGCTTTTTATTCCAGATTTATTTAATTAACTGAATTTAAATTCCCCAGCTGCCGTGGTGGGATTTGAACTCATGTCTCTGGATCATTAGTCATAGAGCTATATAGCACAGAAAGAGGCCCTTCGACCCACCGTGTCCGCGCCGGCCATCAAGCCCTATCTATTCTAATCCCATTTTCCAGCACTTGGTCCGTAGCCTTGTATGCTATGGCGTTTCAAGTGCTCATCTAAATGCTTCTTGAATGTTGTGAGGGTTCCGGCCTCTACCACCCTTTCAGGCAGTAAGTTCCAGATTCCAACCACCCTCTGGGTGAAAAAGTTTTTCCTCAAATCCCCTCTAAACCTCCTGCCCCTTACCTTGAAACTATGCCCCCTGGTTATTGGCCCCTCTACTAAGGGGAAAAGTTCCTTTCTATCTACCCTATCTATGCCCCTCATAATGTTGTAGTCTCGGCTTCTGGATTAGCTAGTCCAGTCACATAACCACTATGCTCTACTGTTCCCTATTTTTCAATCTTTTTCAGTATAGTGGTTCATTATTTTAATCTGCATAAAACAAAAATTTGTACCCAGCTAGACATTCCCCTTGCAGGCCTCCTCTATCACTTAAGTGTATCATATAAGGTGTCAGCTGTCATCAAATCGTACAAGTAAACCTGCTTGACTTGGCATTTAAACAGCAGACTGACATCCTCAAAACTATGACTCAGAACCTTCCAGATAATGTATGCAGAAACTCAGTGGAAGAATTCCAATTTACGTTTGCAAAGATCAGTCGAAGTGGCGTCCATTGCAGCTCCCAGTGCCTTCTCCCAGAACCAGCAGCAATAGACAAACTATGCATTATCCAAGCTTGTGAACTCCAGTTTCTCTTCTGGTCATGGTCCTTACAGGGAAGGTCCGCACAGGCTAGCATGAGGGAGCTTGCAGGGTTTTACCAATAGGCGGAGGGCTTGGGGTCCGGAATGTGGCAATGTTTCTGTTTACCGCCGACAGCCTAACCTCCTGGAAAGAAATGCGGGAAAACCACCTCTCCGGTTAGTCCTTTGCCCCTCTGGAAGCAACAGCTGCTCCTAATGTCGGAGCTGCACTTAATGCAAATGTGGCAATGCTCTCCAGCTCTAGAGGGCTGGCATTAGCAGGGAGCTATGTAATAGGGTAACCATTGCGTTCAGATCCCTCCATGGCCATTGCATCTTCCTATCTCTGTGAACCCCGTCCAGCCCTGAAACCCTCTGCGAACTCTTGCATTCCTCCAATTCTGACCTCTTGTTCATCCCCACCATTGGGGGCCGTGCCTTCAGCTGTCTAGGCCCTAAGCTCTGGAATTCCGGCCCGAAACCTCTCCACATCCCCACCTCTCCTCCTTTAAGATGCTCACTTAAACCTACCTCTTTGATCAAGCATTTAGTCACCTGTCCTAATGTCTTCTTCTTTGGCTCGATGTCAATTTTTTTTCTTGTCTGATTACGCTCCTGTGAAGCGCCTGGGGACATTTTACAACGTTAGAGGTGCTATATAAGTGCAAGTTGTTGTTGTGTATTGGTGATGTAAGGCTGCATTTACACCACACACAGAAAATCTCTCGTGATGCTGCTACAGGTTTGGAAATCATTTTTACGATCCTGTAAAGTGCCCTGAGTTATGGTTTGAAACTTCAGCTGGCAGGCTTTGCTTTTGAGTTCCCAGTGTAATGGGAAGACATAACTCCTTGTCTGCACTCCAATTTTAGCATCACGGGGAAGTGGAAACTGCTTCACATGGATGTTAAAACATAGCTTAAAAGTGTTGCATTTCATAATAAAGTACAGGATCAGGAAAAGCTCTGCAGTCCATCAAGCCAGTGCCAAGAAAATAGTATCGCTCAGTCACATACCTCTTCAAGTCTGTCTGAAAGAAAAGAAAGACTTGCATTTATATAGCGCCTTTCACAACCACCGGACGTCCCAAAGCACTTTATAGCCAATTGAAGTACTTTTTGAAGTGTAGTCACTGTTGTAATGTGGGAAACGCGGCAGCCAATTTGCACTCAGCAAGATCCCACAAACAGCAATATGATAATGACCAGATAAACTGTTTTAGTGATGTTGGTTGAGGGATAAATATTGACCAGGACACTTTCTTCGAAATAGTGCCGTGGGATCTTTTACGTCCACCTGAGAGAGCAGACGGGGCCTCAGCTTAATGTCTCATCCGAAAGATAGATAGATAGATCTCTGTCTGTCTCTCTGTCTGTCTCTCTGTCTTGTCTCTGTCTCTCTGTCTGTCTCTCTGTGTCTGTCTATCTTCCTTAATTTTTTTTCCATGCTTGCTGTCTCCAATGCCTTACTGGGCAGTTCCTTCTATGCATCCAACCTGTCTCTGCACAAGGTAATTAACTCTAAACTTCCCTCTTCTAAGCTTCAGTCAGTCTCCAGGTTGTATAGTTCATGGCAATCTCACATCATCAGGGTTCAGTTTATCTATGCCCTCAAACAGGTTAAATACTTGAATAGCCACCGTTTCCAAGACTGTCACTGACCTCATCTCCTCTGGAAATCTTCCCCCCAAGGCCGCCAACCTCATAGTTCCCCAACCCCGCACAGCCCGCTTCTACTTCCTTCCCAAGATCCACAAACAGGACTTCCCTGGTAGACCCATCGTTTCAGCCTGTTCTTGCCCCACGGAACTTATCTCTTCCTATCTCGACTCTATTTTTTCTCCCCTTGTCCAGTCTCTTCCCACCTACATCTGCGACTCTTCCGACGCCCTCCGCCATTTTAACAGTTTCCAGTTTTCCGGCCCCAACCACCTCCTTTTCACTATGGACGTACAACCCCTCTACACCTCCATCCCCCACCAGGATGGCCTGAGGGCGCTCCGCTTCTTCCTTGAACAGAGGCCCAACCAGTCCCCATCCACCACCACCGTCCTCTGCCTGGCTGAACTTGTTCTCACATTGAACAACTTCTCCTTTGACTCCACTCGTTTCCTCCAAATCAAAGGTGTTGCTATGGGAACCCGCATGGGTCCTAGCTATGCCTGCCTTTTCGTGGGATATGTGGAACACTCTTGGTTCCAGTCCTACTCGGGTCCCCTCCCTCACCTCTTTTTCCGGTACATTGATGACTGTATCGGTGCTGTTTCCTGCTCTCGCCCTGAACTAGAAAATGTAATTCACTTTGCTTCCAATTTCCACCCTTCCCTCACCTTCACATGGTCCATCTCCGACTCTTCCCTTCCCTTCCTCAACTTCTCCGTCTCCATCTCTGGGGATAGGTTATTGACAAACATTCACTACAAGCCCACTGACTCCCACAGCTACCTGGACTACACTTCCTCCCACCCCACCTCCTGTAAGGACTCTATTCCATTCTCCCAGTTTCTCCGTCTCCGCCGCATCTGCCACGATGCCACCTTCCATAACAGTGCTTCCGACATGTCTTCCTTTTCCCTCAACCGAGGATTCCCCTCTACTGTGGTTGACACGGTCCTCGACCGTGTCCGTTCTATCTCCTGCACTTCTGCCCTCACCCCTGCCCCTCCCGCCCGGAACCATGATAGAGTTCCTCTTGTCCTCACCTTTCACCCCACCGGCCTCCACATTCAACGGATCATCCTCCACCATTTCCGCCACCTCCAGCGTGATCCCACCAGCAAATGCATCTTCCCCTCACCTCCCCTTTCAGCATTCCGTAGGGACCGCTCCCTCCATGACACCCTAGTCCACTCCTCTATCACCCCCAGCACCCTTTCGCCCGGCACCTTCCTGTGCAAGCGCAGGAGATGCAACACATGCCCTTATACCTCCCCCCTTCCCACTGTCCAGGGCCCCAAACACCCCTTCCAGGTGAAACAGCGATTTACTTGTACTTCTTGCAATCTAGTATACTGTATTCGCTGCTCACGATGTGGTCTCCTCTACATTGGGGAGACCAAACGCAGATTGGGTGACCGCTTTGCGGAACACCTCCGTTCAGTCCGTAAGGGGACCCTGAGCTTCCGGTCGCCTGTCACTTTAATTCACCGCTCCATTCCCACTCAGACCTCACCGTCCTCAGCCTCTTGCATTGTTCTACGGAAGCTCAGCATATGCTCGAGGAACAGCACCTCATCTTTCGATTAGGCACTTTACAGCCCTCTGGACTCAACATAGAGTTCAACAATTTCAGATCATAACCTCGGCCCCTAACACATATATATATATTTTATCCACACTTTTTGTTTGTGCCTTTTTTTCCCCCTCCCACATGGCAGCTGTCCTTCATTCTGCCAGCACAATTCACACTTCATCTAGAGCCATCCTTTGTTCCTTAACCTGTCCCATTACCATTTCCTCTTGCCTTGAATATCTCTCAATGCCTCTTTACTTCTCCTGCCTTCCATCCTATCACTGACCTTCCCTTTTGTTCTTTCATCCCCTCCATTTCCCAGCCCCTAAACTAGCTTTAAAATCTGTTCCATTTCCTGCTTTTTTCCAGTTCTGACGAAAGGTCTTCAACCTGAAACGTTAACTCTGTTTCTCTCTCCACGGATGCTGCCTGGCCTGCTGAGTTTTTCCAGCGTTTTCTGTTGTTATTTCAGATTTCCAGCATCCGCAGTATTTTGCTATCGAATATTATCTCAACTGAATCTTCTCTTTTACAAAGTAAACAATCCTAGGCTCTTTCAAAAATAGTGATGATAGGAATCCATTCTTTAGCTGCATAGTGTTTGGAGGGATCCTGAGGACTTGAAAGGTGATACATGAATGCGAATTATTTCTTTCTTTTCCTTGCTGTCAATATATTTATAGAAATGCTTGACATTTCTTTCAATATTTCCTGCTATCCTCATTTAATTTTCTGTTTTAGCTCTCTTAACCAGTTTATTTACTTGCTTGTTTTATATTGTTCCTGGTTCATCAAGCTACCTGTTGCTTTATACTTTAAGAACAGTCATTTTGTTTGTACTTGTTCCCCACATTACTTTCATTCTTGCCCTAATTGGTCATTTCCCTCTGTTATCATTCCCAGTCATATGCATCTGGTCTGTACTCACAAGATCACAACATACTTATGGATGTGGAAGGATATTTGGCCCATCTTAATGCAACCATTCAGAACAACCCTACATTCCTCCCATTGTTGCATCTCGGTGTTTCTGAAATGATTCCAGGGTGTTCACCTCCACCACTCTGCTTGGAAGTCCATTGCAAGTGTTGATCACTATCTGAGTTATTTTTTATTCGCTCATGGAATGTGAGCATGGCTGGCAAGGCCAGCATTTATTGCCCATCCCTAATTGCCCTTGAGAAGGTGGTGGTGAGCCGCCTTCTTGAACCGCTGCGGTCCTTGTGGTGAAGGTGCTCCCACCGTGCTGTTAGGGAGAGAGTTCCAGGATTTTGACCCAGCGACGATGAAGGATCAGCGATAGATTTCCAAGACAGGATGGTGTGTGACTTGGAAGGGAACTTGGAGGTGGTGGTGTTCCCATGTGCCTGCTGCCCTTGTCCTTCTAGGTAGAGATTGTGGGTTTGGGAGGTGCTGCCGAAGAAGCCTTGGCGAGTTGCTGCAATGCATCTTAAGCTAAGCTATTTGAACATGGTACACACTGCAGCCACAGAACGCCGGTGGTGGAGGGAGTGAATGTTTAAGGTGGTGGATGGGGTGCCAATCAAGCGGGCTGCTTTGTCCTGGATGGCATTGAGTCTTGAGCGAAGAACCTCCCGTTGTCAGTCTTAAAGTTATCTTTCACTAGTTTATTTTTAAAATAGTTCTCTGGATTGACCATTTCCATAACATTTACTATCTTATATACCTTCAGAAGATCACCTCTCAGACTCCTCCTTTCCCCCTAACTCAGACCCCTGACGCTGGGGATCTTATGGATCTGCTCTGCACTGCCTCCAGTGCTTGGATGCCTTCATTGTCGCTCGGTGACCAGAACTAGAAACAGTACTCAAGCTGAGATGAGGAACAATATAAAACAAGCAAGTAAATAAACTGGTTAAGAGAGCTAAAACAGAAAATTAAATTAGGATAGCAGGAAATATTGAAAGAAATGTCAAGCATTTCTATAAATATATTGACAGCAAGGAAAAGAAAGAAATAATTCACATTCATGTATCACCTTTCAAGTCCTCAGGATCCCTCCAAACACTATGCAGCCAAAGAATGGCTTCCTGTAATCACTATTTTTGAAGAGCCTAGGATTGTTTACTTTATAAAAGAGAAGATTCAGTTGAGATAATATTCGATAGCAAAATACTGCGGATGCTGGAAATCTGAAATAACAACAGAAAACACTGGAAAAACTCAGCAGGCCAGGCAGCATCCGTGGAGAGAGAAACAGAGTTAACGTTTCAGGTCATAGACCTTTCGTCAGAACTGGAAAAAAGCAGGAAATGGAACAGATTTTAAAGCAAGTTTAGGGGCTGGGAAATGGAGGGGATGAAAGAACAAAAGGGAAGGTCAGTGATAGGATGGAAGGCAGGAGAAGTAAAGAGGCATTAAGAGATATTCAAGGCAAGAGGAGGTTGTAATGTGTCAGGTTAAGGAACAAAGGATGGCTCTAGATGAAGTGTAAATTGCGCTGGCAGAATGAAGGACAGCTGCCATGTGGGAGGGCAATGTATAGTTTGATCACAATTTCCTTGACCTGCATTCTACTGTTATAGCTAAGTAGTTCAACATTCTATTAGCCTTGTTGATGGCTGCTCTGCATTGGCTGCATCTATTGAATATCGAGTTTACTAAGACTCCTAAGTCTCTTTCAACTTCATCCTAAGCTATTTGAACAGCTTTCATGATATGAATGTTGCCCATGTTGCCCAATTGCTTTACACTTGTCTGCATTAAATTTAATCTGCCCTTGTTCGGTGGCATTGATTTTTCTGGGGTCAGGAGGAGCGTGAATGAGAACTATGAAATCCTCCTTCCAACTGCCCCCGCCCCACTCTCAATTGTCTCCGCTCCCCTCTTCAAGTCCGAGCTTCCGGCTCCGATCCGTAGAGGAGCCGTCGGATTTCCTGCCCTACCGATCGGTGAGCTGCCTGTGAGCGTTCGTTGATATTATGCAGATGATGCCCGGCTATTGAAATGGCTTAGATGACGTGGGGTGGGAGGCACGGTCGGATCGCCGGCTGCTCGCCCCAGTGTCCACCCAAAGTGAGAATCAGCCCCAGTGTGCCCACCGGACAACTCTAAGCTGTAGGCAATAAGTGGGCAATCCCCAGGGCTTGATGTCTCATGAAGACTCATCACACTGATTCCTATACAAACTGGTGACCAGCTGCTAAAAACAACGATATTCTATTTTTCTCTCAGTCTTCTTTTCCTTGTACAGTCCAGAGACCTTTAGAAGCCAATCTTGTCAACTGGATGCGATGGGTGGCAGGGGGGGGGGGGGGGGGGTGGTGTGGGGGAGAGGAAAATTCTAACCACCCTCCCACATGTCGTAAACTTGGCGGGGGCTGTTGTAAAAATGGGAGTGGGGTACTTAAGCTCTGGCTTCCTGCCCCAATGTGGGACACCCGCCTGAAGCTGGCTGGGTCCTTCTTTAAATATGCCGATCAGGTTCCGATAACGCCATCGGGGACCGACTGTAATATCAACCTGAGGCCGGAGCAGGAGCAGTGTAGGATGGTCCCGCATCCCCCACTTTAATCGTTCCACCATTGGCGACCATGGCTTCAGCTGTCCAGGCCCTACGCTCTGGAATTCCCTCCCTAAACCTCTCTGCCTCGCTGTCTCTCCTCCTTCAAGACGCTCCTCAAAATCTACCTCTTTGACCAAGCTTTTGGCCACCTGCCCTAATGGCCCAAAAATTCGTGAGGAAGCCTTCGTGCGAGGGTAAGGCCTTCCCGCGATCTCTCACTCCGCGTTGGCTTTTTCAGTTCCAGCTCGCACGAACTTGATGTTCTGGACAGCTGCTGTGCTGGGCTTGCGTATCCCACCGGCGTAGTTAATTCGTGGGAGCTGTGGGATCACGTGACTCAGTTAGAGCCAATGGCAGCACACCATCTTCCATTCATAACTTTCACATAAGTGCTGTGAAAGTTATGAATACTATAGCCCCCCAAAAGAACCGCTAAACCTCAATTAAATTTAAAAAAAACCATCACATTAATAAAATAAGTATAGTTAAATAAATTAACCATTTTAAATAAAAAATTAAATTTTTGAAAAAATTTAAAATCTTTTAAAAAGTTATAAAAATAAACTTACCTGTCTTTAAAGTCTCTAAAAAAGATATACCTGTTAAAAAAAAATCAAAATAATACTTAATTCACTACTTACCTTGTTAAAAGTGGGTCTTACTCCTCCTTTTTTTATGTCTAGAATCTTCCGTACTTACCTGCGCGTTGAAACCACTAAGTGCACTGCATGCGCGCAGCCTGTAGCGCGCACGCGGTTCACCTAGGACCCGCCCCCTTTTCCATTCACCAAGTGCCGGTTTTCAGCGCATGCGCAGTGCATGCAGAAAACCGGCAATTGGAGACAGAATACGCAAGAGTACACAGTGCGTACTCTCGCGTAGCGGGACTAATTTTTGGGCCATAATCTCCAGTTCTGACGAAGGGTCATCAACCTGAAACGTTAACTCTGTTTCTCTCTCGCTCCACAGATGCTGCCTGGCCTGCTGAGTATTTCCAACATTTTCTGTTGTTATTTCTAATATCTCCTTATGTGGCTCGGTTTTGTTTTGTTCGATAATCGTTCCTGTGATGGACCTTGGGACGTTTTTACTGCGTTAAAGGCACTATATAAATGCAAGATGTTGTTGCTGGAGTCTCCAGGAACTAGAGATTTATCTCCTGGATACTGCTGCAAGCAACCCAGGAGAAAAATCATCGGGGCATTAACAAAAAAATGGTGTTTTTTTTTTTCATTTTTCTTTGAGCATTCTGGTTTATTAGTTATAATAGTATGGGAGATGGAGAATAAAAAGTCAGTTTGATCGAGCGGGGTTGCTGGAGGCAGGAGGTCGTGTGATGAAATCTCCAGGAATCCATCCAACCAGAGTTGGCAACCCGGGAGTAGTGGTGGCTTTCCTGCCTGGCCAAAGCCGTGGCGGAATGGATCCAGGGACAGGAGGAGCGGCAATGTGGCTCTGGGCCCTGCAAGGATACTGTGAGCTTCCCCTGCCCTGGGATTCCCTCCCCCTTCTCCTCCTCCTCCCCCCAACCGCGACCCCTGTCGGACTCCCCCGCCCCCCTTCTCCCGTAGACTTACCATAGTGCCGGGGACCGTCCCCTCCAGTACGAGGCAGCGGCCTCCTGCTGCCCAATTTTAACGGGCGGGCGGTTTGGGCCGCGAGGCCGGCCAGCGGAATGCTAATGAGGTCAACCATTAAAATCAGCTGGGCCTTCCTGCTGCTCTCTTGGCCGCATTCCTGCTCTGGATGTAGCGAGAGAGAAATTATTTCAGGTGTCATTTCTTTTCAAGAAAATCTTGGTTAAAGGAAAACTTCAGATATAAATTTTTCAAATTTGTAGGTTGGACAGGCTAAATGAAAGCAGATCCAAAAATACTTCTGCAGGAAGTGAATTTGCATATCCCCGCACTGCGTAAGGAGGGTGGAATTATATAAATTTTATATGACTGTAACCTGCTAGCACATCAACATAATTAACATTTTCCCTAGCTGCACCTTCTTTCTGTGTTTTCATTTCCTTAATGCAATACAGAGACAATAATCCGAGACATAGTTATTTGTCACTTGGAAAAATATGGGTTAATAAATGACAGCCAGCATGGATTTGTTAAAGGCAAATCGTGATTGACTAACTTGATTGAGTTCTTTGACGAAGTAACAGAGAGGCATGATGAAGGTAATGCGGTTGATGTGTATATGGACTTTCAAAAGGCATTTGACAAAGTGCCACATAATAGACTTGTTAGCAAAGTTGAA
Organism: Squalus acanthias; assembly: GCA_030390025.1. Taxonomy (NCBI): domain Eukaryota; kingdom Metazoa; phylum Chordata; class Chondrichthyes; order Squaliformes; family Squalidae; genus Squalus; species Squalus acanthias. Next base: position 15,371,142 of record CM059426.1, read on the forward strand.
GCCCATGGGGTTAAAGGTGCAGTGGCAGCATGAATATGAAATTGGCTAAGGGACAGAAAGCAGAGAGTAGTGGTGAACGGTTGTTTTTCAGACTGGAGGGAAGTGTGCAGTGGTGTTCCCCAGGGTCGGTAATAGACGACTGCTCTTTTTGGTAATGGGTAAATGGGGGCGGAATTTCCAAGTTTTCAGATGACACGAAACTCGGAAATGTAGTAAACAGTGAGGAGGATAGTAACAGACTTCAGGAGGACACAGACAGACTTGTGAAATCGGCAGTGACATGGCAGACGAAATTTAATACAGAGAAGAGTGAAGTGATGCATTTCGGTAAGAAGAATGAGGAGAGGAAATATAAATTAAATATTACAATTTTAAAGGGGGTGCAAGAACGTGGAGACCTGGGGGTGTACATACACAAATCTTTGAAGGTGGCAGCACGAGCTGTGAAGGCTGCTAAAAAAGCATACGGGATTCTTGGCTTTATAAACTGAGGAATAGAGTACAAAAGCAAGGATGTTTTGCTGAACCTTTATAAATCACTGGTTAGGTTCCAGCTGAAGTATTCTGGGCGCCACACCTTAGGAAGGATGTCAAGGCCTTAGAGAGGGTGCAGAGGAAATTTACTAGAATGGTACCAGGGACTTCAGTTAAGTGGAGAGACTGGAGAAGCTGGGGTTGTTGTCCTGAGAGCAGAAAAGCTTATGTGAAGAGTTAATAGAGGGGGGCGATTTTCTCACTGGAGGTGAGATGGAGGCGGGTTTCGGCTTGGGTGTGTCAGAAACTTGCCTCCACTGATAGTTTTCAAAAAATTGAGATTTTCCCATGATTGGCCACTTGATTTCAGAGGTGTGGGATGCCCTTGCTCAATTAGTGTTTTGGGACTGAAACTCGCCTCTGTTGACAGCACTTTTCCAGTCTGATTTTATGGCTTCTTGCTCCCTTGGCTCATTCCACAGCATTTCTGCGTCTCCTGCACCACCTCCAACATCCAAGGCAAGGGTCTACCCGAGGCTCTTGGATGAGGCGCTGCAAATGTTGTTTGTGGGGGTGACAGCTAGCAGGGAGGTGCTCTTCCACTCATCTCGGAGGAAGAGACCTGCCAAAGAAACCAAGGCTGTGTGGGTCCAGCTGGCAAGGGATATAAGCTCCAGATCTGTGTGCAGATTGAGAGACTGTTTCTGTGTATTGATGAAATATCATCCCTGTTGGAAAGCATTAACATGATTTGATGCCAAAATGTTGGCGTTATGCCATCTGTTACTTAGCCTTAGGCAGCTCCACATTGCGGGCAACGCCACACTTGCAGTGCCAGGTTGGTGGCCTGACTGAAAGGAGGCCAGAGAGTCATGTCCATTGTCAATGAAGTTCTGGCATGGAGCCAAGGACATGTGCCAACTTGGCCAACCTATACAAATCTGGCCATGATAAGTTAATCCCTTGCATCCCTGGCAGCCATGTGCTCGCGTGCTGCCACTGCCGCTGGTCAATACACCGGCGCACTGACCTCCTCCTGCTCCTCCTCCTCCTGCTCCTCCTCCTCCTGCTCCTCCTCCTCCTGCTCCTCCTCCTCCTGCTCCTCCTCCTCCTGCTCCTCCTCCTCCTGCTCCTCCTCCTCCTGCTCCTCCTCCTCCTCCTCCTCATCCTCATCTGAGGTCCAAGGTGAAAGGAAACGAATGGTTCCCATTCTGCTTGCAGATGCCTCCTCTGGGGAAGCGCTCATTGTAAGCGGGGCGAGGTTCTTCCCAGGAGGTCCCACAGTTGATGGAGTCAAGCTGTAGCACCTCCGACTTCGGAAGGCCTTCTACAAGTGCTCAGAGACCTTTTAAAGCCAAGTTCTGGCACCTGCAAGTAATCCTTGCTGCAGTGAACGAGGTCTTGTTAGACCTGCAGCAGTGAGGAGGCCACCCACGAGTCAACCCGCCAGGTTTACCTGGCGTGATTCAGAAGTTGCGTGGAGCACGCCGAAATGATGGTAAATTCAAGAGGGCCTCTCAAAATTGGATTAGAGAGGCCCTTAACAAGCATTTAAAGTAGTTAATTAACGCTATGGCCAGCTGGAGGCGGGAGCGTTTCCCGACCGCCAAAACCGGCACCGGCAAAATCCCACGGAGGCGGATTGGAGGCGGGTTTCTGACCCGACCTCAGTAATTCGAATTTTCCCGCCTTTCCCGACTCCAAACCCGCCTCCTCCAGCGTCAGAAAATCGCCCCCGAGGTGTTCAAAATTATGATGGGTTTTGATGGAGTAACGAAAGAGAAATTGTTTCCACTGGTGGGAGGGTCGGAGGACACAGATTTAAGATAATTGGCAAAAGAACCAGAGGGGAGATGAGGATTTTATTTTTTTTTACGCAGCGAATTGTTGTGATCTTATAGGCACTGCCTGAAAGGGTGGTGGAAGCAGATTCAATATTATCTTTCAAAAGGGAATTGGAATTTGCTGGGCTATTGGAGAAAGAACGTGGGAGTGGGACTAATTGGATACTTCTTTCAAAGAGCTGACAAAGGCACGATGGGTGGAAAGGCATCCTTCTGTGCTGTATGATTCTATGATTCTATGAATGAAATCATAAAGATTGTACTTTACTTTCAAGACCAACTAGCTCCCTTCATTGCATGAAAACAGAATAGCAATGAACTCTCAAAGAAACAATCAATCGCACAATGCCGTATGTTACTCTGTGACTGTGGCAGCTCTAAACTGGATTGGAGTGCAAGGAGGCATGGAATGAGAAAAACACATTTAGCCAGGTCCTTCCACAGACCATGCACGATCCATACTATCACAGACTCTACCCCATGTCTCCTGAGAAAAGGTTCTGTAGCTTTCCCCCCTCCCCCTTTACCACAGCTAAATCAACTCCAGCATGACTAACCTAGCTTCCCTCATCATGCATCAACACAATTTCTAAATTTGCGGATGACACCAAATTGAGGAGGGGGGGATAGTCAATACTGAGGAGGGCTGCAACAAATTACAGGAGGACATTATAAAAGGGAGAAAGGGATAGACCGAGTATTTACAGGCCAGTCAGCCTAACCTCGCTGGTGGGAAAATTAGTGGAAAAAATTCTGAGGGTCAGGATAAGTCTTCATTTAGAAAGACACGGATTAATCAGGGACAGTCAGCATGGATTTGTTAAGGGAAGGTCATGTCTGACTAACCTGACTGAATTTTTTGAGGAGGTAACAAGGATGGTCGATGAGGGTAGTGCTTTTGATGTAGTCTATATGGATTTTAGCAAGGCTTTTGATAAGGTCCCGCTTGGCAGACTGGTCATGAAAGTAAAAGCCCATGGGATCCAAGGCAAAGTGGCAAGTTGGATCCAAAATTGGCTCAGAGGCAGGAAACAAAGGGTAATGGTCGAAGGGTGTTTTTGTGACTGGAAGGCTGTTTCCAGTGGGGTTCCGTAGGGCTCAGTACTGGGTCCTTTGCTTTTTGTGGTATATATCAATGATTTGGACTTGAATGTAGGAAGTATGATTGAGAAGTTTGCAGATGATACAAAAATTGGCCGCGTGGTTGATAATGAAGAAGAAAGCCGCAGACTGCAGGAAGATATCAATGGACTGGTCAGGCGGGCAGAACAGTGGCAAATGGAATTCAATCCGGAGAAGTGTTGAGGCTGCCGCGAAACACGAATGGAGGCTGAATCCATATGTGGAAAACAAGAAACTTTAATTCAACTGCGTGGCACAAAAATGGCTGCCGAAAGCTCCCAGAATTCTCTGGGCAAACTCTGAGGCCCCACCCACTCCTGCCTTAAAGGTAAGGTGCCTTAAAGGGAAGGTGCTGGATTTTTGTCCACGGACGGAAGAGTGGATTATGCTCGTTTAGGTGGCGATCCGGCACACAGCTCCCCCCGGAATCCGCTTAGGAGGTGTGGACGAGACGGTGCGGCGGTCTGATGGGCCGGCCGGAGCGGCTCTTGTAGGACGCCGGTGGACGTGGAATGGCCGGGCGTGGAGCAGCCGGGTGAACCGGCTTGAGGGCAGGTCGGCCGTGTGGAGGTGGACGAGCTACAGGGACCTGCTCACCGGGCTCCGAGTGTGCTGGCTTGAGTCGGTCAACCAACACTTTTTCTGTCCTGTCGCCCACTTGCAGGGTGAAAAATTTGTCCCCAGCCTGTAGCACCTTGTAGGGCCCGTCGTACGGGAGTTGAAGGGGTCCGCGGTGGGCGTCGTCCCGGACGAAAACAAACCGTGCCTGGTGCAGGCTTAGTGGGACGTGTGAGGTGGATTCGCCGTGTCGGGCAATGGGCACCGGGGCGAACTGCAGCGCCGGTGAGGCGAAGTCGTGGCGTTGCTGGTCGGCTGACCAGGGTGTCGTGGCGGTGGGCAGGAACTCGCCGGGTACACGCAGCGGCTGACCGTACACGAGCTCTGCTGCCGATGCATGGAGGTCTTCTTTAACCGCGGTGCGCAGGCCGAGGAGGACCCACCGAAGTCGGTCGGTCCAGGCGCCGTCCTGGAGGCTGGCTCGAAGAGATGCCTTCAAGGATCTGTGGAACCGCTCACACAGTCCGTTGGCTTGGGGGTGGTACGCTGTGGTGCGGTGAATGGTCACCCCGAGATTGCGTGCGACGGCGGTCCAGAGTTCAGAGGTAAATTGCGGACCTCTGTCCGATGTCATGTCGGAGGGGACGCCGAACCGTGCGACCCAGGTGCTGATGAAGGCTCTGGCGATGTCGGTGGTGGTGGTAGAGGTCAGTGGAATTGCCTCGGGCCAGCGTGTGGTGCGGTCAACGATGGTCAGCAAGTATGTGTGGCCTTGCGACGGCGGCAGGGGCCCGACGATGTCCACGTGGATGTGGTCGAATCTCCGCGAGGGGACGGTAAACTCCTCGAGGGGTGCTTTCATGTGTTGCTGTACCTTGGCCTGTTGGCAGGCTAGGCAGGAGTTGGCCCAAGTGCGCACATCCTTGCGAAGGCCGCGCCAGACGAAGCGGTTGGCTACCAATTTGATGGATGCGCGGGCGCCGGGGTGGGAGAGGTTGTGGAGAATGTCGAATATCCGGTGGCGCCAGGACGCTGGGACGACGGGCCGAGGTTGACATAGGGATATGTCGCACTTGACCGTGACTGCGGTCGGGCCACAGGCGACATCGGCCAGGCGTAGCCCTGGTAGGTTGGTGGGTGCGGAGAGCAGATCAGGGTCGGTGATCTGGTCTGCTGCGAGTTGAGCGTAGTCGACTGCCAGGTGTGCGGCGTGGATGGCGGGGCGGGAAAGGCAGTCGGCTACCACATTGTCTCGGGCGGAGACGTGTTGGATGTCCGTGGTGAACTCAGACACTGCCGTGAGCTGGCGCTGCTGCCTGGCGGACCAGGGGTCGGTTGTCTTTGCCATTGCGAATGTCAGGGGTTTGTGGTCGACAAACACAGTGAAGGGGTGGCCCGCAAGCAAAAACCGGAAATGGCGGACCGCCAGGAACAGCGCGAGGAGTTCGCGGTCGAAGGTGCTGTACTTGACCTCCGGGGGGCGTAGTTGGCGGCTGAAGAAGGCAAGTGGTTGCCAGGCGCCGTCGACCCACTGCTCATACACGTGGTCAGAGGCGTCCGTGGTGAGCGCTACCCTGGCATTGGGCCGTGGGTGCGCGAGCAGGGTGGCGTTGGCGAGCGCGGTCTTGGTGGAGTCGAAGGCGGCTGACGCGTCTGCCGTCCATTCGACCGCCATCTTGTCGCTCCTGCCCCGGAGGGCTTCATACAGGGGCCTCATGAGGGACGCCGCTTTGGGGATGAAGCGGTTATAGAAATTCACCATCCCGAGGAACTCCTGGAGGCCTTTGATGGTGGTGGGGCGGGGAAATTGTTGGACGGCCTGCACCTTGGTGGGCAGGGGAATGGCCCCAGCATGGGTGATGTGGTGGCCGAGGAAGTCGATCTTGTCCAGGCCGAACTGGCATTTGGCTGGGCTGAGGATGAGCCCGTGGTCGCTGAGGCGCCCGAACAGGATGCGAAGGTGTTCGAGGTGTTCCTGCTTGGAGGAACTGGCTACCAGGATGTCGTCCAGGTAGACGAACAGGAACTTCAGGTCCCGAAGGACCGAGTCCATGAGCCGTTGGAATGCCTGGGCCGCGTTTTTGAGGCCGAAGGGCATCCGCAGGAACTCGAACAGGCCGAAGGGGGTGATTACGGCCATCTTGGGGACGTCCGCGGGGTGGACGGGGACTTGGTGGTAGCCGCGCACCAGGTCAACCTTGGAAAAGACTGAGCGGCCGGCCAGTCTAGCTGAGAAGTCCTGAATGTGCGGCACGGGGTACCGATCAGGGGTGGGGGCGTCGTTGAGGCGGCGGTAATCCCCGCAGGGGCACCAACCTCCGCCTGGTTTGGGGGCGATGTGGAGTGGGGAGGCCCAGGGACTGTTGGAGCGGCGGATGATGCTGAGCTGTTCCATGGTGGCAAACTTGGTCCGCGCGATCTCCAGTTTGGTCGGGTCCAGCCTGCGGGCGTGGGCGTACACTGGTGGGCCTGTGGTGGGGATGAAGTGTTCCACCCCGTGTTTGGCGGCCTCCGCGGAGAAGGTCGGATTGGTAAGGGTCGGGAATTCAGCCAGGAGTGCCGAGTAGTCATCCGTGGCCCGGGCGTGGCACTGTGACGCCATGTCGGCGGGTTGACGGGGGGCCATGGTGCCCAGGATGGGGGACATGGTGTTCATGTCCACGAGGCGGTGTCGAGGGATGTCTACCAGTAGGCCGTGGGCGCACAGGAAATCCGCGCCGATGAGAGGGGAGAGCACCTTGGCCATGATGAACTCCCATCGGTAGCGGCGACCAGCGAGGTCGAGGGTGACTGTCCGGGTGCCATACGTCCGGATTTCCGAGCCGTTAGCAGCAGCCAGCGCCGGTCATCGTTCGCCCTTTTGGATGTCGAGGGAGGAGGCTGGGATGATGCTGTGCTGAGCCCCAGTGTCGCACAGGAACCGGCGGCCGGTTTTGTCATCCGTAACGAACAGCAGGGAGCCTGCGTGGCCCACGGCCATCGTGGGGGCTGGTACGGGGGCGGACTTGAAAGAGCAGGGAGGTGTGCACCGTTGTGCCCTGGCGCCGAACCATGCGTGGTAGTGGGGCACGAAGGCCCCGTGGGCCTGGTGGCAGGCCCTTGTGGCCGCGTGCTGGCCGGTGAGGCATTGGCTGCCAGGTCCGGAGTGACGTCGCGGCTGGAGTGAGCGGACAGCAGCTTGTCGGCCTCATCGGCCAGGGCTTCCAGGTTCGTGAGGCCGGACGCCACGATCGCTGGGCGGATGCTGAGAGGGAGCTGGCAGATGAACAGTGTGCGGAAGAGGGATCCGGGTGGGCTCTCGTCGGTGAGGGAGAGCATGTGGGAGAGGAGGTCTGACGGTGAGGCATCACAGGGGCCTGGAAGGTCGAGGAGGTGGCAGTTTCGCTGATATGCCGAGGCCGTAAATTTTTTAAGGAGCGCTGTCCTGAGATGTGCGTACTTGCCTTCCTCTGGTGGGTTCTGCAGCATTGTCCAAACCTTGGCAACTGCGGCGCTACCGAGTGATGTGACGAGATAGTCGTACTTCGTCCCATCTGTGGTGATATTTCGCAGCCGGAAGCGGGATTCAGCTTGGAGAAACCAGACTTCGGGCTGGTTTTCCCAAAACTCCGGCAGTTTCACGGAAACTGCGTTCGTGTCCGCCATTGCAGTGCTCGGAATACGTTCTGAGCGTCGGGGTCACCAATGTTGAGGCTGCCGTGAAACACGAATGGAGGCTGAATCCATATGTGGAAAACAAGAAACTTTAATTCAACTGCATGGCACAAAAATGGCTGCCGAAAGCTCCCAGAATTCTCTGGGCAAACTCTGAGGCCCCACCCACTCCTGCCTTAAAGGTAAGGTGCCTTAAAGGGAAGGTGCTGGATTTTTGTCCACGGACGGAAGAGTGGATTATGCTCGTTTAGGTGGCGATCCGCCACAAGGTAATACATTTGGGAAGGGCTAACAAGGCACTAAATGGTAGGACACTCAGCAGTGCACAGGATCAGAGGGACCTTGGAGTGCATGTCCACAGATCCCTGAAGGTAGCAGAATAGGTAGATAAGGTGGTTAAGAAGGCATATGGGATACTTGCCTTTATTAGCCAAGGCATAGAATATAAGAGCAGGGAGGTTATGCTTCAACTTTATAAAACACTAGTTAGGCTGCAGCTAGAATACTGCGTGCAGTTCTGGTCACCACATTATAGGAAGGATGTGATTGCACTAGAGAGGGTGCAGAGGAGATTTACGAGGATGTTGCCTGGGCTGGGGAATTTTAGCTATGAGGAAAGATTAGATAGGCTGGGGTTGTTTTCTTTGGAATACAGGAGGCTGAGGGGAGACTTAATTGAGGTGTATAAATTATGAGGGGCCGAGATAGAGTGGACAGGAAGGACCTATTTGCCTTAGCAGAAGGGTCAATAACCAGGGGGCATAGATTTAAAGTAATTGGTAGAGGTTTAGAGGAGATGTGAGGAGAATTTTTTTCACCCAGAGGGTGGTGGGGGTCTGGAACTCACTGCCTGAAAGGGTGGTAGAGGCAGAAACCCTCATCACATTTAAAAAGTACTTGGATATGCACTTGAAGTGCCGTAACCTACAAAGGCTACGGACCAAGTGCTGGAAAGTGGGATTAGGGCGGAGAGCTCTTTGTCGGCCGGCACAGACAAGATGGGCCGAATGACCTCCTTCTGTGCTGTAAATTTCTATGTTTCTATAAACTTGCAGAATGGGCATATAATTGGCAAATGAATTTCAACACAGATAAATGTGAGGTATTACATTTTGGTAGGAATAGGGAGGTCACTTATCAGTTGGAGGGTGCGAGTCTAGGTGGGGTAGAGGAGCAAAGGGATCTCAGAGTACAAATACACAAATCCCATGCTGGGGCTAGAGTCCCGGTGAAGCGAATAACTAGGGTTGTAGAGAGGGCTTTAAACTAAATAATGGGTGGGGGGGGAGGATCCAGGTGAGCGGGAATTTAAAAAGTCAATGAGAAATGAGAAAGCAATAGAGCAGGATAGAGATGGGGGAAATAATAACCAGAGTGTGACAGGAAGGGACAGAATGTTTAAAAATAAGAGTGCAACAGAAAATGGGGCCAAAACAAGGAGAAATGGTAAAAAGACAAAGTTAAAAGCTCTATATCTGAATGCACGCAGCATTCGTAACAAGATAGATGAGTTGACGGCACAAATAGATACAAATGGGTATGATCTGATCGCCATTACAGAGACGTGGTTGCGAGGTGATCAGGGCTGGGAACTGAATATTCCAGGGTATTTGACATTTCGGAAGTATAGACAGAAAGGAAAGGGAGGTGGGGTGGCTTTGTTGGTAAAGGATGGGATCAGTGCAGTGGTGAGAAGTGATATTGGCTCAGAAGATCAAGATGTAGAATCGGTTTGGGTGGAGATAAAAAATAATAAAGGGAAAAACTCTCTGGTGGACGTAATCTACAGGCCCCCGAACAGTAGCAATACTGTTGGACAGAGTATAAATCAACAAATAATGGAGGCCTGTAAAAAAGGTACAGTAATAATCATGGGTGATTTTAATCTCCATATTGATTGGACAAATCAAATTGGCCATGGTAGCCTTGAGGAGGAGTTCATAGAGTGCATCCGGGATGGTTTCCTAGAAAAGTATGAAATGGAACCAACCAGGGAGCAGGCTATCTTGGATCTGGTACTATGTAATGAGACAGAATTAATAAATGATCTCATAGTAAAGGATCCTCTAGGAGTGATCATAGCATGGATGAATTTCGAATTCAGTTGGAGGGTGAGAAAGTTGTATCTCAAACCAGTGTCCTGATCTTAAACAAAAGCAATTACAGTGGCATGAGGGCAGAACTGGCTAAAGTGGACTGGAAAAATAAATTAAAGGGTAAGACAGTTGAAATGCAGTGGCGGACATTTAAGGAGATATTTCATAACTCTCAACAAAAATATATTCCAGTGAGAAAGAAAGATTTTAAGAGAAGGGAGCACCATCCGTGGCTAACTAAGGAAGTAAAGGATGGTATCAAATTGAAAACAAAGGCATACAATGTTGCCAAGATTGGTGGGAGACCAGAGGATTGGGAAATTTTTAAAAACCAGCAAAGGATGACTAAAAAAATAATAGAGAGAAGATGAATTATGAGAGTAAACTGGCAAGAAACATTAAAACAGATAGTAAGAGCTTCTACAGGTATATAAAAAGGAAGAGGGTAGCTAAAGTAAACGTTGGTCCCTTAGAGGATGAGACTGGAGAATTAATAATGGGGAACGGGGAAATGGCAGAGACTCTGAACAAATATTTTGTATCTGTCTTCATGGTAGAAGACACTAACAACATCCCAATAATGGATAATCAAGGGGCCACAGGGAGGGGGGAACTAAAGACAATCACTATCACTAAGGAAATAGTACTTGGTAAAATAATGGGACTAAAAGATGACAAGTCCCCTGGACCAGATGGCCTACATCCCAGGGTCTTAAAAGAAGTGGCTGCAGAGATAGTAGATGCATTGGTTGCAATATACCAAAATTCCCTGGACTCTGGAGAGGTCCAGCGGATTGGAAAACCGCAAATGTAACACCCCTATTTAAGAAAGGAGGGAGACAGGAAGCAGGAAACTATAGACCAGTTAGCCTAACATCTGTCGTTGGGAAAATGCTGGAGTCCTTCATTAAGGAAGCAGTAGCAGGGCATTTGGAAAATCATAATGCAGTCAAGCAGAGTCAGCATGGTTTCATGAAAGGGAAATCATGTTTAACAAACTTGCTGGAGTTCTTTGAGGAGGTAACAAGCAGGGTGGACAAAGGTGAACCAGTGGATGTGGTGTATTTGGATTTCCAGAAGGCATTCGATAAGGTGCCACATAAAAGGTTACTGCATAAGGTAAGAGCTCACAGAATTGGGGGTAATATATTAGCATGGATAGAGGATTGACTAACTAACAGAAAGCAGAGAGTCAGGATAAATGGGTCATTTTCCGGTTGGCAAATGGTAACTAGTGGGGTGCCACAGGGATCAGTGCTGGGGCCTCAACTATTTACAATCTACATTAATGACTTGGATGAAGGGACTGAGTGTAATGTAGCCAAGTTTGCAGATGATACAAAGATGGGTGGGAAAGCAAGTTGTGCAGAGGACTCAAAGAACCTGCAAAGGGATATAAACAGGCTAAGTGAGTGGGCAAACATTTGGCAGATGAAGTATAATGTGGGAAAGTGCGAGGTTATCCACTTTGGCAGGAAAAATAAAAAAGCTAATTATTATTTAAATGGAGAGAGATTACAAAATGCTACAGTTCAGTTGGACCTGGGGGTCCTTGTGCATGAAACACAAAAAGTTAGCATGCAGGTACAGCAAGTAATCAAAAAGGCAAATGGAATGTTGGCCTTTAATTCAAAGGTGTTGGAGTATAAAAGCAGGGAAGTCCTGCTACAACTGTATAGTTGAGTACTGCATACAGTTTTGGTCTCCTTATTTAAGGAAGGATATACTTGCATTGGAGGCAGTTCAGAGATGATTCACTAGGTTAATTCCAGAGATGAGGGGATTGACTTATGAGGAAAGGTTGAGCAGGCTGGGCCTATACTCATTGGAATTTAGAAGAATGAGAGGTGATCTTATCAAAACATATGATACTGAGGGGGCATGACAAGGTAGATGCAGAGAGGATGTTTCCCCTCGTGGTGAAATCTAGAACGCAGGGGCACAGTTTTAGAATAAAGGGTCGCCCTTTTAGAACTGAGATGAGGAGGAATTTCTTCTCTCAGAGGGTCGTAAGTCTGTGGAATTCTCTGCCCCAGAGAACTGTGGAGGCTGGGTCATTAAATACATTTAAGGTGGAGATAGACAAATTTTTGCAAGATAAGGGAGTGAAGTGTTATGGGGAGCGGGCGGGGAAGTGGCTTTGAGCCCAAGATCAGCCATGATCTTATTGAATGGCAGAGCAGACTCGAGGGGCCAAGTGGCCTATTCCTGCTCCTATTTCTTATGTCCTTATGAAAGTTGCGACACAGGTTAACAAGGCCATTAAAAAAAAAGCAAACCAGGCACGAGGGTTTATTTCAAGAGGGATAGAATTGAAAAGTATGGAAGTTATGCTAAACCTGTATCGAACCTTGGTTAGACCACACTTGGAGTACTGTGTACAATTCTGGTCGCTATATTATGAAAAGGATATCGAGGCACTGGAGAGGGTGCAGAGAAGATTTACAAGGATGATACCAGAAATGCGAGGGTAGACATATCAGGAATGGATGAACAGGCTGGGTCTCTTTTCTCTTGAAAAGAGAAGGCTGAGGGGTAACCTAATAGAGGTCTTTAAAATTATGAAAGGTTTTGATCGAGTAGATACAGAGAGAGTGTTTCCACTTGTGGGGAACACGCATAACTAGAGGCCATCAATATAAGATAGCCACCAGGAAATCCAATAGGGAATTCAGAAAAAACTTCTTTATCCAGAGGATGGTGAGAATGTGGAACTCGCTACCACAGGGAGTAGTTGAGGCAAATAGTATTGATGCATTTAAGGGGTGGCTAGATAAGCATATGAGGGAGAAGGGAACAGAGGGTTATGCTGATAGATTTAGATGAGGAAAGACAGGAGGAGGCTCGAGTGGAGCATAAATGCAGGCATGGACTGGTTGGGGCCGAATGGCCTGTTTCTGTGCCGTATATCCTATGTAATCTTATGTAATACATCCTGCCTTACTTGACATGATATTGCCATGGTCCCAGCAGATCAGGAGAGACCATATTCCACAAAGCATCTCATTATCTCATCCGGCACTTCATTCTCCAAGCCTTGATCCCATTTTTCATCCAGTCTTTCTTAAGGTATAACAAACAACAACAACTTGCATTTATATAGCGCCTTTAACCTAGTAAAATGTCCCAAGACACTCCACAGGAGCGTATCAGACAAGATTTGACACCGAGCCACATAATGAGATATTAGGACAGGTGAAAGAGGTGTGTTTTAAGGAGCAGAGAGAGGTTAGAGAGGTGGAGAGGTTTAGGGAGGGAATTCCAGAGCTTAGGGCCCAGGCAGCTGAAGGCACGGCCGCCAATGGTGCAGCGAAGAAATGGGGATGCTCAAGAGGCCAGAATTGGTGGAACGCAGAGATCTCGAGGGGTCCAGGGCTGGAGGAGATTACAGAGATAGGGTGGGGCGAGGCCATGGAGGGATTTGAAAACAAGGATGAGAATTTTTAAATTGAGGCGTTGCGCAACTGGGAGTCAGTGTAGGTCAGTGAGCACAGGGGTGAACAGGACTTGGTGCAAAATAGGATATGGGCAGCAGAGTTTTGGATGAACACAAAGTTTACGGAGGGTGGAAGATGGGAGAGCATTGGAATAGTTGCGTCTTGAGCTAACAAAGACATGGATGAGGATTTCAGCAGCAGATAAGCTGAGGCAGGGGCGGAGACAGGCAATGTCATGCAGGTGGAAGTAGGTGGTCTTGGTGATGGCGAGGATATGGAGTCGAAAGCTCAGTTCAGGGTCAAATATGACACCAGGGTTGCAAACAGTCTGGTTCAGCCTCAGACGGTTGCCAGGGAGAGGGATGGAGTAGGTGACTAATGGACGGAGTTTGTGGTGGGAACCAAAGACAATGGCTTCGGTCTTCCCAATAGTTAATTGGAGGAAATTTCTGCTCATGCAATACTGGATGTCGGACAAGTAGCATGACAAATCAGACAGTGGAGGAGTCGAGAGAGGTGGTGGTGAGGTAGTGCTGGGTGTTGTCAGCGTGCATGTGGAACCTGATGTTGTGTTTTCGGATGATGTCGCCCAGGGGCAGCATGTTGAGGAGAAATAGGAGGGGGGGCCAATGATAGATCCTTGGGGGACTCCCAAGGTAACGGTGCGGGAACAACGAAAAACACAACTTGCGTTTATATAGCGCCTTTAATGTTGGAAGACGTCCCCAAGGCACTTCACAGGAACGTAATCAGACAAAAATTGACACCGAACCAAAGGATGAGACATTAGGACAGGTGATTAAACGCTCGATCAAAGGGGTAGGTTTTATGCACCCTCTTCAAGGAGCAGAGAGAGAGGTGGCGAGGCAAAGGGGTTTGGAGTAGAGAATTCTAGGCAGCTGAAGGCACGGACACCAACGGTGGGGTGAAAGAAGTGGGCAAGGCAGCTACTGCTGAAAACCCGAAAAAACAAAATCACTGGGAATTCACAGCAAGTCCATCAGGATCCGAAAAGAGAAAAGACGGGTTAAAGTGTCGGTTAGGGAGCCGGCGTCAGTTTTCAAGGAGTGTCTTTACGTTAAATGTTAAGCTGTCTTTACTTTTCTCAGATGCTGTCGGGCCTGCCGTGTCTTTCCAGCATTTCAGCTTGTGTCCCTTTCCCAAAGGTGTCAATCAATGCGACATTGAATGCAATGCAATCAATGCGTCTGCGCACACTCGGAGGTCGAACTCCAAACCATCGTCAACACCATCACCGAAGCGTACGAGAGCATGGGCCTTACACTAAACATCCGTAAGACAAAGGTCCTCTACCAACCTGCCCCCGCCACACAGTACTGCTCCCCGATTATCAAAATCCATGAAAAGGCCTTGGACAACGTGGACCACTTTCCAGACCTCGGGAGCTTATTGTCAACAGGGGCAGACCTCAATGACGAAGTCCAACACCGCCTTCAGTGTACCAGTGCAGCCTTCGGTCGCCTGAAGAAGAGAGTGCTTGAAGACCAGGACCTCAAACCTGGCACTAAGCTCATAGTCTACAGAGCAGTAGTGATACCCGCCCTCCTGTACGCTTCAGAGACATGGACCATGTACAGCAGGCACCTCAAAGCACTGGAGAGGTACCACCAACGCTGCCTCCACAAGATCCTGCAAATCCATTGGCAGGATAGGCGCACCAACATCAGTGTTCTCGCTCAGGCCAACATCCCCAGCATCGAAACTCTGACCACGCTTGATCAGCTCCGATGGACGGGTCACATCGTCCGCATGCCTGATACGAGACTCCCAAAACAAGCGCTCTACTCGGAGCTCCGACACAGCAAGAGAGCCCCAGGTGGGCAGAGGAAACGCTTCAAGGACACCCTCAAAGCCTCCTTGAAAAGGTGCAACATCCCCACCGACACCTGGGAATCCCTGGCCCAAGACCGCACAAAGTGGAGGAGAAGCATCCGGGAAGGCGCCGAACACCTCGAGTCTCTTCACCGGGAGCAAGCGGAAGCCAAGCGCAAACAGCAGAAGGAGCGCACGTCAACCCAAGAACCCCACCCACCCGTCCCTTCAACCACCGTCTGGCCCCACCTGTGACAGAGACTGGAGGTCCCGCATCAGTCACCTGAGAACTCATTTTTAGTGTGGAAGCAATTATCCTCAGTTCTGAGGGACTGCCTAAGAAGAAGCTACTTTCATCACAAAGCTAACCTGTAGTGGAAGAACGCCCACCACCACCCAGGGCAACTTCTCCCCACACAAAGATCTAGGAAATCCGATTAGCAGAAATGGAAGTTAGTTGCATAGAATCATAGAATAGAATAATGCAGCACAGAAGGAGGCCTTTCAGTCCAACGTGCCTGTGCTGGCTCTCTGAAAGAGCCATCCAATTTGTCCCACTCGCCCAATTCTTTGCCCCATAGCCCTGCAAATCTTTCCTTTTTAGAGATATATCCAATTCCCTTTTGAAAGTTACTACTGATTACTATTTGAAAGTTAGGTCTTAGCGACCTTTCAACTTTTATTTATGGTGAGTTTTGTGGTTGTCAGGCCAAGTGATGTTGGCGCTGGGGATGGAACCCCACTTCCATCCGTCAGAAAGTGTGTATTTGTAGCGAAGTCATAAGCTGGTTCTTTATAACCACCGCACAAGCACACGGACCTTCCCTCCTCAGCGTCTGCACCAATCACTCCCAGGTCAGCTCAGGTAGAACACAATACGGCACATTCACGCTCCACAAATCTAGCGTGTAAATCGGGTCCAAGGCTTGAAGTTGCTCCCAAGCGAAGAAGGGGCGAGAATCTTTTCTCTGGGGAGACGCACTCAGCTTGGCTTCCCACGGTCAGTCAGGTACCGACTCCAGATTCAAGCACCATTTACACCGGATCTGCAGTGCCCAGGCAAAGCCGAACTAGGGACTAGCTGAAGCTCGACGGGCCGAATGGCCTCCTTCTCTGCTGTAACCATTCTATGATGCTTATGGTCAGGACTTTGAGTTATGAAGAAGGACAGGTGAAACTTGAGATTTTCAGCCTGGAAATGTACGTCAAAGAGATGATCTTATCGAGAGATATCAGATTGTTGAGGGTATAGAACCATACAGCACAGAAGGAGGCCATTCGGCCCATCGTGCCACTGCCGGCTCTTTGGTAGAGCTGTCAAATTAATCCCACTCTTTCCCATAGCCCTGTAAATATTTTCCCTTCAAGTATTTATCCAATTCTCTTTTGAAAGTTACTATTGAATCTGCTTCCACCCCCGTTTCAGGCAGTGCGTTGGAGATCACAACAACTCGCTGCGGAAAAAAAAAATGTTTCCTCATGTCGCCTCTGGTACTTTTGCCAATCACTTTAAATCTGTGTCCTCTGGTTACTGACCCTTCTGGAGATAGTTAACCTAGAATATCACTTTAAATTTCAGGAGTAGAACTAGGGGGACAGAGGTTCAAACTAGAGAAGGGTACTTTTCGGACCGATATCAGGAAATAAGAGAGATATTCAAAAGCCGCAGGCAGTGCAGAGGAGAGCCACATGAATGATTCCTAGTATCTGGGGTCTGAATTATGAGGAAAGACTGCAGCGACTTGGCCGTTTCTGCCTTGCATGAGGCATCGGAGAGATGATCTTATAGAGGCATAGAAGATAGTTAAGGCTATAGAAAAAGTTAAACCAGAATATCACTCTAAAGTAAACATCAGGAGGAGAGCTAGGGGACACAGATTCAAAGGTAAATGGTCTGATATCAGGAAATTCTTCTTCGCACAAATAGTAATCAACTTATGGAATTAACTTTCATGTAGAGCAGTGGAGGCAAAAACCCTGGACTCATTTAAGAAACCATTGGATGCTACAATGGGGAGACATTGGGGTCTCTCTAGTTAGGATGAGTTAGAAACATAGAAACATACTTAGAAACATAGAAAAATAGGAGCAGGAGTAGGCCATTCGGCCCTTCGAGCCTGCCATGCCATTCAATATGATCATGGCTGATCCTCTATCTCAATACCATATTCCCGCTCTCTCCCCATTACCCCTTGATGCATTTTGTGTCTAGAAATCTATCTATCTCCTTAAATATATTCAGTTCCTTCTTAAATATGGGCCGAATGGCCTTCCTCATCCGTAATCACCTTGTGATCTTGTGGCCTCTGCCCAACAACCTGCCGTAACCGCCGCGGTGAAGAGGACTCCTTCCCTACATAAATGTGAAGTTCCCATTGCCCACACCGGCCCTCGTCGTGGCCTCCCTGACGAGACTGAGACTGGCGATTCATGCTGAGCTGTGGCCAGTTTAGGGCCACGGTTAGGGACCTCGAGTATGGTAACCTGCTGATTACTGTGTCGGACTCGCAACTCAGAGATTGAGAGTTCATAATCCACGACAAGTTGTGAAATCGAATTGAATAAATCTAAAGTTAATTTGCGGCTGAAACTAAAAGGAAAATGATCGTACTATTGTTGTAAAAAACCCAACTGGTTCACTAACGCCCTTTAGGGATGGGAACCTGCTATCCCTACCCAGTCTAGCCTATGTGTGACTAGTAATGCCCTCGGGGCAACAAGGGATGGGCAGTGTTGCACACGGGGGTGCAAGAACAGAGAGACCTGGGGGTGCTTGTGCACAAATCTTTGAAGGTGGCAGGACAGGTTAACAAAGCAGTTCATAAAGCTTATGGGATCCTGGGCTTTATAAATAGAGGCTGTGAGTACAAAAGCCAGGAGGAGCCTCGTCTGCTCTCTCGCAGGAGAACGTAAAAGATCCCGTGGCACTATTTCAAAGAAGAGCAGGGGAGTTATCCCTGGTGCCCTGGCCAATATTTATCACTCAATCAACATCACTACAAACAGATTACCTGGTCATTATCACATTGCTGTTTGTGGGAGCTTGCTAGAAACATAGAAACATAGAATCTAGGAGCAGGAGTAGGCCATTCGGCCCGTCGAGCCTGCTCCACCATTCAATACGATCATGGCTGATCATCCAAGTCCAGTACCCTGTCCCTGCTTTAATCCCCACAGTACACATATCCCACCCTACCCCCGTAACCCCACGTATTTAATTCCCCCTAACATATCCTATCCTATCCCCATAACCCCACATATTTAATCCCCCCCTAACACTAAGGGTCAATTTATCATAGCCAAATCAACCTAACCCGCACATTTTTGGACTGTGGGAGGAAACCGGAGCACCCGGAGGAAACCCACGCAGACACGGGGAGAATGTGCAAACTCCACACAGACAGTCGCCAGAGGTCAGATTCGAACCCGGGTCCCTGGCGCTGTGAGGCACCAGTGCTAACCACTATGCCACCGTGTTAACCTGTGCGCACATTGGCTGCCGTGTTTCCTACATTACAGCAGTGACCACACCTCAAAAAGTATTTAATTGGCTGTAAAGTGCTTTGGGACGTCCTGAGGTTGTGAAAGGTGCTATAGAAATGCAAGTCTAAAACATATCAAGGCGGTTCACAGGAGCGTAAACAGACAAAAATTGGCACTGAGCCAAAGAAGGAGTCATTAGGACAGGTGACCAAACGCTTGGTCAAGGAGGTAGGTTTTAAGCAGCCTCTGAAAGGAGGAGAGTTTGCTAGAGAGGCAAAGAGGTTTGTTAATATTTTATTTTATTTTACTAACTGACAGAAAGAACTGGTTTAAGTTTCTAAGTCAGGGACTGGTTAGCACTCTAATTACCACAATATGAGTTACAGGATACCAACCACCTGCTAACAGCTGGCAACAGGGACCCACTTCCTGCTACGTTCCTGCCTGACCTGTTGTTATTAAAATATAATATTTAGAGAGCCAACGTATCTCAGACATAATAAAGTACTTCAGCTGCGTGCCAAAATATTATTATTATTTTTTTTTTTTTTTTAAACGTGCTTGCCAGAACGTTGACTGACGTAGCTCTGGGGAGAGAGCAGAGCAGGAAATTAATCCCACGCTCCAAACCTGAATGCATTATGCAAATGAGATTCCATTGATCGCTGAACCATTTTTTTTTCCCCCAGTGGCCCATCGTCCTACATGACTGGTCGCGATTATAAAAAGCAAATGACTATCAAGCGAATAATTTGCTTGACACAAATGTTCTGTCAGCTGTCAGGAGTTAAGTATCGAAGCCTTGCTGCAGCTCAATTGCTGAGGTGATTCTGACCGAATGCGACGTTTTATTATTTATTAGTAACGCTGTTTTATTAATAACGCTGTGTTATTTCCTTTACGCTTCTGGTATTTTGGGTAGTAATAATGTAAGTTGTGCCGCTTATACAGGGAGGGGACGATCTAGCTCCCCCTTTGATGGCTTATTTCAGTGCTGATATTCAACCTTTAACCTTTGAACCTATGTCTCCTTGTTCTCCTCCTGAAGTTTACTTCAGAGTAATATTCTGAATTAACTTTTTCTATACCCTTACCAATCTTCTATACCTCTATAAGATCATCTCTCGGATACCTTGATATATTTTTATGTCGAGCTTCTTGAGTGTTGTTGGAGCTGCACTCATCCAGTCAAGTGGAGAGTGTTCCATCACACTCCTGACTTGTGCCTTGTAGATGGTGGAAAGGCTTTGGGGAGTCAGGAGGTGAGACACTCGCCGCAGAATACTCAGCCTCTGACCTGCTCTTCTTGCCACAGTATTTAAGTTTCTGGTCAATGTTGACCGCCAGGATGTTGATGGTGGGGGATTCGGCGATGGTAACGCCAATGAATGTTAAAGGATGGTGGTTAGACTGTCTCTTGTTGGGGATAGTCATTGCCTGGCACAAAGGTAACTTGCCACTTATCAGCCCAAGCCTGAATGTCATCAAGGTCTTGCTGCATGAGGGCACGGACTGCTTCATTATCTGAGGAGTTGTGAATGGCATTGAACACTGTGCAGTCATCAGCGAACATCCTCACTTCTGACCTTATGATGGAGTGTAAGTCATTGATGAAGCAGCTGAAGATGGTTGGGCCTAGGACACTGCCCTGAGGAACTCCTGCAGCGATGTCCTGGGGCTGAGATGATTGGCATCCAACAACCACAACCATCTTCCTTTGTGCTAGGTATGACTCCAGCCAGTGGAGAGTTTTCCCCCTGATTCCCATTGACTTCAATTTTACTAAGACTTGATGTCAAGGACAGTCACTCTCGCCTCACCTCTGGAATTCAGCTCTTTTGTCCTTGCTTTGGGCCAAGGATGTAATGAGATCTGGAGCTGAGTGGTACTGATGGAACCCAAACTGGGCATCAGTGAGCAGGTTATTGGTGAGTAAGTGCCACTTGATAGCACTGTCGACGACACCTTCCATCACTTTGCTGATGATTGAGAGTGGACTGACGGGGCGGTAATTGGCCGGATTGGATTTGTCCAGTAATATAACAACTGCACTATCGTACCCATTCTTCTGATGTGTTATTTAAACAATGCCAGTGGTAGACAAATATGAGCTACTGAATTTGAAACTGCTCTCACATGTCAGTGGGGCCTCTTGCGAGATGAAGCTGTTATATTGGGTAGGGCAAGTAATTGGCCCAGCAGGATAATAGTTAGGATTTGCAGACTGAGCATCTCAATTTTGCATGAAAAGTTCCTGGAGGCAGCAAAAATAGCAGTTCTCGGAGAGGATTGGAAGGATAAAAATATCAGGGGCAATGTTTGCCAAATGACTAGATTGACGCGCCTGAATTGTGAGTCAGATTGCCTCATAATAAACGATACTTTCTTATATAAGTTTTCTTATTTAAGTTTTCTTATTTATCAAAAGCATTTTTTTTATTGCATGTATCATATGACCAGATACTGGTCAGTTCACGGCACCCCTTGGTTGCGAGTCAAAGCTCGACTCCAGGACTTGAACATATAACCTAGGCTGACACTTCAGGGCAGTACTGAGGGAGTGCTGCACTGTCAGAGGTGCCATCTTTTGATAAGGCGTTGTCTTGTTCACAGATGTGATTTCCAGTTTTTAAAAAAAAGTAAAAAGCTTAACTGCAGACTGCAGCATTTGACACGTTGGACCCCCTGTGACCCCACCTCATTGTCTTAGCTGTATTCTGCTGTGTCTTTGATGTAATGCCTTCCTGACGGATTGTATCTCTGCAGACACATTGTTCTCTGTCTATATATGCTTTGTAACTGATTCGTATTCCCTCACTTTACCTGACGAAGGAGCAGCGCTCCGAAAGCTCGTAATTTCAAATAAAACTGTTGGACTATAACCTGGTGTTGTGCGACTTCTCATTTTTATCTTTTGATAAGACATTAAATCAATACGGGGTTGTGAAAGACATTTGATGAAGAGCAGGAAGTTCTCCCAGTGTCCTATCCAGCATTTCTCCCTCAGACAACACCATCAAAAATACAATAGCAAAATACTGCAGATGCTGGAAATCTGAAATAACAACAGAAAATGCTGGAAATACTCAGCAGGCCAGGCAGCATCCGTGGAGAGAGAAACAGAGTTAACGTTTCAGGTCTGGGACCCTTCATCAGAACTGGAAAAAGCTGGAGATGTAACAGATATTAAGCAGGTGCAGAGACAGGGGGGGGGGTGGGGAGGAAGGAATTGAAGGAACATACTGTGCTTATATAAGAGGCAGGAAAGATAAAATGTTGCAAATGGGGATGGCAAAAATCATACAGCATGAAAAATGGGGGCAGGGGTTATAGTTTGAAATTGTTGAACTCAATGTTGAGTCCAGAAGGCTGTAAAGTACCTAATCGAAAGATGAGGTGCTGTTCCTCGAGCTTACGTTGAGCTTCATTGGAACAGTGTAAGAGGCCGAGGACAGAGAGATCAGAGTGGGAGTAAAGCAGAGTTAAAATATAAAATAGATTAGCTCATCATTCATCTGGCTCCATAGAAACAAAGTTATTAAAAAAAAGTATTGCCTTTTTGTTGACTCCAACGCTTCCTTTAAGGAAACTGGTGTCCTCCTCCTCTTCCTAAACTAGGAAAAAAATATTGACAAACAAAGAGATAGAATGGGCTGGATAGCATTTATTTTAATGCAAGGAGTCTTGCGAGTAAGGCAGATGAATTGAAAGTGTTGATGAACACATGGGAGTATGATATTGTTGCTATCACAGAGACATGGTTGAGGGAGGGGCAGGACTGGCAGCTCAATATTCCGGGGTATAGAATCTTCAGGCGAGACAGAGGGGGGTGTAAAAGAGGAGTGGGTGTCAGTAATATTAATCAAGGAGTCAATTACTGCAGTAAGGAGGGATGATATCTTAGCAGGTTCCTCTAATGAGGCCATATGGGTAGAACTTAAAAACAAAAAGGGGGCAAGCACTTTGCTGGGAGTGTACTATAGACCCCCAAACAGTCAGGGGGAGATAGAGGAACAGATTTGTAGGCAAATCTCAGAGAAGTGTAGAAATAACAGGGTAATAATAGTAGGGGATTTCAACTTCTCCAATATTAACTGGGATAGTCAGAGTGTGAAAGGCTTAGAGGGTGCGGAATTCTTAAAGTGCATCCAGCATGGTGGGCAAAATAAAGGAAAATCCCAAGGTGTTTTATAAGTATATTAAGCGCAAGAGGATAACCAGGGAAAGAGTAGGGCCCATTAAGTGGCAATCTGTGTGTAGAGCCGGAAGATGTAGGTGAGGTTTTAAATGAATATTTTGCATCTGTG
Organism: Squalus acanthias; assembly: GCA_030390025.1. NCBI lineage: Eukaryota > Metazoa > Chordata > Chondrichthyes > Squaliformes > Squalidae > Squalus > Squalus acanthias. The sequence goes on from CM059426.1 coordinate 15,393,950, forward strand.
TTCACTATGGAGAAGGACAATGTGGGCATAGAAATCAGGCAGGGGGATTGTGATATACTTGAACAAATTAGCATTGAGCCATGCATGTAGAAAGTCCTACAAGAGAGGGGGCGGTACTGGACCTAATTCTAGGGAATGTAGCCAGGCAAGTGGTAGAAGTGTCAGTAGGAGCGCATTTTGGTGACAGTGACTATAATTCGGTGAGATTTAAGGTAGTCATGGAAAAGGACAAAGAGGGACCGGAAATAAAGGTTCTAAATTGGGGGAAGGCCGATTTTAATATGATAAGGCAGGCTCTGGCCAAAGTGGACTGGGATCAGCTACTTGTAGGAAAATCCACATCAGAGCAGTGGGAGTCATTCAGAAAGAAAATAGAGAGAGTACAACGCCAACATGTTCCCGTAAAGGTCAAGGGTGGGACCAACAAGCCCAGGGAACCCTGGAAGTCAAGAGATGTACAAGAATGCATTAGGAAAAAAAGGGAGGCTTTTGGCAGATTCAAAGGACTAAAAACAGTGGAAGCCCTAGAGGAGTATAGAAAGTGCAGGGGGGTACTTAAAAAAAGAAATTAGGAGAGCGAAGAGGGGGCATGAAAAAACACTGGTGGGCAAAATAAAGGAAAATCCCAAGGTGTTTTATAAGTATATTAAGGGCAAGAGGATAACCAGGGAAAGAGTAGGGCACATTAGGGACCAAAGTGGCAATCTGTGTGTAGAGCCGGAAGATGTAGGTGAAGTTTTAAATGAATATTTTGCATCTGTGTTCACTATGGAGAAGGACAATGTAGGCATAGAAATCAGTCAGGGGGATTGTGATATACTTGAACAAATTAGCATTGAGAGGGAGGAGGTACTAGTGGTTTTAGCGGGCTTAAAAGTGGATAAATCCCCAGGCCCAGACGAGATGTATCCCAGGCTGCTGTGTGAGGCAAGGGAGGAGATTGCAGGGGCTCGGACACAAATTTTCAGAACCTCTCTGGCCACAGGGGAGGTGCCAGAGGACTGGAGAACAGCTAACGTAATACCATTATTCAAGAAGGGTAGTAGGGATAAACCAGGGAATTACAGGCCAGTGAGCCTAACATCAGTGGTAGGGAAATTATTGGAAAAACTTCTGAGGGACAGAATTAGTCTCCACTTGGAGAGGCAAGGATTAATCAAGGATAGTCAGCATGGCTTTGTCAGGGGGAGATCATGTCTAACCAATTTGATTGAATTTTTGAGAGGGGGTGACTAGGTGTGTGGATGAGGGTAGTGCAGTTGATGTCGTCTACATGGACTTCAGTAAGGCTTTTGACAAAGTCCCGCATGGGAGAATTGGTCAAGAAGGTAAGAGCCCATGGGATCCAGGGCAATTTGGCACATTGGATCCAAAATTGGCTTAGTGGCAGGAGGCAGAGGGTGATGGTCAAAGGTTGTTTTTGTGACTGGAAGCCTGTGTCCAGTGGTGTACCACAGGGATCGGTGCTGGGTCCCTTGCTGTTTGTAGTGTACATTAATGATTTAGATATGAATGTAGGAGGTATGATCAGTAAGTTCGCAGATGACACGAAAATTGGTGGAGTGGTAAATAGCGAGGTGGGAAGCCTCAGGCTACGGGTTGGTCAGATGGGCAGAACAGTGGCAAATGGAATTTAACCCTGAAAAGTGTGAGGTGATGCATTTTGGAAGGACTAACAAGGCAAGGGAATACACAATGAATGGTAGGACCCTAGGAAGGACAGAGGATCAGAGGGACCTTGGTGTGCATGTACATAGATCCCTGAAGGCAGCAGGACAGGTAGATACGGTGGTTAAAAAGGCATATGGGATACTTGCCTTCATTAGCCGAGGCATAGAATATAAGAGCAGGGCGGTTATGATGGAGCTGTACAAAACGCTGGTTAGGCCACAGCTGGAATACTGTGTGCAGTTCTGTTTGCCACACTATAGGAAGGATGTGATTGCATTGGAGAGGGTGCAGAGGAGATTCACCAGGATGTTACCTGGGCTGGAGCGTTTCAGCTATGAAGAAAGACTGGACAGGCTGGGGTTGTTTTACTTAGAGCAGAGAAGACTGAGGGGGAACTGATTGAGGTGTACAAAATTATGAGGGGCATAGATAGGATAGATAGAAAGGAACTTTTCCCCTTAGTAGAGGGGTCAATAACCAGGGGGCATAGTTTCAGGGTAAGGGGCAGGAGGTTTAGAGGGGATTTGAGGAAAAACTTTTTCACCCAGAGGGTGGTTGGAATCTGGAACTCACTGCCTGAAAGGGGGGAAGAAGCAGGAACCCTCACAACATTCAAGAAGCATTTAGATGAGCACTTGAAAACGCCATAGCATACAAGGCTACGGACCAAGTGCTGGCAAATGGGATTAGAATAGCTCTTGACAGATGAAATGTCAGTCTGTGACGTCACCTGTTCCCAGGTGGTCCTTAATTGGCCTGCTGAGCCCACTGGGTGGGCTCAACAAGGTCAATCAAGGGAAAATACAGTGGGTTGGCCACATCTCGATGGAGGCGGGTCTACAACCCAAAATGTGGGATTCACGACACCAACCCGACCCCAGTATCAAAATCCAGCCCTATGAGAACAGCAGTGGGAAATATTTAAAATTGTGATCAATAGCGCTCAGGAGAAACATATTCCACTAAAAAACAAGAACAAACTAGCCAATAATGGGACAACACGGACGAATAAATAGATAAGAGTAAAAATGAAACTAAAGAAAAAGGACATGCACTAAGTACATAGACAATAAAGAAGAGGATGACAAATGGGAATACTACGAGGTTAGACCTCCAGCAGTTCCTTTAAGAACATCTTAGTTAGACCAATTTAGAGCGGGATCCTAAAACAGGACATTAATTAATTTGAGGCATGGCAGGTGGTAAGTGTAACATGTTTGAGAAGAACAGGTTGTAAAGGAATAAGCCATATTCAGAAAAATACACCATTCTATGAAATAATTCTAGCCTTATTAAAACATGACATACTGGGTTTGGAAATCTAAAAACCTAACAATGGAGAAGCTGTAAACAGCATACAGGCTATTGAGATAAGATAAGTTGTTGACACTGAATCAATAACCTTAATGAAACAGGAGGTTGGAGGGTCCTGATAGTCTGAAGCCTTGGAAAGAACACAATGGTACACCCTGTTAAGGTGTCCTAAATTACACTTCGGAAAGAAACACAGAAAATTAAGAAACACATGCCTTCGTAAAAATGACATCAAATGAAACACAGCAGATACAATTCTGTGTTGCAACCAGCTGAGGTAACTAAGAAGACAATGGTGCACCCGGTTGAGGTGTTTTTAATTTACACATCGTAAAAAGACACAAACAGAAGACCTTGGTAAGAATGACATCAAATAGATGCATCTGCTGTCACACCGTTTTTATGATAAGCTTCGAACACCTAAAGGTAGAGACATGATTCTTAATGCTACCAGCTGAACTGACTGTAAGAATAGCAGGGGTCAGCAGAAAAATGACTAGAGATAATTAGCTTACATCAGCAGAAAACTTCAAAGGACATACCACTGAAAAAGGATATAAATATTGAACTTTCAAATGGGATGATAGTCTCGCTGTAAAGGGGCAAAACGATTCTCGGCTTCAGTGGCAAGCTCTGTAAGTCTACAACTCTTTGTACCTCGGGGATCAAGGTATTGTACTGTATTTGATTTTGGTGGATATCCTGGAATAAAGACTAAGAACTGTAAAAATGTAACAAAGTTAAGATTTGAGAATAAGGATCTCTGATAATAGAATTGTAAGATTTCTGTTTATGGAACTGTTAATGTTGCGATTGAATCACCAACTGTAATTACAAGTCAGTTCTTTAATAAATCTATATATTTTTAGAATTGTCTCACATAATACTTCTGTATCAAACTCACAAACTCAATCTCTGTACGCTCTTTGGTGAGGAGTTGCAGAATTTTGTCTAGCTAAACTTATTAAAAGTGCTATCTGGAGGACGGTAACATTTTCAGGTTGTTCCTTTCCTTTAGGGAGTGATAGTCTGGACTTTTAGACCCAATTAAGCGTCATTAGGATTCGGCTACCTCAAACTTTAGTTGAAAGTGAACATCTGGGGAATACGCCTGATCCGGGGTAGCCCTAAAGGGGCTAGGACTAGTAATTATCCCTTCAAGGTGACTTTGGGCCTATGGTTCCCAAAGCTCACCACTGGGGTTTCCCTCGCCGCGTGTCTGGGTCTGTTGTAGACTCATTGATAGCTGTGGTTAGTCAACAACTCCCATTATCGTTGTATCATGTGACTAGCAGGACGGTAGCAGACGAACTAGGCGGACCGTGGTCTTTTTTCATCTAGCGATTCCCATGTTTCCCGTGTAATTTGCATATTTAAAGCGCCTAAACCTGTTTCAGGCGGGTGCCCTGGACACTTGGAAGTCCTGGGGGGGGAGCTCGGCGCAAGAGGTCGCGACCTGCAATTCGCCCACAGGGAGTGGTTGAGGCGAATAGCATAGGTGCATTTAAGGGGAAGTTAGATCAGTACATGAGGGAGAAAGGAATGGAAGGATATGATGATAGGGTGAGATGAGGAAGGGTGGGAGGCGGCTCGTGTGGACCCTAAACACCAGGCATGGACCTGTTGGGCCGAATGGCCTGTTTCTGTGCTGTAAACACTGTGTAATTCTATCAAACCAAACCAGGGTGTTTACTAGAAGTACTGTGCTCCAAGGGAAGGGGGAGGATTAGATCATCAAGGGATTTACTATAAACCCATCACTCCATTTCAATAACAGTAATCCTTCACTATAATACTCCCAGTGGGAGTAGTACAAATACAATGGTACAGTGAATGCAAAGAGGGCAATCTGTACCTGATCAAGCAGCAACCATATTAATAATAGACATTAATTATAAAAGGCGCATGGTTTGTTTGTACTTAAGATTAATGCATTGATTTTTTTTCTCCAAAGCAGGACACAAGGCTGGACAGCAGGGGAATTCTCCAGAACCGGGGAGAGTCTTATTCCGTTGAGGTTTGGTCGTCAATCATAAGTTTAAAAGAAAATAAAAGCAGAAAATGCTGGAAACACTCAGCAGGTCTGGCAGCATCTTTTGGAAAGAGAAGCAGAGTTAGCGTTTCAGGTCGAAGACCTTTCGCCAGAGCTGGAAGATGTCGGAGGTGGACAGCTTTTAAGCGAGTGCAGGGTCAGGGGAAAGGAGGGCAGGAAAAGGACAAATGGGAGAGGTCGGTGACGGGGCAGGAGTGATTAAATGACAAAAGTGACAAAATAATGAGAGATAATGAAAGTAAAGAAACAAAAGCTGGGCCCAGAGGAGATGTAAATGGGTACTGCAGAACAACAACAACAACAACAACTTGCATTTATATAGCACCTTTAACGTAATGAAACGTCCCAAGGCGCTTCACAGGAGCGTAATCAATCAAATTGGACACCGAGCCACAGAAGGAGAAATTAGGGCAGGTGACCGAAAGCTTGGTCAAAGAGGTGGGTTTTAAGGAATGTCTTCAAGGAGGAGAGAGACGTAGAGAGGCGGAGAGGTTTAGGGAGGGAATTCCAGAGCTCAGGGCCCAGGCAGCTGAAGGCACGGCCGCCGACGGTGGAACAGGAGGGAATCATGGAAAATCTTTCAAAGCGTGCTGTGGCCCGGGAATGTGGCGGAGATAAGTTTGTAGACCCCCCCCGGGGTGCGGATCACCCCGCTGGCAGTGTACCGATTGGGGATCCCCACCCCAAATGATCACTCTTTCCCTCCACCCTATCACAGACCTCTCCCCTTTGTCCGTGCCCTGCCCCTCCCTCCCTCCCTCCCCCTTTTCCCAGGCGCTGTACTTGCTTAAACACTGTTAAATCTCGAACACCTTCCAGTTCTGATCAAATGTTAACGCGGTTTCTCTTTCCACAGAAGTTGCCTGACCTGTTGAGTGTTTCCAGCATTTCCTGTTCTTCATTTCAGCTTTCCAGCCTCCGCAGTAGTTGGCTTTTGTGCAAGATTTTTAAAGTTGCTTTCTGGAATATATGAGCAACCCAACCACACACAGAAAGAAAGAGAAATACCGACAGAAAGCTCTTCTGCTAGTTGAGCTGTTCAGTTTTCAATGGTAATGTTCGCTAATGTTATCCTCAGGACTGAGATAGCCTCAAGGGTCAGAGGGCTGTATGGATGAATGACCTTTGTTCATTTGTACATGCCTTTGAACCTAAAATGCAATCAGAGCAGCTACATTTTTTTTATTCGTTCATGGGATGTGGGCGTCGCTGGTGAGGCCAGCATTTATTGCCCATCCCTAATTGTCCTTGAGAAGGTGGTGGTGAGCCGCCTTCTTGAACCGCTGCAGTCTGTGTGGTGAAGGTACTCTCACAGTGCTGTTAGGGAGGGAGTTCCAGGATTTGCACCCAGCGACGATGAAGGAACGACGATATACTTCTAAGTCAGGATGGTGTGTGACTTGGAGGGGAACTTGGAGGTGGTGGTGTTCCCATGCACCTGCTACTCTTGTCCGTTGAGGTGGAAGAGGTCGCGGGTTTTGGAGGTGCTGCTGAAGAAGCCTTGGTGAGTTGCTGCAGTGCATCTTGTAGATGGTACACACTGCAGCCACGGTACGCCGATGGTGGAGGGAGTGAATGTTTAAGGTGGTGGATGGGGTGCCAATCAAACGGGCTACTTTATCCTGGATGGTGTCGAGCTTATTGAGTGTTGTTGGAGCTGCACTCATCCAGGCAAGTGGAGAGTATTCCATCACACTCCTTACTTGTGCCTTGTAGATGGTGGAAAGGCTTTGGGGAGTCAGGAGGTGAGACACTCATCGCAGAATACCTTGCCTCTGACCTGCTCTTGTTACCACAGTATTTATGTGGCTGGTCCAGTTAAGTTTCTGGTTAATGGTGACCCCCAGGATGTTGAAGGTGGGGGATTTGGTGATGGTAATGCTGTTGAATGTCAAGGGGCGGTGATTAGACTGTCGCTTGTTAGGGATAGTCATTGCCTGGCACTTGTTTGGCACGAATGTTACCTGCCACTTATCAGCCCAAGCCTGAACGTTGTCCAGGTCTTGTTGCATGCGGGCATGGACTGCTTCATTATCTGAGGAGTCATGAATGGCACTGAACACTGTGCAGTCATCAGCGATCATCCCCATTTCTGACCTTATGTTGGAAGGAAGGTCATTGATGAAGCAGCTGAAGCTGGTTGGGCCGAGGACACTGCCCTGAGGAACTCCTGCAGCGATGTCCTGGGGCTGTGATAATTGATCTCCAACCACCACAACCATCTTCCTTTGTGCTAGGTATGACTCCAGCCAGTGGAGAGTTTTACCCCCGATTCCCAGTGACTTCAGTTTTACTAGGGCTCCTTGATGCCACACTCGGTCAAATGCTGCCTTGATGTCAAGGGCAGTCACTCTCACCTCACCTCTGGAGTTCAGCTCCTTTGTCCATGTTTGGACCAAGGCTGTAATGAGGTCGGGAGTTGAGTGGTCTTGGCGAAACCCAAATTGGGCATCAGTGAGCAGGTTATTGGTAAGTAAGTGCCACTTGACCAGCATGGGCAAGGAAACCTCCTGCTGATTACCACTTACCACTCTGGGTGGGGGACTTCAATGTCCATCACCAAGAGTGGCTCGGCAGCACCAGTGAAGAACATAGCTGTCAGTCTGGGCTTGCGACAGGTGGTGAGAGAACCAACACGAGGGAAAAACCTACTTGACCTCGTCCTCACCAATCTACCTGTTGCAGATGCATCTGTCCATGACAGTATTGGTAGCAGTGACCACCGCACAGTCCTTGTGGAGACAAAGTCCCGTCTTCACACTGAGGACACCCTCCATCATGTTGTGTGGTACTACCACCGTGCTAAATGGGACGGATTCAGAACAGATCTAGCAGCTCAAAACTGGGCATCCATGAGGCTCTGTGAGCCATCAGTAGCAGCAGAACTGCATTCCACCACAATCTGTAACCTCATAGCCCAGCATATTCCTCACTTTGCCATTACAATCAAGCCAGGGGACCAACCCTGGTTCAATAAGGAGTGTAGAAGAGCATGCCAGGAGCAGCACCAGGCGTACCTAAAGATGAGGTGCCAACCTGGGGAAGCTGCAATACAGGACCACATGCATGCTAAAAAGCAGAAGCAGCATGCTATAGACAGGGCTAAGTGATCCCACAATCAACGGATCAGATCAAAGCTCTGCAGTCCTGCCACATCCAGTCGTGAATGGTGGTGGACCATTAAACAACTAACGGGAGGAGGAGGCTCCACGAATATCCCCATCCTCAATGATGGTGGAGCCCAGCACGTGACTGCAAAAGACAAGGCTGAAGCATTTGCAACCATCTTCAGCCAGAGGTGCCGAGTGGATGATCCATATCGGCCTCCTCCTGAGGTCCCCACCATCACAGAAGCCAGTCTTCAGCCAATTCAATTCACTCTACGTGATATCAAGAAACGGCTGAGCACACTGGATACAGCAAAAGGCTATTGGCCCCGACAACATCCCGACTATCGTGCTGAAGACTTGTGCTCCAGAACTAGCCGCGTCTCTAGCCAAGCTGTTCCAGTACAGTTATAACACTGGCAACTATCTGGCATGTGGAAAACTGCCCAGGTATGTCCTGTCCATAAAAAGCAGGACAAATCCAATCCGGCCAATTGCCACCCTATCAGTCTACTCTCAATCATCAGCAAAGTGATGGAAGGTGTCATCGACAGTGATATCAAGCAGCACTTACTCACCAATAATCTGCTCATTGATGCCGAGTTTGGGTACCATATAGACCACTCGGCTCCAAACCTCATTACAGCCTTGGTCCAAACATGGACAAAGGAGCTGAATTCCAGCGGTGAGGTAAGAGTGACTGCCCTTGACATCAAGGCAGCATTTGACCGAGTGTGGCATCAAGGAGCCCGAGTAAAACTGAAGTCAATGGGAATCGGGGAGAAAACTCTCCACTGGATGGAGTCATACCTAGCACAAAGGAAGATGGTTGTAGTGGTTGAAGGTCAATCATCACAGCTCCAGGATATCACTGCAGGACTTCCTCAGGGCAGTATCCTAGGCCCAACCATCTTCAGCTGCTTCATCAATGACTTACACTCCATCATAAGGTCAGAAGTGAGGATGTTCGCTGATGATTGCAGTGTTCAGTGCCATTCGCAACTCCTCAGATAATGAAGCAGTCCGTGCCCTCATGCAGCAAGACCTGGACGACATTCAGGCTTGAGCTGATAAGTGGCAGGTAACATTTGTGCCACACAAGTGCCAGGCAATGACTATCTCCAACAAGCGAGCGTCTAACCACCTCCTCTTGACATTCAATGGCATTACCATCGTCGTATCCCCCACCATCAACATCCTAGGGGTCACCATTGACCAGAAACTTAACTGGATCAGCCACATAAATACTGTGGCAACAAGAGCAGGTCAGAGGCTAGGTATTCTGCGGCGAGTGTCTCACCTCCTGACTCCCCAAAGCCTTTCCACCATCTACAAGGCACAAGTCAGGAGTGTGATGGAATACTCTCCACTTGCCTGGATGAGTGCAGCTCAAACAACACTCAAGCTCGACACCATCCAAGAAAAAGCAGCCCGCTTGATTGGCACCCCATCCACCACCTTAAACATTAATTCCCTCCACCACCGGCATACCGTGGCTGCAGTGCGTACCATCTACAAGATGCACTGCAGCAACTCACCAAGGCTTCTTCGGCAGCACCTCCTAAACCCGTGAACTCTTCCACCTAGAAGGACAAGGGCAGCAGGCGCATGGGAACACCGCCACCTCCAAGTTCCCCTCCAAGTCACACGCCATCCTGACTTGGAAATATATCGCCGATCCTTCATCGTCGCTGGGTCAAAATCCTGGAACTCCCTCCCTAACAGCACCGTGGGAGTACCTTCACCACACGGACTGCAGCGGTTCAAGAAGGCGGCTCACCACCACCTTCTCAAGGGCAACTAGGGATGGGCAATAAATGCCGGCCCTGCCAGCGACGCCCACGTCCCATGAACGAATAGAAACAAACCTTCCACAATCTTAAAGAGCTTTATTAGGTCACCCCTCAGCCTCCTCTTTTCAAGAGAAAAGAGACCCAGCCTGTTCACCCTTTCCTGATGGGTATAACCTCGCATTTCTGTTAAGTAGGCTCCCGCCTATTTCGGGCGTGAGATCTCTGTGCTCGCCTGTTCCCTGGCCCACTGTGACGGGCTGGACGTCGCCGGGTACAAGTCAGTTGCTGCCCTATTCCAGCCCGAAAACAGGGACCAGAATCAGGGCCCGCAGTGTCCCGGCAACGCCCTTGGTGCACTTATGGGCCTCTTCCTGTGAACCATCTCATCAATTACTCTAATTATCTGCGACGCATTGTTCATCATCTTACCCTGGCAACCATCTCAATCATAAAGAAAGCTACATTACACACTGCCCATTCTTCCAACAATAGTCATTACCACCCATCAACAGCAATTAAACAATCATTAATCTCGCCTCCTAGAGCCTTCAAAATAGAATGACAGTGATTGGAGCAGCCTGCAATTGTATTTAAACCAACTAGCGTCTGTCATTAGTGATTGCACCTCATGTTATCAATTAAACCTGCCGTTAGTTCAGAAGTGGGGAGGGTTGATTGCTGTTCCAACACTCTCCTGGCCGGCCTCCCAGCCTGCACTCTCTGTAAACTTGAGCTCATCCAAAACTCTGCTGTCCCTATCCTAACTGGCACCAAGTCCCCTTCACCCATCACCCCGGAGTCTCACTCCAGAGAGTTGAGCACATAATCTAGGCTGACACTCCCGGCGCAGTGCTGAGGGAGTGCTGCACTGTCGGAGGTGCCGTCACTGTCGGATGAGACGTTGAACTGAGGCCCCGTCTGTCCTCTCAGGTGGGTGTAAAAGATCCCACGGCACAAATTCGAAGAGGAGCAGGGGAGTCCTGGGGCCAATATTAATCCCTCAATCAATGTAACAAAAATCAGATTATCTGGTCATTATCACATTGCTGTTTGTGGGAGCTTGCTGTGCGCAAATTATCTGCCGCGTCTCCTACATTAGAACAGTGACTACACTTCAAAAAGTATGTCATTGGCTGTGAAGCGTTTTGGGACGTCCTGAGATTGTGAAAAGGTGCTAAATAAACGCAAGATTCTCTTTGACTGTGGAGCTAGGAGGAGCCGACGTGCTCCTCCTGGCTCGACGTTGAAACCACCACCCCCACCGGTTGCCACCCCACTCCCCGGCACACCCGCCGACTGACTTTCCGCCTCTTGGCGCCCGGCGCACTGCTTCTTGGAGCAGGAGTAGCGGCCCCAGCATACGTCAACCGCCTCCCACTGACGCAAGGCGACCAATTCCACGTGGCTCTCTTGCTCTTCAGTGTCGGCGCGCGTGGTTCTTGCTGCCACAGGGTGTCTATTTTGATGCCTCCGTCTCCGGGAATCCTGTCCGAGCTCACAACCCCAACCAATGGGAAGGTGGCGGAGGAGGAGGGGATGGGGAATGTGGGGGGGTGGGGGGGTGGGGGAGGGGAGACTAATCTGTCTGGAGTCTGACCTTTCGATACGAGTGGGATGTTGCAGTGATGAATAACTAATAAATTAAGAAACGAATAAATGAATTAGTGCTGGTCTGCTAATTGTTATTTGTAGCACACTGATTTCAGTTGCTATCAGTCCATCGAGGATTTGCATCTTCAAAAGTGCACCGTATGACTCAAATATATAAATACTAATAATTTCTATTTCCATATATATATAGCACTCCATCACTTTGAACTGTCTCAGAGGGCTGCGCACATGGGGAGTTGCCCCTGCAGTGCAGTGTCTGCCATGTAACCGTGGGTGGGTGGATTGCATCACAACTTGGGGCATAAATTAATACAGCAATACACTCGCTTCATCATGTCAACACATCTCAACTGCTCTTCACATAACGCGCTTTGGTTGGAATACAGAAAGAAAGACTTGCATTTATACAGCGCCTTTCGTGATCACCAGGCGTCCCAAAGCGCTTCACAGCCAATGAAGTACTTTTTTGAAGTGCAGTCACTGCTGTAATGTGGGGAAACCTGGCAGCCAATTTGCGCACAGCAAGCTCCCGCAAACAGCAATGTGATAAGGACCCCATAACCTGTTATCGTGATGTTGATTGAGGGATAAATATTGGCCCAGGACACCGGGGAGAACTCCCTCTGCTCTTCTTCGAATTAGTACCGCGGGATCTTTTACATCCACCTGAGGGAGCAGAAGACGGCACCTCCGACAGTGCAGCGCACCCTCAGATTTTTTGTGCTCAAGTCTCTGGAGTGGGGCTCGAACCCACAACCTTCTGCCCTCAGAGGCGAGGGTGCTACCCACTGAGCCCCTGCTCACACTTCAAATACAGTTCCTAAACCAATGCAGCGACCCACTCTGTGCCAACAATATCCCACAAACGGACAAAGAGATCAATAGCCAGACGATGTGTCTTCTTTGGTGGCGAGGGTTGAGGGAGGAATGTTGGCCGACACAGCAGGACAACGCCCTGCTCTTCAAACATTGCATAGGATCCTTACTCCTTCCCAACGGGTAAGCGGAATCTGAAGCACAACCCTTCTAACAATGCAACAACAACTTGCATTTGTATAGCGCCTTTAAGGTAGTAAAATGTCCCAGTAAACGTGTCAGCCGTGGCTCAGTGGGTAGCGCACTCGCCTCTGAATCAGAAAGTTGTGGGTTCAAGTCACACTCCATGGGACTTGAGCACAAAAAATCTAGGCCGTCACTCCAGTGCAGTGCTGAGGGAGCGCTGCACTGTCGGAGGTGCCGTCTTTTGGATAAGACGTTAAACAGAGACCCCGTCTGCTCTCTCAGGTGGACCTGAAAGATCCCACGGCACTATTTCGAAGCAGAGTAGGGGAGTTCTCCCCCGGTGTCCTGGCCAATATTTATCCCTCAACCAACATAACAACAGCAGATTATCTGGTCATTATCACATTGTTGTTTGTGGGACCTTGCTGTGCGCAAATTGGCTGCCGCGTTTCCCACATTACAACAGTGACTCCACTTCAAAAAGTACTTCATTGGCTGTAAAGCGCTTTCAGATGTCCGGTGGTCATGAAAGGCGCTATAGAAATGCAAGTCTTTTTTTCTTTCTTTCAAGGCACTTCACAGGAGTGCAATCAAACAAAATTTAACCCCGAGTCACGAGATATTAGGGCAGGTGACCAAAAGCTTGGCCAAAGAGGTAGGTTTTAAGGAGCAACTCATAGGAAGAGAGAGGTAGAGAGGCAGAGAGGTTTAGGGAGGGAATTCCAGAGCTTAGGACCCAGACAGCTGAAGGCACAGCCACCAACGGTGGGGTGAAGGAAATCGGGGATGCTCAAGAGGGGCAACACACCCTCTGCCCTCAGCTGGCGTACTGATCTAGATTAGCCCTCGAATCCTGGTGTGAACCTGGGCTTGCAAAGCTCACAGGAGATCAGAAATCAGACAGGACGGGTGCGCTGGGAAAAGGTCTGGAAGAAGTTTTAAGCCCCATGTTAACACAAGGCTGCATCACATTCGGAGTATACGAGGCAGCAAAACTCTCACCTCTGGGTTACAACCATAAACTGACTATAGGTTTGTAACCCAGAGGTGAGAGTGCTACCAGTTCAGCCAAACTCCGTCTACCTGTGTGTACTGTGGAACAGCTTGCACTTGATGTGGTTCTGCAATGTGTGGGGCCTCTTGGTGCTCCAGACTGTGACCCGCGTTACGTCCAGGCCACAGCCTAGAACAGGGAAACAGCCATGCATCTAAACAGACTGTCCAATCAAGCACTGGCTAGAGCCCTACAGCTCCACATGAGATGAAAGGTCTCAAAATGCTTTTCACACACAATTGCACAGGCTCAACTTATGGCAATGTTCTGTTGTAAAGGGGTAGGGCGCATAATCGAAGACACACCACCCCCCCCACCCCCATGTGCACCCTCGCACCACTTGGGAGGTGGGTTTTAAGGAGCGTCTTAAAGGAGGAGAGGTTTAGGGAGGGAATTCCAGAGCTTAGGCCTAGACGGCTGAAGGCACAGCCGCCAATGGTGAGGTGAAGAAATTGGGAGATGCACAAGAGGCCGGCATTGGAGGAGTGCAGAGATCACAGAGGGTTGTCGGGCTGGAGGAGGTTACAGAGATGGGGAGGGGAGGGGTAAGGCCATGGAGGGATTCGAACACGTTTTAAAGGCGCACAAGCAGCAGAAATGACTTCCACCTAAATTACTTTGCTAAAATAAAAATTCTACGCTGCTTATAAACCGTTAATGAGCTGAAAACAGCAAGAAAATTGACCCCCATAAATTCAGAAACCCCAGTTTAAAAATATGGCTGCAGTACCACTGACTACCTGATAGTGGTGCTGTTGAGAATGGCAATAGATACTAGTTCAGCAGCGCCACTAACAGGGCATTTAGTGTATAGCACTATCGCAGAACTAAAAGCTGTTTGCCAGGCCAGCTTGAGTCTTTATTCAGATATATCACTATTAGTTGAGTTTTACAAACAGTTTCAAAGTAATGAAATAAAACTAACCTTAAAAAATAGAACAAATCGTGTGTTCAAAGTCCCATTGCTCTTGCTATTTCCTCTCACCGTCCCCAGCCGTGGCTCAGAGGGTCGCGCTCTCTCTCGCCTCTGAGTTTGAAGGTTGTGGGTTCAAGTCCCACTCCACGAGACTTGAGCTTAAAATCTAGGCTGACACTCCAGGGCAGTACTGAGGGAGTGCTGCACTGTCGGGGGGTGCCGTCTTTTGAATGAGACGTTAAAACCGTCTGCCCTCTCAGGTGGACGGAGAAGATCCTGTGGCACTATTTCGAAGAAGAGCTGGGGAGTTCTCCCTGGTGTCCTGGCCAGTATTTATCCCTCAATCAATGTAACAAAAAAAAAAACAGATTATCAGAGACAGATAGACAGCGACAGAAACAGACAGACAGACAGAGAGACAGACAGAGAGATAGAGAGACAGAGAGAGAGATAGAGAGACAGAGAGAGACAGACAGACAGAGATCTATCTTTCTGTCTATCTATCTTTCTATGTATTTATCTTTCGGATGAGACATTAAACCGAGGCCCCGTCTGCTCTCTCAGGTGGACATAAAAGATCCCACGGCACTATTTTGAAGAAGTGTCCTGACCAATATTTATCCCTCAACAAACATCACTAAAACAGATTATCTGGTCATGATCACATTGCTGTTTGTGGGAGCTTGCTGTGTGCAAATTGGCTGCCGCGTTTCCTACATTACAACAGTGACTACACTTCAAAAAGTACTTCATTGGCTGTAAAGCGCTTTGGGTCGTCCGGAGGTCGTGAAAGGCGCTATGAAATGCAACTCTTCTTTCATTCTGGATTGCACAGGAGCAGAGCTTCGGGTCACATCAGGGGGAGCGCTCCACAAAATGGCCGATTCCTGAGCGCCTCAAGTATTCAGCCCGATACAAGTACAGAAAAGGTCCTTTATAACATGTAGGGGAATGACATAATAGTTCAGTCGAGACCGAGAGCCAAGATTATTTTCTAAAGCCGTTAGCTGGGGGTAGGAGGGAGACGGAGAGCAAACTGTGGTGTTTTGGCAAGTACATCTGGGACCTGGCATCAAATCCAGTGCAGACCGCTGACGTTAAGTGTTCTTGATGCGAGGGTCTAAGTGCAATCATTACTGGGCGACGTCAACACAGGTCCCAAACAGGAAGGCATTGAAACACAAAACCATCCTGAAAACTGCCACTAAAAAATAAATCATCCACGGAAAATAAATCTAGAAAGGGTTGCAGCGGTGTGATTCAGCTGGTAGTGCACTCACCTCTGGTTCAGAAGGCCGTGGGTTGAAGCACATAATCGAGGCTGTTAATCGCCTCTGACAATGCAGCACTCCCTCATTACAGGCTCCTGGGCCACTGGAGCATGTTCTGCTTTGCCATTCAAGCTTCCCTTTCCACCTGCCTATCAATCATCTCTTTAAGCTGTTCACACATTTTCTGTGACTTCTATCTCTTTGATTTCTCTCATTATGACTCCTATTGTCTCATCCTAATATTACTTCTGCAATTTAATCATCTCCGAGTCTCCATTTAAGCATGTTAGAGGTCATTCTGTTTCTTTCTCTGTGACTGTGTCGATATATTTTCCGTCTCCTTCCCCTAACGCACTCCTGGAATAACATGGTCCGCAAGGATTGGTGCTTGGGCCCCAGCTATTCATAATCTATATCAATGATTTGGATGAGGGGACTAAATGCAACATTTCCAAATTTGCTGATGATACAAAGCTAGATGGCAGTGTCAGTTGTGAAGAGGATGTGAAAAGGCTTCAAGGGGATCTCGACAGGCTCAGTGAGTGGGCGAGAACATGGCAGATGGAATATAATGTGAATAAATGTGAAGTTATCCACTTTGGTAGAAAAAACAGAAAGGCAGAGTATCTCCTAAATGGTGAAAGATTGGGGAATGCAGATGCTCAAAGGGACCTGGGTGTCCTTGTACATGAGTCACTGAAAGTGAATGTGAAGGTGCAGCAAGCCATTAGGAAGGCAAATGGTATGCTGGCCTTCATTACAAGAGGATTTGGGTACAGGAGTAAAGAAGTCTTACTCCAATTATATAGGGCCTTGGTGAGACCACATCTGGAGTATTGTGTATAATTTTGGTCTCCTTACCTAAGGAAGGATATACTTGCCATAGAGGGAGTGCAACGAAGGTTCACTAGATTGATTCCTGGGATGAGAGGGCTGTCCTATGATGAGAGATTGAGCCTATACTCTCTGGAGTTTAGAAGAATGAGAAGTGATCTCATTGAAACATTCAAGATTCTGAAGGGGATTGACAGGGTAAATGCTGAGAGGTTGTTTTTCCCTGGCTGGAGTGTCTAGAACTAGGGGGAATAGTCTCAGGATAAGGGGTAGACCATTTAAGACCGAGATGAGGAGGAATTTTTTCACTCAAAGGGTTGTGAATCGTTGGAATTCTCTGCCCCAGAGAGCTGTGAATGCTGAGTCTTTGACTATATTCAAGGCTGAGATCGATAGATTTTTGGACTCTCGGGGAATCAAGGGATATGGAGATCGGGCGGGAAAGTGGAGTTGAGGTCGATGATCAGCCATGATGTTATTGAATGGTGGAGCAGGCTCGTGGGGCTGTATGGGTGACTCCTGCTTATGTTATGTAATTAACTACATGAAGTGCTGTGTTATTTTTTGGAGAATCGCGATGGGGTTATGTAAACACAAGACTTTCATTCATAGGCAATTTAGTTTTTTTATTCATTCATGGGGATGTGGGCACCGCTGGCAAGGCCAGCATTTATTCCCCATTCCTATCTGCCCATGAGAACGGGGGAGAGCTGCCTTCTTGAACTGCTGCAGTCCGTATGGTGAAACTACTCCCACGATGCTGTTAGGGAGGGAGATGCAGGATTTTGACCCAGCGACGATGAAGGATCGGCCGATATATTTCCAAGTCAGGATGGTGTGTGACTTGGAGGGGAACTTAGAGGTGGTGGTGTTCCCATGCGCCTGCTGCCCTTGTCCTTCTAGGTGGTAGAGGTTGCGGGTTTGGGAGGTACTGTCGAAGAAGCCTTGACGAGTTGCTGCAGTGCATCTTGTAGCTAGTACACACTGCAGCCACGGTGCACTGGTGGTGGAGGGAGTGAATGGTTAAGGTGGTGAATGGGGTGCCAATCAAGCGGGCTGCTTTGTCCTGGATGGTATCGAGCTTCTTTATTGCTGGTCGAGCTGCACTCATCCAGGCAAGTGGAGAGTACTCCAGGGTATGATTCACCAATCTCTGTCAAACTAACTGATTGACCAGGGTCCCTGCTGCTGACTGCTGTGCAATGATCCCTCATTGAAGTCCATCCATGCGCATGTTTCCAACAGTCAAAATTCCAAACGTCACCTGAACAGCTATTTGATGGGATGCTGAAAGGGAGATTTAATCGGTGTCTACGTCACGCTGTAGCTAACCTGGGGGTCAGTCTCGCAGGATGTTATTCTGCAACTAACTCAAGTTAGACCTGACCCGAGTATTCTTGACACAGGTACTGGGTGCCCAAGATGGAAGAGGGGGATTCTGCTATGAGGACAATTGAGACGACTAGGCTTGTAGTCCCTAGAATTTAGAAGAATGAGAGGTGATCTTATTGAAACATAAAATTCTTACAGGGCTTGACAGGGTCGACGCTGGGAGGATGTTTCCCCTGGCTGGGGAGTCTAGAACCAGGGGTCACAGTCTCAGAATAAGGGGTCGGCAATTTAGGACTGAGATGAGGAGAAATTTCTTCGCTCAGAGGGTGGTGAACCTTTGGAATTCTCTACCCCAGAGGGCTGTGGATGCTTAGTCGATGAGTATATTGAACGAGATCGATAGACTTTTGGATATTAAGGGAATCAAAGGATATGGGGATAGTGCAGGAAAGTGGAGTTGAGGTAGAAGATCAGCCATGATCTTATTGAATGGCGGAGCAGGCTTGAAGGGCCAAATGGCCGACTCCTGCTCCTATTTCTTATGTCCTTTTCCATCATTAGTTGTCAAATTGCATGATGTCCAATAGTTACCTCCCAATAAAATACAGAAGATAATAGGAGTACCTTAGAAAACAGCTCAGGAATTTTAATTTCAGTTCCACTGACAGCAATATTCACTCATCAAGTATCAGATGTCAAATACTTGTTACACAAGATGAAACACCTGGCTTTGGATCATAACATTGTGATACAGGAGCAAACCATTTACATTACAATCCATTTATATTACAACGCTACAGAAATGGATGGTGCACCATGAAACTCACACGCACAGTATGATCGTTGGTTGGGGCAGGGGGGGGGGGGGGGCACGAAAGGGGAGGACCATCGACATCTCCAAGTTCTGCTTTGTGACTTCCATCAGGGAGGAAGATGGATGGGAACTGAAGAAGCTCTTTGGAGGGGAGGGATGGGCAAGTTCAAGAGGAGGAAGGGTTGATCCTGGTCAGACTGGATGATTAAACGCACAACGCAACGTAAAAAAGGAGCACTCCCGCTCTCCCCACCCCATTCCACCACTACCAGCTTAGTCATCAGCTCATGACCAACGTCCAGTGAAGCTTATAGGCCTCAATTTATGGCCATCTTGCCCATTTAAAGAAAAACTAAATCAGGCCCTGACAGAGACCTGTGAAAATATATATATATACATACACACGCACTAAACAATAGCAATATTCCACAACTCCATTTCACTAGAGCTAGTGTGGAGCATTTAGATACTGTACGTTCTGCTCAGAAACCAAACCCATCCAGCTGTGCTAGTGATACAAGCCAAGATATTCTATCTCGCAATTCCTGGTAACGGGAAGTTTGGGGTAGTAAGAAAAGTGTGTGTGTTGGTGGGGGGGGGGGGGGGGGGGTGCTGGAGCAACACTAACCAAAAGTACAAAATGCTATTTTTATAGTCTGTCTGTCTCTCCCCCTACCACGGACACATTCTCCGCTGTGCAAACTTTTCCAAAAGAGAGATTTCCCAAGTTTGGTGCAAATATGTAATGGGAAAGGAACACAGGGCATTGCCCCCTTTGCTTGCGGTGAATTAAGACGGCAGTCCTTGGGTGACACTTCATCTGGTGCCCAGCCGCTTCGGTCGGTCCTCGAGCCTCAAAGCAGCGACACACAAAAACCCTCCTCCAGACACGTCCCCATGATCCAGACCACGCGAGGTACGCATGGTGTCCTTCACTGCTCCGCGTCCATCGCGTCCAAATACTTGGCTTCAATTATCTTAGGAAGTATGTAGCACCTGTGTACAAGGCGAGAGGAAAGGAATGAAACCCAGGAACCGAAAAACCCAGCAGTCGCTCACCTAACCTTTCGTCAAGGGTCCGCGGTGCCTTGAAATCGAGCCGCACTGTCGAAGCTGCTGCACCATGAAACAAAGGGACGCAATCCCCCGACTATCCTGTCACTGCGATCATTTTACCAACTGGAGTCCAGAGGCATCTCCAAGGCGAGAGGAACTCAAACTATAGGACCAATGCATCATTCTAACAGGGTCCTCGTTAGATGGAAGCCAGGATTACCCTAGCCGCCTTCAACTGGAGGAGAAGCAGCAAAAAAAAAACCCCGAACCCCTCGATTAGATTCCAGTCTGTAACTCACTCCAGGGTATTGGTTATTCTATATATAAACCCCCCCGAACCCCTCGATTAGATTCCAGCCTGTAACTCACTCCCCGGTATCGGTTATTCTATATATAAACCCCCCGAACCCCTCGATTAGATTCCAGTCTGTAACTCACTCATGGGCATCCATTTTTCTCAAGTTAAATCCAACTCTTTTTGCACATAAGCATTGCAATTTGCCCAGAATCCCAGAGGAGAAAGGAGTTCGAGAAGGGCCACCCCACCGCACTGCCATGAGTGGGAATCAACAACCAACCTGACTGGCACCATTGCGAGCATGATGGGTGGAAAGATCATCTTCAAGTACGGCATTGGGGCCATCCCAAAGCCACAGAGTATGGCGACCTCGATCAGCTGTAGACCAGTGAAGTAATGGATCTGCCTCTGTGGGACTCTCCTGATGTAGTGGGTGGGGGGATAGGATGCCTACACCAGAATAAAAAAGACACAAGATAATTACAAAAGCAGCTTCCATAGCCTGAAGGCAGGGGCGGTGGGGGTGGGGGGCGCGGGTGGAAGGGGAGCAGAAGGAGGATCAGTTTCCAAGTTTGATAAAACCCTCCTCCTAGGAACATAAGTAGGCCATTTCACTTCTCAAGCCATTCAATGAGATCATGGCTGATCTGCACCTCAACTCCACTTACCCACCTTTGAACCATGACCCTGGATAGACTTATCTAACAAAAATCTAGCAATCTCAGTCTCCAATTTTTCCAGCGTCAAGACTTTTTTTTGGGAGGTTGGGTGGGGGGGGGGGGGGGGCAGGAAGAGAGAGTTTTCCAAGATTTCTCTCCACCCGAAGGAACGCCGGCTTCTCAGTGTCCAGAAATGCGCACGTTGTCCAAATGGTGGAGCCGCTCTCCCGCGAGAGTTACCACTTCTCTTGCCCTTTGAACTTGCAGCGTGGAATTCACCAACAGCAGCACCGAGCCAATGGGGCTCGAGGTTTCACCTGCACCTCAGCGTATCCGCCCGCAGGACACACCAGTCACGTCACGTTCCTCGCAGCTCAGCAACACACGTTGCCAGCACAAAAACGGTGGCCTGTGCGTTGGCTACCGGGCGATGCGGAAAGGACCGCCTCCGGCAAAAAACACCAGCATTGCCGATTAAAACACGCTCTGCAGGCGAGGGCGGATCAATCAATCCCGCTACATCCAGGAGAGCTTTTCCGACGTTGAATCTGAAATCCCAGCATCAGTAAATAAAAGATACAGGGAAGGAAATTATAACCAGACTCATTAAACACTATTTCTATTGCTTAGAAAGAAAATGATAACAAAAGTCAACACGTGTGTGTGCGCGTTTGTGGAAGGAAATTTTAATTCCGGAAATAAATTTGACTTGATTATTTGCAGTAAGTATTTAGAAGGTGTAACCAACCGCTACCTGATTCCTCTTCCCACCCTCCATCAAAATCAATCTCTGGTACTACATGTTTGTGTATCAGTGAGAGCACAGGATGTTATGATTGCAACGTCACTTTGACCAGGTACTTACAAGCAGAAGCACCTTTCAGTTTCACTGATGCTTGCATCACACCTGAAAAAGGTGACTTGCACTAGGAGGTACAATTCCACAGGTTCCGACTCCCTCATCCTCCCCAACCACACTTCATCCAAGTGACCATGTTTCAGGAATGAGCCCAGTGTGTATGCAACCATTGAGACACATCAGAGGGCCAGTCCAAGCCTATCTTCATAATGGGCCGGAATTTGCTGGATCGGGGCATCTCACCCGGTTAGTTAAGACTTTTCCCCCTCGCCCTTCGGCTCAAAAATGTTTTGCCTTGCAAGTTACTGGAAGTGCGAGCCGATAACGGCGCGGCGAGGGCAACAGGGCATCTGGGACCTTGCTGAACGATGGGACCAACAGTGTATCTCCTTAACCAATGAGATTTAAGGATTGAGAAATAAACAGAGGAGGGACTGAGAAGGAGGGTGAATTAGAGGGTTCAATTCAGTGTCAAATCAGGTAGAGAGAAATAGAGAGAGAGAAAGAAAGATTGGATTCAGAGAGAGAGAGAGAGAGAGAGAGAGAGAAAGAAGAGACACAAAGGAAAAGTAAGAAAAAACACATAAAATGTGAGATTTGACATTTTAAAAATCTCCAACAATTCACAACCTGAAGGAATGAGACGCCACACTTATAATTGTTCAGTTTTTTGGGTCAGAACATCAACAATTATCATGTCGATAAAAGGGTCCTTACGCTATTAATTACCAGACTCGACTTTCTGCGGCGAGTTTAATGGGCAATTAATGTGCAAGTGCAGCAATTTCATGAAAATCACGGGGCGGTTAAGATCGGGATGCCGTTTTTGCGAGGCTAACGGCGGAGTGGCGCAAAATCGGCCAGCAGCTTGCGGAGACTCGCAACTCACGGGGTCTCTCTTCCTCGCCACAAGTTGCGGGTCGATTTGCGCATTGCCGACGACAGCAAATTGTGTCAGCAAATTCCGGCCAATGACGTCCACTTCCCAGCAGGGGAGCACGGAGTAGCCCTCGGGACCACCCTCAACCCAGGGATAATCGATGGCAATCAGTGTACTGGCCTGGTCGAGATGGGCTAACACTAGCACAAACCAGAGGCTGAACTTGGGGCCTCTTGGTCTGTATAGTTCGGCGCTGCATTAGGGCGGTGCGTTCATCTACTCATTCAAAGTTTCAAATTCATTCGGGAAAAAAAGGGGGACACCGACCACACACCATTTTGAAAAGGCGCACCCTGGTGTCATTATGGCATCTGATTTTTGTTCTGTTTGCTGGTGGACCCGCATCTTTGTGCCATACGGTTACCAATAGTAAAAACTAGCATTTGTTGTGGCACCTTCATCTTGGGACAAACACGCCAAAGCTCTTTGCAGAGATTCAAGGGGAAGGAGGACTTGGGCTCAAAGAAGGTTCCTCCCGTCTCATGTGTTACACGTGCAGGCTTTTCCATATTTACCTGCTCTTTAAATAGAAGGGCCAATCTCTCAAAAAACTGACAGCCATCGATGGAGGTCAAAGAAACGTAGAGGAACAACCCGTACAGGACGGGCTTTGGAATCCACTGCAGAGGAATGGGCAACATCAGAAGCGAGATCCCCACTAATATATGCGCCACAAGTGCTGACACACGGGTCTCCCTGACACGAACAATCCTGAGAGAGAGAGAGAGAGAGAAAAAAAGCAAACTGGTGAGGCTCCGTTCAGGAAATGGACAAGGTTTCTTATGTACTGAACATGGCAACCCATTTGGAATTCAAATCCAGACACATTAATAAACTCTCCGGCAATTAAGTCACCCGTTCTCGCTGGTCTTAACAAGTTGACGGAAGTTCATTCTCTCTTCAGGACGTTCGAACAATGCGAATGGTTTGCCTGAAAAAGGCACTCAACGGAGGCGTAGTTTGTAATGAAGAGGAGTTGCTAAAGCCATCAGTGACTCTTTGCAAGCAGAAGACGTGGGAAGGACTTGAAAGACATTTCAGAGAATCATGTATCACCGGATCACATGGCCCATCGTGCCTGTGCCGGCTCTTTGAAAGAGCGATCCAATTAGTCCCACTCCCCCTGCTCCTTCCCTGTAGCCCCGCAAATTTTTCCTTCAAGTATTTACCCAATTCCCTTTTTGAAAGTTACTATTGCCTCTGTTTCCACCGCCCTTTCAGGCAGCGCGTTCCAGATCATCATAACTCGCTGCGTAAAAAAAATTCTCCTCTCCCTCCCCCCCCCTTGGTTCTTCTGGCAACTATCTTAAGTCTAAAAGTATATTTATAGAATCTTACAGCACAGAAGGAGGCCATTCGGTCCATCGTGCCTCTGCAGGCTCTCTGGAAAAAGAGCTACCCATTTAGTCCCATTCCCTTGCTATATACTGTAGTACCTCATCACATCACTCAAACACCCAAAAGCACTTCACGTAGAATGAACCAGATGTGAAGTGCAGTGCTTACGTGGGCAAAAGTTGGCTGCCATTCTGTGCACAAGGACCTACCGACAGCAACAAGATGGGGCAGGTTTGATGAGCCTTATATAGCCTTTTCTCACCCTTCAGTTTGTATGGATGGGGTTAATGTGAAACCTGGCCACGAGGGGGCACGAGTCCAGGCCTGGGTCAGTTTCCTCATTGCCTGCCTGTAGAAACAGGAGCTCCAGGGGCCATTTGGCACCATGTCACAATCCAGGTGGAGGCACCTCAAGATATTCCCAGGAGTCCATCGCCCTCACCTCATGTGGTCCCATTTAAGTTTTGATAGATTTAAATCTAATTAAAACCAGGATGTGTTAAGCCTAAATATCCATGGGAAATGTTATTTTGTGTCAGCTGTGGCTCAGTGGGTAGCACCTCTCGCCTCTGAGTCAGAAGGTTGTGGGTTCGAATCCCACTCCAAGAGACTGGAGCACAAAAGTCTAGGCTGACACTCCAGTGCAGTGCTGAGGGATGGCATCTTTTGGATGAGACGTTAAACCGAGGCCCTGTCTTTTCTCTCAGGTGGATGTAAAAGATCCCATGGCACTATTTCGAAGAGGAGCAGGGGAGTTATCCCCGGTGTCCTGGCCAACATTTATCCCTTAATCAACATCACTAAAACAGATTATCTGATCATGATCACATTGCTGTTTGTGGGAGCTTGCCGTGTGCAAATTGGCTGCCGCGTTTCCTACATTACAACAGTGACTACACTTCATGGCTGTAAAGCGCTTTGGGACATCCTGAGGTTGTGAAAGGTGCTATATAAATGCAAATCTTTATTTTAGTAAATGTGATTAGGACCATTTGCTCGTGCGGAGGGTAAAAGCCGACACAGCCTGGTTGGGGCGAATGGCCCGATTCCATGTTGTAGCTTCTACGGAGAATGGCTGGTGAGCCATACAAGTTTGAATCACAATGGACATCTGGGGGAAAACTAGGAAGAAAAATTCAAAACTAAAAAGGATTCGTTTTCTGGTTCTGGCCCAGTGAAAGAAACAGCCAGTGTAAGACACAGCCAGAACGAGCTTCTGTTGATGCTCCTCTATGTTATATTTGGTTTACTGCAGGTTTTATTGCTTTATGCAATCAGTTTACATAATCCCACTGTGTAGCAGATGGTTAATGTGTACAACCCGCGTGTATAATCTTGATTCAATTGCACTCTGTACAGAAGAATGTCATGCTCCAGAGTTCACTTGCCCCAATATAAAGAATTATCTAGTCTCCCTGTGCAATGAGGCTTGTCGGAAAAACCACTGAACAATTATCCAGCTGAAAAATTCCACTTACACAAATCCACACATCTCTCCTCAACGGCGGGTTACTTGGTCCACTGCTGTGAACTTAACAAGATGATTATGGATGAGGAAGGTCATTCGACCCATTTTAGCTCATCCATCAGCCTAAAACTAGGCCCGAAAGACTATCCAGACGCCATTCCATGTGTTAATCGGTTTTTTTGTATGGTGGACCGAAATCAAGGGGGGGGGGGGGGGCAGGGTGTAAAAAGGACCAATTTCCAGGCGCAACGTCCCGTGCCTATGTTAGGGTGCCGCCGTATTGGCGATGGCAGCTTTGCAGATGACCCGAGTGGCAAAAACAGGTGGTCGGCCCTCTGAATATTATATTGGAGGGGCCTAATGGCCGTTTAGCACCATTTGTTGCTGCTGAGTGGAGCAGGCATTGGGCCCGTTCTGCTTATATAGCCTAAAGTGACCGCTGAATGCGGTGATCCTCCTGAAGGCCTCACTTAACCACCTTCCCATTCTCTCTCTCCCTCCCCCCCCCCACCGGGTAGCGGCCCACAACTGACCTTTCACTTCACCGGCGAGCTGCCTGGGGACGGACGGTAAGAGAGTCGGAAGCTCAGCAAACATTAAAATGAGGCCCGAGGACCAATATCGACCGGGCCTCAGGCCTACCTTAGAGGGCAAAGATCGTTCTCTGCGCCCGGTTAAGTGGCCGCCTAGCAGTGCGAACGGATTGCTGCCCCTGGCCGCCCCCATATCTCTTTCAAACATCTACTTTGAAAGAAGAGGCCCAGTTTCTCCAATCTGTCATCATAACGCAGACTGCAAGACTGGGAATCAGTAACCAGAAACGGACACATACTCTAGTTCAATGTTCCCTTTAAGCTGCGTGGTCACGCAGTTCTCTGCAGCTCCCGTGCAGCCGGCTCACCGACTTTTAAATAGGAAAAACTGCACCAGCGCGATATTTTGAAGCCTCACAGCCAAAAAACAATTAAACGCAACGTTGCTCTAGTTGCAGTCTGACCAGAGCCCGGTGTGGTTTGATCACAACTTTCTCAGACTTGTATTGTACTACTTTGCCTTTATAGCTCGGAACTGGATTTACTCTTGTTGTTGAATGTTGCTCTCCAGTGGTTGGACATGCTGAGCATCGAGATTACCAAGACTCCTAGGTCTCTCTCAATTTCATCTTTAGGTATTTCAACATTATTCATAGGAGTAAATTTGTGTTAAATGTGTCGAAGCTTTTATCTTCATGGGCTGCATAATACATGGCGCGGAGTCTCAAGAGCCACATGTAAAGTTAAAATCCACGCTCCCATTAATTTGCAATTATGCCAAGTTGCCATCATCAATAGATCTCGTTGTTCGAAATTTAATATCGCTCCACCAATAAAGCAACAGCACCAGCAGGAGGCTTTCCCCCCCCCCAAACTCCAGTCCCACAAGATTCAAATGAGCCAATAAGAATTACAAGCACAAATAGGGCCGGGCTTATCTGTGAGGGGTCATTTGCCAAGACCCAGCAGCCACATGGCCCTAGGTCGGTCAGCACCGACAACAACTTGTATTTATATAGCACCTTTAACGGAGTAAAACGTCCCAAGGCACTTCACAGGAGCGTTATCAAACAAAATTTGACAGAGTCACATAAGGAGATATTAAGACTGACCACCAAAAGCTTGGTCAAAGAGGTAGGCTTTACAGAGCATCTTAAAAAGGAGGGAATTCACGGCCGTCAAAAGGTGGAGCGATGAAAATCAGGGATGCACAAGAATTGGAGGAGCGCAGAGATCTCGGAGGGCTGGAGGTGGTTGCAGAGATAGGAAAGGGGCGAGGCCATGGGGGGATTTGAAAACAAGGATGAGAATTTAAAAAATCGACACATTGCCAGACCGGGAGCCAATGTAGGTCAGCGAGTACAGGGGGTGACGGGTAAACGGAACTTGGAGAGAGTTAAGACACGGGCAGCAGAGTTTGGGATGATCGCAAGTTTATGGAGGGTGGAAGATGGGAGGCCGGCCAGGAGAGCGTTGGAATAGTCAAGCCTAGGAGGTAACAAAGGCAGGGATGACGGGCTTCAGTAGCAGATGAGCTGAGAAGGGCAATGGCACGGAGATGGAAATAGACGGTCTTGGTGATGCAGGGGATAAGGGGTCGGAAGCTCAGCTCAGGGTCAAATAGGACGCCAAGGTTGCGAAGAGTCTGGTTCAGCCTCACACAGCGGCTAGGGTGGGGGACGGAGTTGGTGGCTGGAGAACGGTTTTTGTGGCGGGGACTGAAGAAAATGTCTTTGGTCTTCCCTTTATTTGGTTGGAGGAAAAAAATCTACTTATCCAATAGTGGACAGCATACAACCAGTCTAACAGTGTACCTTAGCTGCTCGAGGCAATATACATGGGGATAAACAGTGCTCAACAGCACTTCTCTAGAAATTAGGTCAGGTACTATATATTACAAGAGTCACTGCACCTCAAAAAGTAATTTACCTTGTGAACTGTTTTCAGACATCATGGTGCAGTAAATGCAAGCAAAGATCATTTAGTTCCCTTTCAAAGCAACATTCACCCAAGAGCGCAGTTGTACAATCTTTCGTCTTTGGAGGCTGCACACTGAATTCTTAGGGCTCTGTGTTCCCATTCATTTCAATACATCTCAAAAGTTGCTGATACAGAATCTGGTGCTCTGAGTAATGAATCACCTACCAGTGAGACAACAAGGCTGCAAAGCAGCTCCTTCTAAATATGCAAGAAAGACTTTCATTTATATAGCGCCCATCATGACCACTGGACATCCCAAAGCGCTTTACAGCCAATGAAGTACTTTCTGAAGTGTAGTCACTGTTCTAACGTAGAAATCGCAGCAGCCAATTTGCACACAGCAAGCTCCCACAAACAGCAATGTGATAATGACCAGATAATCGGTTTTGGTGATGTTGATTGAGGGATAAATATTGGCCAGGACACCGGGGAGAGCTCCCCCGCTCCTCTTCGAAATAGTTCCGTGGGATCCTTTACGTCCACCCGAGAGAGCAGACGGGGTCTCGGTTTAACGTCTCACCCGAAAGACGCCACCTCCGACAGTGCAGCACTGGAGTGTCAGCCTAGATTTTTGTGCTCAAGTCTCTAGAATGGGACTTGAACCCACAACCTTCTGACTCAGAGGCGAGGGTGCTACCCACTGAGCCACAGCTGACACTATTACAGGGCCATGAAATTCGAAGCAACAGGTAAGAAATGAGACAAACAGGATTGAATTCTCTGGGCCTCCAGGACAAATTGCCAGAGCTCGGAGGCCACACGTGGTTGGAGATCCTTGACCTGGCGCACAGGAGAACAATTGTTAAGTGAATGAAGAAATACTGTTTATTCGACTATTATTTGGCACTGCCCTCTGGGAAGGTCAGCCTAGAGCTGTCCTTAAAGGACTGAGTTAGGCAGGCTTTCGAGACCACAGGTTGAGAAGTCTCCTTTTAGTAGCGGCAATTGCTCTCCTGAAACCTACCCAAGAATACGACTCACAGCAGTTTAATGATCCAAAGCTTCTCCCCCCACACCATGACGATTCAACTATCATGTGTGGGGCAGGCTTGGTGGACCAGCTGGTCTTTTCCTGCCCGTCATTTTCGTACGTTCGTAGATGAGACTTTAAACCAAGTTCCCGTCTGCCCCCTCAGGTGGACGTAAAAGATCCCCTGGCGCAATTGGAAGAGCAGCACAGGAGTTCTCCCCAGTGTCCTGACCAATGTTTTTCCCTAAAACAGATAATCTGGTCATTTATTTCACTGCTGTTTGTGGGACCTTAGCTGCTTAAGTGACAAATATTGTTCAATGTTACTTCTTGATCACCAGTTTCCAAATGGAAATTCTGCTTTGCCTCTGAAGCATCTCGTCTCTTTCCCCCCCCCCCCCCCCCTACATTAAAAGGCAATTTTAAATACACGTTCTTGCTCTGCAAGGCCAAACATGTTGAACTTGTACATTCATGGCAACCGATTGTGCCCTCAAGCCATCCCAAAGCACGTTGCACTGTGGGAGCACCTTCACCGCACGGACTGCAACTGTTCAAGGCGGCGGCTCACCACCACCTTCGAGGGCAATTAGGGATGGGCAATAAAATGCTGGCCTTGCCAGCGACGCCCATGAATGAACAACATTTTTATTTTTTTAATTTTTTTTTACAGCCAGTTGATTACTTTCAAATTGCAGTCACTGTCATCTTGTGAGCAAACACAGCAGATTACTTGCACACAAGAGCTCTCAAAATTAATGAATGAATGACTAGATAATCTGCTTTTGGTCACACACCACACACATGGAGAATGTTGACTGACATTTTTAAGCTCGAGTGATAATTATTTATATAATTCAGTCTTTTGCTAAGCAGAATGCAGTATGATTTTTCAATGTATTACATGGCACAAAAAGTACTGTTATCTCATTTTAATAGAACAATTTTCTCCAAGTAGCTCATTGGGAAATACTCACATGAACTTAAAAACTTGTTAACCAGCCTCCCTTGATGTCAATGTACCAGCAATGCATTTTTTAGCATTTTCTATTCACATTAAATCGGGAATTTTGTTTATAACCCTCCTGTGACGTTTCACTACGTTAAAGGCGCTATATAAATGCAAGTTGTTGTTGTGGGCGTCACTGGCAAGGCTGTCATTTATTGCCCATTCCTAGTTACCTCGAGATGGTAGTGGTGGGCTTTCTTCTTGAATCGCTGCAGTCCGTGTGGTGAAGGTACTCCCACGGTGCTGTTAGGGACTGAGTTCCAGGATTTTGACCCAGCGACGATGAAGGATCGGCCGATATACTTCCTAGTCTGGATTGTGTGTGACTTGGAGGGGAACTTGGAGGTTTTGGTGTTCTAATGTACCTGCTGCCCTTGCCCTTCTAGGTGGAAGAGGTCACGGGTTTGGGAGGTGCTGCCGAAGAAGCCTTAGCGAGTTGCTGCAGTGCATCTTGTAGATGGTACACACTGCAGCCACGGTACGCCGGTGGTGGTGGGAGTGAATGTTTAAGGTGGCGGATGGGGTACCAATCAAGCGGGCTGCTTTGTCCAAATAGTGTTGAGCTTCTTGATTGCTGATGCAGCTGCACTCATCCAGGCCATACAGACCAGAAAGATCCCAGGTTCAAGCTCTGGTCTTTGCTGATCTCCGACAGTGAGGAGAGACACACTGGAATTTGCCTCAGTACCTCTGGGCTGGTAAGGGAGTAGGGGGTACAAAAGATAGCCAGGACTCCCACCTCTGATTGTCACCTAGTAAAAGCACCTACGTGGACATAAGGGACGAGGACAACCAGGGTTGGTTGCGATGTCCCCCATGGACCAATAGCCTGACGATAGTCCATGAAGTTCACACATCAAGAAGTCGAGTTTTGGAATTTACACAAACATGGGTCAGCATGCTAAGAGGAAGCAGCCAATTTACACACAGCAAGCTCCCACAGACAGCAATGTGATAATGACCAAATAATCTGCTTTAGTGATGTTGATTGAGGGACAAACATCAGCGAGGGCAATGGGGAGAATTCCTCTACTCTTCTTCATGATAGTACTGTGGGATCTTTTACGCCCATCTGAGGGGGCAGACGGTTTAAAGGCTCTTATATAAAAGACAGTACCTCGAACCGCGCAGCACTCCTTCAGTGCTGCACTGGGACCGTCGGCCTAGATTTTCTGCTGAAGTCTCTGGATAAAAACAAAGCTGCAACTTATACGGCAGATGGTCCAAGTGTTTGTGCTCAAGCGCATTCCTGCCGGTAAATCCAACTTTATGGTTTAAACATTTACAGTTTGTCTGGATTTATTTTATTCGTTTACAAAACTGGCTCAGAAAACATAACCTGTCACAAAATAAATAATAAAAGGGGGTCCAGAAGCCACCGTTAACTTACGTTTCGCACAGGTGACCGTTCTCCACCCTCTGTTCTACACAGGCCAGCGCTCGGACATGCAAGGGAGAATGGGGGAATGCAGAGTGCACCCATGGCAACCCAAAGATAGACAGCGCTATGTTGATTATGCCCACAAGGAAGATGTCCCAGTGATAACCTGTGCCTTTCACTAATCTGCAAAGATAACATTTGAGAAAAAAAGTTAGCAGGTGGGGACTTTTAACTCTTCAGATCAAAAAAGACAAGATACCGCTGAGGAAGGTCATTCTCTAATCTCTCTCCTCATAACCAAATGCACATCTCCCTGGTATCACCTTTATAAAACTCTTCTGTACCCTCTCCACGGCCTGGACATCCTTCCTAAAGTAGGGTGTTCTAAAACTAGACACAATGTTTGAACTGCAGCCTAACCAAAAGATTTGTACAGCAGATTGAGGGCAACATTTTAAACTGCAACTGGGGGAAATGAGTTAAGGAAGATGACAGAAGGAACAGACAAGAGACGAGTTTCAAGAAGGTATTTGGAAAGCAGGGAAGAGATGAATCGAGGTGCAGGGGTTTAGGAAGAGAGAGAGTTGCAGAGCACAGGCCCCACTGGTCGAAGGCCCTCCACCACCGATGGGGGAGCAGAGAGAATGAGTAGAAGGCCGGAGTCAGAAGAGCGAAGGAGCAGGAGCTGGGAAGCAAGGCTAGAGTGCATGACACCACCTTAAGTAGGAGAGGTCATTACTTTTGACACCTTACCTGTTCTGAGGGGCATTTGTCAATGACATCACAATGTTCTGTTCCAAATAGAAGAGCATTGAGAGAAGGAAGCCCAAACCCATCGCACCAAATATCGCTCCAATAGAGAGGAGGTGAAATGGGGCCAGGTTGAATAAGCCCTGATTGGGATTATAACTAAATGTGGCAACTAGAAGAGAGAAATAAAACCAAAAGTTAGGTATGGAACATGCCAGCATTAAAACACTTAAAATGAATAATAAACTTTGAGGTGGAAATATAAAAACCAAAATTATTGCCTCGTGTTTATTTCTAATATTTAAACACCTGATCACATTTCAAAAACAAGCTTTTACTTAAAATGAGAGAATGCGCATTTAAATTCCTTTATATAAAAAAAAAAGCGCTATTCAAGGCACTTAATGAAGCCAAAAGCCTATTCTTGTGCACTCCAACCCTGCTGGGTCCTCCTTCCTGTTAGGTGCAATCATAAGCCAGTCTCATGTTCTGTATTAGAAAAACAGAAAGCTCCCAAAAGGCTGGAAGAGATCATAGTTTGCTCCGCTGTCCTAGCAGTTTTATTCTGTAATGGGTTTCTCCTCAAGTTACAACTTGCATTTATATAGCACCTTTAACATTGTAAAACGTCCCAAGGTGCTTCACCGGAGCGTTATCAAGCAAAATTTGACATCGAGCTATTCCGGGAGATATTAGGACAGGCGACCAAAAGCTTGGTCAAAGACCTCAAACCAGTGGAATTCTTCACCAACCTCAGTCTTCCCTACCTCCTACAATCTTATCGAAGACATCAACCTTCATGCCTCAGCAATGATGCCTCACTAGTAACTACTGCTGATAAATGGAAGACAGTTCTACGGCAAGTTTATTTTAGCCCGCGAGAGAGAGAGAGAATTAGGAACAGGAGTGGGCCATATGGCCCCTCGAGCCTGCTCCAAGTCATTCGACCTCAACTCCACTTCCCCGTCCAATCTCCATATCCCTCGATTTCCCCCAGAGTCCAAAAATCTATCGATCTCAGCCTTGAATATACTCAACGATTCAGCATCTACAACCCTCTGGGGTAGAGAATTCCAAAGATTCACAACCCTCTGAATGAAGAATATCCTCCTCATCTCAGTCTTTAAATGGACGACCACTTATCCTGGGACTATGCCCCCTGGTTCTACACTCTCCAGCCAGGGGAAACAGCCTCTCAGCATCTACCCTGTCAATCCCCCAGAAAGCAGGCCAAAGCAGTGGAACCGGGGAATGATCCAATTGAAAGGCAGTGAAATGGAGCCAAGCTGAATAATCCCAGAACAAAGCTAAAACAATACAGGCTTCATGAGGTAAAAGAATGAACGTACCCTTTATATCTCTAAATAGGTATGATCCCACAAATGAAAACAGCACCACAGATATTGGCAAGGCACAATCAGACAGGGTTTCACGGACCCTGGCATGCAGAAAAGGGCTGTAAAGAAAATAAAATTTTAAAAGTACACCCGCGTAAAAAAAAAAAATGGACTTTTTAAAAAAAAAAGTAAAGCAATAATGAACCTTTACCGGACCAGTCAAATCATTAGACAATGACATTAAAACTGGCACAGAGTCCATTGTTATTGTTCAACAATACATAAAATATTTAATGTCTCATCTCTCAAGGCTAGTTGCCTCACAGCTCTACCAATCATATAGATTTCTTTCAGAAAATAACATTTAGGGATACAGTATAGGAATGGTGGATACAAATTCAATAGCAGCCTTCAAAAAGGGACTTGGATAAATACTTGAAGGGGAAAAAAATTGCAGGGATACGGGGAAAGAGCGGGACTAACTGGATTGCTCTTCAAAAGAGCCGGCACAGACTCGATGGGCCGAACGACCTCCTTCCGTGCAGTACCGATCTATGATTCTATGACATGTGCTAAGTGCTCGGGAGGAACAGGTGACTTTGGACCTATGGTTCCTAAAGCTCTCCACCACTGGGGGTTTTCCTCGCCTCATGTCTGGGTCTGTTGTAGACTCATTGATAAGAGAGTGATTGCTCTGATTCGTCACCAACTCCATTATCGTTGTATCATGTGACTACCAGGATGGTTGAAGGTGAACTAGACGGACCGTAGAAAATTGCTAGATGAAAAAAAATATTCTAATTGACAACATTACAATCAAATTTAGTGTCTAGGCATCGACCACGTCAGTTATATACACGACTGAAAACACACTTCACTCAGTCGTAATCAGAGACTCGTTTTCACTTGATTGGTGTTTCTTACTTTAGCCACAACTCTCCTCCTCAGCGTCACAGATGGTCACTTCCACCAACTTTCAGCTGGGTAGGCAGTGGTGTCAAGCGAAGGGAAAAACCAATTAAGCACAGGAGTCGGGAGGTGAATTAATGGGCGAGAAATTAGGTCTTGGCTCCAAAAATAATAATGGTAAGCACAGACTGAAGTGCGAGACAGTCGGTAGAATCACGGTATCAAACCCAATGCTGATAATCATAGAATCTCTCAGAACAGAAGGAGGAGGCCATTCAGCCCATCTCACCTGTGCTGGCTCCTCGACAGAGCTATCCAATTAATCTTTCCCCATAGCCCTCTAATGCTTTCCCCCTTCAATTATTTATCGAATTCTCTTAAGTTACTATTGAACATGCTTCCACCATCCTTTCAGGTGGTGCATTCCAGATCATGACAACTCTCTGCCTAAAAAAAAAAATGTTCTCATGTCGCCTCAGGTTCTTTTGTGAATCACCTTAAATCTGTGTCCTCTGGTTACTGACCCTTCTGCCACTAGAAACAGTTTCTCCTGAAACCAGTCATGATTTTCAACACCTCGATCAAATCTCCTCTTAACCTTCTCTGCTCTAAATGAGAACAACCACAGCTTCTCCAGTCTATCCACGTAACTGAAGTCCCTCATCCCTGGTACCATTCTAGTAAATCTCTTCTGCACCCTCTTCAAGACCTTGACATCCTTCCTAAAGCGTGCTGCCCAGAACTGACCACAATACTCTAGCTGAGGCCTAACCAATGCTTTTTTTTTTAAACAAAAGATTTAGCATAACTTCCTTGCTTTTATACTGTATTCGTCTATCGATAAAGCCAAGGCACCCACATGCTTTGACGACAGCCTTCTCAACTTGTCCTGCCACCTTCAAAGATTTGTGCACCGATACCCCTACAGGTGTCTCTGTTCATGGATCCTGGTGATGTCCTGGATGTTATCACTAAGCACCTTGCGGTGCCACTTGACTCTGCCTATGCCCAAGTCCTTTACCTCCACCAGACATCATGATTCATTGCAGCAAACTCAACCTGAATAATCTGCCTGCAGCAAAAAAAAAAAAAAAATATATATATATATATATATATTTTGTTTATATAAATGAAATGCAAATGAACTTTTTTTTTTTTTTAAAACCACACTACAATTTAAACATGGTGTTGCCCTGTAACCATGGCGATGGGCAATACTATGATGGGTCAATCTACCTGGCCAGGGGGAGGAGCCCAGCTGGGTTGAGGGTGCACAAGCTGACCGACATCACCTTGGAGACCATCTATCTGGAATTAGCGAGCGTTATGGAATTTACCTTTTCTTGAACTGAAACAAGGTGTACCCCAGCCACAGGGTGCCGAGCATCAGCAGCAGACTGAGGACAGCAGTGTCTCGCCCACAGGGGTGGGCCTCGGGATCCGTAGTGTTGATCGAAGAGTTGGCGTTAAAAGTAGAGCCAAACTCCAGATGGGATGTCTGCATTATAGGACAGAAGTAATAATCCTGAAAAACTAAGAAATAAAAAAGAATCAATATTGTAAGCTTTTCTTCCAAGAACAAACACCACCCCCCCCCCCCCCCACCCCCTCAATTATTAAAAAAGGGATTTCAATGTATTATTTTACATTGAAGGACCAAGGCCTACAGTGGAGAAGTGTAGATGGAAGGTAACAGCGAGGCAGATAAGGAGTTCCTTTTGATGTGTCGAGAAAGGAGGAGACCGTGTGGCCAATCTGGATTTCAATGGAGCGAGGGTTCAAGCAAAAGGAAATGAGATGGTGTAGGTTGGCATATTGGAACTTAGTAGGAAACATCAGATGAGCAGTGATCATAATAAGATGGGCAAGAAAAAAAGTCACAAGAGAGAGCAGAGGTTCGAGAAGACTCGTCTTTCAGACAATGAGCTGTTCCTTGCTTGCTGTGCAGGAGGTATTAGGAAAGTCTCTTTAGATGTGGGAGTAATCAAGTCTCGAGCGAACTTGGGGTGTAGATTTAAGAATTGCCATGGGGGAAAAAGGAAGCCTGAAAGAGGAAGCTCTGCTTCCGAGAGGCAACAGCGAGGCCACGGGTGTGAAATGGATGATAGGACTAAAGGTAGAGCCAAAAGATAAGAAGTGGTAGATGTTGGATACTCAGCTGTGACCGTCAAGATGAACCACCTCAGAATACAGAGAGCGAGTTCCAGAGGATTGCACACTAGCTAGTTTAAGATCTTCCCATGTAGTACACTTCTCAAATCATAAAGCACAACGATAAACCAAAGAACGTTAATTAGGACCCAGCATTAGTAAGTCATCAACCTTTGAGGGTTTAGTGAAGCATCTGACTACAAAGCTCCTTGGTATAGCTTTCGTCTTTTCCATTAAGTCTAGATGGAATAGAACCTTCCATTGGCAGCATGGTCCCACACTAGGGACTTGAGCACAGAATCTCGGCGGTCACTCCCAGTGCAGTACTGAGGGAGTGCTGCACTATCGGGGGTACCATCTTTCGGATGAGACGTTAAACCGAGGCCCCGACTGCCTTCTCAGGTAGGTGTTAAAGATCCCATGGCACGATTTCTAAGAGCAGGGGAGTCCTCCTCCGTGTCCTGGTCAATATTTACCCCTCAACCAACATCACAAAACAGATTATCTGGTCATTATCACATTGGTGTTTGTGGGAGCTTACAGCAACTACACTTCAAGAGTACTTCATTGCTATAAAGCACTTTGGGATGTCCTGGGGTCATGAAAGGCACCATATAAATACAAATTCTCTCTTTCTTTATTGGTGCCAAGTTCCAGATCAAATGTGGCATCGGGTGGAGATGCTAACTAGAGGTCAAGTTGTTTACCAGAGGGAAGAGGCAGGTGAAGAGGGGGAGCGAGAACAAGCACTTTTGAAACAGAAAAAGACCATTTAAGCCCCATAAGTACATCGTTTCCTACCTACCTGCCCTGCTCACAATGCCCCTCAATCTCTTCACCGTCCAGAAATATTTCAGTACCTTTTTAAACCCATTTGTACTGTATGCTTCCAACGACCTTTCCTGCTAAATTATACCACAAGTTCATGAAACATGGGGTGATAAAATTCTTTCCAACCCTTAAAAAACTTGTTTTTGAATCCCTCATGGAAATAAATAGTTTGCCTGGATTAACTTCATCAGTCCCCTTCGGAATCTTCATAACTTCAATTGGGTCACCTCAGTCTTCTCCGAACATACAAAAAGGACCGTCAGGCCCAAATCCCTCACTGTTCAGGCGCAATAGAGTCATGTACAACACTGACCCACCCCCTGAGCTTGCAATCTCCCAGGGGAAGCAATCACAAAAGAAAATCTGTGGCCATATCAGGAAAAGCTTTGAGAAATTCCCTTCCAACTCCCTAGGTCAAGCAAGCTTGCACCATAAAAGTGCTAGAGAGTGAAAATAAGCCTAATTTCCTTAATCCTTCCTCATTATAGAATCATAGAAGCTTACAGTTCAGAAAGAGGCCTCTTTGAAAGAGCGATCCAATTAGTTCCACTCACCCCCCCCCCTCTTTCCCCATAGTCCTGTTATTTTCTCCTTTTCAAGTATTTATCCCAATTCCATTTTGAAAGGTACTATTGAATCTGTTTCCACCACCTGAAACCATCATTGTTTTTCCTGTCTGTACCATCTCAAAAATAACCAGAACAAACCAAAAAAGCACCAGATCCCCAAGAGCCACCTTTGCATGGCCCAATAGCTGGTTACACACCACAACAGATTTAAGGTGTTTGGCAAGAGAACCATGAGGAAACTTTTTTTTTTTTTTATAAACGCAGTGAGTTGTGGTGATCTGGAACGCGCTGAAAGGGCGGCGGAAACAGATTCAACAGTAACTTTCAAAAAGGGAATTGGATAAATACCAGAAAAGGGAAAAAAAGAGCGCTTTGGGGAAAGGGCAGAGGAGTGGGATTAATTGGATCGCTCGACCAAAGAGCCGGCACAGGCACGATGGGCTGAATGGCCTCCTTTTGTGCTGTGTCATTCTAGGATTCTCTGGTAGAGAAACAGGATGGTTGGCCCTCTTGGGTGGGGTGCAGAATGGAAGGTGGAAGGTGGAAGTGAAGGAGAGAAAAGAAAAGGGAGGCGAAGAGGAAAAAATACACCAGCTTCATCTTTACAGACTTACTTTTGGCCAGTCCTTTACAAGCGTCCACCACAAAAGCAATGGATATGAAGACCGCGAGGATCTCATCAGTTGACCTATAAAAGGCAGGGGAGTAGAACACTATTATTTGAAAGATTTAAAACACGCTCGGGCACACACACGTACACTGGTAATGCACAGCCAGTTTGTGTAAGATTTTGAAAGAGAAAGATAAAAGGTTAATTAAAAACTTGCATTTATTTAGCTCAAACATAACAAACGTCCTACGGTATTGCACGTATGAGAGAGAGAGCGAGAGAGAGAGCGAGAGAGAGAGAGAGAGAGAGAGAGAGGAGAGGTTGTAGGAGAATTAACTGAAAGTACAGTCAAACTTTGCAGACAACACAAAACTTGGAAATGTAGTAAATAGTGAGGTGGATCGTAGCAGACTTCAGCAGGACAGAGAGAGTGGTGAAATTGGCAGATTAAATTTAATTGTGAAGGCAGAGAAATGTGAAGTGATGCATTTTAGGAGGAGGAATGAGGAAAGGAAATATAAACTAAATGGTACAATTTTAAAGGGGGTGTAAGAACAGAGAGGTGGCAGGACAAGTTGAGAAGGCCGTTAAAAAAGGCATACGGGATTCCTTGGCATTATAAATAGTGGCACAGAGTACAAAAGCCCAGAAACTATGCTAAACCTTTATAAAAAATTGGTTCGGCCCCAGTTGGAGTATGGTGGCCAATTCTGGGCACCACCATGAGGTCAAGGCCTTGGAGAGGGTGCAGCAAAGATTTACCAGGGATGAGGTACTTCAGCTATGTAGAGAGACTAGAGAAGCTGGAATTGTTCTCCTTAGAGCAGAGAATATTAAGAGGAGATTTAATAGAGGTGCTCAAAATTATGAAGGCTTTTGATAAGAGTAAATAAGGAGAAACAGCTCCTGCTGGTGGCTGGGTTGGTAACCAGAGGACACAGATACAGATATAGATATAGACACACACACACACACACACACACAGCAAGTTGCGATGATCTGGAATGCACTGCCTGAAAGGGTAGTGGAAGCAAATGCAATAGTAACTTTCTAAAGGGAACTAAATATAAAAGAAAAATTTGCAGAGCTATGGGGAAAGAGCAGGGGCATGGGACTTATTGGATAGCTCTGTCAAAGAGCTGGCACAGCCCCGATGGGCTGAATAGACTTCTTCTGTGCTGTAAGATTCTATGATAACAGCCCTTATTGAAGAGAAGAATTAGGTCATAAACAATACAAGAACATAAGAAATAGGAGCAGGAGTAGGCCCTTCAGCCCTGCTCCGCCATTCAATAAGATCATGGTTGATCTTCTACCTCAACTCCACTTTCCTGCCCCCCCCCGGCCCCCAGCCCCATATCCCTCAATTCCCTTAGGATCCAAAAATCTATTGATCTCTTTGAATATACTCAACATCTGAGCATCCACTGCTCTCTGGGGTCGAGAATTCCAAAGATTCACAACCCTGAGTGAAGAAATTTCACCTCATCTCAGTCCCAAATGGCCGACCCTTTATTCTGAGACCGTGACCCCTGGTTCTAGACTCTCCAGCCAGGGGAATCATCCTCCCAGCATGTACCCTGTCAAGCCCCTTAAGAATTTTATATGTTTCAATGAGATCCCCTCTCATTCTTCTAAACTCTATCTGATCTGATACGACACTTATTTTGACAACGAAATGTTAGTCGGACAAACAGAATCATAGCTAAAAGGGGCAGCATAAGTACATTATGATTTCCTATTGACATTGTGGCACAAAAATCCTTCATCAGTCTAAACAACCTTGAGCTATCCTTTGGAGAGTCAAAGAGAGAATTGCTTTTAATAAGAAAAAACACATTTTGAGACTTGCAAGGTAAAAGGTGCAATGAAGAGCAACCAGATTGTTCATCATCTCTGTTCTATTACCATAGTGAAAGCAGAACCATCAACACTGGTTGAAACCCCCTGGTCATGAGATTTTCAGTCACAGGTCAGGTTAATATCCGATATGTTGCCTCTGAGCGAGAGAGATGATTATAAGCATTAGTTGTGCGTCACCACTCAAATCAAGTTTCCCCCCCCCACTTTGTTCATTCTCAGGATGTGGGCATCGCTGGCAAGGCCGGCATTTATTGTCCATCTCTAGTTGCCCTCGAGAAGGTGCTGGTGGACCTTCTCCTCGAATCACTGCAGTGTAGTGGTTTGATACAACCATGTGGCTTGCTAGACCACTTCAGAGAGGAGTTAAGAGTCAACCACGTTAGCGTAGGACTAGAGTCACATACAAGCCCAGACCAGGTAAGGATGGCAGGTTTGCTTCCATAAAAAAAAAGGACCTTAGGTGAACCAGTTGGGTTTTTAACGACGATTAGACAGCTTAATGGTTACTGTTACTAATACCAGCTTGTGAGGTGAGGTCAGGTCAGGCTCAGACTTCATTGCAATGTATAGCCCACTGACACTTACTACCTAGGCACCACATAAAGAATAGCTACAGGAGTTTCTGGAAACACCACCACCTCCAAGTTTTGCACCTTCTTGGACATGCATTGTTGTTCCTTCAATGTCACTGGGTCAATATCCTGGAATTCCCTACCCAACTCCATTGTAGGAGTACCATAAGGACTGCAGTGGTGCATGGAGAAGGTCCACCACCATCTGCTCTGGTCAACTATGCAGGGGCAATAAATTACCAGCGCTGCCCACAGCTGGAGTACAAAGGTGAAGCCCTGGAGGGGTTCCTGGGATCTGTAGAACAATGTCCCAGCATTAACCGTCATCCTCAGAGAAAAAAGGAGATTAAACAAAGGTGTACACAATGAAGTTAAGAATTGACAGCAACTGGTCTATTGCAGCTTACCTTTTGAAAAACTGCTTCAATAAACTTAAATTAGTGACACCATAGATGATACAAAAGAAACAATTCCACAAGCCAACACAGGCGTAGAAAGCAAAGAAATTCAGATTGTAGTCATCGCAGACACCCTGGATTACTGAAAAGGGAAAAGGATATTGGTCACAAATGGAACAGAAGGCAGTGTCGAGAGAGGAAGGAACAGATGGGGTTTGAAAAGGTTATCTCTTCCTGCCAATCTCTAATGCCAATTATAAAAATACAAACCGCAAGAGTTATAAAACATTAAACATAGCATGGCAAGTCTATAGAGAAAGTGCCTTTGCAGTGCACATCTTTGTTCGTTTTAGGAACCAGGCATAAAATTTCAAAGCCTCAGTTGTGAACTCCTGGGACCAAATCAAGTGTCTTCTCTGCCAGAAGTGGAAGTGTGTTGGGTTGGGTGTTGAATGTACTGAAATAAAACACTGTTGGTCCATTCGGAAGAAGCATTAAGTTTGACTTTGTATTACTTGAAGTTTTTTTTTGTTAAAATGCAATATTTTCAAAAGTATTAGTTAACTTTCCTGTAAGTATTTATTGAAACAGTGGAAGTAAATTATTTAATTTCAGATACAAGAGAAAAATCCATTAAACATACAATATAATATGTTGCCTTTGTAGAACACAGGAAATGAAGTCATTTCAGTAGTTAATTGTGGTTTAGTTTTAAAAAGGCTCCTCTGCTCTCTATATCCTATCCCACACCAAGTCTTGCTTACCCATCACCCTTTGTCCTCACCGACCCATGCTGGCTCCGTCCTCCAATACCTCAAATATAAAATTCTTCACCTTGACTTTAAATTCCTCCACGGTCACACCCCTCCCGATCTATGTAATCTCCTCCCGCCCGATGACCCACCTAACATCTCAAACTATCCATTCCTTTCACTCTGGCCTCTTGTGCCTTGCCCTTCTCTTGCAATAAATTGGTGGCTGTGCCTTCTGCCACGGAGATCTCACTCTCTGAAATCTCCTCCCTAAACATCTTTGTCTCTTCATCTCCTTCTCCTTTAAAGGCACTGCTTAACAGCCACCTCTTCAACCAAGCTTTTGGTCACTCCTCTTAATCCCTCCTTAGGCTCAGAATCCATTTTCCTCACACATCTGTGAAATGTCGTGGGCCATTCTTTTACATTAAAGACACTATTTAATAGCAAGTTCATTTGTCAAAACCTAGGTTGCTAGTCTCTATACGAGGGACTGATTAGTTGGACCATATATACATATATCTATCTCTATAAATATTTTTTTTTTTTTTAAAAACAGGGGCAGGAAGAGAGTCAATAAATATCTAGGTTGAAGTTTCGAGGGATAAGTATGGATAGCGATGACCAAATACTCTACAGAACATGATGATTTCCCATGTTTCTGACACCAAGGAATTGGCATCTAGGAAAAGCTTATTCAGGATTGAAGTGTGATAAAATCTGCTGTTTTGTTCAATCACCTTTCCTGTAGGAGATTAAATGGGCAGGGCAGAGCCCAAATGATTATGTGGATGGTACAGGAGGAGATGGCTTGAAGGGCCAAATGACCCCTTTGATTTATGACCCGTGTCCTAGAGGCAGGTTCTATTATCCAAAATATATTTATGGAACTCGTGTGAAGCAGGCAAACTCCATGCAGGGGTACACATGGACACGGACTCGGTGGTCTAGCGGAAGATTTGGACTAAGGTACTTGGGCAATCCCCCAAGAACGGAGGTGAAGAAACGCAGGTCTTACTTTAGTCTCATCCATACACTAGTGCTACTTTTGACATCAGTTAAAGGGACCATATTTGTGCCAAAGTCTTTTCCTCTCCCCGCACCACTCCCCCCCGACCACCACCCTACACTCCCCCCATCTTCCCACTAGGTACTGAATTAAGGTAGCCCAGCCAAAATAATCCACCTTAAATACAACCATTATTCTAATAAATAAAGAGGATGTTCCTAGGTAAATAAGGAGGAATATCCAGGGCTGCAGCCACCAAGTGCAGCGAGATTGGCACAACTGGACCTTTCTGAAGTAGCCATTGACACGCAATGGCATTCTAACAAGCTGTAGCACACTGCAGTACAACACCTCTTTGCACCTCTAATTCTCCACACAGCATATTACCAGCCTTACGTAGAATTTACAGCACAGAACAGGCCATTCGGCCCAACTGGTCTATGCCGGCATTTATGCTCCACACGAGCCTCCTCCCACCCTACTACATCAAACCCCATCACCATATCCCTCTATTCCTTTCTCCCTTATCTAGTCTCCCCTTAAAGGCATCCAAGATTAAAAGGCATCTATCTTTGCACCTCTAATTCTCCACACAGCAAGTTACCAGCCTGAGCTTTGTGTGGCCAGGCACTTCTCCAGATCTTCTCCCACACCCCCTAGCAGCTTAGGAGGAATATAAGCAGAATGCTGGGAGCAGGCTGCCTGTTAAGTCCTTCCACAGTGGTCAGCATGGACAAGGTCTCATTTAAAAAAAAGACATAACAATTAAAAAACATTAAAGTTGTAATAGATCAATGAGGGGGCCCGACACAACATACCGTGGATGTACAAGGCCAGGGGTGCCGTTGTTAAGACTATACCCATTGGCTGTCCTGCCAAGACTGCATAGGCCACTCCTCCAATGCACTGGGCAAGAATAGTTTTCTGTACATCTGCAAAACAACCACCACAGAGGTTAGAGCAGCATTTGTAAATCGAGATTGAAGATATCTTTCAAAGTCAGCTGGCTTTCTATTTACACACAAGAGTTTGTACTTCTGCCTTACATAAAAGTGAGAAGTCGCACAACACCAGGTTATAGTCCAACAGTTTTATTTGAAATCACAAGCTTTCGGACTTCACCTGAGGAAGGGGCGATCGATAGCTCCGAAAGCTTGTGATTTCAAATAAAA
Source organism: Squalus acanthias (assembly GCA_030390025.1). Taxonomy (NCBI): domain Eukaryota; kingdom Metazoa; phylum Chordata; class Chondrichthyes; order Squaliformes; family Squalidae; genus Squalus; species Squalus acanthias. The sequence goes on from CM059426.1 coordinate 15,438,136, forward strand.
CTGTTGGACTATAACCTGGTGTTGTGCGACTTCTCATTTTTGTCCACCCCAGTCCAACACCGGCATCTCCGCATCATTACATGAAAGTACAAGAGGACAGTGGAGAACTACATTTTTTTTTGCTTTCAAGCTATAACCTCAATCCAAAGAATTGCCAAGTTAACCAGTTTGAGACCCCCCACGCCCCCCGACAACTTAAAACACCTCATGTTTCTCTTCAATTATTCTGCAGGATATGGGTGGCATCCATGCTAGGAAACAGAAAATTATGGCACAGAAGGAGGCCATTCGGCCCATCGTGTCTGTCCCGGCCGATAAAGAGCTATCCAGCCTAATCCCACTTTCCAGCTCTTGGTCCGTAGCCCTGCAGGTTACGGCGCTTCCAAGTGCATATCCAAGTACTTTTTAAATGTGATGAGGGTTTCTGCCTCGATCACCCTTTTACAGACAGTGAGTTCCAGACCCCCACCACCCTCTGGGTGAAAAAGAATTCTCAACTCCCCTCTAATCCTTCTACCAATTACTTTGAATCTATGCCCCCTGGTTATTGACCTCTCTGCTCGGGGAAATAGGTCCTTCCTATCCACTCTATCTAGGCCCCTCATAATTTTATACACCTCAATTAAATCTCCCCTCAGCCTCCTCTGTTCCAAAGAAAACAACCCCTTTCCTCATAGCTAAATTCCACATATATACATCCTTTACAGAATCAAGGTCAGTCCAATATATTAATAAAAAGGTGGGCACACAGTGTGAAGTGAAGTGAAGACCGGAGACGCCAAATGGAAACGCAAGAACAAGAGACATTGGGCCGAAAATTGATCCCGGGACGCGAGAGTACGCACTGCGTACTCTCGCGTATTCCCACTCCAATTGCCGGTTTTCTGCATGCCCTGCGCATGCGCTGAAAACCGGCAATTGCTCTTCTGAAAAGGGGGCGGGGCCTGGGTGCATCACGTGCGCGCTACAGGCTGCGCGCACGCTGTGCACTTCATGCTTTGGACGCGCAGGTAAGTAGGGAAGATTTTGGAAATGTAAAAAGGAGGAGTAAGACCCGCTTTTAAGAAGGTAAGTAGTGAATTAAGTATTTTTTTGAATTTTTTTTTTTTTTTTTTTACAGGTATATCTTTTTTAGAGACTTTAAAGACAGGTAAGTTTATTTTTATAACTTTTTAAAAGATTTTAAATTTTCTCAAAAATGTAATTTTTTATTTAAAATGGTTAATTTAATTAACTATACTTATTTTATTAATGTGATGGTTTTTTTTTAAAATTTAATTGAGGTTTAGCTGTTATTTTGGGGGGGTGTAAGATTCATAGATTTCACAGCCATGCTGTGAGACTTATGAATGGAAGATGGTGTGCTGCCATTGGCTCTAACTGAGTCACGTGATCCCACAGCTCGCACGAATTCACTACGCCGCTGGGATACGCAAGCCCAGCACAGCTGATGTCTGGAACATCAAGTTCGTGCGAGCTGGATCTGAAAAAGCATAAGCGAGGTGAGACATCGCGGGGAAGGCTTACCCCCGCGGGAACAGAGCGAGATCAATTTCTGGGCCATTGGAAGAAAAATGGGAACATGCGAAACTCTACGGAATTGGAGGAATGGAAGGCAGCGAGTCAGAGTAGCATCCAAGGGTCTTTGGCACTGAAAGCAGTGAAGTACCACCAAAGCAATTAACTACCTCTTCCTTACCAAGCATGAAACACAGAAATTCCCTCACTCTGCACCCTTCCCCTGCTGAGATAATATTTTGTAACCCAACCCTGCCTAGTGTTTGCTAGCCTTGCACCTCCCCCCCCCCCCCCTCTGCACCATTCCCTCTGACATTTTCCCCACTCTTCTACTATTCCCCCCTCCCTACTCCCCTTTCCCAGAATCTCATCATCCCTGCCACGCGACCCCAATATTACACTTGGTTTTGGATTCATAATGAACATCTGACAGTAGGCAGCATCACAGGCAACTTACTCACTTGCCTAGTCAGAGATTGGAGTAGGGAGCTTCCATTTCGCCCCTCCCACCACAGTAGTCCCCAGCCAACCAACAACAGCAGCTAATGTATACACCAGTACTGTTACATCTCCTTGCTTGGAAAGGCCTCCCTAACACTCAGACAGTTTTCAGCAAGGGCCTGGAAGGAATGATGAAAAAGACATACAACAGATAGAAATGGATCAGATAACCCTTCTCCCTCAACACTCTCCTCGAATACAATCTGGCCGCACTTCCTGACACATTACGGCCCCCAGCACTAATATCAACAAATGATGACTAAAACTGAGCCAAAAACAAAAACACAGAACTCTTCCTCACCACCACTCTATGGTGTTGCATTGCAGGAAATGGCCCAATTTTGTTCTACTTGTAAATCATCAGTCTGGATCATCAGCTGCGTTCTAAATTTCCAATTTAAGAATTTTAACTTGACCAGCTCTTTTAAGGCCACAATGTCTAACTGGAACGGAGCACAAATCTGAACTTCTATCTGCTGCCACTTCCGGAGATCATTTAGAGGTTTGAAAATATATCGGCTGATCCTTCATCGTCGCTGGGTCAAAATCCTGGAACTCCCTCCCTAACAGCACACGGACTGCGGCGGTTCAAGGCAGCGGCTCACCACCACCTTCTCAAGGGGCAACTACGGATGGGCAATAAATTCCGGACGTGCCAGCGATGCCCACATCCAGAGAATTAACGGCCTGTAATTTGTGGTCGGCAGAGAAGCAAAGGCGTTTGCCGCCGGCTCCGAAGAAAGTTACCCACAGAGATCTCGTGATCTGTGTGGCGAGAAGTTTGCCATATTTGACGTTCAATTGATTTCAGCGCTCTGTAATGGGAATTCCTAGTGCGATGCTGCTGTGCCGTCAACAAGCGGTCTAAGAAGCCAATCAGATTGCAGAACTCTCAGACAGGAAACGAGAAGCTGCTTTTATCCGGACTTTTTTAAAAAAGTTAGAGAGCGAAATAAAGATTGGGACTCTTGCACGGGGATAAGGTAGAAGCTGAAATAGCAGGAACACACTTGAAGTTTTTAAAAATTGTAATTTTTATCGTAATTAACAAATATAAAAATTAGATCTTCAGGACCAGAATGTTTGTTTACCAGTCAATACGCTGTTAAAACCCCAATTACATCTATTCCAACAAGGCTCAACATTTAATGAGGTATTTAGCAGCGATATTATCGCGGAAAACCCCAAGTTTATCATCAGTTTCACGGATTTCCGATTGCATGGATTGCCGGCTCCGGGTTTTGGGGGAGGGGGGGGGGGTCCACAGCGCAGCCAGTGTCGGAGCAGTGAATGACTGACCGCAACCTCAGGATTTCCGCGTTAATATACGCAGGCGCTAAATCCTGAAGTTGCGGTCAGTTTCAAAGAGGTAATAACAGCAAGTGCTGTACGTTCGCTGTTATTACCCACCGCAAATTCCAGGCCAAAAAGTTGTTGTTTTTAAAAAATATCTCTGCTGCTCATGGAAGTTTGGCTTGAAAAAGAAAAACTGAAGCAGCAGTTCCACCTTCTCTTCTGTGACGGAGCACAGAGGGGAATGATTCAATCGACCTTCCAGTGCACCATATTGGTAGCCATTTGTAAATGCCTATCTCCCTCCTCCTTGTGGTTTGGTGGCAGCTGCTGTTCTTGTGCTCCCGTGAAGTGACTTTACTCCATCAAATCGTGGAGCACCAAAGAAACCCCCAAAAGGAATCCCCATCCCGCAACACCTTGGCTGTCCACAAGGGAAATTGCAGCTGCAAGCAAGATGGCTGTCGAGCTTAAAGTGATAAATAAAAGACAGGCAATGCCAAACGTCAGGCACGGAGCAACAGGATGTGAAGGACCAACGAAACGACGTCATAGAAGTCAAAAAATAAATCCAGCTTTGCAATCAAATACTGAAAGCTCCAAAACGCACTTAAGTTAACTGGTAAAGGCTGACCAAAGACCAGGTCAGCCAGTCATACATCAGTTTTATTTGAATGGAGAGGACGGGGGTTTGCAAAACGGGCAAAATTTGGCCCAATTTTGAGATGAAATGAGGCTCACGTCAATCACCGGTGCAGCATGCGTCTTCATTGAGAAATGCAGCACGCAATGAATTGAAAGCACCAACGTTAGAGTCAGATTCTACGCCCTGGGCGAGTGTTGCAAAAGTTATCCCATTGCACCGCCTTCTGCTGCTCGAACTTCTTCATTCCCAGGACTTTAACGCTCTGGAACTCCCCTAAATCAATCATCAACTGCCTCGTTCAACCTGCGGGCTTGGCATCAAACCTCTCCGTTCACTGTCTTGAGGTTATTCACTTTGGTAGGAAGAATAGAAAAACAGAATATTTTCTAAATGGTGAGAAACTATTAAATGTTTGTGTTCAGGGAGATTTAGGTGCTCTCGTACAGGAAACACAAAGTTAGCATGCAGGTACAGCAAGCAATTAGGAAAGCAAATGGTATGTTAGCCTTTATTGCAAGGGGGTTGCAGTACAAGAGTAAGGAAGTCTTACTACAATTGTACAGGGCCTTGGTGAAACCACACCTGGAGTACTGTGCACAGTCTTGGTCTCCTTAGTTAGGGAAGGATATATTTGCCTTAGAGGCGGTGCAACAAAGGTTCACTAGATTGATTCCTGGGATGAGAGGGTTGTCCCATGAGCAGATCGAATGGATTGGGGCTATACCCTCTGGATTTAGAAGAATGAGAAGTGATCTCATTGAAACAGAAGATTCTGAGGGGGATGGAAAGGGTAGACGGAGAGGTTGTTTCCCCTAGCGGAAGAGTCTAGAACTAGGGGGAATAGTCTCAGGATAAGGGGTCAGCCATTTAAGACCGAGATGAGGAAGAATTTCTTCACTCAGAGGGTGGTGAATCTTTGGAATTCTCTACCCCAGAGGGTTGTGGCTGCTCAGTCGTTGAGTATATTCAAGACAGAGATCAATAGATTTTTGCACTCATGGGGAATCGAGGGATATGGGGATAGCGCGGGAAAGTGGAGTTGAGGTCGAAGATCAGCCATGATCTTATTGAATGGCGGAGCAGGCTTGAGGGGTCGTATGGCCTACTCCTGCTCCTAATTCTTAGGTTATGATGTCTTCTTGCATATTCCTTTCAACCTTGGTGCAGCTCTTCACTGGTGGGACACTGCATTTTGACTTCAGTTTCTCACTAACGATAAAACTCCAATTGGGCAGTAAGGGAGGTCGAGAGAGCCTATTGAACAAAGCCAGCTTTGAGATCTTACCTATTGATCCTCTGGTGTTCTCATCATTCAAAGAACCAAAAGCTATCGTTGGCAACAGGCAGATGCAGTACAGAAACAAGATGGTGGTGATGTACTTCCTGATGGATTTATTGCTACCAATTATACCTGCGGTAAAAGCAAAGTGCAAAGGTCAAGACAGGCATTTCCACACAAGTCAATAGCATCACTTTCAAAACTAGACTCAAAAAACCTTAAGACCAGATCTTTAGCCTTGATCCAGCACCATCACTAAAATAATGCTGGCGTCGCACAAACTGAATTATATTAGATTACCAGCATTCGATCAGCATCTGAAAGGGAAAACGATGGGTTAAGGCTTCAGGGGTGATGCGACAAAACCCACAGAGAAAGGAACTTCACCCTCTGCATCATGTTGCAGTGAATTGCTATAGCGAATGCTTTTTCAGTTGTGTGGCTCTGTGTACGAGAGGGTGGAGGGAGTAGAACAACTAGCATTTACATAGCGCCTTATAACTTAGTGAAAAAAATCCCAATGCGCTTCTCAGGAGTGCAAATCGGACAAAAATTTGGCACCAAGCCACATCAGGAGACGGTAAGGCAGGTAACCAAAAGCTTGGTCAAAGAGGTAGGTTTTAAGGAGCGTCTTAAAAGGAGAGAGAGAGTGTTAGAGCGATTTAGGGAGGGAATTCCAGAGCTTAGAGCCTAGATGGTTGAAGGCACGGCCGCCAATGGTAGGGTGAGGGAAGTTGGGGGGGGAAGAAAGAGGAGAGAGAGAGATGCCCAAGAGATCACAATTGGAGGGAGACAGAGATCTCGGAGAACATCCTTGTAGCACCCAGAGCCTTCTGTGGCCATCAGTACCCAGAAATCTAGAGCTTTGTGACCAGGTGACAAAATACTGCAAATTATTAAAGTTTGTACCAAAGAAGATTCTTTGAAACATACATTGTTCTAACTAAAAAGCAGAAAATGCAAATAAACAAGGTCAGTCAGCATCCGCAGTACGAAAAAAAAAACACAATCGGTCAAGATCTAACTTATCTCCATTCAGATGCAAACAGACCCAGTGATTGCTGGAATTTTCTGCTTTTGTTTCAGATTCATAGTTTTGCCTCTTTTTAATTTTGATACGATTAATTTTAGGGTCCACAATTACACCATGAATAATACAAACAAACTCCAAATTTATTTGGCTACCTGATTAGGTTTGTGGATATTAGGAGCAGGAATAGGCCACTTGGCCCCTCGAGCCTGCTCTGCCATTCAATATGATCATGGCTGATCTTGGGCTCAAAGCCACTTCCCTGCCCACTCCCCATAACCCTTCACTCCCTTATTTTGCAAAAATCTGTCTATCTCCACCTTAAATGTATTTAATGACCCAGCCTCCACAGCTCTCTGGGGCAGAGAATTCCACAGATTTACAACCCTCTGAGAAGAAATTCCTCCTAATCTCAGTTCTAAAAGGGCGACCATTTATTCTGAAACTATGCCCCCTGAGTTCTAGATTTCCCCACAAGGGGAAACATCCTCTCTGCATCTACCTTGTCGAGCCCCCTCAGTTTCAATAAGATCACCTCTCATTCTTCTAAATTCCAATGAGTATAGGCCAAACCTTTCTTCATAAGTCAACCCCCTCATCTCTGGAATCAACCTAGTGAATCGTCTCTGAACTGCCTCCAATGCAAGTGTATTAATCTCCATTTAATAATTTATGTTCCCCTCTCCCAATGTGTATTCAGTTTTTCTGAACTCGGGGACTGGGGGGTGGGGGGCGAGACGGACCAAAATGGTTTCTTGTGTGTCTTGTACAATCCCATGTTCCTATGGTTAAGCGGCAGCAAATCTCCCGCACGGTAAACTCCGGATTTCAGCCATGTCACTGTCTGGGAGTTGCCAGGAGAAAGACTCTTTAAAAATAAGCACCCGGTAATTAAGATAATAGTTCTATTTTAATAGGCTCTTTTTCACTTGCTGCACAAAAGTTTGGACAAGCCAACACATTATCTCACCTGCCAGAGAAAAGGCAAGGAACTACACTGAATCCCAGCAGTTGTAAAGGGTGATCAAAAGGTGATGACTAACGGGATGCTGGGCCGTATAAAAGCAACATAATTATACAAAGCAGGGATCAGATCAGCTCCGACATGAGCACTGGTGCCAAACTAGGAGAGGCCACAAGACCGGCTTTCACAAAAACACTAGTTAGAGCAGAGTGGGTTGAGAGAGGAGAGGGGTGTTCAAAAATCATGAACAGTTTTGATGGAGTAAATAAGGAGGAACCTTTTCTAGTGGCAGAAGGGTTTAGTAACCAGAGGACACAGATTTAATGGGGCAGAAATTCGGCTGTTGTCGGGTGAGTACGCACTGTGTACTCACCCGCGGACGGAACGAAAGTGCCGGTTTTTTGCACGCACTGCGCATGCGCGGGAAACCGGCACTTCCGTTCCCGAGGAAAGGGGTTCAGAGGTCGAACGCGCACGCCGGAGGGCCAGCGCGTTCGCCTCGCACTTCGGGTTTTTTTTTTTAAAAACAGGTTCCTCCGTGAAGGTAAACACGGAGAAAATACACTTTTAAAAAGGATGCGCAAGGCCTTCTTTGAACAAGGAAAGTGTTGATTTTATTAAAATTTAAACATTTTTTCCCCACAGATTTATCTTTTTTAATTACTTTAAAGAAAGGGAAGTTTAGTTTTAGCCCCGTTAAAAAATGTAATTAATTTTCAATAATTAACTATAAATTTATGTAATTTATAGTTCTTTTAAAAATGTGATTTTTTTAATTTAAAAAAAAAAAATGTATTTGTAGTTTTAGGGATGTTTTGGGGCCGATCTGTATTCATAGATTTGACAGGTTTGTCAAATCTATGAATGAAAGATGGTCTGCTGCCATTGGCTCTCCATGGCCCACGTGATCCCAGGGGACGCATCGCACTAACTACGCCCCTGGGATTCACAAGCCCTGCGCGCCGGCAGTTGGGGGAGGCCCAGGAGCCGAAGTCCCTGTGGGCCCAGAGGTCAACAGCAGGCGCGCGCGCGATCCTTGCACCCGCGGGAAGCCAGGGAGCCGAATCTCTGGCCCCTTTAAGGTGATTGGCAAAAGAACCAGAGGCGACATCAGGAAACTACTTTTTTTTTTTATATAAACGCAGTGAGTTATTACGATCTGGAATGCACTGTCTGAAAGAGTGGTGGAAGCAGATTCAATAGTAACTTTCAAAAGGGAATTGGATAAATACTTGAAGGGAAAAAATTTGCAGGGCTATGGGAAAAGAGCAGGGTGGGGGGGGGGGGGGGGGGCGGTGAGGGAGTGGGACTAACTGGTAGCTCTTTCAAAGAGCCAGCACAGGCACGATGGGCCGAATGGCCTCCTTCTGTGCCGTATGATTCTATGAGTTCCGATGCCAAGTGCTGAGAGGATAGGCCTCAGCCCTACTCCCACTCATTCCCCAAATTGCTCAGGATACCAGGAGGAGATGTGAAAACAGCCCCAGGAAAAGTGATCCTCGTGATTAATTTTCCTTCCTTCCTGCAGGGAAGTTCCTGGGGTTCCATGAAATGGCAACATACAAAAACAGGAAGGCTAGCCACGTGGAGAAGTCAGAGACCACGCAGCCGACCAGAACAGCACATTGCGCAGCCCTGTGGCACCCCCCAATCCACAGAATGTTTCTCAACTCTTAGGGCAATGCCATTCATAAGCAGCAACAACGTGCATTTATAGAACGCCTTTAAAGTAGTAAAACATCCCAAGTCGCTTCATAGGAGTATTATAGACAAAACCCGACACCGAGCCACATAAGGAGAAATTAGGACAGGTGACAAAAAGCTTGGTCAGAGGTCGGGTTTAATGAGTGTCTTAGGAACAGGAGTAGGCAATTTAACACCTCAAGCTTGTTCTGCCATTCAATGAGATCATGGCTGATCTGAGACCTAACTCCATATTTGCCCCATATCCCTTAATACCTTTGGCTAACAAAAATCTATCAATCTCAAATTTAAAATTAGCAATTGATCTAGCATCAATTGACTTTTACAGAAGAGTTCCAAACTTCTACCACCCTTTGCGTGTAGAAGTGTTTCCTAACTTCACTCCTGAAAGACCTGGCTCTAATTTTTAGGTTATGTTCCGTAGTCCTAAATTCCCCAACCAGCAGAAAAGTTTCTCTATTAGTTCCCCTTAATATCTTCTAGGAGGAAAGAAAAAGGAGGGGGGAAGAAGGAAGAGGGAAGAGGGAAGAGGGAAGAGGGAAGAGGGAAGAGGGAAGAGGGAAGAGGGAAGAGGGAAGAGGGAAGAGGGAAGAGGGAAGAGGGAAGAGGGAAGAGGGAAGAGGGAAGAGGGAAGAGGGAAGAGGGAAGAGGGAAGAGGGAAGAGGGAAGAGGGAAGAGGGAAGAGGGAAGAGGGAAGAGGGAAGAGGGAAGAGGGAAGAGGGAAGAGGGAAGAGGGAAGAGGGAAGAGTTTAGGAAGGGAATTCCAGAGCTTATGGCTTAGGCAGCTAAAGGCACGGCCGCCAATGGTGGGGTGATGAAAATCGGGGATGTGTATTAGGCCGGATTTGGAGGAGCGCAGAGATCTGCGAGTAAAAGGAAAACACAATATGCTGGAAATGTGCAGCAGCAATATAAATGCAGAAAAATGTCCTAAGGCACTTTACAGAGGGGGAAAAAAAAATTTTTTAAAGGGAAAAAGAAAGGAATTAAGCCATAGCGGGAGAGTTAGAATGGACCAAAAGCTGGGCTGAAAAGATGGGTTTTAAAAGAGGAGAGAAGAGAGAAGTGGTGAGGTGAAGGAGTTTAGAGGGAGTTCCAGTGACCAGGGCTGGTGACTGAATGGTGGGGAAAGGGCGGGGGTGGGGTTTAGGAATACTTAGAAGGCGGCCAGAGTCGGAGGACTGGAGAGTGCAGGAAGGGACATAATGGCGGAAGAGGCTGCAATCGTAGGGTGGGCTGTGAAATGAGAGTGGCTCGTGGGTTTCATCATCAAGAAGATCAGGTTATCCGTACAGCTACCTCTGCTGCGTACTCATAACAAATCGGAGCAGGAGTAGGCCATTCGGCCCTTCGAGCCTGCTCTACCATTCAATGAGATCATGGCTGATCTTCTGCCTCAACTCCATTCACCGGCCCTATCGCCATATCCCTTGATGCCCTTACTAGTCAAAAATCTATCGACTTCTGTTTTGAATATACCCAATGACTGAGCCTCCACAGCCCTCTGGGGTAGAGAATTCCAAAGATTCACCACCCTCACCTATCCTTCACCCCACGATATAAAATGGAAGTGGTTATCGATTTGAAGGTGCGGATGAGGAGTTTTGGTTCAACATACTGTGGGGTGGGGGGGGAAAAAAGAGAACAGAAAGCCAGTGGCCATGGGGTGGCGGTCACAGGACGGGGAGCAAGTGCCGATCAGCAAGGAACAAAATGAGACTTAGTATCAGAAAGGGACCCCCCTTCTGTCCTGAAGAGGTGCAGCAATCCAGGTGTGACCTTTCACCGGTTTCAGAGAAGGAAAGTTTTACAATCTAAACGTCGCGTGATTTCCCCCCCCCCCCACCAAGTCAGCTGCTGATCTCTCCACTTCTGGATTGTAAATTCAATTTTAAAAATATTTATAAATAATTACAAATGTAGAAAAAGTTTGCAGCTGTCCTCAAAAGGGTTACGGCCTCAGAACCTTCCTGAATTTTCGATTTTCCAAGATAGCCTTTTTGCAGACGCCAGAAACTAGGTGAGGCTTTAATAGGAATTCCAGTTGACAACACTGACTTGTAACAATTCCTTGCTCTGCCACTAGGTGGCACTACATTTTTTTGGGGGTGGTGGGGAGGGCGAGAAAGACATTCACTCAAATTGCTTTCTGGAAATATTTCCATCCGCGTTTTTAACCCACCGCAGTAAATGTCATTTACATTTAGAAACAAAATAATAATGCGCTGCGTCTGTTGACACCACGGTGTCAGCCAATGAGTTGGAGGCTGGGTGGGTCTTACAGCAAACGGAGTCGATTTTAAAAAAAGAGTCGCTACGAACTACAGCAAACAGAACTCATGACCGAGAGAATCCTGATAAAAGCAGGGTGATTTCTTCAGCAAAATGCAGCGAGAGGGGGGAGAGTTGCACAATTCAAATCACGTGCGTAAAGTCGATCCCAGTCACTCGCAGCAGTGATTGACGGGGGAACTATCCATGATACTCAATCATAGAATCACAGAGATTTACCACACAGAAGGAGGAGGTCTGTGCCGGCTGAAAAAGAGCTCTCCAGCCTAATCCCACTTGCTTCATGACCCTGTAGGTTACAGCACTTCAGGTGCATATCCAAGTATTTTTAAATGCGATGAGGGTTTCTGCCTCTACCACCCTTTCAGGCAGTGAGTTCCAGACCCCCACCACCCTCTGGGTGAAAAAAGTTCTCCTCAACTCCCCTCTAATCCTCCCACCAATTACTTTAAATCTATGCCCCCTGGTCATTGACCTCTTTGCCAAGGGAAATAGGTCCTTCCTGTCCACTCTATCCAGGCCCCTCAATTTTATACACCTCAATAAGGTCTCCCCTCGGCCTCCTCTGTTCCAAAGAAAACAACCCCAGCCTATCCAATCTTTGCTCATAGCTACAATTCTCATTTTCAATCATCTACATTCTGGCGGTGACTTGCACCATCACTATATACAGCCTTAATAATTACATCGGGTGGGGGTGGGGGGCATTTGTAGCTCCATAGTTGGGCAGAGCTGGTTGTCCACCTTCTGTAGAACCAGCCCGATCATTCCCATCGAAATCGATGGAAACAAAGATCAGGCGGGTTCTACAATGGGCGGGCGACCTGTTCCTCCAGATTAACACCCAAGTGGAGGGTGACAATTACCCCTGCCGCCCCCACCCCACCCCCCTCCCAATATTTCAGAATGAGACTAGTAAATTTTCCCATCGAGTGGTCTTTTGCAATTTTGTAATAAAAAGTTTTTAATCGCAAGGCTTCAGTGCCTCAAAAGCCTGGGCTTCAACTAGATGTTTTCCACTCAGTTTCAATGGAATTCTCTGCATCCGGAGCGTGCCCGGTTTTGCCAAATTTCCCAGAATGCAAGCTGTGCTTCAACAGGAGTTAAAGTCGAGTGTCAGCTGTGGCTCAGTGGGTAGCACTCCTGCATCGGAGTCAGAAGGCTGTGGGTTCGAGTCCCACTCCAGAGACTTGAGCACAAAAATCTAGGCTGACACTCCTTAGTGCAGCCCTGAGAGAGTGCAGCCCTGAGAGAGTGCAGCCCTGAGAGAGTGCAGCCCTGAGAGAGTGCAGTGCTGAGAGAGTGCAGCCCTGAGAGAGTGCAGCCCTGAGAGAGTGCTGCACTGTCGGAGGGGGCCGTCTTGCGGATGAGTCTTTAAAACAGAGAACTGCCCTCTCCGGTAAAAGATCCCATGGTACTATTTTGAAAAAGAGCAGGGGAGTTCTCCCCGGTGTCCAGGCCAATATTTATCCCTCACTCAACATCACTAAAAAACAGATTATCTGGTCATGATCACAATTGCCGTTTGTGGGAGCTTGCTGTGTGCAAATTGGCTGCCGCGTTTCCTACATTACAACAGTGACTACACTTCAAAAAAGTACTTCATTGGCTGTAAAGTGCTTTGGGACGTCCTGAGGGTGTGAAAGGTGCTATATAAATGCATTTTTTTTTGTAGAAGGGAACCTTCTGATGATTTGAAAGATTCTGCTTTCCCCCTCAAAACAATTTGAAAGAAACCAGAGATTAAAGTTGTTAAAGCTCCTATTTCAGGCAATTGTGCTCAAAGCTAAATAATCCTCATGAACAACTTGTGAACAAAGAATCCTGTGAATCTGGAAATTCAATGACAAGTATCTCTCTTCTGAACCTTTTTTATTTGAGGTTTATGGAATTGGAAATTGCATGAACAATGATCATTTCATGAGGTAATTTCTGTTTGATTATAGATGCGCCAGTATAAAATCAGCACAATTCCTAATAATGCTCTGAATTTCCTGCTTCGGCACACTTGGGACATTACAGAAATGTACATCAGGAAATTACCTAGCCCCCATAATTTATATCAAAAGGCTGGAGGATAAAGACAGGAAGGGTCTGACAATGAGGAATCTGAATGCACTAAAATGGCTGCGGATGCCAGTGGGGGAGGGGTCGGAAGCCAACAGTAGGGTGGGCGTGGGGTGAGGGCCAATGGCAGCTTGGGTTCCATTCTCCTTGGGCCTCCCACTCCCACAAAGGTTGTTGGATGCTGCACCTCCCATTACTGCCAGGTCACAGCAATCCCAATACTGCTAGACTTTGTCCTACCTTTTTCATGCTCCCAAAACCCCTTCCCCCTTAGTCTTGTTGGATCCCAACCCACTCATTTCCCCCCTTCCACAGGTTTTCCCCATCCATTCCCAGATCCTTTCAGCGCTCAATCCCCAAAACTAAATTCCCAGTGCTTCCTGATCTCCAACGCCTCTAGATTCCAGGACCTCTCTCCCAGTGATCTCAGATCCTATTAATACTTGCCCCAGTGTTTAGAATCTCCCTATCCAGCCCTCCCAGATCATGGAACCAACACTTAAAATACTTACTCATCCCATGTCAGTATTACCGGAACCTGGGCTTCCATCCCAGTGCTCCCTGGTCCCAGGGCAAGTCCCAATACCGTGTCCCTAGTAAATAGTACTTGAATAAGGGAATCAAGCAATATGGGGATAGGGTGGGAAGGTGGAGTTGAGGTAGAAGATCAGCCATGATCTTATTGGGCAGAGCAGGCTTGAGGGGCCATATGGCCTACTCCTGCTCCTAATTCTTATGTTCTCATGACTAGGGGTCACTATTACCTGTTCTTACAAAACTTCCAATTCACCATTAAGAACTGAACCGCTGGTAGCGATGCATTAAACGCCTCGTGTATAGCACACACTTCACGGAGGCGTCACACTTTCTTCCGGTCACATTTCAGTGTGTTCTGACTCAGCAGCAGTAATGCCGTGGTTGAAGTGCTAATAGGTCAATCATAAAATGAACGTTTACTCACCATCAGTATAATCCGACAGATACAAAGGCAACCTTCGCCGCAAGTCTTTCATCATTCCCTTACCCATGCGTAGGAAGTCGCAAGCCTGCTCGGGGAGAAAAGGGAACTTGATTAGAACGTTGCGACTACCCAGCAGGAAATTCTTCCCACTTTCTCTTCCGGGAATGCCCCACCTCGAACAAGTTCTGCTCATCTCTCCGGCGGGATTTCCGTTTGACTCTCACCGTGTTCACCTTCATTGCTTGCGGTTTCCCTTCTAGCGTTTGATCAGGTGTCTACTAAAGCTGGCTTTCACAGCCACATCTCTTTCCTCAGAACTTCCCTTCGTTCTTTCCCCCAGGCTCTCTACTTGCTAAAAGACTGTTAAATCTCTAACGTCTTCCAGTTCTGACGAAAGGTCATGGACCTGAAACTTTAACTCAGTTTCTCTCTCCACAGATGCTGCCTGGCCTGCTGAGTATTTCCATCATTTTCGCTTTTTATTTTAGGAAAGTTTTTATTTCTATTTATTTGGTTCGACTTTATCTTCAACAGAAAGCTTGGTGCCCTCTTATTAAAAAGGTGAGGTGGGGAGGTTCCAGTTAAAGTTTAGTCATTTCATTCCTCGTATTTGTCTACCTCATTCCTGGAACCAAGAGAACCAAAACTAGACCACCACCAATGTGTCCCTGCAAATAGCTACCAGCAGGTGCCAGAGACTGACCAAGGGCACCTGCATGTTCTGTTGCCTCCTCCTGCCCTGCTTTTGTGGTGAGGGCGGGGGGGGTGGAGAGGAAAGAAGAGCGGGGTGCCACAGTCTCCTACCAACACCTCAATGCTCAGTGTGCCTCAGATCAGGACAAGAGTCTCACACTCCACGGTGTAGGTTAACACGCCAACACTCATAAGTAATAGGAGCAGGGCATACGGTCCCTGGAGCCTGCTCCACTGTTCAGATCATGGCTGATCTTCGACCTCAACTCCACTTTCCTGCCCATATCCCCAGATTCCCTGAGTGCCCAAAAATCTATCGATAGCCGTCACAGCCCTCTGGGGCAGAGAATTCCAAAGATTCACCACCCTCTGAGTGAAGACATTTCTCCTCATCTCAGTCCTAAATGGGACTAATTCAATAGTTCTTTCCAAGAGCTGGCACAGGCACAATGGGTCGAATGGCCTCCTTCTGTGCTGTATGATTCTATAATGCGGGCAACGCTGGTGAAGCAGTATTTATTGACCATTCCTAGCTGGCGGGCGTTAGGAGCCAACCATGCAGTGTGGGATTGGACTCTGGCCAAACCAGAAAACAGGTGCAGGTCCCCTACCTTGAAAGGAGGACGACGTTAGTGAGCGAGTCAGGATTTTACGACAATCCGGCAGCTTTTACGGTTATGTTCTGGTGCTACTGCCCCCTCAAAAATAAAAAATAAAATCACCAGATCTATTCAATTCAATTTCACAACTTGCCATGGTGGGATTTGAACTCATGATCTCATATCCAGTAATTTTTATTCAAAGGCTCCCTCAGTACTGCAAGATTGAGAGGTAGGCTCTACTAAAAGAAAAAAAGAACTTGCATTTCTACAGCGTCTTTCACGATCTCAGGACATCCTAAAACGCTTTACAGCCATTGAAGTACTTTTGAAGTGTAGTCACTGTGGTAACGTAGGAAACACGGCAGCCAATTTGCGCGCAGCAAGGCCCCTCAAACAGCAACGAAATAAATGGCCAGTTTGTCTGTTTAGGTGTTGGTTGAGGGATAAATGCTGGCCAGGACACCAGGAGAACTCCCCTGCTCGTCTTCAAATAGTGGCATGAGATCTTTAACGCCCACCCGAGAGGACAGACGGGGCCCCGGTTGAACATCTCATCCGAAAGACGGCACCTCCGACAGTGCAGCACTCCCTCAGCACTGCGCTGGGAGTGTCAGCCTAGCTGCTGCGCTCAAGTCTCTGGAGTGGGGCTCGAACCCACAGCCTTCGGACTCGGAGGCGAGAGTGCGACCCACTGCCCGCAAGGCCGACACCCAAGTCTCAGCATGGCAGCAAAAGACCAAGTGAAGTGCAGCACAAGGCTTCGTTAACCCGCTCAGCTCTTCCTCTGGCGGCCAAAAAAATTATTAGTGGCTGATCAGCAAGAAGAATCTTCTGTGCCTGTTCAAACTACAGAAATATGGAAAGTGTAAAGGGGTTAAACTGCAGCTACTTCCCCAAATACCCACCTTATACCAGCAAAGTTGGCATAGCACCAGAAAACTGGAACCTGCTATCAATTAACTCTGGCACTTGGCCATGTGTTTTCCAGGTTATCTGGGGACCCAATTTATTTTATGTTGCTGTATCTCCTTTTGCCTGACCTACAGAACACACACCATTAAAAAAATATGGAGTGCTCAGTTCTACTGAACAAACATCTCTCTTGTAATATACTTGGCCCTCCTCAGAACATTTGTACAGCACCTTCTCATAAGCAATTACTTCAAGATGCACGCTCACAATGTCCAAAAGTTTTGCCAAAGTTTGTTTGCTTTACTTCTTTCATGTTAACAAGGTTGCAATCATCTTCAAACATACACATCTGGGACCCAGCACATTCAGAACAACAAGGATGGTCCACAAACTGAAGCAAAGGTTTTCTTGTTTTCTCTCGCCTTCTGCTGAAGATGCCGACTCTCCCGACTGGGAGAATGGCTCCGTATCGTCATAGAATCATACAGCACATTCGGCCCGTCGTGCCTGAGCTGGCTCTTTTGAAAGAGCTCGCCAATTAGTCCCACCCTGCCCTACCCTTTCCCCCAATAGCTCTGTAAACTTATTCCCTTAAAAGTAGCCTTTAACGTAGTAAAACGTCCCAAGGCGCTTCACAGGAATGATTATCAGTCAAACATTTGACGCGAGCCACATGAGGAGGAAAGAGAAGCGAAGGGGTTTTGAGAGGGAATTCCAGAGCTTAGGGCCTAGACAGCTGAAGCCACGGCCGCCAATGGTGGAGCAAAGGACGCGGAGGATGTGCAAAAGGCCAAGATAGAGGAACGCATCGTTCTCAGAGGATTGTAGGGCTGGCGGAGATTACAGAGATAAGGAGCTGCGAGATCATGGAGGCATTTGAACACAAGAATGAGAATTTTATTTTTTTTCCCCCCTTTTAAATTCAAGGCATCAGTGGACTGGGAACCAATGTAGGTCAGTGACCAAAAGGGTGACGGGAGAACGGGACTTGGTGCGAGTTAGGGTACGGACAGCAGAGTTTTGGAAGTTTACGCAGGGCGGAAGGTGGGAGGCCGGCCAGGGGAGCATTGGAATAGTTTGAGTCTAGAGGTAATAAAGACATGGATGAGGGTTTCAGCAGCAGATAGGCTGAGGCAGGGGTGGAGTTGGGCGATGTTAGAGGTGGAAGTAGGCGGTCATGATGATGCAGAGGGTAAATAAACTTGCAGAATGGGCGCGCAAATGGCAAATGAATTTCAATATAGATAAGCGTGAGATGGTGCTTTTTGGTAGGAGAAATAATGAGGCCACCTACTCCTTGGAATAAGAGTCTTAATGGGGCAGAGGAATAAAGAGATTTAGGGGTACAGATTCACAAATCATTAAAAGTAGCAACCCAGGTTAACAAGACTATAAAAAGTAACAAAGCACTGGGGTTCATTTCTAGAGGAATAGAACTTGAAAAGCAGAGAAGTTATGTTAAAACTATACAGGCCTATATTCCCTAGAGTTTAGAAGAATGAGAGGTGATCTAATTGAAACATATAAAATTCTGAGGGGCTTGACAGGGTAGATGCAGGGAGGATATTTCCCCTGGCTGGGGAGTCTAGAACATGGGGTCACAGTCTCAGGATAAGGGGTCGGCCATTTAGGACTGAGATGAGGAGAAATGTCTTCACTCCGAGGGTGGTGAATCTTTGGAATTCTCTACCCCAGAGGGCTGTGGACGGCTCAGTCATTGAGTATATTCAAGACAGAGAGATCGATAGATTTTTGGGAACTAAAGGGAATTAAGGAATATGGGGCTATTGCGTGAAGGTGGAATTGAGGTAGAAGATCAGCCATGATCGTATTGAATGGCGGAGCAGGCTCGAGGGGCCAAATGGCCTACTCCTGCTCCTATTTCTTATGTTCTTATGTAACCTTGGTTAGACCACACTTTTGAATACAGTGCACAGTTCTGGTCTCCATATTATAAAAAAAAAAAGGATAGAGGCACTGGAGGACGTGCAAAAAAGATTTACAAGGATAATACCAGAACTGAGAGGTTATATCGATCAGGATAGATAGAACAGGCTGGGGCTCTCTTCTCTGGAAAAAAAGACTGAGGGGTGACTGGAGAGAAGTCTTTAAAATTATGAAGGGGTTCGATAGGGTAGATGCGGAGAAAATGGGCCTCGAGTTTCGGTCGGTTGCTGGTTTTTCAGCGCAAGTCGCCCAAACCAGCTCAAAGGATCGCGGAATTTCAAGTGCCAATTAATCCAGCCAAATCGAGTTGCCGCAATCTTTTGCGCTAGTTTAAAAAAAAATTGCGCTAGAAGCCAGCCACGCCCCCAGATCGGATTAATCACCATGGCGAGTTCCACTAATTGCGCCCGTTTGCAGGCCGTCGACGAGGCTCTTAGAACCAAGCTTTTGTTCGGTGCAAAGACACCAACAGGCACGTTTTAAAAGCTTCTGAATATATATTTTAATTTACTAAGAAACTGACTACTGTACACCAATATAACTAGTAAATGGTTCTGTACAGTTTTTTTTAAAGAAATTTTCAGTTATTTAAAAAAAAAAAAAAATCGGGCTACTCACAGGTGGTGGACTCAACACTGATTAAAAAGCTTGGGGTTTTTACAAGAAGTATTTTCAGCTGCATCAATAAAACTGCACCAAGTTATATATGAAGGAAAATATTTTTTTTTTTAAATAAATTACGTTCTAAAACACTACCCAATTGTGCTGTTTATTGGCAGATTTCACTTTCGGCAATATGCAAATGAGTTGAGTGGCAACATGGAGGGGGGGGGGGGGAAAAAAAACACTTCTTAAAACTAGCGTCATTTTGGGCACAACTTGCTTCCAGATCGCTGATTTCGCCCAAACTTCTGGGGGAGACCAAAACTAGAGGCCATCAATATCAGACAGACAGTCACTAATAAATCTAATAAGGAATTCAGGGAGAAACTTCTTTACTGAGCGAGTGGATCGCGCTACCACATGGAGAAGTTGAGGCGAATAGCATAGAAGCATTTAAGGGGAAGCCAAGTACATGAGGGAGAAGGGAGAAGGGGCTAGAAGGTAATGCTGATAGGGAGAGATGAAATAGGAGGCTCGTGTGGAGCATAAACACCGGCATGGACCAGTTGGGACAAATGGCCTGTTTCTGTGCTGTAAATAATATGGCCCGTATTTTCCGATGCCTACGGCTGTGTACGCGCTGTGTACACACCCGTAGGGACATCGCAAATGCCGGTTTCAGGCATGCGAAGCAAATCGGTATTTCCGATCCGTCAAGCATCCTCTTGACAGATCAGACGCCTGCCCTGGAGAAGGGCCTCTGCGAGGGGGGGGGGGGTGTCGAAAGAGAAGAGTTCCGCTTTCTGCAGAACCTCCGCCTGCTGAAATCCCTTAGAAATCTTACGCCTGGTAAAAGCAGACTTAAGGCCTGCTTTTACCAGCATAAGAGTTGAAAAAAGTAAAAAAAATATTTTTTCCCCCCCCACTCATTTATAATTTAAAAATACTTTTAAAAAGATAAGTTTATTTTTAACCCCGTAAAAAACTTTCCTTTTTTCAAAAAATTAAATTTGTTAAAAATATTTAATGTAATTTTAACTCATTTTAAAAACGTGATTTAAAAAAAAATGTATTTAATGTTTTACTGTGTTTTTGGGGTGATCTCCATTCATACTTTTGACGGGTCTATCTCAAAAGTATGAAGGGAGATTCCCTTCTCCTATTGGCTGGCCTGGCCCACGTGATCCCAGGGACGCTTGCGAACTGCCTGTGCCCCTGGTGTACGTGGGCCCTGCGCATTTCAACTGTGGAGAGGCCCAGGAGCGGAAGTGTCCGGACCTCAGGAGCCCTCAGGTAAGGGCGTAGATTTTTTTCCCGATAGGAGGCTTCCTGCGTGCGGATGCCTCCTATCGGAAATTACGGGCCTATGTAATTCTATGTTTTTATCCAATTCCCTGTTGAATGTTACGATTGAATCTGTTTCTACTACCCTTTCAGGCAGTGCATTCCAGATCACAACAACTCATTACTTTTTTTCCCCCCCACCTCATATCACCTCTGGTTCTTTTGCCAATCAGCTTAAATTTGTGTCTTTTTTTTTTAAAGGATCTGTGTCCTCTGGTTACTGACCTTTCTGCCACTGGAAACAGTTGCTCCCTATTTACTCTATCAAAACCGTTCATGATTTTGAACCACTCTCTGGGTAAAGAAGTTTCTCTTGAATTCCTTATTGGATTTATTAGTGACTATCTTATATTTATGAACACTAGTTTTGGTCTCCCCCACAAGTGCGGAATCTGCAATCCAGGCACAAATTGCACTAGTTTTGAGAAGTGTTTCCCCACCCCCACCCCCCTCCCCAAGTTTCCACTCAAACTCATATCACCAAACGTAAAATCTGCCATGAACCAGCCCAATTGGATAGCGTTTTAGAACATAATTTTTAAAAAGACATTATTTGATTTTAAAAAAATATTCTATTCTCTGCTTCTCAAGTCTCTCCACATAACTGAAGTCCTTCATCCCTGGTACAATTCTCGTAAATCTATTCTGCACGCTCTCCAAGGCCTCGTCATCCTTCCTAAAAGGTGTGGCGCCCAGAATTGAACACAATACTCCAGCTGAGGCCTAACCAGTGATTTATAAAGGTTTATATTAGCTGACAACCTTACAGTCTTTCACTTCAGTGGCCAGTCTTCAGACATGAGCCTAGATAATGAGCGTCAAGCAGAAGATACAAAGAACCAAGCCCAATCTTATCCTCGTTCGATGCCACATCTTTGCCAGAGGAGTTGACGGGTGGTGATCAGGAGCAGAAAACAGCACTGAATTAAGACAGCATCCAGAGGAATCTAAAGAGATATTTGCACCATAGGCATATCTAAATCGAAGTCCATATGGCGCCCACCCTAAACGCAAGACAACACCATCATTGTTCAAGCATCAGTAAGGAGCTCAAGCACCACGAAGGGACAAAAGCCCTTTGGATCAGCAATCTCAGTAGAAGCAAGGTGGTCTTTCTAAGTCACGGGTCAGGCCACAGCTGGAGTATTGTGTCCAATTCTGGACACCACATTTTAGGAAGGATGTCAAGGCTTTGGGGAGGGTGCAGAAATTTACTAGAATGATACCAGGGTTGAGGGACTATGTGAAGAGACAAGAGAAGCTCGAATTATCACAATCTACCTCAATGATTTGGATGAGGGGACCAAATGTAATATATCCAAGTTTGCTGATGATACAAAGGTGGGTGGGAATGTAAGTTGTGAGGAGGATGCAAAGAGGCTTCAAAGGGGATATAGACAAGCTGAGTGAGTGGGCAAGAACATGGCAAATGGAATACAATGTCGAGAAATGTGAAGTTATCCACTTTGGTAGGAAAAATAGAAAAGCAGAGTATTTTTTTTTTTAAATGGTGAGAGATTGGGAAATGTTGGTGTTCAGAGGGACCTGGGTGTCCTTGTACACGAATCACTGGAAAGTTAACATGCAGGTACAGCAAGCAATTAGGAAAGCAAATGGTATGTTGGCCTTTATTACAAGAGGATTGGAGTATAAGAGTAAAGACGTCTTACTGCAACTATATAGGGCCCTGGTGAGACCGCACCTGGAGTAACGTGTACAGTTTTGGTCTCCTTACCCAAGGAAAGATATACTTGCCATAGAGGGAGTGCAACAAAAGTTCACCAGACTGGTTCCTGGGATGGGGAGGGGATTGTCCTATGAGGAGAGATGGAGTAGACTAGGTCTATATCCTCTAGAGTTTAGAAGAATGAGGTGTGATCTCATTGAAACATACAAAATTCTTACAGGGCTTGACAGGGTAGATGCAGGGAGGATGTTACCCCTGGCTGGGGAGTCTAGAACCAGGGGTCACAGTCTCAGAATAAGGAGTCAGCCATTTAGGACTGAGATGAGAAATTTCTTCACTCAGAGGGTGGTGAATCTTTGGAATTCTCTACCCCAGAGGGCTGTGGAGGCTCAGTCGTTGAGTATATTCAAGATGCAGAGATGCCGGTGTTGGACTGGGGTGGACAAAAATGAGAAGTCGCACAACACCAGGTTATAGTCCAATAGTTTTATTTGAAATTACGAGCTTTCGGAGCGCTGCTCCTTCGTCAGGTACAGTGAGGGAACCCTCACTTCACCTGACGAAGGAGCAGCGCTCCGAAAGCTCGTAATTTCAAATAAAACTGTTGGACTATAACCTGGTGTTGTGCGAGTATATTCAAGACAGAGATCGATAGATTTTTAGATATTAAGGGAACCAAGGGATATGGGGATAGTGCAGGAAAGTGGATGAGGTAGAAGATCAGCCAGGTGTGGTCTCACCAGGGCCCTATATAATTGCAGTAAGATGTCTTTACTCTTTTACTCAAATCCTCTTGTAATAAAGGCCAACATGCCATTTGCTTTCAGCCTTATTGAATGGCGGGGCAGGCTCGAGGGGCTGAATGGCCTACTCCTGCTCCTATTTCTTATGTTCTTATGTAACAGAGAAGATTAAGGGGAGATTTAATAAAGAGGTGTTCAAAAACCCTTCATAAGTTTTGAAGAGTAAATAAAAAAGGGAAACAATTTCCAGTGGCAGGTGGGTCAGTTCCCAGAGGACACAGATTGAAAGTAATTGGCAAAATAAGAGAGAGAGATGAGAAACTGAAAGGGTGATGGAAGCAGATTCAATTGTGACATTGAAATGGGAATTAGATAAATGCTTGAGAAAGAAATATTTCCAGAGCTAGGAGGAAAGAACAGGAGGAGTGGGACTAATTGGACCGCTCTTTCAAAGAGCCGGCACAGGCACGATGGGCCGAATGCAAGGTTCCCTCTTTTTTTTTAAAATCCGTGCGCGGTCCCTTTAACTGGCTGTGCGGCCCATTCAAATGAGCGAGCAGGCGCGGTTTCTTCCATTTAAAAGCCGGTGAGCGGCCTGCGCGGGACCACCAGACCGCTGCGCGGCCGTGTTGCTTAGTGGGAAGGTTGGCCGAATGGCTTTCCTTCTGTGCTGTAAGATTCTATATCCATATTCAAGCTGTCCCAGGGTTCAGCATGCTGACAGGCAGAGGGAGAGTGTCAAGAAAAATAAAAAGGGTAAAAAAAAAATGGCCATCTGATCCAGCAAAGCTTATTCCGCTGCTACACTAACTCTTCCATCACATCATTTAATAGTAGTTTGAATATCCTCTGATGGTATTGTCTTCATTACCTTCCTTGATAAATGACAAAATATTGGGGAAAATCTACTTGGATTATTCCTAATATTGTTTCTACATTTCCTTGTCATCACTACTTACGTTCGCTGTTTCTGCTTCTTTTAGCTTTCCTAATGAACGCCATTTAGTAATTGATGTACTTCAGTAAGCACCTCCCTTAAATCCTCAAAACAACATAAAATGCTGGAAACACTCAGCAGGTCAGGCAGCATCCATGGAGAGAGAAAAACCAGAGTTAACGTTTCAGGTCGATGACCTTTTCATCAGAACTGGAAAAAGTTGGAGATGCAACAGGTTTTAAGCAAGTGTATGGGCAGGGAAAGGGGGGGGAAGGAAAGAACAAAAGGGAAGGTCCGTGATAGGATGGAAACATAGAAGATAGGAGCAGGAGCAGGCCATTCGGCCCCTCGAGCCTGTTCCGCCATTTAATGAGATCATAGCTGATCATCCAAATTCAGTACCCTGTCCCCTGCTTTCTCCCCATATCCCTTTAACCTTAAGAAATATATCTAACTCCTTCTTGAATATATTTAATGGATTGGCCTCAACTGCCTTCTGTGGTAGAGAATTCCACAGGTTCACCACTCTCTGGGTGAAGAAATTCTTCCTCATCTCAGTCCTAAATGGCTTACCCTTTATCCTTAGACTGTGACCCCTGGTTCTGGACTCCCCCGCCATCGGGAACATCCTTCCTGCATCTAGTCTGTCTAGTCCTGTTAGAATTTTATAAGTTTCAATGGAAGGCAGGGGAGATTAAAAGACAAAAAAAGGGATGATGGTGCAAGGCAAAGGGAGATGGTAATGGGACAAGTTAAGAAATAAAAGATGACTCTAGATGAGGTGCAAATGGCAATGGCAGAATCATCAACAGCTGCCATGAGAAAAAAAAATAGGGGCCAAGGTTATAGTCTGAAAT
Source organism: Squalus acanthias (assembly GCA_030390025.1). Classification (NCBI taxonomy): domain Eukaryota; kingdom Metazoa; phylum Chordata; class Chondrichthyes; order Squaliformes; family Squalidae; genus Squalus; species Squalus acanthias. Next base: position 15,462,716 of record CM059426.1, read on the forward strand.
CCTCAGTCTTTCTAGACGTACAGTTTAAGCTATAATCTTTCCTCATAGCCCATACCCTTTAAACGTGTCATCAGTCTGGTTACTCCATTCTGTAGCCAGTTTTTGTGTGAAAGCGAGACTGAACACAGTATTTTAACTGCAGTCCGACCAGGGCATTGCAAAGCCTTTGTATAACTCCTGTTAGATTTTATTCTGCTATTCCGTTAGTACATCTCCCTTTACACTGCAACTTAACTCCCTAATCTCAACAGAGTACCACCTACTGCGCCAGTGAGGCTTTTTCCACATTAAATCTTTATAGATTTAGATCAATATTAAATTAGCAAATCAAAAGGCAATTTTGTCCAATGAACTCACACCTACTACAAGACAGACAGACTTGCATTTATATAGCGCCTTTCATGACCACTGGGCGTCCCAAAGCGTTTTACAGCCAATCAAGTACTTTTTGAAGCGCAGTCACTGTTGCAATGAAGGAAACACGGCATCCAATTTTGTGCACAGCAAGCTCCCACAAACAGCAACGTGCTAATGACCAGATAATCTGTGTGTGGTGTTGGTTGAAGGATAAATATTGGCCAGGACAGCAGGAATAACTCCCCGCTCTTCTTCGAAACAGTGCCATGGGATCTTTTACGTCCACCTGAGAGAGCAGTCGGAGCCTGGGTTTAACATCTCATCCGATATTAGGAGATATGACCAAAAGCTTGGTCAAAGAGGTAGGTTTTAAGGAGCGTCTTAAAAAAGGAGGGGGAGACAGGTAGAGAGGTTTAGGGAGGGAATTCCAGAGCTTAGGGCCAGGCAACTGAAGGCACAGACGCCAACGATGGAGCAGATACAAAAAACAGGGATTCACAAGAGGACAGAATTGGAGGAGCGCAGAGATCTCGGGGGGGGGGGGTTTGTAGGTGATTACAGAGATAGGGAGGGGCGAGGCTATGAAGGGATTTGAAAACAATGATGAGAATTTTAAAATCAAGGTGTTGCTTAACTGGGAACCAATGTAGGTCAGCGAGCATAGGTGAACGGGACTTGGTGCGAGTTAGGACACGGGCAGCAGAGTTTTGGATGAGCTCAAGTTTATGAAGGTGTTCCACGAAAATGAAAAAAAAAATTTTTTTTTTTTTTTTTAAAACGCCAATTATTTTTCTCCAGGGTCGCTCGCAGTGGTGCCCAGGAGATTAATCTTTAATTCCTGGAGACGCCAGGACATCCCCGGGGGAAAGTCAACCCTATATCCAAGTCAAGTTGACACGCGTACAAGGGAAGTTCTGTTACCTTTGGGCGTTTATCTTCCCAGTCCTTCGAATCATCTGTGTCCGCTGGTTCCTTGTGGATCACGGTCAGCAGGTGTCGCTGAAGCGCCAGGGTCTCTTTAAACTCCTCCTTCGTTTTGGCTTCCAATAGTTTCTGGCGGAAGTTTATGTCAGCAAACATGGTGGCAAAGGTCCTTCCAACTTCAATCGCAGTTTTTGTACTTTTCTGTAATGAGGGGAAAAAAAAACCAAAAAAGAATAAAACCAGGCAGAATCAGCAAACAGCTGAAAAGGAGGAGCTAAACAGCTACTGAAGCTGCAAGTCCTGTAGGGGGCAGCACATGACCGGGCTGCACTGTGCTAGATATCCGGAGCACACTCACCTGGCATGGGCTCGCACTCAATTCCTACACGGTGGAATGATGGCAATTACAGCACAGATCTCGATTTGACCCATTGTGTGTTCAACTAAAGACATCTACTCTAATCCCATTTCCCTGTAACCTTTAATTTTTTTTTTTTTATTCATTCACGGGATGTGGGAGTCGCTGGCGAGGCCATCATTTATTGCCCATCCCTAATTGCCCTTAAGGTGGTGGTGAGCCACCTTCTTGAACCGCTGCAGTCCGTGTGGTGAAGGTGCTCCCACAGCGCCGTTAGGTAGGGAGTTCCAAAATTTTGACCCAGCGACGATGAAGGAACGGCGATATACTTCCAAGTCAGGATGGTGTGTGACTTGGAGGGGAACTTGGAGGTGGTGGTGTTCCCACGCGCCTGCTGCCCTTGTCCTTCTAGGTGGAAGAGGTCGCGGGTTTGGGAGGTGCTGCCGAAGAAGCCTTTGAGAGTTGCTGCAGTGCATCTTTTAGATGGTACATAGGAATTGCTCGACGATAAAAGACCTAGATCGCCTTCTACCATCCTGGTAGTCGCACGATACGACGATAATGGAGTTGTTGACTAATCATAGCCATCAATCTCTAATCAATGAGTCTACAACAGACCCAGACATGAGGCGAGGAAAAAACCCCAGTGGAGAGCAGCTTGGGGAACCATAGGTCCAAAGTCCAAACCTGCTCCTTTTAAAATACTTATTCAGTCACCTTTCAAATGTTGAGAAGGTCTCTGCTTCAATAGTCACTTGTGGTAAAGCATTCCCATTTGCGAGCTTACCCCCTTATTCTCAGGTGATAATCTTCAGTCTGCGCCCTCTTAATACAGATTCAACCAGGGGAAACAATCTTTCATCACTCAACCTCCCAAAACCTGCAATTTTGAAACCTTATTACATCCTACTTTCCAACAGTGACTACACTTCATTCAGTACTTCATTGGCTGTAAAGCACTTTGAGACGTTCGGTGGTCATGAAAGGCACTATAGAAATGCAAGTCTTTCTTTCGTCTGCTCTTAACCTTCTCTGTTCCACAGTTCTAACTGCTTATTCTTGAGATTATTCTAGTGAATCTTCACGGTCCCCTTTTCACGGCTGCAATATCCTTCCTGTAATGGGGCGCAGAGAGCTACAGGAAATACTCCTATACGCGGGCCTAACCAATGCTTTGTATAAATTCCACATTACCTGTCTTGGTTCCTCTGCTTTATTAAGAATCGGGCAATTAAAAAAAAAGTCTATCTGCCCACTCCATCAATAACAACTACTTGCATTTATATAGCGCCTTTAATGCAGTAAAACGTCCCGAGGTGCTTCACAGGAGCGACATCAAATAAAACGTGACACCGAGCCACAAATGGAGATAGTAGGGCACATGACCAAAAGCTTGGCCCAAGAGATAGCTTTTAAGGAGCGTCTTAAAAAGGACGAAAGAAAAGTAGCGAGGCGGAGAGGTTTAGGGAAGGAATTCCAGAGCTTAGGACCTCGGCAGCTGAAGGCACGGCCACCAATGGTGGAGCGATGAAAATAGGGGATGAGCAAGAGGCCAGAATTGGAGGAGCGCAGAGATCTCGGCTGTAGGAGATTATAGAGATAGGGAGGGGCGAGGCCATGGAGGGATTTGAAAACAAGGATGAGAATTTTAAACTCTCATGCAGTCTGCTTCATTTCTCACTCAAGGTTTGCCATGCGCCCCAATTTGCCATCAGCAAGCGTTACAGCGTTGCTCGTGTGCCCATGCCTTAGTCATTTATATAAATGGAAAGCAACCAGAATTCTAATGTTTACCACATCACACAAGCAAAGGCTGAGGTTCTCCACTGGGGGCCAGAGCGCGTTGCAATGACATCAATTACTGGAATTCAAAAAAGGACAGAACGATTGTTCGGGTGAGTCAATAATGTGCAAAATGGGTCTTGGTTAGAAAAGATTAAAAAAGGAGCCCGATAAGTGACTTTCTGCTATACAAATAAGAATCAAAACTGTCTTGCTATTCATTGAAGTCAATGTAAAGTAAAACCATGTGGGGTGTAAAACTGGCGGCCAAACCAAATGCACCCGTTTCCCGCTCGGTGGGTTAAAGTTAATATTACCGCAATTGTTATTTAAATCTGGGCAGTGGCCAGGAATTCCAGCGTCAGCTGTGGCTCAGTGGGTAATGCTGTCAGCTGTGAGTCAGAGTTTGTGGGTTCAAGGCCCACTCCAGAGACTTGAGCACAAAAATCTAGGCTGACACGCCAGTGAAATACTGATGGAGTGCTGCACTGTCGGAGGTGCAGTCTTTCGGATGAGACGTTAAACTGAGGCCTTGTCTACTCTCTCAGGTGGGCGTAAAAGATCCCATGGCACTATTGCGAAGAAGAGGAGGGAGGTTAGCTCCGGTGTCCTGGCCAATATTTATCCCTCAACCAACATAACACAAAACAGATTAGTTTGTGGTAGTTTGCTGCGTGCAAATTGGCTGCCGCGTTTCCTACATTACAACAGTCATTGGCTGTAAAGCGTTTGGGGACGTTCGGAAAAGGCGCGATAGAAATGCAAGTCGCTTTCTTTCTATCAATCATCAGTAAATGTAGGTGTTAACACAGGCTTGATTCAGCAGGGGGGGGGGGGGGGGGTTGGATTTTTTTTTCTTTAAAACCAAATGTCAGCATTTAAATATTTTCCTATGTGTAATCATACAGGAACAAAAGTACTGAGTCGTTTACAGCTTGTGATGCATTGCAGACATGAAATCATAGACAAGTGCCAAAATCGACTGATGTGGGGAGAGTGCGGAGCGCGTGGATTGGTCTGTGAGAACCAATTACCCAGAAGTCTCCTCTGAATGGTCACTCTGCTGATGCCAAGTATGAAATAAGTTGAAAATCTGACTGAAATTTTTAATGGAGCTGAAGGCTCGGGCCACAGCAAGCCTTGGGCCTATGGACATAATGCGGAGATGCCGGTGTTGGACTGGGGTGGACAAAATTGAGAGGTCGCACAACACCAGGTTATAGTCCAACAGTTTTATTTGAAATCACGAGCTTTCGGAGCTATCGATCGCCCCTTCCTGAGGAAGGAGCAAATCGATAGCTCCGAAAGCTTGCGATTTCAAATAAAACTGTTGGACTATAACCTGGTGTTGTGCGACCTATGGACATACCCAGGACTGAACTGTTGAGCACCCCACCCAGCCAGCGGAGTTACCTGTAGTGGCCCAACTTAAATTAATCCACCAATTAGAAAAAATTATTTCCGACCACAAGTAGCTCTGGAAAGCTGGACGGTATTTTTGGGGGGGGGGGGGCTTCCAGACATAAGGATCCACATTCACTTGCACAAAAAAGATCCCTACACTTTGCCCTTTGTGCTGAAGGTAAAATTAATTCTCTCTTCCATCCAAAAATGTGCACTGGAAATATTTTTGGTTTTAAATGATGCTTCCTTGCTTCTCATCATCAATCATCATCATCATCATCATCATGTTCCCCCGGTCCCTCTCCACCAGGACAATCGCTCACTTTCATGGAGCGCCTACACGCTCTGCGCTTAGACGTCCCTCGTTCCCCTCCAGCCTTTGGTTGCTTCCCATCCACATGCTCTGCTGGGCCAGTGTCAATAAAAGGAACGGCATCACTCCAGTTCGCAACAATCTGACGCACAGGGCCAAAGATTTCATCAACGTGACCTTTACTGGCAAGGGTGGCAATGCCCCCAGAGACGGGGAACATTCTAGAAGTCCAATTTTAAACCCGCATCCATAACAGGAAGGGGGCGGGGCGGCTGGCTAAATGAGTGGCAGTATGCACCGCGGACTTCCCGAAATGCTGCCGCCCGCCGCCATCTTAACTGCGCAGTTTGTGATGGAGGGGGAGGGAATAGTCGAGAGTAGTGGGTGAGGTGATGACAGGATTGTTGTTGGGTGATGTTTAGGTGGGGAGGTGAAGACCTGTACTCACCCTTGCTGCTCTTCTGGTCATTGAACTTTTTTCTTTCTGTCTTCATTCATTCTCAGGCTGCTTGCAAGGCCGGCATTTATTGCCCACCCCTAGGTATCACGAGAAGGTGGTGGTGGACCTTTTTCTTGCACTGCTGCTGGTCTTGATACAACAGAGTGCCTTGCTAAGGCCACTTCAGATCACTTAAATCAACCACGTTGGTATGGGACTTTTATCTAGCTGATATTTTATTCTTCATTATCTGAGGAATTGCGAATGGAGCTGAACATTGAGCAATCAGCAGCAAACAACCCCAATTCTAACCTTGGAGGAGGGAAGGTCATTGATGAAGCAGATGATGAAGATAGTTGGGCCTAGGACACTACACTGTGAACCTTCTGCAGTGATGTTCTGGGGCAGAGATGATTGGCCTCCCACAACCATCTTCCTTTGTGCCCACTGACTTCAGTTTTACTGGGGCTCCTTGGTGCCACACTGTCGAATGTTGCTTCAATGTCAAGGACAGTCTCTCTCCCCTCATTTCCATATTTGTAGTGAGATCTGGAGGCGCGTGGTCCTAACGGAACCCAAACTGAGCATTGGTGAGCAAGTGCCGTTGGATAGCATTGTTGACAACTCCTTGCATCACTTGGCGGTTAAGAGTAGGATGATGGGGCAGTAATTGGCAGGGTTGGATTTGTCCTGCTTTGTGGACAGGACATACCTGGGCAGTTTTCCACATTGTCGGGTAGATGCCAGTGTTGTAGCTGTACTGGAACAGCTTGGCTAGAGGCGCGGCTAGTTCTGGAGCACAAGTCTTCAGGGACTGTAGCCTTTGCTGTGTAGTGCGCACTCGGCCATTTCTTAATGTCATGCAGAGTGAATCAAATTGGTTGAAGATTTGCATCCGTGATGGTGGGGACCTCAGCAAGAGACCAAAAAGGATCATCCACTTGACACTTCTGGCTGAAGATGGTTGTAAATGCTTCAGCCTTGACTTGGGCTCTTGCCATCGCTGAAGATAAGGATGTTCATGGAGCCTCCTCCTCCTTCCATTAGTTGCTTAATTGTCCACCACCATGCATGACTGGATATGGCAGGGCTGCAGAGCTTTGACCTGATCCATTGGTTGCGAGAACGCTCGGCTCCATCTAGAGCAGCTGGTTCCACTGTTTACCATACATGTGCACAGAAAAAGTAGGCAGGCTGCCCATTTCCCAATGCCATCTGGTGGCCAGCTTGTCAATCATATTGGACCAAGAGTTTTTTTTTTAAATCACACGGGTATCACGTTGATGAAGTCAGGGGTTCCTCCCACTGCCCCGCCCACCCGATTCACACCGAGTTAAAATTGGCCCTTCGGTTAGCTGTGCAGTATTTATTTTTCAAATTACAGATTTTTTTTTTTTAAATAAAAGTAAATCACTTGGGAAACATGTGTATAAAATATATATTTAGCTTGCTCATGGGGGAAAAGACAACATGTGATTAGGGAATTTGAACTCACAACTGCAGAAGGGAATCCTAATCCTACGCGTATTGGAAAATACACTCACTAATTATAGTTTGTTTTGCAAGTTGGAAGTGCTTTCACTTCCAGATATGGGCCCTAGCAGAACTCATCTCCAAACCTCAATGACTAAACACACTGCAGAAACGAAAAATGAAAATGAGAACATAGCAAGGGAAAGAAAGGTTATGCAACACACTGGGGAATATTGAAGGAAGCCAGATTACATCCAGCATTTCTTTTCTCCGCAAAGAAGGACAGACAGTTTTGTTCTGAAGGTTTGATTTTAAGTGTGGGATTCCCATGTAAACGTAGCATTGAGGAACCCAGCAATACGGTCACTCCACCTACATCACCAGGTCCAGTTAAGATGGGCAACCGCCACTGGAACAAGTTTAAAGAATCTGGATTATTTCTAAATGGTTGTGGTGTATTCATCCGGCCACTAGAGGGGGAAACCAAGTGTTTTCTGTTGGAACAAAGACCAGGCAGTGATTGCAACACAACAGTAGACCATTCAGCCCCTTGAGCCTGTTCTGCAATTCTGTTAGATCGTGGCTGATCTGCACCTCCGCTCCATTTACCTGCCTTTGCTCCAGGTCACTGACAATCCTTAGCTAGCAAAAATCTATCGATCTCAATTCTTGAAATTTTCAACTGACCCATCATCCACAATAACCATACTCCTGTGTATCCCATATATCTGGATCAAGCAGAGTAGCAAAACAGTTCCACTAGTAATACGGCCTTAGGCTTGCCCCATTCAACCTACACAACAACCCGACTTCACTTCCATCAAGATGGGAGAATTGGGTTCTGTGGTTTGAGTGCCCTGTGACACGCTGATATCACCAATAGTATTCTTTTGCATTGAGAGAGAAGAACGTGTGCAAGATACAATTCCGCACACTGCACAATACCGAAAATGATGTAGACTATGATACAGCTAAGAAAGCAATAGCTGATCATCTCATTCCCAGATAAAATGCACCATATGAATCAAATCATATTGGAATGGTCTGAACACCAAGAATGAATCTATAGCTGCCTTTTGAAAATGCTTAATTCGACGAGCAGTAAAACATGGTTCCGTAGATTCAGATGGTGAAATCCAAACAAAGAGATTACAGAAGAATACTCATTGAAAATGCTGCGTGTCGAAGTTGAGCTGCTCGTCTCCAGCTTTTACAACCGGCCAGAGCACTTCAACTAGTCGAATGTCGGGTCGATGTGGAAGCTAAGCAACAAGTCCCCATCGATCAGAGACCAACCGCCTCAAGCCACGGAAAAGCCAGGTCAACTCTAATTGTATGTGGTGTAAATCACCCCACACTGGGGATTGTCCAAAGGGTAAGGAATATCGTGTGACAGGCAACAAGATAAAAATCACAAATAACAGAAAACGCGGGAAAAACTCAGCAGGCCAGGCAGCATCCGTGGAGAGAGAGAAACAGAGTTAACGTTTCAGGTCGAAGACCTTTCGTCAGAACTATCGTAAGAGAAGTGTCACTTCTGGTGCTGTCAACCATCTGCATCAAACATGACATCCTAGGTACATATCCGCCATTGCCTAACACCACAATGTGCAAGAACCTACTGGATGCAGAGAGAGAGAGAGAGAGAGAGAGAGAGAGAGAGAGAGAGAGAGAGAGAGAGAGAATGAATTTTTAAGGGGTACTAATTCAAGCCCTTGTGGATTCCAGTTGTCCACGAAATATCAACAAATCCAGTTATCAATCTATCTCAAAGTGAAGCTCCACCACTTGAAAATACCACTTGGTGCAAAGCCAACCTCGTTCAGCGTTTAATACTTTTGTCAAGAGCCCGATAAAACACGAGCTGGTCACGAAAGGAATTATCTGGCCTGCAGACAGTTCAAACACTCAAACCCTTTGGCCTACTTTCAGCAGTTTGTAGCATCAATCTGCCAAGTTGCTATTTACAATTAATTTTCTCAAGCATTTGAAAGTACAGGCAAGTCAAACTGCACATTAGCAAGCCCCATTATTCCTGCTCATGAGCTTCATCGCAAAATGCATTTCCTCAGCTTTCTTGTAGAGGAAATGTTAGAAATCATCGAATCATAGAATGGTTACAGCACAGAAGGAGGCCATTCGGCCTGTCGAGCCCGTGCCGGCTCTCTGCAAGAGCACTTCAGCTTGTCCCACTTCCCTTGTTCTTTCCCTGTAGCCCTGCAATTATTTTTCCTTCAGGTACTTATCCAATTCCCTTTTGAAAGCCACGATTGAGTCTTCCTCCACCACCCTTTCAGGCAGTGAATTCCAGATCCTAATCACTTGCTGCATAAAAAAGTTTTCCCTCATGTTGCCTTTGGTTCTTCTGCCAATCACCTTAAATCTGTGTCCTCTGGTTCTCGACCCTTCCACGAATGGGAACAGTTTCTCTATCTACTCTGTCTAGACCCCTCATGATTTTGAACCCCTCTATCAAATCTCCTCTCAACATTTTCTGCTCTAAGGAGAACAACCCCAGCTTCTCCAGTCTATCCACGTAACTGAAGTTCCTCATCTCTGGAACCATTCTTGTAATTTTTTCTGCACCCTCTCTAAGCCTTCACATCCTTCCTAAAGTGTAGTGCCCAGAATTGGACACAATACTCCAGTTGAGGCCGAACCAGTGTTTAATAAAGGTTCATCATAACTTCCTTGCTTTTGTACTCTATACCTCTATTTATGAAGCCCAGGATCCTGTATGCTTTTTTAACTGCTTTCTCAACCTGCCCTGCCACCTTCAATGATTTGTGCACATATACCCCCAGGTCTCTCTGTTCATGCAACCCCTTCAGGATTGTACCCTTTAGTTTATATTGCCTCTTCTCGTTCTTCCAACCAAAATGCATCACTTCACACTTTTCTGTGTTAAATTTCATCTGCCGCGTGTCTGCCCATTACACCAGCCTGTCTATGTCCTCTTGAAGTCTATCACTATCCTCCTCACTGTTCACTATACTTCCAAGTTTTGTGTCATTTGCAAATTTTGAAATTGTGCCCTGTACACCCACGTCCAAGTCATTAATACATATCAAGAAAAGCAGTGGTCCTATTACCAACCCCTGGGGAACACCACGGTATACCTTCCTCCAGTCCAATAAACAACCGTTCACCACTGTGAACTATTCCTGTCACTTAGCCAATTTCGTATCCATGCTGCCACTGTCCCTTTTATCCCATTTGCTTCAACTTTGCTGGCAAGTCTATTATGTTTGAGGATAGTCCCATACCTTGGGTCTCATCTTCAGTAGATCCCAAGAAACCCAAGAATCCCAACCATATACCCTGCTGTATCATTAGGCAGAAATCAAACAAAAGCATGAGTGACTGGGTATGCCAAACTTGGATAAGATTATCAGAAGTAAACGGAGCGTGTGTTTTCTTGAAGCTAGGCCCCAAATCTGGGCTTCACCAACCAGAATTTGCCAAGGAGAGTCACTATATTGCATGACGTGCTGGTCCGAAGTGGCACAAGAGGCTAACTTTCAGCACATCTTCAGTAGCAGAAGTATTTCAGTGCACCATTCAACGAGATATTGAAGGGATTGCAGGTGCTTTGAATGCAAGTGATAATATTCTAATACGTGCAACCCGCCTAGAAGAAGACAATACACACCTTCACAGCGTTCTTCGCAGGAGACAAGGAAACAACTCTACACTCACAAGTAAGGTGTGAATTTGGCAAGAGTATTTTGGCCTAGTGTTCACAAAGCAGGGAATGTCTCCACACCCGAAGAAGCTCAGCACAATCCACCCCTCCAAATAACACATCAGCAACTGCAGTCTTCTAGACATGGAAGCGTTCCAATTTTATTACCAATTTGGCTACAGTTACTGAGCCATTGTGAGAACCAACAATTAAAAAGGTAACATCTTCAAACAGGAAGACAAGCGTGATCTAATTGAGTGGTAGAAGAGGCTCGAGGGGCCGAATGGCCTATGCCCTTCCTCAAATCAAGCAATCACTATCTGGTTTGACAGCAAACGGCTTATTTTTATATCAGCAGCCCAGTGGAGATCTATACTGATGTTCTGGTCGCTTTAGGGGCAGTCCTTTTACAGAAAAAAATATCTTGGTCTAGATTAGTGGTTCATTCAATTCCAGGAGTAACATTACAGCCAGATTGAGCATGATGAATTGCCAATTATATGGGCTATGCAACAATTCCACCTATAATTATGGGTTGATGATTCTGCAATGTTTTACAGATCACCAGCTTCTGATCGCCATATTCCCCAAGCAGCAATCTAAAGCTTCGTCTCGGATCCAGAGCTGGTCATTGAAAGCCCAATGTTACAACTATTGCTGAAGGCCTGATAATCCTGTGTGCAAATCAAGATAATATCACAAGTCATTAGAGAGAGGGTGTTGAGGAAGTCAGTCATTTTGTAGCTCAACATTCTACACACAAGACCATCAAGCAAGCTACACAGAAAGATCTTGCACTGCAAGCAGCCGTAGAGTGTCAGTGTACAGATCAAAGGCATAAATTAAAAGGAAAAAAAAAAAAAAAAAAAAAAAAAAAAAAAAAAAAAAAAAAAAAAAAAAAAAAAAAAATCGCTGAACGTTATGGCTAGTTCACCATAAACTAATGACGCTCAGGATGATACTCTTCTATGCCTTGAGCAGTCATCCCAATGGAGCTGCAATGGAGAGATCAAGTAAACTCTCGCCCACCTTGACCATCAACAGTCAACACCAAGGCCCTCCTCAGAACCAAAGTGTGGTTCCCAGACACAAACAAGCAGCTTAGAAGATATACGGTCGTAAAGGAAGGGTGAATGTAATGTATTCATCCAGACACTAGCGGGGGAAATAGGAGCTTTTGGTTGGGACAAAAAAAAAGTACATGGCGATCACTTGTAACAAGATAAACATGACAGTGCTCTTTTTTTTTTTAAATAAGGATGTCCTTCCCAACATAGAGCTCCCAATCTGATCTTTGGCAGTGATGAGGTGCCAAGTGGAGTCAACATGGGGCATGCAGGAAAGAGTTTAACTCAAGGAGAACAATAATACAACCAATACTGAATGTCCAAACATCTTTATTCCTCATTTTCAGTCAATGGAGACTTTGGGAAGATTATATTAAAATAGGAATAATAGTAAATACTTTCAGAATTAATTTGCCACTCTGACAGGTCTTGGGAAAATTCTGGTGTCACTTAATTAAATTATGTCGGTGAGCCTTTAAGTTGTAGCTTTTGGAGTCACTTGGGTTGCAGACTGCGTGAAAATGTGTACACACTTAATACTGATCACAATACATTTTAACTAAGGCTGTAGCATAGGAAAAGGAAAAATTTGCAGGGCTATGGGGAGAGCGCGTGCAGGGGGAGTGGGACTAATTGGATCCCTCTTTCAAAGAGCCGGAACAGGCACAATGGGCATAATGGCCGCCTTCTGTGCTGCAAGATCCTAGGATTGCAGAAATGGATTCTACTGTGACCGCTTATTTTAGCACTGAATGTCCTGCCCCGAATGAGAGAGAGTCTCACTAGCATAATTTAATCCAAAAATAGGCTTTGAGATGCAATGTTGATTGCATGTAGTCAGTCAATGAGGAGAGAATTGAGATGTTCAAAGGATCTGCTGATGGGGTTAGATGACAAAGGGTGGGAGGAGGCTCAAGTGAAGCATGGACCTATTGGGCCGAATGGCCTGTTTCTGTGCTGTAAATACGATGTCATACTACTTAATACTATGTAAATTGATGCTTGCTGTGATGCTCAGCCATTACTTTATTTGAATAGATGAGCTATTTTGTTAAAATTATTCTGCCTCTCCGAATCATATTTTAAAAAGTTAATGCCTGTATCTTTACTGCAGTTTCCAGTTGTTGCTTTTTCTGCACTGTCAGTGCATTAAAAGACAGGTTTTTTTTTTGGGAAGGGTGGGGCGGGGGGGTTGTGGAAGGATTAAAAAAAAAAAGTGGACATTGTTCAGACATCAAGGCAAGGGCCGTTAATTGGGAGGCAAAACCGTTTCCATTGGCTGCAGCGGCTTCTTATAGTGCTCTAGTTCAGTGCCAGTTCTGCCCCCTCTTGTTCACATCACTCCCAGCCAGCAGCAACACCAAAAAAGTAAGGCTGGCCAGAATGCAAGGCCAGTTGCTGGGATGCTCTAGTTAAAAAAAAAGAAATAAAGTGATCTTCCCAGGGCAAGCTTTAGTGAGTTTGACAGAATCATCTCTGATGTTGTCAGAAGCTGTGCGAGACCCACGCGATGGGAGCCAGCAGCACTGGAGCAATTTAAACAAAAAGAACAAGGGATCAGTGGAGATACATGTGCCCAGCGCCATATTCCAGGTTGGAATCTGGATCACGTGATACAATCCCTGCCAGTGCTCCAAGCTGATTCTTTACAGATCACGTACAGTGTACTTTGTCATCAACGGCCTAAAGTCTCCCTCAAGCTCTTGGTGTGGGGCCCACAACCTTCTGACGAGAGCTAGAGAAAACCTGCATTTATATATAGCACCTCCGGACTCGCCGTCTTTCTGATATGTTAAACCGAGGCCCCTTCTGCTCTCAGGTGGACATAAGATATCGTGGTACTATTTCGAAGAAGAGCAGGGGAGTCTGGGCCAATATTTATCCCTCAATCAACAGCACTAAAAAAAAAAAATCATCTGCTCATTATCACATTGTTGTTTGTGGGAGCTTGCTGTGTGCAACTTGGCTGCTGCATTTCCTACATGACAACAGTGACTCCACTTAAGTACTTCATTGGCTGTAAAGCACTTTGGGCCACCTTGAGGTTGTGAAAGGCATTACAGAAATGCAACACTTATATTTATATAGCGCCTTTAACGTAATAAAACGTCCCAAGGCACTCACAGGACCGTTATCAAAAAAAATGTCACCGAGCCATATAAGGAGACGTTAGTGTAAATGACCAAAATGGTCGAAGAGATAGATTTTAAGGAGCGTCTCAAAAAGGAGGAAAGTGAGGAGGGGAGGTGGAGAAATTTAGGGAGGGAATTCCAGGACTTGGGGCCTAAACAGCTGAAGGCAGGGCTGCCAATGGTGGCGCAATTATAATCGAGGATGTTCAAATGGCCAGAATAGGCAGAGCGCAGAGGTCTAGGGGCAATATAGGGCTGGAGGAGATTAGAGATAGGCGGGGGGTGAGGCCATGGAGGGATTTGAAAACAAGGATGAGAATTTGAGGCGTTTCTAAACTGGTAGCCAATGTAGGTCAGAAGTCTTCCTTTATGCCAAAATGCTTCGCAACTAAGAAGTTACTTTTGAAGCGCAGAAACTGTTATATAGGCAAATGAGGCAGCCAGTCTGCACAAAGCAAGTTTATCCCACAAACAGCAAATAAGATGAATGACTCGCTAACCAAGGGCAATTAGAAATGGGCAATAAATGCTGGCCTTGCCAGTGATGCCCACACCTTATGAACGAATAAAAAAAGTGATTTTTTTTTTAAATAAAAGTGGCGTTGGTACAGGAATGTTTATTAGCCAAGGCACCAGGAGAACTCCCTACATTTTATTCCCCCAATAGTGACGTTGGCTCTTCAACATGAACCTTTAATGTTTCAGCCAGAAGACAACAGACACCTCCGACAATTCAGCACTCCCGCAGCACTGCACTGAAGTCTCCTGTCTAGATTATGTGCAGGAAAACCGGTGGGGTGGGTGGGGTTTATAAAACCCAAGCACGGGCAAAAGCACTCTTTCCTCCGTAACACACCTGCTCTCCATTCCGACCGCTACCAAATCAAAGCACATCCGTAATGTAGCACATTTAAAGTTAAAGTTCTTACCATTTTGGGCGGCACCAGGATCAGTATAACATAGCGCACCTCACAGCAATTCTCCCCCCAGTTCTGAGGTCTTTCCAATCGGCTTATGCACACGTGGCGTCTCTGGAGTGTTGCTACAGTGCACCTGTGGGAACAATGCAAGAAGTATTAATCGGAAAGTACTCCGTCTGAAAGCGAGCAACATTCGTGGCAATACATGACCAGAGGCCCCTTCACATCATATACAAGCCAATAACCAAGTGCCACACCAGTCTGAGGAAAAGCAAAATCCATAAGAATTAGGGGCAGGAGTAGGCCATTCGGCCCCTCGAGCCTGCTCCGCCATTCAATAAGATCAAGGCTGATCTTCTACCTCATCTCCACTTTCCTGCACTATTCCCCCATATCCCTTAATATTCAAAAATCTATCGATCTCTGTCTTGAATATACTCAACAACTGAGTCTCCACAGCCCTCTGGGGTAGAGAATTCCAAAGATTCACCACCCTCTGAGTGAAGAAATGTCTCCTCATCTCGGTCCTAAATGGCCGACCCCTTATTCTGAGACTGTGACCCCTGGTTCTAGACTCCCCAGCCAGGGGAAACATCCGCCCTGCATCTACCCTGTCAAGTCCTGTAAGAATTTTGTACGCTTCAATGAGATCACCTCTCATTCTTCTAAACTCTAGAGAATATAGGCCTAGTCTACTCAATCTCTCCTCATAGGACAACCCCCCCCATCCCAGGAACCAGTCTGGTGAACCTTCATTGCACTCCCTCTATGGCAAGTATATCCTTCCTTAGGTAAGGAGACCAAAACTGTACACAATACTCCAGGTGTGGTATCACCAGGGCCCTATATAATTGCAGTAAGATGTCTTTACTCTTATACTCAAATCCTCTTGTAATAAAGGCCAACAGTTCCTTACCTGGCTCAATCCAAAAGAAAGAGGAAGAGGAAAAAAGAGGGACAAGTCCCATGAGGAGCCTGAACCCCACTTAACTCAACGATTAAATGGCTACATTTTCCCCACATGTTTGATCACTGATCTGTGTTGGACAGGCAATGCAGCAGAAAGGTTACAATTGGCCACAGGCCTCCTAGGTTAGGTTGGTTGAAATAAATTATATATAAATAAAACATAAAAATCAAAGCCTCGGTTCCCACTCGTGATCATTATTTACCAACTTTCTCTCTCTCTCTGATAATCTGGTCGGGCTGATCAAGATGGACTTTTTAAATCCTTTAATATCGTGAAGCTCCTGAAGCCTTATTACTTGGAAATACTCATCAACGAGACGCTTCTCTCAACTCGTGCTGGAAGGAACACGCCGAGTGCACGATTGGATGCCAACAGGATCGCGCTCAGCTCTGATCCTCCTCAGAGTGCCAGCATTTACCGCCCAGGCTGACTCGTAGAGACTGGAGATTACACTAGTGAAACCCCAGCACCAGTCTGCACCTTCAGGGAGGGCAGAAGAAATTTGGAGAGGGGATGGGGCAAAATTGCTGTTTACTCCCAGTTGATACGTAGTTCTGCTCCATGAAGTTGCAAAGCTTTGAATTTTATTTTTCAAGTAAAAAAAATAAACCTTGTTGTGGCACCAAGTCAGGTTTTGGGGGTTTCAGAACCCTGTTTCCCTACCAAAGCAAATTTCGAGCAAGTTTTTGTTAGAGGAGAGAATATGCCAAACAGATGTCTTCTGTGTTCAATGCCTACATTGTTCCCGAAAAATCTGTAAATGTAAAAACTATTTACCTAGTAAGTGTATCCATATGTGATCCAACAGCAAGAGAAATTTGAATAGCCACCTACTTAGCATGGCCTTGGGCAGATAAAGGAAACGGTGCCTCAGGTTATGCACCACAATGGAGCCGATAAGCGCCGCGTTGGATGAGTATTTCCAAGTAATAAGGCTTCAGGAGTCTCACGATATTAAAAAGGATAAAAAGTCCATCTTGATCAGCCCGACCAGATTATCAAACGCAACCATCAATTCACACTGCAACACACGCTACATTGAAGAGCTCTCCCGTTAACACTTTGCTCGACGTTAACTGGGATAGCTAGGAGGGCACATTATGCAGCCTGCACCCATTGAGGGGGTCCAGATGACAAAACACAGAGCAAGGCGCGAGCATTTTAATCCATGCCACTTGAACTCAGCCCTGCTACTCCATTCAAACACACTCCCAACGATCGATGGCAGTGGGGACGCTGATGGCAGCAATAGAAAGGTTAGTTCCTGCGATGGACCAAGAGGATTCCACAAATCCAAAGTTGAGGGCAATTTGGACTGGTCAGCCGTGGCTCAGTGGGTACCACTCTCGCCTCCGAGTCAGGAGGTTGTGGGTTCAAGTCCCACTCCCGAGACTGGAGCACAAAAATCTAGGCGGACATTCCAGCGCAGTGCTGAGGGAGCGCCGCACTGTCAGAAGTGCCGTCTTTCGGATGAGACGTTAAACCGAGGCCCCCGTCTGCTCTCTTCTTAGGTGGACGTAAAAGATCCCATGGCACTATTGCAAAGAGCAGGGGCATTATCCCCGGTGTCCTGGCCAATATTTATCCCTCAAATCAAAACAGAAACAGATTATCTGGTCATCACATTGCTGTTTGTGGGAGCTTGCTGTGCGCAAATTGGCTGCTGCGTTTCCTACATTACAACAGTGACTACACTTCAAAAAGTATATCATTGGCTGAGGTCGTGAAAGGCGCTATAGAAATCTTTCTTTCTTTGGGTGATGGCGTTAAACAGGAGATATCGATTCAGTCGCACATCTTCCCGGATTTTCAATTGGCTTCACTTGATTGAAAGTTGGGCATGGTGTATAACAGGCGGCTGAATCGATATCAAAATTACCCCCGTTCACTTTGGGGAAAAAAGAGAGGAAACTTTAAAGTAACTAATTGAAGCAGCCAAGACTACGATCAAGAGGAGCAAAATTGATTCCGGTGAATTATTCACTACAGTGAATGTTTCAAATACCAGGGGGGACACAAATCAAAAGTCAGGAGGATGAAAGTCAAGCAGCACCTAAAGGATAACAGCATTCCAGAGCAAGTTGCCAGGAGACCACTGAAACAAAGAACGTAAATGAGTTCAAAGGCAATGGGAGAGACATTGAGGGGATTTGGTAGCAGAGCTCAATCAACAGGCACAGGTTTATTGGGCCCAATATGAACAAATAAACCTGCATTTATACAGCACCTTTCACATCCTCAGGATGTGCTAAACCAGTTAATTACTTTTGAACTGTTGCTTTGTAGGCAGCCAATTTGCTCATAGTAAGGTCCCACAAACAGCAATTGAACAAATCAATAGAAAATCTAGTTTGATATTAGATGGAGGATAAATATTGGCCTGAACACCAGGGAAAACCCATCTGCTCTTCTTGAAATAGTGCCATGGGATCTTTGACGTCCATCCAAGGGGGCAGACGGGGCCTCGGCTGAACAGCTCACCTGAAAAGGACGGCACCGCCGACAATTGAGCACTCCCTCGGAACTGCACTGAAGTGAAAACCCAGGTGTGCGTGACTTGACATCCCCAAGCAGTTAGACAAGCGCAGTGGTGTTTGAGGAGTCATAAGTGGTGGCAGTGGGGCAACGCTGGGCATCATCAGAGTTTCAGTGGCAGATGGACAGAAGTAGGGGCAGAGGCTGGCAACGGTGCAGAGATGAATTAAGACACCTTTGCGATATGGGGTCGGGAGCTCGGCTCGGGGTCAAAACATGACCTCCATACTACGGCCAAGTGCTCAACTTTAAATACTCTCCTGTTTAACAGTGGAGGCACACACGTGTTAAGTATTGTGAGTAAACACCACCATCTCATCAGCTGGTGACCTCTCCAAGGTCAACTGGGTAAGTGGGAGAGAACCAGCAGCATAGCAGCTCAATCCTACAACCCCCAATGTTTTACTTAAGTTTTTTCCCCTCCCCCCCCAAAAAATGAGCTGACCCCTTTTCCCTTTCTATTGTTTAAAAAATGACAGATGCTGAGAGGTTGTTTCCCCTGGCTGGAGAGTCTAGAACTAGGGAGCATAGTCTCAGGATAAGGGGTCGGCCATTTAAGACGGAGATGAGGAGGAATTTCTTCACTCAGGAGGGTTGTGAATCTTTGGAATTCTCTGCCCCAGAGGGCTGTGGATGCTGAGTCACTGAGTCTATTCAAGGCGGAGATAATAGATTGTTGGACTCTAGGGGAATCAAGGGATATTGTGAAAGGGCGAGAAAGTGGAGATGAGGTAGATCAGCCATGATCTTATTGAAAGTTGGAGCAGGCTCGAGGGACCTACTCCTGCTCCTAATTCTTATGGTAGCATTTGTTTATGTTCACAATGGATTTAATCTCACCATTTTTAAATAGACTGATTCCCATATCATAACTTTCAGCTTTTGCACTAACCATTTTATAAAATTAAAACAAACATTCAAGAAACAGTAACGTGATTTTTTTTAAATAGAAAATTTTGAAAAGGAAGGGCTGCCGTCAACAACTAGAGCGTGACAAGGCTAAAATAAGAGAGAAAAGGCTGAAGTAAAAGAAAAGGATAAATGAAAGAGTTAGGTGATGCCACATTTAGGTTTTTGAAGTTTGTGGAGTACAGGAAGTAGGGAAGACAAACAGAAAATAAATTGCAATGCAATGTAGCTGTGGACATCAGACAGTACACAGACTGGAAAAAAAAATGTACAACGCATGTTGGAATGAATCAAGAGTCTCTGTTTTGAATAGCGCACGCGAACCCTGCCAGAATATCCCAGGAGTATTCCTTTAACAATAAAGTGAAACCATTATAGGAGACCCGTGGAGTCAACATAAACAGCCTCAGTGGGAGCTTTATTATGTCTTTAAGATTCCGGCTGCAGTCTCGGATCCTGTTCTGATTCAATAGATCAGCATGGTACGATCATCTAACTTGCTCCAGATGAAGTATTTAAACTTCGCAACTCCGTTACGGCCACACTTCCAGACCCTTTCGGAAAAAGCGCCAATCCAGGTTCAACGTGGCAACATGGATTAGAAATAACAAACAACAGAAAATGCTGGAAACACTCAGCAGGTCAGGCAGCAGCCATGGATTAGACGCTGACCCTTTTGTCCTGGGTCAAAATCCAGCCAGAGTGACGGCTACAGGTGTCTGCTTACTGAACACCCCAATCGTAACAAGTTAGGGCACCTGGTTAGAACTTTGACAAGAGTTAAGAGCCACTTACATAAGACAGAGCCAAGACTGCTGGTATTGAACACCGGTCGTTGTTGCAGAGACTCCTTGAATGGTGCTCGAGAGGAGATGCACTGGAACAAAAACATACAAGGTTGTGATTGAACCACTTACAGCACAATATATAGGCTTTTCCCGTAGATTTGAGTGTTTGGACTGTGCTGGGTGCGATATCTCGAAGGCAGCTTCCACTTCAGCAATACTTCACAGTAACCTGCTGTAAAACTTCAGATTGCTTTGGGCTGAATCACTGAAGCTACAGGCCATCTTAATTTTTTTTTAAATGATTGGCATTTCTATAGTGCCTTCACCACCTCAGGACGTCCCAAAGCGTTTTACAGCCAATGACATACTGTTGTAATGTAGGAAATATTGCAGCTAATTTGTGTACAGCAAGCTCCCACAAACAGCAATGAGATAATGACCAGATAATCTGCATTTTTTCTTTTAAAGTGATGTTAGTTGAGGGATAAATATCGGCCAGGGCACCGGGGAGAACTACCCTGCTCTTTGTTTGTGGGAGCTTGCTGTGCACCAATTGGCTGCCACGTTTCCTACATTACAACAGTGACTACACTTCAAAAGTATGTCATTGGCTGTAAAGGGCTTTGGGACATCCGGAGGTCGTGAAAGGCGCTTTATAAATGCAAGTCTTTCTTTGTTCTTCCTTCTTCAAATAGCGCCATGGGATTTTTTTTTTTTTTAAAGTCCACCTGAAAGGGAAGACAGGACCTCGGTTTGACATCTCAT
Organism: Squalus acanthias; assembly: GCA_030390025.1. Classification (NCBI taxonomy): domain Eukaryota; kingdom Metazoa; phylum Chordata; class Chondrichthyes; order Squaliformes; family Squalidae; genus Squalus; species Squalus acanthias. The sequence goes on from CM059426.1 coordinate 15,483,537, forward strand.
CCAAATGACGGCACCTCCGACAGTGCAGCGCTCCCTCAGTACTTCACTGGGAGTGTCAGCCTAGATTTTGTGCTCAAATCCCTGGAGTGGGACTTGAACCCATGACTTTCTGACTCGGGGGCGAGATTATACTTGGGCCACCTAGAAGCCTATGCAAGTTGCCCTTATACATCGTTGAACTGGTGACAAGCATCATGTGTAGAATCCAAGACCCCGCAATGTGATCGTCTCTACAGTCTAAGCACACAAACCTCACACGCTTTTCAAGAAACATTCTATTAATTATGTAATCGATGGGAATTATTAGTGCAGGGTTTTGAACCTTGCCCTTTCAGCTCTGGGACCTATATTCCAAGCAAATCAAAGCTAATGGAATTTAACAAAATAACAATCCACTTCCCCACCCCCAACCTTCAGTTGGCTGTCAGGATCCTTTATAAAATGTAGTTAATCTCAGCTCATCTCCTACTGGGGACTGGGCCCAGAAAGTGCAGCAGAATGTTTGAAATGGTCACAAATATTAAAATGTTACAAGAATCAGCATTTTATAAGGGATGGCGAGATTCTCTTGTTTTACAGAGTAACAAAAACTTGCATTTAAATAGCGCCTTTAATGTAGTAAAACGTCCCAAGGCGCTTCACAGGAGCGATTATCAGACAAAAGTCCACACTGAGCCACATAAAGGAGATATTAGGACAGGAGACCCAAAAGCTTGGTCAAAGGAGGTAGGTTTTAAGAAATGTCTTGAATAGAGAGGTAGAGGGGTTTAGGTAGGGATTATAGAGCTACAGAAATGTACTGTTTAAAAAAAAAAAAATTAGCTGAATTTTGCGGGAGGCATGGGCAGCGCCGTGCCCGGGCGCTAGTTGCTTTGCGCCCTGTTAGCGCCCTCTAAGGGCACTAATGGGAGGCGCAAAGCAACCCAATTTTTCCCCCTAGGATTTTAACAGTTGACGCACTGGGGGACTTTTAGCCATTGTAGGTCAGCAAGGATGGGAGCGGTGGGAGACAGCGACTCTGGCAATAGGATGCAGGCAGCTACGTTTTGGAGCAGTTGGAAGTTTACGTAGAGGGTGGGAGGCCAGTGAGGAGAACACTGAAAAAGTTGGAGTACGGAAGTTCCAGATTCATGTAGAAGAGGGGCTGGGGTAGGGAATGTTGTGGAGTGAAAATAAGCAGTCTCGCTAATGTATAGTACGAGCGGTTTAAAGCTCAGCTCAACAGGATGCCAAGGTTTCACATGGTCTGGTTAAGCCCGAGTGAGTGGCTGGGAGGCGGGTGGAGTCAGTGGCGATGGAATGCAGTTTAAAATCATATCCAGTTGGACAAAGTTGTGACTCATCCAAGACTTGATGTCAGACAGACAGTCTGAAAACACGGAGGTTATTGCGGAGTCGAGAGAGGGGATTCAGAGGTAGAGTTGGGCATCATCAGCATGCATGTAGAAGCTAACCCTACCCCTGCAGGTGACGTCGCTGAGGTCAGCAAGTGAGGGAGAGGAGAGGACAATGATGTATCCTTGGGGGACTCAAGGCAACAAGGAAGGGAAGCCTTTGCTAGAGACGCAGACAGACTACATTCGGATAGATAGGAATGGAACCATGCAAAAGCAATCTCTCAGTACTGGATCATGCAGGAGAGGCATTGGAGAAAGCTAAACAGGTCAAACACTGGAGCAAGGTAGGAGGGGGACAAGGAGGAGCAATGCACCATGGCCACAGAGGAGGACATTGGCCAGAACGGTTTTGGTGTTGAGAAGCTGGACTAGAGGCATTCAAACATAAGTTCCTAGAGAGGTGGACACAGAGCTGCAACATAACCACACACGCACAGACTTTAGAAATGGAATTTGGAGATGGGCAGTAAATGAAAAATACAGATGGTCGAGTTTGGATTTTTCTGAAGTGGAGGTGGTGGGGGGGTGGGGGGGTGGGGGGGGGGGGGAAGGAGTTTTGAAGGAGAGGGGGATGTTGCCCGAGGAAAGCACCTTGGGGTATTTTACTATGTAAAGGCTCAATATAAATGCAAATTATTATGCACCAGGTACATGCAAGTTCGCAGCCCTCTAAATTTGAAGAGCAGAAAATGGGGGCTGTAGTAGAGCAATGACAGATGGAGACAGGGATCGATTTGCTGGGATCAAAAGACGTCAAGGACGAGTGAACAAGTTGACAGCGGCAGCGGAGTCGTGACGCATGGAGGAGCAAAGGCAAGGAAATGGGAATTTGAGAAGAGTTTTATTCGGAGATTAGTGGAAGCGGAGGAGGACAAGTGTGTGGAGGATAAAAGGTACAGGAACCTTTGAGCAACCAACAGGCAGCGGAGAAAAAGGGCCGGTTCGGAGTCGGTAAAGAGATAGATCCAGGAACCAAAATCCAGAGGAGCAGAGGATCAGCAAAGACGTTAGCGCAGTTAGATCAAGAAAGTTCCCCTTCAGGGCTAATTTATGGACCAATGCAGTAGCACCATTACCACTGCCCTCTTGCAAAGTGCCCGAATCAGTGAATAAACCGGTCATGACTTCGTCGAAGTTGCAGTTGGGCTCCGCGTTCTCCGGCTCCTCCGCGATCTGCTTGATCATCTCCCGCAGAACATCGTCAAGCGACAGGGCAGACACGTCCAGCAGGACTCCGGCCTTCGCAAGAAATCTGTCCAGGTCTCGGTGGGCTCGCACCTCCTCCTCAAAGTTCTTCAACTTCAGGTACTGCAAGAGAGAGAGAGTCAGGAGTCACATGCACTCAGGTGTCTTTCGAAAGAGGTCAAAACAGAGGTTAAAATTTTGAAAGCTATTTTATCTTTAACGTTATTCAAGGACCTCCGAAAAGAAGTACACGTGTACGATGTTAGCCAGTCATGTACAATCCCTTCCCACACTTTATAAGCCATTTGCTGCCTCCCCTCACACCCAGACTGCTATTGAGGAAATGGACACACAGGTGGGAAGAGGGGGGAGCAGCGATTCTTCGCCAACCCCCCTCCCCAAACCAGCAGGATGTGTGTGGGGGTCAATGCTGGGAGACAGCAGACAGTGGTAGATCATCACTGAAGAAAAATGGGCTTAGACGATGACTACAACAACAACAACAACTTGCATTTATATAGCGTCTTTAACATGGTAAAAGATCCCAAGGCGCTTCACAGGAGTGTAATCAGAAAAAATTTGACACCGAGCCATGCCATGAGATAGGTGACCAAAAACTTGCTCAAAGGAGGGTTTTAAGGAGCATCTTAAAAAGGAGGTAGAGAGGCTGAGGGAGGGAATTCCAAAGCTCGATACCTCGGTAGCTGAAGGCACGGCCGCCGCCGGTGAAAATCGGGGATGCGCAAGAGGCCAAAATTGGAGGAGCGCCGAGATCTCGGAGGGTTACAGGGCTGGAGGAGGTTACAGAGATGGGGAGGCGGGGTGGGTGGGGGGGGGGTTGGGCAAGGCCATGGAGGGATTTGAAAACAAAGGATGTTTGGATGGGAGGGTTGCTGGCTGGCAGGTCTGAAAAAAGAGGAAGTTACTGGGATCGTGTGGCGTTTAGCAACCAGGCAGATGCCAGGAACATACAAACAACGAGTGAAACCAAGTATCACAAGATGTTGAGAGAGAAGATGTTGAGAGAGAAGTTAAAAGAAAAAGTGCAAGAACTGGGCACAAATGACTTCTCCTGGTTTTGAATCAAGAGGAAAAGAGCGGTCAGGTTATGCTCATTAAAAGAGGATCAAGCTGACGCTGTAAGGGTTTACCCCTGGTCAAGTTTTGATGGCACTAGCACAAGTTCAACAAGCAAACTACATACCTCAGGTTTTCAAAATTTACGTTCATTGACATGCTGGCACGAGGGGAAATCGCCTCCTGTGGCGAAGGAAGTTTAAAAAGGCACACCATTTCTTTCCCTGTTGTAGGCCAGCGAATAAAACTCACATCCAAAAGAAATAGGTCACTGGAAACACCCACCCCACATCAGAGGCATGAACACCAGACTCAGCTCAGCCGCATTACTGAACACTTACCTGCTCGCTCACTCATTCTGCAATCGTATTTTGTACGATGCAAACAGTTTGCTGGACAATCTAAAACTTTCAATGGAGAGGGGGCCTAAAACAGCTGCCCCGCCCCCCACGGAAATTGTGCCGAACCTCAGCACTTGCCGGCATCTATAACCTCAGAAGTTTCCTCGAGACAGAAGGTGTGGAAAGTGAGCTTTGGTTAGACACACAGGGCCACATTAATACTGTCCCATCCATCCCTCTTTAAAATGTATCCAAAAAAAAACACCACACTGCAGCAGTCATGTGAAAGCAAGGGCTCAAATGGAGCACACGGGTCGTGTACAACCAAACTCCCATAAATGCCACAGACTGGGGAGCCAACAATACTCATTTCTTCGCTTTTTATTCCCCCATTTGAGTCCAGTGCTGGCCCAGCGCTCTGGATTTACATACTTGCCAAACTGGAAAACTCGCAAAAAAAACCCACAAAAAAACAAACTGACAACGCAAACACACAGGTCCATGATGAGTAGTTGCACTGAAAAGCGCAGCTGGGGCTCCCGAGGAGTTACACCATTTAAGCTGCAGGTATACCAAACATTCTTACATAGGATATACAGCACAGAAACAGGTCATTCGGCCCAACCAGTCCATGCTGGCATTTATGCTCCACTCCAGTCTTTCCTCATCTAATTATCAGCATAACCCTCTATTCCCTTCCCCCTCACATGCTTATTTAACCGCATCTATACTATTCGCTTCAACTACTCCCTGTGGTAGCGAGTTCCCCACATTCTCACCACTCTCTGGGTAAAGAGGTTTCTTCTGAATTCTCTGTTGGATTTCTTGGTGACTATCTTATATTGATGGCCTCTAGTTATGCTCTTTCCCACAGGTGGAAACACTCTCTCTGTATCCACTCTGTCAAAACTTTTCATAATTTTAAAAGACCTCTATTAGGTCACCCCTCAGCCTTCTCTTTTCAAGAGGAAAAAAAAAGAGACCCAGCCTGTTCCATATTCATAGAATTATAGAATGGTTACAACACAGGAGAGGCCATTCGAGCCCGTGCCGGCTCTCTCCAAGACCACTTCAGCTTGTCCCACTCTCCCGCCCTTTCCCCATAGCCCTGCAAAATTTTTTCCTTCAGGTACTTATCCAATTCCCTTTTGAAAGCCACGATTGAATCTGTCTCCTCCACCCTCTCAGGCAGTGAATTCCAGATCCTAACCACTTGCTGCATAAAAAAGTTTTCCCTCATGTCGCCTTTGGTTCTTCTGCCTTAAATCTGTGTCCTCTGGTTTTTGACACTTCCGCCAATGGGAACAGTTCCTCTCTATCTACTCTGTCCAGACCCCTCATGATTTTGAGCACCTCCATCAAATCTCCTCTCAACATTTTCTGCTCTAAGGAGAACAACCCCAACTTCTCCAGTCTATCCACGTAACTGAAGTCACCCATCCCTGGAATCATTCTCATAAATCTTTTCTGCATCCTCTCCAAGGCCTTCACATCCTTCCTAAAGTGCGGTGCCCAAAATTGGAGACAATACTCCAGTTGAGGCCGAACCAGTGTTCTATACAGGTTCATCATAACTTCCTTGCTTTTGCACTCTATCCGTCTATTTATGAAGCCCAGGATCCCGTATGCTTTTTTAACCGCTTTCTCAAACTGCCCTGCCACCTTCAACGATTTGTGCACATATACCCCCAGGCGGAGGACTCAAGAGGCGGCGGCGACCAGGTAGGCCCACAGAGGCTTTAAAAGTGCGGGACGCAGTGGTTGCTGGGTAGGTGATTATTTTTTTCCTATATATAAGTTGGGCGGTTCCTAAACCCGAGACACTACGCTTGTAGTGTCCCCCACCCTTCCTCCTCCTCTAACCTAAAGGAGGTGAGTGACTATCAGGTAAGCTCTTTTTTGTTCTAGTTTAATCTGCAAGTTAGCTGGAGGGGATGGCAGCGGAGGCAGTGAAATGTTCCTCCTGCAGAATGTTTGAGGTGAGGGACGCCGTAGGTGTCCCTGCTGATTATACCTGTGGGGAGTGCACCCATCTCCAGCTCCTCGAAAACCGTGTTAGGGAACTGGAGCTGGAGCTGGATGAACTTCGGATCATTCAGGAGGCAGAGGAGGTCATAGATAGAAGCTTCAGGAATGTAATTACTCCAAAGCATGAAGAGAGATGGGTGACGGTGAGAGGGGCTAGGAGGAAGCAGTCAGTGCAGGGATCCTCTGTGGTCGTTCCCCTCAGTAACAGGTATACCGCTTTGAATACTGTTGAGGGGGACGACTTACCAGTGGTAAGCCATGGTGACCGGATCTCTGGCACTGGGTCCGTCCCTGTGGCTCAGAAGGGAAGGGGGGAGAGCAGGAGAGCAATAGTTATTGGGGACTCAATAGTCAGAGGGACAGATAGGAGGTTCTGTGGCAGCAAAAGAGACTCACGGATGGTATGTTGCCTCCCGGGTGCCAGGGTCCGTGACGTCTCGGACCGTGTTTTCAGAATCCTCAAAGGGGAAGGGGAACAATCACAAGTCGTGGTACACATCGGTACCAACGACATAGGTAGGAGAAGGGATGGGGATTTAAAACAGGAATTTAGGGAGCTAGGTTGGAAGCGGAGAGCTAGTACAAACCATGTTGTAATTTCTGGTATGTTGCCGGTGCCACGTGCTAGCGAGTTGAGGAACAGGGAGAGAGTGCAGATAAACACGTGGCTGCAGGGATGGTGTAGGGGGGAGGGTTTCAGTTATGTGGATAATTGGAGCACATTCTGGGGAAGGTGGGACCTGTACAAACAGGACGGTTTGCACCTGAACCAGAGGGGCACCAATATCCTGGGAGGGAAATTTGCTACGGCTCTTCGGGGGGGTTTAAAACTAATTTGTCAGGGGGATGGGAAAAAGGGCTGTAGTCCAGGAGCCAGTGGTAAGTGTAGGGAGGTACTGAGGAGGGTATCAAGGTCGCAGGAATGTACCGGCAGACAGGAAGATGGTTTGAAGTGTGTCTACTTCAATGCAAGGAGCATCCGGAATAAGGTAGGAGAACTTGGAGCGTGGATTGGTACTTGGGACTACGATGTGGTGGCCATCACGGAGACATGGTTAGAACAGGGACAGGAATGGTTGTTGGAAGTTCCGGGGTATAGATGTTTCAGTAAGAGTAGGGAAGTTGGTAAGAAAGGTGGAGGAGTAGCATTGTTAATCAAGGATAGTTTAACAGCGGCAGAAAGGCAGTTCGAGGGGGATCTGCCGTCTGAGGTAATATGGGCTGAAGTTAGAAATAGGAAAGGAGCGGTCACGTTGTTAGGGGTTTTCTACAGGCCCCCAAATAGTAATAGAGATGTGGAGGAAGAAATTGCAAAGCAGATTATGAATAGGTGTGGAGGTCACAGAGTAGTTGTCATGTGTGACTTCAACTTTCCAAATATTGATGAACCTTTATAGGTCAAACAGTTCGGATGGGATAGTTTTTGCACAGTGTGTGCAGGAGGGTTTCCTGACACAGTATGTGGATAGGCCGACAAGAGCTGGGGCCACGTTGGATTTGGTACTGGGTAATGAACCGGGCCAAGTGTTTGATTTGTATGTGGGAGAGCACTTTGGAGATAGTGACCACAATTCGGTAACTTTCACTATTGCAATGGAGAGGGATAGGGCCATACGGCAGGGCAGGGTTTATAATTGGGGGAGGGGTAATTATGATGCGATTAGGCAAGAATTAGGGAGTATAAGATGGGAACAGAAACTATCAGGGAAAGGCACAAACGAAAAGTGGAGCTTTTTCATGGAGCAATTACTGCGTGTCCTTGATAGGTATGTCCCTGTCAGGCAGGGAGGAAATGGCCGAGTGAGAGAACCATGGTTCACAAAAGAGGTTGAATGTCTAGTCAAGAGGAAAAAGGAAGCGTATGTAAGGATGAGAAAACAAGGTTCAGTTGGGTCGATTGAGGGGTACAAGGTAGCAAGGAATGAGCTAAAAAAAGAGCTTAGGAGAGCTAGGAGGGGGCATGAGAAGTCCTTGGCGGGTCGGATCAAGAAAAACCCAAGGCTTTTTACTCTTATGTGAGAAATAAAAGAATGACCAGGGTGAGGGTAGGGCCGGTCAAGGACAGTAGTGGGATCTTGTGCATGGAGTCAGAAGAGATAGGAGAGGTGATGAATGAATACTTTTCGTCAGTGTTCACCGAGGAGAGGGGCCATGTTCTTGAGGATGAGAGTGTGATAAAGGTGGATAGGCTGGAGGTGGTAGATGTTCTGAGGGAAGATGTTTTAGCAATTTTGAAGAACCTGAGGGTCGATAAGTCCCCTGGGCCAGATGGGATATATCCTAGGATTCTTTGGGAGGCAAGGGAGGAGATTGCAGAGCCTCTGGCTTTGATCTTTGGGTCCTCACTGTCCACGGGGATGGTGCCAGAGGACTGGAGAGTGGCGAATGTTGTTCCTCTCTTCAAGAAAGGAAATAGGAATGACCCTGGTAATTATAGGCCGGTTAGTCTTACTTCGGTGGTTGGTAAGATAATGGAAAAGGTCCTGAGGGATAGGATTTATGACCATTTGGAAAGGGGCAACTTAATCAGGGATAGTCAACACGGATTCGTGAAGGGTAAGTCTTGCCTAACAAATTTGATTGAATTCTTTGAGGAGGTAACTAAGTGTGTAGATGAAGGTAGAGCAGTTGATGTCGTATACATGGATTTTAGTAAGGCGTTTGATAAGGTTCCCCATGGTCGTCTCATGAAGAAAGTAAGGAGTTGTGGGATAGAGGGAAATTTGGCCGATTGGATAAGTAACTGGCTATCTCATAGAAGGCAGAGGGTGGTGGTGGATGGAACATTTTCGGACTGGAGACCAGTTACCAGCGGTGTGCCACAGGGGTCGGTGCTGGGTCCTCTGCTGTTTGTGATTTTTATCAATGACTTGGAGGAGGGGACTGAAGGGTGGATCAGTAAATTTGCTGATGACACCAAGATTGGTGGAGTAGTGGATGAGGTGGAGGGCAGTTGTAGGCTGCAAAGAGACATTGATAGGATGCAGAGCTGGGCCGAAAAATGGCAGATGGAATTTAACCCTGATAAGTGCGAGGTGATTCATTTTGGTAGGGCAAATTTGAATAAGGATTACAGGGTCAACGGCAGGGTTCTGAGGAACGTGGAGGAGCAGAGGGATCTGGGGGTTCATATCCACAGATCTCTGAAGGTTGCCACTCAAGTGGATAGAGCAGTAAAGAAGGCCTATGGTGTGTTAGCGTTTATTAACAGAGGGTTTGAGTTTAAGAACCGTGAGGTTATGCTGCAACTGTACAGGACCTTGGTGAGACCACATTTGGAATATTGTGTGCAGTTCTGGTCACCTCACTATAGGAAGGACGTGGAAGCATTGGAAAGAGTGCAAAGGAGATTTACCAGGATGCTGCCTTGTTTGGGGGGGGGGGGGGGGGGGGGAGGTCTTATGAGGAAAGATTGAGGGAGTTGGGGCTTTTCTCTTTAGAGCGGAGGAGGATGAGAGGCGACTTAATAGAGGTTTATAAGATGATGAGGGGGATAGATAGAGTGGATGTTCAGAGACTATTTCCTCGGGTAGAGGCAGCTGTTACAAGGGGGCATAACTATAAGGTGCATGGGGGGAGATATAGAAGGGATGTCCGAGGTAGATTCTTTACTCAGAGAGTGGTTGGGGTGTGGAATGGACTGCCTGCTGTGATAGTGGAGTCGGACACTTTAGGAACTTTCAAGCGGTTATTGGATAAGCACATGGAGCACACCAGAGTGATAGGGAGTGTGATAGCTTGATCTTGGTCTCGGACAATGCTCGGCACAACATCGAGGGCCGAAGGGCCTGTACTGTGCTGTACTGTTTCTATGTTTCTATGTTTCTATGTTTCTATGTTTCTATGTTTCTATGTTTCTATGTTTCTATGTTTCTATGTTCATGCACCCCCTTTAGTTTATATTGCCTCTCCTCATTCTTCCTACCAAAATGTATCACTTCGCACTTTTCCGCATTAAATTTCATTCACTGTCTGGGTAAAGAAGTTTCTTCTGAAATCTATCACTGCTACCACAGAAGATTAGAGTAAAAACTGCAGAGATTGCCCTCATTTCTTGTGGAAACACTTGCAGTCTATCGCGGATAAGCACCAATAGTGACTCCCCTCACTTCTTGCCCCAATTCAGAGGCATTTTCTGCACCCCTACCCACCCCCCTTCCCGATTTGTTACCACTCAAATCCCTCACCCCATCCTTCTCAATTTACCTGTGATGTTGCCCCCTTCAATTATTCTGACACTCCACTCCTTCCTCCCTCCTCCCCCCACCCCCAAATCCATCTGGCACTTTTCTCCTTCTCTTGCGCTCAGTTTAAGCTAGTGCTACCTCCTCTTCTAGCTGCCTGCAGTTCTTGCTCGCAGTCCTCTCCACTCCCCTCTAGTTCACACCGACACACTTCAACCCCCACCATTACCACCCGCTGCCGATGCTGCTGCCGATTTAGGGGCATAAATTCACGATAACAATTTACATAGAATAGAATTTACAGCAAGAATCGGCCCAACAAGTCCATGCTGGTATTTATGCTCCACACGAGCCTCCTCCCACCTTACATCATCTCACCCGATCACCCTATCCTCAGTCCTTTCTCCCTCATCCCGCTACCCCTTAAATGCAAGTGGCTCAACTATTCCGTGTGGTAGCGGGTTCCACATTCTCACCACTCGGAGTAAAGAAGTTTCTGCTGAATTCCTCATTGGATTTATCAGTGACTATTATATATTTATGGCCCCTAGTTTTGGACTCCGCCACATCTTCGCTACGTCGACCCCATCAAACCCCTTTAAAATGTTAAAGACCTCGATCAGGCCACCTCTTTTTCGGCGAGGTAGAAATTTTCCGCTACAGTATGAAAGACAGTTCTACACACAGGGAAGAAATAGCAGGAGCTGGGAAAGGAACTGCTACTAGTCATCGCCCACAACCGAAGATCAGATACCAAAACACTGAGCGACGGCATGGATCACAGATAGTTGGCATGTATTGTGACTCGTAATGTCACCACCATTAGGAAGATACGAAGAGACTTATTTTGTGTGATTGTATCATTCACATTTATGTTCATCATTGCAGGGCTATGGATGGGGTGATTTGGGGGGGGTGAAAGAACAAATTAAATAGCTCTTTCAAAGAGCCGGCACAGGCACGACGGACTGAATGGCTTCCTTCTGTGTTGGGTGGTTCTACGTTTCAACGATGCTATGCTCTGCGGCAGGAAACTGTGGTTCGGTCTTGCTCGTTTTACTTTCAAACTCTGAAGTGAGGGTTTTTTTTTTTTTTAAATGTTACCCTAAAATTCAAAACAAGCCGTTTCCATTTGGAAAAGAGTCAAGTCTGCATCTAATCCTGATGTAAGCAGATTCCTGGCATTGCCCTCACACAAATTGCTCAGCGACAGTACAAAACAGTCCTGGTATACACAGCTCTGGTTAGCTTCCTTTTACTGCAATAAAATATAAAAAAGGCCCTTTAATCAGAATTCTTTGCAATGGCTCAACTTTTTTTTTTAAAAAAGGTCCTGATGGAAAAACGACTTGTACGGCCTTGTGCAAGAGGGCATGTTGTTTACATCTTTGGAGAGGGAGAGTGCTTTAGTACAATTTAAACCTAAACACGCACACAGACACACACACACAAAAAGCGCTCATTCCTTCTACTATTAAACAGTATATACACACACAAGGTCTCCTGCAACATTTTTTAACTGTGAGTCAGATGATATAGGGTCAGAAGATAACTGTTTTACAGGGTGATGAAGAAAGTGCTACAAAGAAGTGCGGCACACCCAGAGAGCGTGCGCTGTGTGAATATAAACTCCTGAAGATCCCCTATCGCAAGTTGCGAGGACAAGGTCAGCCGGCAAGAGGGAAACCACACCGCCACGGTTTTTAGTACATAGCCACAGGAATAACGGGGCTGGGGGGGAAAAAAACAAATCAGCAGATGCAGCAGTACAGAACGCCAAATTTACCAGACACGGAGCTCAATGCATTAGGGTACGCTCGCCCTAGAGAAGACAAAAAAAATTCAAAAAGAATTTTTTTTTTTTTAATAAATCGGTGTACGTAAAATACCAGGTGCCACTGGTAAACGAGATTAAATTAAAACATTTTTTAAAAATCCAGGCTCACCTCTGCTCTGACCCGGTCCTGCCATCCTGCTGCTAGTATTTATGCCACAGCATCAAACAAAGCTAAAGCCAGGATGGCAGCACATTCCACTAGTAGCGGAATTAATGAACCAAAAACAAGAGAACTAAGTATGCTATAAAAAAAAATATCCAGAATAACTGCCCTGGATACGGCACGTCACAAGGGGCCTGGGCATTCTGGTGTCAGGAATGGCTCCAAAGATTGAGGGGGGGGGCGCGGGAGACAGGAGAGGGGTGAAAAAAGGTTGTCCAAAGACTGCAGAAATGGATTGTCATCATTGGATCCCCTCAATTGCCTCGCAGCCACTGAAAGGCAGGTGCGTCTCTGCATAAGAACATAAGAAACAGGAGCAGGAGTAGGCCAAGCGGCCCCTCGAGCCTGCTCCGCCATTCAATAAGATCATGGCTGATCTGATCTTGGCCTCAACTCCACTTTCCTGCCCGCTCCCCATACCCCTTGTAGTTCAAATATCTGTCTATCTCCACCTTGAATATATTCAATGACTCCGCCTCCACAGCTCTCTGGGGTAGAGAATTCCAAAGATTCACGACCCTCAGAAGAAATTCCTCCTCATCTCCGTCTTAAATGGGCGACCCCTTATTGTGAAACTATGCCCCCTAGTTCTAGATTCCCCCACGAGGGGAAACATCCTCTCAGCATCCACCCTGTCAATCCCCCTCAGAATCTTATGGGCTAGAAATTGAGCAGCGCCCTGGAATAATTAGCGCCCCCGCGACGGAAATTGAGTGGTAGCGTCCCAAGAGGGAAGCGGGGCGCTACCCTCATTCCTCTTGGGGCGCCGCGGTATTGCAGACCTTCCACCCCTTCTTAAAAGAGGAGGGACCTTGCGCAGCACGACCCAGGGCCCAGCTGGGCCCCCGGGGATCAGAAGTGCCGGCAAAAGAGCTCTTGGAACGCAGCCGGCACTTCGCCGGGGGGGGGCGCGCAGGGGTTCAGGAAGCCGGGGACAGGAGCTCAGGCAGGTGCCGGCAGGCAGCCAGCAACAAAAATGGCCACCCGGCACCTCGCCTTTAAATAGCACCTCCACAGGTAGGGCCCCCTGACCCCGTCGGACATAGCATCCGGCGGTAAGTCAGGGGGCGCTCCCGAAGATAGTCAATGGGGCGCTGTGCACGGCGATGGTGGCGCCGTGCCGCCACTAGCCTTCTGCTGAATTTCACGGGAGGCGTGGGCGGCGCCGCGCCCAGGCGCTAGTTGCTTTGTGCCCAGTTAGCGCCCTCTTGGGGCGCCAACGGGAGGCACAAAGCAACCGAATTTTTACCCCTATATATGCTTCAATAATATCACCTCTCATTCTTCTAAACTCCAATGAGTATAGGCCCAACCTGCTCAACCTTTCGTCATACATCAACCCCTTCATCCCAGGAATCAACCAAGTGAACCTTCTCTGCACTGCCTCCAATGCAAGTATATCCTCCCTTAAATATGGAGACCAAAACTGTACGCAGTGCTCCAGGTGCGGTCTCACCAGCGCCCTGTAAAGTTGCATCAAAACTTCCCTACTTTTATACTCCATACCCCTTGCAATAAAGGCCAACACTCCATTAGCCTTCCTAATTACTTGCTGTACCTGCATGCTAACTTTGTGTTTCATGTACTAGGACCCCCAGATCCCTTTGTACCGCAGCATTTTGTAATCTCACTCCATTTAAATAATCATTTGCTTTTTCATTCTTCCTTCCAAAAAGTGGATAACCTCACATTTTTTGTGTTTTTTTATGCTCCTTGTAACACAATACAGCAGCAGCATTTTATTTGGAGTCAAGACCAAAATCAGGTTTGTGCACCACAAGCTCCCAAAAGGAAATGCCACATGCAGGGAGCAATCATTCCACCACACTGCCCCCACCTCCCGCTCATCTGTGCCCATTACATAAACGGCCAGTCACATTGCTCACTGATGTGGGAACCTAATCCCTCGAGCCGAAACACCTCCGCAGTTCACGTGCTTCTGAGAGAGCAACTCACCAAAAGGCAGACCCTTTTGTCAAGCATAAAAAAAAAAGTGGCCAAAAGCACAAAAGGAAAAACTAGGCTGCTGTAACTTGGCGAATGGGAAATTTTTCTTTAAGAACAAAAAAAAGTCAGCAAGATTACCTTGACCTTGACTGGCTGACGACAGGGTAGAAGGGTTCCAGTTATATAGCATCACATTGTAACTCAAACAGCCCAAAGTGCTTCCAGACTATGAATCACTGAAGTGCAGTTACTTGTTACGCACCGGAATGCAGCTGACATTTTATGGGACAGCGAGGTCCCATAAACAAGCGAGATATACAACCAGTTCATCCATTTCTGGCAGTATTGCTCGAGGGAGGAACCTTGGCCATGACACCAGCAGAACTCTTAACTCTTCTGCCATGGAATCGCCCAACATCCACTGAAACCTGAACAACTTGTATTTATATAGCGCCTTTAACATAGTAAAAAAGGTCCCAAGGTGCTTCACAGGAGTGTTAGCAGACAAATATTCGACACCAAGCCACACAAGGAGATATTAGGGCGGATGACCAAAAGCTTAGTCAAAGAGATAGGTTTTAGGGAGCGTCTTAAAAGGAGAGAGAGGTAGAGATGCTTAGGAAGGGAATTCCAGAGCTTGGGGCCGAGGCAACCGAAGGCACGGCCGTCAATGGTGGAGCGAAGAAAATCAGGGATGCTCAAGTGGCCAAAATTGGAGGAGCGCAGAGATCTCGGAGGGTTGTAGGAGGTTACAGAGATAGGGAGGGGGAGGGGCCATGGAGGGATTTGAACACAAGGATGAGAATTTTAAATGCAAGATGTTGCTGGACCAGGAGCCAATGTAGATCAGCGAGCACAGTGGTGATGTGCGAGTTTGAATAAAGGCAGCAGAATTTTTGGAGTGAGCTGAAGTTGATGGAAGGTGGAAGATGGGAGACCGGCCAGGGGAGCATTGGCATATACAAGAATAAAAAGGGATCTGATTATAACAATTGCGATAAGGACAAGAAAAGTCCACTCAGCCCTTTGAAGTTCGTTCCCCAATATTCTGACTCTCCTGGGAGATTGGGGAGGGGGCACCAGCAGGTGGAGGCTTCTGGTTCCTTTCCATCCCAACTTTATCAGGAGACTGGACTTCCAAAATGACCTCTCCAGCCAAATACTGTTGGTCCCATCTTTCCTGCTGCCAGGTTAAAGCGTACCTACGGTACACTTACTGTACAAGGCTTGAAGCGGGGGCCTAGTGCCAGTTTCTGAATGGCAATTATTGCCAAGAGAAACAATGACCTCTTTGACCAAGCCCCTCAAAAAAGCGTGAACAACGAAAGATTTATACAGCATGTTTCACGAGCTCAGGACATCCCAAAGCATTACAGTCAAGTATATCTGAAGTATAGTCACTGTTGAAATCTAGTAGCACTGTAGCCAATTTGCACACAGCAAGGTTCCACATACAGCAATGTGAAAATGACCAGATAATCTGTTTTCAAGACACTGGTTGAGGGATAAATACTGGCCATGGGAGAACTCCCCTTCACTTCGAATAGTGTCATGGGATCTTTTACATCCACCCGAGGGCAGACTGGGCCTCGGTTTAATATCTCATCCGAAAGACGGCACCTCAGACAGTGCAGCGCTTCCTCAGAACTGTACTGCAGTGTCAGCCTAGATTTTGCACTCTGGAGTGGGGCTTGAACCCACGACCTTCTGACTCAGGCGAAAATGCTACCACTAAGCCAAGGCCGACACGGTGGTAAACAAGGTGCCTCTCTGACGATCCTCCTGTCCGTCCACTGGCAGACCCCAAAGGGAGCACTGTGAATGGCATGGGCACATGTCCTCAGGATTTGGAAGAGGGTCAACACCGGGCCAGACTGGCAGCGTTGCCCCACCCCACGTCTGTCAGTGGAGCTGGGCTCCAGGGCCTAGGTTTCTGTTACCCTACCTGCCAAATAACTGCGGACATTATTCACTCTTTGGCCTAACATTCGTTGATATTTTTGACCAACGCAGTGGGAGATATTTCTCCAATGTACTGCAAGGGAAGTGAAAGAATTTTAAGTTGCAATGTCAGTCATCTTGCCTGCAAACAAAAATTCGAACACCCGGATCAAATGAATGGGCCTCTTGAACAGGATGCACAATCCCATCAACTGATCCACTAGAATCTGAGGTGATTTACAATATTTATTTTTTTTTTTTTTAAATTGACCCTGACTCTTCTCACGCCAAATCACACAGGCTTGTTTTTGGTTTATGTTTCAACACTGGAACCCACTTAAATAACTTGACAATTTTTTTTTTTATTATACAAATTGATAACCCAGAGTACTTGTTCTCAGTTCAAAAAGGTCATTAGCACCATAAAGCACAAATTTACTTGCTGCCAATTAAAACAATTTCCTATTCTTTCTCAACACCAACCCACCTGTTGCTGGTGTATTTGGGGGGGGGGGGGGGGGAAGGAGGAGGAGAGGGTGCGGGGGGGAAGAGGGGGTGCCATCTGTGCTTTCTATGCCCCCAAGTGTCAGCTGTGGCTCAGTTGGTAGCACTCGAGTCAGAAGTCCCTCTCCAGAGACTTGCACAAGATCTAGGCGGACACTCCAGTGCAGTACTGAGGGAGTGCTGCACTGTCGGAGGGGCTGTCTTTCGGACGAGGCGTTAAACCGAGGCCCCCGTCTGCTCTCTCTGATGAACGCAAGAGATCCTATGGCACTATTTCAAAGTCATCATCTCATTGCTGTTTGTGGGAGCTTGCTGTGTGCAAATTGGCTGTCGGTTTCCTACATTACAACAGTAACCATACTTCAAAAGTACTTATACAAAAGCAAAATACTGTGGATGCTGGAAATCTGAAATAAAAACAGAAAATGCTGGAAATACTCAGGTCAGACAGCATCTGTAGAGTCAGCGACCGGAAACGTTAACTCTTTCTCTTTCTCTCTCTACAGATGCTGTCTGACCTGCTGAGTATTTCCAGCATTTTCTGTTTTTACTTCAAAAGTAAAGCAGACACTGGTTCGAGCAGTCTCCCAAGTGGTTGTAACGCACTTTGGGACATGTGACCATGAAAGGCGCTGTATAAATTTCTTTCTCGTCTGTTATAAGAAATAGGAGCAGGAGTCGGCCATTCGGCCCTTCGAGCCTGCTCCGCCATTCAATGAGATCATGGCTGATCTTCTGCCTCAACTCCATTCACCGGCCCTATCGCCATATCCCTTGATGCCCTTACTAGTCAGAAATCTCTCGACTTCTGTTTTGAAAATACCCAATGACTAAGCATCCACAGCCCTCTGGGGTAGAGAATTCCAAAGATTCACCACCCTCTGAAGAAATGTCTTCTCATCTCAGTCCTGAATGGCCTACCCTTTATCCTGAGGCTGTGGCCCCTGGTTCTAGACGCCCCAGCAAAGGGAAGCATTCTCCCAGCACCCACCCTATCAAGCCCTGTAATAATTTTGTATGCTTCAATGAGATCCCCTCTCATTCTTCTGAATTCAAGAGAATACAGGCCTAGATTACTCAATCTCTCCTCATACGGCAGTCCCAGCCATCCCAGGAATCAATCTGGTGAACCTTCGTTGCACTCCCTCTATGGCAAGTATATCCTTCCTTAGGTATGTCCAGTCATTTATGATGTGCCAGTGAGCAGATTGTCACGCGGCAAAATCAAATTCTTTCCAAGTCAACTGCTCCGGCCAAAAGATGACCAAATGTACAGGAAGCTACACCATCCACAGGGAACCTCACAGCACAGAAGGGAGGGAGGCTGCTCGAACCAGTGTCTGTGTTGGCTCTTTGTTAGAGCAATTCCCCCACCCTACTGTCCCCCACCAACACCAAATGCACGATCCATTTGGTGAGAGCTGAAGAACCGCAATTCAATCTACTATTTAGAACGAGGCAAGTAGTACATTACATACAATGCAAAGTGGAGCAAAGAGAGAACAGGGAAGAACGAACACAGCTGGAGCCTTTTTGAGGCTGAGAGAAGTCAATTCAGATAGTGCGAGCACCAGCACAAGCCAGAAGAGTTGATTTAAATAGCTCAAGTATCTAAAGAGAGTGTGTGGATCCAAACGGAGCCAGGACACCTTCTTTAATTTGCTCCAGTATTTCAAAAGCAGCAGGGAGTTTTGCAAATGGAGCCAAAACAAAGTCTTTGTAAGCTTTAGGAACACTGAATAACCGCCAAGGTGAATACTCTGAAGAGGGCGAGTGCTGCTTTTTAAAAAAAAAAATTCATTCAGGAGATGTGGGCGTCGCTGGCAAGGCCAGCATTTATTGCCCATTCCCAATTGCCCTCGAGAAGGTGGTGGTGAGCTGTCTTCTTGAACCGCTGCAGTCCGTGTGGTGAAGGTACTCCCACAGTGCTGTTAGGGAGGGAGTTCCAGGATTTTGACCCAGCGATGAAGAAGGAACGGTGATATATTTCCAAGTCAGGATGGTGTGTAACTTGGAGGGGAACTTGCAGGTGATGGTGTTCCCATGCGCCTGCTGCCCTTGTCCTTTTAGGTGGTATTCATTTACCTATCTATTTGATAAGGTCCCACATGGCAGACTGGTCACGAAAGTAAAAGCCCATGGGATCCAAGGCAAAGTGGCAAATTGGATCTGAAATTGGCTCAGAGGCAGGAAACAAAAGGTAATGGTTGAAGGGTGTTTTTGTGACTGGAAGGCTGTTTCCAGTGGGGTTCTGCAGGGCTCAGTACTGGGTCCTCTGCTTTTTGTGGTATATATCAATGATTTGGACTTCAATGTAGGAAGTATGATTAAGAAGTTTGCAGATGATACAAAAATTGGCAGCATGGTTGATAATGAAGAAGGCTGCAGACTGCAGGAAGATATCAATGGACTAATCAGGTGGGCAGAACAGTGGCAAATGGAATTCAATCTGGAGAAGTGTGAGGGAATGCATTTGGAGAGGGCTAACAAGGCAAGGGAATACACTATAAATGGTAGGACACTGAGGAAGTACAGAAGATAAGAGGGACCTTGGAGTGCATGTCCACAGATCCATGAAGGTAGCAGGACAGGTAGATAAGGTGGTTAAGGCAGCATACAGGATACTTGCCTTTATTAGCCAAGGCATAGAATATAAGTCATGATGCGGAGATGCCGGTGTTGGACTGGGGTGGACAAAATTGAGAGGTCGCACAACACCAGGTTATAGTCCAACAGTTTTATTTGAAATCACAAGCTTTCGGAGCTATCGATTGCCCCTTCCTCAGGGGCAATCGATAGCTCCGAAAGCTTGTGATTTCAAATAAAACTGTTGGACTATAACCTGGTGTTGTGCGACCTCTCAATAGAATATAAGAGCAGGGAGGTTATGCTTGAACTGTATAAAACACTAGCTTGGCCACAGCTAGAATACTGCGTGCAGTTCTGGTCACCACATTACAGGAAGGATGTGATCGCACTAGAGAGGGTACAGAGGAGATTTACGAGGATGTTGCCTGGGCTGGGGAATTTTAGCTATGAGGAAAGATTGGATGGGCTGGGGTTGTTTTCTTTGGAACAGAGGTGGCTGAGGGGAGACCTAATTGAGGTGTCTAAAATTTTGAGGGGCCTAGATAGAGTGGATAGGAAGGACCTATTTCCCTTAGCAGAGAGGTCAATAACCAGGGGGCATAGATTTAAAGA
Organism: Squalus acanthias; assembly: GCA_030390025.1. Lineage (NCBI taxonomy): Eukaryota > Metazoa > Chordata > Chondrichthyes > Squaliformes > Squalidae > Squalus > Squalus acanthias. Next base: position 15,503,342 of record CM059426.1, read on the forward strand.
AATTGGTTGGAGGTTGAGGGGATTTGAGGAGAAATTTTTTCCACCCAGTGGGTGGTGGGAGTCTGGAACTCACTGCCTGAAAGGGTGGTAGAGGCAGAAACACTCACCACATTTAAAAAGTACTTGGATATGCACTTGAAGTGCCGTAACCTACATGACTACGGACCAAGTGCTGGAAAGTGGGATTAGAGTGGATAGTTCTTTGTCGGCCGGCGCAGACAAGATGGACCAAATGGCCTCCTTCTGTGCCATAAATTTCTAATGATTCTATGATAATCATAGCCGGAAAATTCACCTGCAATGGCTTCTCTTCCCACTCCCGCATCGTTATCTCTGGAGTCCCCCAAGGATCAATCCTTGGCCCCCTCCATTTCTCATCTATATGCTGCCACTTGGCGACATCATCTGAAAACATAGCGTCAGTTTCTACATGTATGCTGACGAAACCCAGCTCTACCTCACCACCACTTCTCTCGACCTCTCCACGGTCTCTAAATTGACACATTGCTTGTCCAACATCCAGTACTGGATGAGCAGAAATTTTCTCCATTTAAATATTGGGAAGACCGAAGCCATTGTCTTCGGTCCCCGCCACAAACTCTGTTCCCTAGGCACTAACTCCATCCCTCTCCCTAGCATCTGTCTGAGGTTGAACCAGACTGTTCGCAACCTTGGTGTCATATTTGACCCTGAAATGAGCTTCCGACTACATATCCATGGCATAACTAAGTCCACCTATTTCCACCTTTGTAACATCGCCCGTCTCCACCCTTGCCTCAGCTCATCTGCTGCTGAAACCCTCATCCATGCCTTTGTTACCTCTTGACTGGATTTGACTATTTCAATGCACTCCTGGCTGGCCTCCCACATTCCACCCTACGTAAACTTGAGGTCATCCAAAACTCGGCTGCCTGTGTCCTAACTCACACCAAGTCCCGTTCACCCATCACCCCTGTGCTCGCTGACCTACATTGGCCCAGTTAAGCAGTGCCTTGATTTCAAAATTCTCATCCTGGTTTTCAAATCCACCTCCCCCCTCTTGAGCATCCCAGATTATAATCGCTCAACCATTGGTGGCCGTGCCTTCTGTTGCCTAGGCCCTAAGCTCTGGAATTCCCTGCCTAAACCTCTCCGCCTCGCTACCTCTTTCCTCCTTTAAGACGCTCCTTAAAACCTACCTCTTTGACCAAGCTTTTGGTCATCTGCCCTAATTTCTTATGTGGCTCGGTGTCGATATTTTGTCTTATAACACGCCTGTAAAGCGTCTTGCGACACTATATAAATACAAGCTGTTGTTGTTGGAGGTCGCGGATTTGGGAGGGGCTGCTGAAGGAGCCTTGGCGAGTTGCTGCAGTGCATCTTGTAGATGGTACACACTGCAACCACGGTACGCCAGTGGTTGAGGGAGTGAATGTTTAAGGTGGTGGATGGGGTGCCAATCAAGCGGACTGCTTTGTCCTGGATGGTGTCGAGCTTCTTGTTGTTGGAGTTGCACTCACCCAGGCAAGTGGAGAGTATTCCATCACACTCCTTACTTGTGCCTTGTAGATGGTCGAAAGGCTTTGAGGAGTCAGGAGGGGAGATACTCGTCGCAGAATACTCAGCCTCGGACCTGCTCTTGTAGCTACAGTATTTATGTGACTGGTCCAGGTAAAACATCCACGCTACTGTTCTCTTCAAACTTGCAGATTAAAAACAGTGCCTCTGGCGACTTTACTTTATTGTTTATCCCTCTGTCAGCAACAAGACTTCATTTAATCTGCTTGTGGGATTTATACTGCCGCCAAAGTTCCACGGACCGCTATCGTTTCTGCCGGGGGTCCTCCTCCTGCACTGACCAATGGAGTATGTGGGCTCAGGGGGACGTCCCATCATTTAACTACCCATGGCAGCCAACCAGCACAGGCCAGTGTACAACTAACCCCTCCCCCACGGCTCAAGAAGATGCCCCTCAGGGGTCGGCCATTTTAGGACTGAGATGAGGAGAAATTTCTTCACTCCGAGGGTTGTGAATCTTTGGAATTCTCTACCCCAGAGGTCTGTGGATGCTTGAGTATATTCAAGACTGAGATCGATAGATTTTTGGAATCAAGGGATATGGAGAAATCAGGCGGGAAAGTGGAGTTGAGGTCGAAGGTCAACCATGATCTTACTAAATGGCGGAGCAGGTGAATTCCAAAGATTCACAACCCTCGGAGTGAAAACATTTCTCCTCATCTCAGTCCTAAAATGGCAGACCCCTTATCCTGAGACTATAACCCCTAGTTCTAGACTCTCCAGCCAGGGGAAACAGCCCCTCAGCAACTACCCTGTCAAGCTCCTCTAAGAATTTTATATGTTGCAATGAGATCTCCTCTCATGCTTCTAAACTCTGTGCCTATTCAGACACCCAGTTGATCAAAAATCAAGCCAGTGCACCCCCTCCCAGTTAGAAATGGTCATTTAGCAATTTGCAATTCTGTTTTTAATTTTTTTTTTTTTTTTTAAAAAGAGTATGGGGTGGCCAACAAGGCAGAGATTTTGAAAGTTGACTCATACAAGCCCTCAAAAATCCACAAAAATACATCTTTACAATATGGCAAAAGGATAAACAAAATATGGTGCCTTTCGCAGATCCCAGTTATGTGAGAAACAGCTTGGTTTAATTCTTAGCAATACAGACTGTACACAATGATGCAATTTATAAAGCTCCCAGACTTGATGGCCCGTATTTAGACAGAAGTGACGTTTCTCCACTCCATTTGCTGCCTGAGGCAGCTCTGGAATGGATAGCACATTAGAACATTCAGCTTGTTGTCAAACCCTGCCTGCGGACACACAACCGCTACAAGTCTCTGCACTTGTTGTATTCTTGAAAAGCATATACTCAATATTAATTGGTATCCCTGGAATAAACTACAGGACTGTAGAAGAACTCAATTTTCCCCCAAGCATTTGGTCATCTGTCCTAGTCTCTATGTGGCTCGGTGTCAAATTTTGTTTGATAATGCTCCCGTGAAGCGCCTTGGGACGTTTCACTAAGTTAACGGCGCTATATAAATGCAAGTTGTTGTTTTTAAATCCAAACTTTGCACCCAATCACTGCTTCACAACATCTCTCATCTTCTCTCCAGTCTTTAGTTCACTATGGGCCTCGACTTGTCACATTAAAAAACAACTGTTCATATTAGGAATAGTAAGCAAGCTACAATATTCAGTTGTATATCTGAAAAGGTTACGAGTTATACTGTATACTTGCGAGAGACCTTGAATGGACATTAGGGCTGATGTATGTAACAGGACGAGGTGCGAAAGAGGGAAGTGCCCCACAGACATATCTCCATTATTATTGATTGTTCCATCTAAACATGGGAAACAGTTCAGCCTCTACAATTAAAAAGTCATCTCGGTGATGGACCCATCTGACCTGGGAGGGAGGGATAAGGGTTGTTTTTTTTTTAAAATATAGTAAGTAATGTAGAGCTGGCCAGTATTGAAATGGGTTTAAAGAAATGATGAACTTGCTTTTATACAGCACCTTTCACACTCTCAGGATGTCCAAGAGCACTTTACAGCCAATTATGTACTTTTGAAGTGTAGTCACTGTTGTAATAGAGGAAACACAACAACCAATTTGCTCACAGCAAGCTCCCACAAACAGCAATGATATAAATGTCATCATTCCAGAAAAGTGTGAGGTGATACATTTTGGTAGGAAGAATGAGCAGAGACAATAGAAGCTAAATGGTACCATTTTAAAGGGGGTGCAAGAACAGAGAGACCTGGGGGTGCTTGTGCACAAATCTTTGAAGGTGGCAGGACAGGTTAACAAAGCAGTTAATAAAGCATACGGGATCCTGGGCTTTATAAATATAAATTCTGAAACCCATCGTACAGGGAACCCCCAGCTTCTGTCGCGACACTACAGACTTCTTACAGAAACTCAGCACCCACGGACCAGTTGAACCAGGAACACTCCTTGCCACGATGGACGTATCGGCACTCTACACCAGTATCCCCCACGATGACGGCATCGCTGCAACAGCCTCAGTACTCAACATCAACAACAGCCAATCTCCAGACGCCATCCTACAACTCATCCGCTTCATCCTTGACCACAATGTCTTCACCTTCGACAACCATTTTTTTACCCAAACACACGGAACAGCCATGGGGACCAAATTCGCACCCCAATACGCCAACATCTTCATGCACAAGTTCGAGCAAGACTTCTTCGCTGCACAGGACCTCCAGCCAACGCTGTACACCAGATACATCGACGACATTTTCTTCCTTTGGACCCATGGCGAAGGATCACTGAAAAGACTACACGATAACATAAACAAGTTCCATCCCACCATCAAACTCACCATGGACTACTCCTCAGAATCGGTCTCATTCCTGGACACACGAATCTCCATCAAAGACGGACACCTCAGCACTTCACTCTACCGCAAGCCCACGGACAACCTCACGATGCTCCACTTCTCCAGCTTCCACCCTAACCATGTTAAAGAAGCCATCCCCTATGGACAAGCCCTGCGAATACACAGGATCTGCTCAGACGAGGAGGAACGCGATGGACACCTACGGACGCTGAAAAACGCCCTCGTAAGAACGGGATATGACGCTCGACTCATCGATCGACAGTTCCGACGGGCCACAGCGAAAAATCGCATAGACCTCCTCAGAAGGCAAACACGGGACACAACCAACAGGGTACCCTACGTCGTCCAGTACTTCCCTGGAGCGGAGAAACTACGACATGTTCTTCGCAGCCTTCAACATGTCATCGATGACGACAAACACCTCGCTAAGGCCATCCCCACGCCTCCACTACTTGCCTTCAAACAGCCGCCTAACCTCAGAAGTACCATCGTTCGCAGCAAATTACCCAGCTTTCAGGATAACAGCGACCACGACACCACACAACCCTGCCATGGCAAACTCTGCAAGACATGCCAGATCATCAACACAGATACCACCATCACACGTGAGGACACTACCCACCAGGTACATGGTACATACTCATGTGACTCGGCCAACGTTGTCTACCTCATACGTTGCAGGAAAGAATGCACCGCGGCATGGTACATCGGCGAGACCATGCAGACACTGAGACAACGTATGAACGAGCACCGCGCAACAATCGCCAGGCAGGATTGTTCCCTCCCAGTCGGGGAACACTTCAGCAGTCAAGGACATTCAGCCTCGGATCTGCGGGTAAGCGTTCTCCAAGGCAACCTTAGAAACACACGACAACGCAAAATCATCGAGCAGAAACTGATAGCCAAGTTCTGCACTCATGAAGACGGTCTCAATCGGGATCTTGGGTTTATGTCACGATACATGACGTGATCCGGACTCGAGTCGTCGTTAGCTTGTTCACAGATGTGATTCCCAGTAAAAAAGTAAAAATTTTCCCAGTAAAAAAGTAAATTTTTTTTTAAAGCTTTTCGTTTTACATACATACGGCAGCTTTTGACACGTTAGAACCCCTGCGACTTCACCTCATTGTCTCAGTTGTATCTTGCTATGTCTTTTGATGTGGTACCTTCCTGGCTGACTTAATTAACTTTATCACACCTCGGCAGATAGTCAGGATGATTTAATTTATTGGTCTGCAATTGTAAAGTACACATGCTTTTTTTTCCATCTATATATGCTCTGACGATTCTGTATCCAATTTACTTCACCTGAGGAAGGAGCGATAGTTCCGAAAGCTTGTGATTTCAAATAAAACTGTTGGACTATAACCTGGTGTTGTGCGACCTCTCAATTTTATAAATAGAGGCAGTGAGTACAAAAGCCAGGAATTTATGCTAAAGCTATATAAAACATTAGTTCGGCCCAAGTTGCAGCATTGTGTCCAATTTGGGGCACCACACTTTAGGAAGGATGTGAAGGCTTTGGAGGAGAGGGTACAGAAGAGATTTACTAGAATGGGTCCGGGGATGAGGGATTACACTTACGTGGATAGACTGGAGAAGCTGGGGTTGGTTCTCCTTAGAGCAGAGAAGGTCAAGAGGAGATTTGAAAAAAAGGTATTTTTAAAAAATCATGAAAGGTTTAGATAGAGTAAATAAAGAGAAACTGTTTCCAATGGCTGAAGGGTCGATAACCAGAGGGCACAGATTTAAGGCGATTGGCAAAAGAAGCAGAGGCAACATGAGGAAAAACTTTTTAACGCAACAAGTGGTTAGGATTTGGAATGAATGTTCATCATAGAATCATGGTGGTAATCCAGCCCATCGTGCCCGTGCTGGCTCTTGGAAGGAGCGGTCCAATTAGTCCCACTCCCCAAGCTCTTTCCTCCATAGCCCTGCAACTTTCTCCCATTCTTAGTCCCACTTGCTCACCAACTCTCTCTCTCTCTCTCAATCCCTTATCGCTGCCCAGAAACACATCTAGTTGCCTTTTAATCCACTTTATACAAACACCATCATGGGGACAGCGTCAGCTCAAGAATCGCAGTAGTTCAAGGAGAAGGCCCACCACCACCACCACCACATTCGCAGGCCACTTAGAGATATGAACAACATTAAAAAATGCGGCCTTGGTGGCATCTCCCACACCCCAGAAAAAAAAAACCCTGTCTACTTCAGTGGATTTCCTTATTTCTTAAATTTATTACTCTTTCCTGCAAGAATTCCCTTATAGTAACCATCTACTTTCTAATCATTAGATTTGTGCTTTCTGGTGCGAGACGTGTTCGCCAGTGGGAACAGCATATAAGGCAGGAAAGGAAGCTTGTCATTATTACACTGCAGGCACACTTTCAGTGTCACCAACAGTTGTACGCAAGATGTCTTCCATCACCTTGGCTTTTTTCCGATCCCCAAAGCCGCCAGCAATGGTTTTTGCATTCGTCCCACCATGAACTACAGGATTTGAGCCTCTATTTAAAATAAAACGGTCTCATTAACACCAGTGGGTGTGAAAGAATCTTAATATGACCGCCCAGAATGATGAACACCTCCTGATCCACTGGCAGGAGGATCAGTAACCAGAGGACACAGCGTGAACATAATTGGTAAGAGAACTAGAGGGGTGGGAGAGGAGGAGAAATATTTCTCCCCCATGCAGCGAGTTGATGATGATCTGGAATGCACTGGCTGAAAGGGCGGTGGGAGCAGATTCAATAGTAACTTTCAAAAAAAGGGAATTGGATAAATACTCGAAAAGGAAAAAAAAATTTTGCAGGGCTCTGGGGAAAGAGGGACTAATGGGATCGCTTTCAAAGAGCCGGCACAGGCACGATGGGTCAAATAGCCTCCTTCTGTGCGGTTTGATTCTACGATGAACACCTATTCCGAAAGGTTATGTTTGAAATATTAAAATATTCCAATATCTTCTGTTTCTCAGCATTCAATCCACATACTTTGCACACACTTAACTTTTCCAATCTGGACCACAACATTTGTATGCTGGATTTTACAGTATTGGAGGTTACAGTGGGATAAAAATTATCCCATATCATATATCAATTGGGACAATAAAAAGGTCACTTACTTTTCTGGAAGTATGTAGCAAGACACATCCATCATTGCCATTTTCTGTAAAGGGGGGGGAAAAAAAAAAATTAAGGATTGCAGATTATAAAACAAAGAAAATATCTGGATTGGTGAAAGGACGCTAATGTAGCTTTTTCTAATCGAAACCTGTGAAAATTTAGCATTTTGAGAATGCCAATTACTGGATTTATTATTGAAGGGCAATGGAACTACCAGTTCCAGTCTCAAAACTTCTGAGAGGACAGTGCTAGCGTTTGATGTCAGAGTGATTGACCTCATCTGAAGAGGTCCTATCCGTTCCTCCTGGATCCTCTGCTCACCGTTCACACCAGTAGATGTATCTGGACTAGCTGGTTTCATGCTCCCTTCTTGGGCGGGGGCGGGAGGAAAAAGAGTTGTACTTTTAATTGACACACTTATAACTACCTGTATCCGGTTGGTATAGCTGTACAATCTTAACTTCTATAACCTCCTCGGTCGCAGACGCACTTTCTAATTTTACAGAGTTAACCTTCAGCATACAAGAACAGAAGAATTAGGAGCAGGACATTCGGCCCCTCGAGCCTGCTCCGCCATTCAATAAGATCACGGCCGATCCTCGACCTCAACTCCACTTTCCCGCCCGATCCCCATATCCCTGGATTCCCTCGATTCCCCGACACGAGACAAAGAACTCCTACACATTCTGCTACAAGAACTAGAACTAAGCCAAGTATTAAGAACTGAATACAGAGTCTTCGTTTTAAAAACAGCCTCTTGTTTATGCTTAATTCCCAAAGAAATCCTCACTTTAATTGACCAATCTGAGTGACATGCGTTAGGAGTTCAGGCCTTCTGGTATCAATCATCTCTCACAGCCCTGTTGGTATTCCTGATGACCTCCAAGCATCTGTCCTAGACGTGCCGGGTCACTTACTTACACCTTCGCTTCTCAGATTGATTTAATGGCGGCGCAGGCTCGAGGTGCGGTATGGCCTGCTCCCATGCATATTCCTCATCCTTCACCCCCCCCCTCACCGTTGGATAATGAAGTGGAGATGCCGGTGTTGGACTGGGGTGGACAAATGTGAGAAGTCGCACAACACCAGGTTATAGTCCAACAGCTTTATTTGAAATCACAAGCTTTCGGAGCGCTGCTCCTTCGTCAGGTGACGTGAAGAGATGCATATAGGCACAGCATATATAGTCAGAGAACACTGCCAGATGATTACAGTTAATCTTTCGAGCTGCCCTTTAACACACCTCGGCAGAGAGACAATCACGGCAATCAAAGGTGTGGATGGTGTCCAAACAGGTCAGTCAGGAAAACATTACATCAAAGACAATGAGGTGGGGTCACAAGGGGTCAAATGTGGCAGATGCTGGGGTCTGTATGGAAAACAAAACTTTGTTTGCTGGAAATCACAGCAGGTCCGGCCGCATCTGTGTAGAGAGAACAAGCCAACGACGACTCGAGTCTGGATGACTCTACGTCAGGTGGATAATGAACAATTTCATACCAGCCTACACCAGGACACGGGTGGTGTGAATTTTACCTGCCACTTGTTAGCCCAAGTCTGGATGCTGTCTAAGTGCCAGGTAATGGCCAGCTCGAGCAAGAGAAAACCCCAGCCACCTCCCTTGACCCTGTACACCAGGTCACCAATCAACATCTTGGGAGTCACCACTGACCAGAAGCTTAACTGGAATCAGCAAAAGGCAACTGGATACATATTTGAAGGGGAAAAAGATTGCAGGACTATGGGGAAAGAGCAGGGGAGCGAGACTAATTGGACCGCTCGGTCAAAGGGCCGGCACATGCACGATGGGCCAAATGGCCACCTTTTGTGCTGTATGATTCTACAATATCAATACCTTGGCTACAAGATCTGGCCAGAGCCTGGATAATCTGCAATCTGTGCTCACCTCTGGATCTCTCGAAGCCCAACCACCATCTACAAAGGCTCAAGTCAGGAGCGTGAAGGAATACTCGCTACTCATCTGGACCTGGTGCAGCTGCAACAACACTCGTGAAGCTCGACACCATTCAGAACAGAAGCAATTCGCTTGACTGAACCCCCGTGCAACTGGACTCCATACCAATCTTCTCCTTCACTGGCACACTGTGGCTGCAGTTTATACAGTCGACAGCAGTTCAACAGTGTTACTTCCACAATACCCCCCTCTTCTGCGACCTCTAACCCCGAAACAATGCTAAGAGCAGAAATACCATCCCGACATCGATGTTCTAAATTATCGTCTCTACATCAACATGCTGGAATTCCCTGCCCAACACCACTGCCATAAAGACTGCGACAGTGCTACGAGAAGGCCCACCACCACTGGCTCAGGGTAAATAGAGATGGGCAATAAATACCATCTTGTCAGCATCACAAAAAAAAAGAAATTTTTTTTTTTTTTTTTTTTAAATATTTGCGCGCAAAGTCCCACACGAGGGGAATCGAGGTGGGGAAAGCAGAGTTGAGGTTGAAGATCAGCTATGATCTTATTGAATGGCGGAGCAGGCTCGAAGGGACAGTATGGCCCGCTCCTGCTCCTATTTTGCATGTTCTTAGCTTCTTAAAAACAGCAGTGAGATAGACAACCAGATAATTTGCTTTGGTGGTTTTGGTTGAGGGATAAACGCTGGCCAGAACACCAGGAGAAATCTCTTCCCTTCCGCCACCACCCCCCGCCCCCCACTCCTCTTTGAATTGTGCCACAGCTTATTAAAAACAGCTACGGTTCCCATTTAAACATGACCGAAAGCTCATGTGTGCCACCTTCAAACCCCGGCAATAATTCAAAAGGGACAGTAGTTTTCTATAACCTGCTGCGAGGTCAACATCGCCCTTGCACAAACAATCACACAACTTTAATAAACATACGAACAGTTGATCAAGGAGACATTCTTCCAGAAGGAAAGGGTTAGTAGCCCAGAGCCCATTGATATCAAAGTTCTAAAATAAGCTATCTGATTGAGACTGTGGGTCAGCATTGTGCCTACAGACATAAAAAGGCCTGAAGAGTCAATATAAGGAAATACAGCTCCATTGTGTACAGAATTATCCCCATTCACCAGAGACCTTTTGTCGCTGGATAGTTCTCTGAGGGATTCATCGGCGCCACTGCCAGCAAGGTTCACCCACAGTCCCTTCTGCTAGTTAACAAACAAGAATCGCTAAGGTAGCTCCATAAAACAATGGCTTGCACAACACATTGAGCCTTTATTCGAGTGGGGAGCCCGTGCAAGAATGTAAAAGGGTTCCGCGTTCTCTGGGGTGCGCTACGCACTTCCATCATTTAAAAAAAGTTTTCATTACATCATCCTCTTAATGAAAGACAACACCACTTGAAGGGCCACCGTTTGTAACAATAGACTTGTACCCCAAGGCACTCCACCAATCACAAGACAATGGAGGAGGCACAATACCCTCAAGTAAAATTGTCTGAGTTTTGTTCGCTTCACATGAGTTGCTTCGTTGTTTGAGTGCAACGAAGGTTCACCAGACTGATTCCTGGGATGGGGGGGTTGTCCTATGAGGAGAGATTGAGTAGACTAGGCCTATATTCCCTAGAGTTTAGAAGAATGAGAGGTGATCTCATTGAAACATAAAATTTTTACAGGGCTTGACTGGGTAGATGCAGGGAGGATGTTTCCCCTGGCTGGGGAGTCCAGAATAAAGGGGTCGGCCATTTAGGACTGAGAGGAAGAGAAATTTCTTCACTCAGAGGGTGGTGAATCTTTGGAATTCTCTACCCCAGAGGGCTGCAGAGGCTCAGTCGTTGAGTATATTCAAGACAGAGATTGATAGATTTTTGAATATTAAGGGAATCAAGGGATATGGGGATCGGGCGGGAAAGTGGAGTTGAGATCGAAGATCAACCATGATCTTATTGAATGGCGGAGCAGGCTCGAAGGGCCAAATGGCCTATTCCTGCTCTTATGTTCACGTAACAGTATGCCCTTGTCCTCAATTTTCTCCACTCCTCCCCGAGAACTGTTGACTTGCTATTGGACCAGTGGCTGCCACCCTCCAGCACCTTACCACGTGGCCATTTTTCACGTACCATTCGAAAAAAACTTCTCCCAACAGCTTTTTTCTGGCTATGGGAACATCACAGCCAAACCAGATACCATCTTCAGCCATCATTAAAATGTTATGAACAGAAAATAATCAAAAAGGCTAATGGAATGCTGGTCTTTATATCTAGAGGACTAGAGTACAAGGGGGTAGAAGTTATGCTGCAGCTGCACAAAACCCTGGTTAGACCACACCTGGAGTACTGTGAGCAGCTCTGGGCACCACACCTTAGGAGGATATATTGGCCTTGGAGGGAGTGTAGCGTAGGTTTACCAGAACGATACCCGGACTTCAAGGGTTAAGTTACGAGGAGGGATGACACAAATTAGGGTTGTATTCCCTAGAATTTAGATGGTTAAGGGGTAGTGATCTGATCGAAGTTTTCAAGATATCGAGGGGAACAAATAGGGTAGATAGAGAGAAACTATTTCCGCTTGTTGGGGATTCTAGGACTAGGGGCATAGACTAATAATTAGAGCCAGACCTTTCAGGAGTGAAATTAGGAAACACTTCTACACACAAAGGTGGTAGAAGTTTGGAACTCTTCCACAAACGGCAATTGATGCTAGATCAATTGTTTATTTTAAAATCGGAGATTGATAGCTTTTTGTTAACCAAAGGTATCAAGGGATATGGGCCAAAGGCGGGCATATGGAGTTAGGTCGCAGATCAGCCATGAGCTCATTGAATGGAGGAACAGGCTCGAGGGGCTGAATGGCCTCCTCCTGTTCCTATGTCCAGACACTCATACTTGACCAACAGGGATCGCCGAAGCCATTTGTAGAGGGTCCACCACAGCTCCAGTTGAGATCAGGTTGAACCAGGTACCTTTCTGGTTTCACATGGCTCAGTTCCACACTTTACTAACTGCACCATTAGGGTCACTATTGGCAGAACAAGTACCACATGGACCACCATAATCAGTGCAAAATTTGGTACAGATTTATTTGGTGTGCACTTCAACTTTTCCCCTCCTTTTCTCCTCCTCCTAACCCTCCCTCCATAATGAAACAACTCAGATTGGTCTCCAATAATGTAATTTGGCTATTTCATTAATTCAAACCTGGACCTTAAAACCGGGCTGGGTGAGTTCCATACTTATGGAGGCGAGTGGAGTACGTGCACAGGCAGTTCCTTACTGCAATCCTTTGAAAGTGCAGTGGGAACAGAAATGCGCTCACATACGATGGCCACATGATTGAATATCCTGACACTGTCCATGTAGGCTCACAAGTGAAGAATGAATCCTGAATGAGGTAGCAGCACCCAGAGGGGAGGGTGTTCAGGGTTCTTGATCCAAGTGCAAAGCTCTGTTGTATTTGGCTTGCACAAAGAGGGGACTTGGACAGAATTGGCATCATACAGCCCATCTTGCCTGTGCCGGCTCTTTGAAAGAGCTATCCAATTAGTCCACTCTTCCGGCTCTTTCCCCATAGCCCTGCAATTTTTTTCCCCCCTTTTCAAGTAAATATCCAATTCCTTTTTGAATATGGAGATACCTTTAGAAGTTAACACATTCTCAGTTGCATTGGCATTAGTTTAAGTGCAGTTTCAAGTTTCAAGTGTCAAACGCCCCCATTATAAACAAAAAAAACTCCCTTCTTGTACCAGGAGATCGCAGCAATTCACATACTCACCATCTGTATTTGGCTCCAGCTCCACATTCACATTCACATAGAATCGAAGGCTGTCATCGGACATCGTTGATGCAGTTACAGTTTCATAAGTTTCATCTGCACCATTCCCTTGACCCTCGCTGCCTTCTTCTTGCCCAGGTTTCATATCATCTAAAAAGCAATAAAGCAAGTTGCGTTAGCGAGGTTGACCAACACCCGAGGCAGCCACCAGCCATACTCGGGAACAGGTTCTCTTTTTAGGATGTGCAAAGCCAATACCCAGATCAGACGACTCAACTAGGAGTTGCCAACTCTTGGACATATCCCTGGAGGTGTCATCACATGGCATCCTGCCCCCAACCACCCGGGCCTCCCCCACTCCTGCCAGCGTTCGCCCAACACGTCCATCCTCGTGGTCCCCACCCATCAGAAAATGAATAGACTCTTCATTACCAGATTGGATAATTTCCCATCAAGTCAAACAGCCTCCACCGCCCCCCCCCCCCCTCCCACTATTTTATTACTAATAACCAAAATGTTGATTTTTTTCCCCTCAAAAACAATTTTTTTTATTGCCTCCTGGTTTGTTCTCCTGGGTGGCTCGCAGCAGTGCCCTGGAGGTCAGTCTTGAATTCCTGGAGACTCCAGGTCAACCCGAGAGTCAAACTACACAAAGGGGGGAATTTTGCCAACCCTGGAGGTGGGACTGCCGGGAAAATGGCAGAAACTGGGAGCGGGTACAGAACCTGCCCCCAACCCGCCTCCGTGCCATCTTCCCAGGAGGCGGGTCCCCAACTCGCACTGGGACCCGTCTCCGAGGCGGGAAGGGGATTACAGCCACTTAACAGGTAGTTAACAGGCAGTTAACAGGCTTATCCCCATTTTTCCCCCAAACACAAGTGCGGGCTTCCCGAAGTCAGGAAACCCCGCCAGGGTCAGCGAGGCGAGCAGTGGGTCTGCAGGGCTGAGAGGGTTCGAAAAGTGCGCTGTGGAGGTGAGTGATGGGTGGTGAGTGTAAAGTGTTAGAAAATGTTTACTTACCTTTGTTTCTTCCTGCAGGCTTCAACCCTTGGGGATCCAGTCTCCTCATCTCCACGGCAGAGATGACAGAATGGCTGCTGCATTCTCCGATGTAACAGCCATCTGATTTCTGCTCAGGAAAGAGGTTTGATGAGTCTGGAGTACAAAGACACACCAAAGAACAGAGATAGTCAGTGTTTGACAGCTTCTCAAATGATGACAATTCATCGGTCAAAAATTTGACAGATGAAACGTCATACGCTGACGTTCTCGGTCACTGGCTTTCCCTTAATTGGCCTGCTGAGCCCGCTGGGCGGGTTTAACAATGTCAATCAAGGGAAAATAGCGTGGGTTTGCCGGACGTTGTTGGGGGCGGGACTGAAACCCAACAAGCAGCAGTCCCGCCCCCAACGACAAAATTCCCCCCAAAGTATCTACTTGTACAGGATAACAAAACCGCTCTTTAAACCCGCCCCCTCACCGCCCAAACAAAAACCTCCAGGGATAGTTGTATGTGAAACTGGGTGTTTAATAATAAAACAGTACTTATGGTACAAATCAGAGCACAACAGCACTTCCTTTCACCGCTCTCCTCTTCGCCCCTAGAAACTTCGGGATCGCGCTTGATTAGCCCATTTCCCCCCACTCCCATTTCCCACCCCTTCCGGTGAGAGAGGAGCCACAGCTCCATCTGCCCACAGCCCAGCCACTCAGGATTGAGGACAGTTATCTGCATGTTGCAATCAGGGCCCAGTAATGACACACATTGTTTGCGGAATATTGCCCAGCAACAGTCAGTGCCTTTAGAAAGAAAAAAAAGAGACTTGCATTTCTATAGCGCCTTTCACGACCTCAGGACATCCCAAAGCGCTTTACAGCCAATGAAGTACTTTTGAAATGTAGTCACTGTTGTAATGTAGGAAATGCGGCAGCCAATTTGTGAACAGCAAGCTCCCACAAACAGCAATGTGATCATGACCAGATAATCTGTTTTAGTGATGCTGGTTGAAGGATTAATTTTAGGCTAGGACACCCAAAGGAGAACTGTTTTTTTTAAATTTATTTATGGGATGTGGGCGTCACTGGCAAGGCCAGCATTTATTGCCAATCCCGAATTGCCCTCAGACAAGGTGGTGGTGAGCCTCCTTCTTGAACCGCTGCAGTCCATGTGGTGAAGGTACTCCCACAGCAGTGGTTTGGTAAAATGGAGTGGTTTGCAAGGCCATTTCAGAGGGCAGTTAAGAGTCAACCACATTGCTATGGGCCTGGAGTCACATATAGGCCAGACCGGGTAACGACGGCAGATTTCCTCCCCCTGCTCTTCTTCGAAATAGTGCCATGGGATCTTATGTCCACCTGAGAGCAGATGGGGCCTCGGTTTAACAGCTCATCCGAAAGACAGCACCTCGGACAGTGCAGCGCTCCCTCAGTACTGCACTGGAGTGTTAGCCTGTATTTTTGTGCTCAGGTCTCTGGAGTGGGACTTGAACCCACAACGCAGGGGAGGGGGAGGGGGAACCACTGAGCCACAGCTGACAGTTTGGGTGGAGGTGGGGGGGGGAGGGGGGAGAAGGAAAGAGTGGAAATAGTTGATGCGGTGTACAGATGCAGTAGTAAACATTCTACTTGGTGCCAATCTGTGGATGTTTGGGCTTCCATGCCAACAGCCTGCAATAAAAGATCAACACGACAAAAAGCACCATTTCTCCCCCACCCCAAATAAAACATTCACACTTTATATAAAAAAAAAAAAAAAAAAAAAAAAAAAAATCGCTTCTGCACAATCATTCAGTTCAAGGAAAAACCCAACTCCACTGAATCCTGTGGGAAAAGCCTGCACTTGTGCCCCAACGAGCCTCCTCCCACCCCTCTACATCTCACCCTATCAGAATATCCTTCTATTCCTTTCTCCCTCTTGTACTTCTCTAGCTTCCCATTAAATGCATCGATGCTGTTCGCCTCAACTACGCCATGTGATAGCGAGTTGCACAACCTAATCAACCTTTGGGTAAAGAAGTTTCTCCTGAATTCCCCATTGGATTTATTGGTGACCACCTTATATCTATGGCCCCTAGTTTTGGATTTGCCCACAATTTTGAAATTGTATTTCCAATTCCAGAGTCCAAACCGTTGATGTAAATTGTGCACAACAGTAGTGCCAGCACCGAGCCTTCTGGAACACCACTTTTACCAGTCTGAGAAGCTACCCTTAACCCCTACTTTAATTAGGTGCATTATAAGCTGTCCTGTTGAGGTTTTGAAGTCAATCCATTATACAGGAGACTTGTATCTATCCAGTTGAGAAATACTTTCACTTATTTAAAAAGGAAAGATCACTTCACGTAGGTTGAGCGCAGGCACGGTAGACATGCCCCTCCAGTGCGATCCCACAAACAGCCAAGAGATGAAAGGCCAGTTAAATTTGCTTTTTTTTGGTTACACTGAAGGAGGAATGTTGGCCAGGGAAGCAGAGAACTCCCGGTTCTTCTCTGAATAGTGCTGAGGGACTAACTTTGATCTCTCGCGCAGACCCCATCTGATTAAAATGGAATGCGCAAAATCTCAAATCGATGGCAGTAACATTGAAGCCCTCCCACGAGATGTCACCAACACGCTTTGATCTATTCCAGGGTATTCAATTCAAATGTCAATGATTCCTTGGTTTGATTAAGGAGATTTTATTAATTTGGGGTGGAGAAAAGAGGAAAAGGAACCTAGTGGTTACAGATTCCACGGAACTACCTTTCCTCAAAAACTGCTTGGCTGGTATATTGCTTGCTGGCAGATATCTCAATAGCCTTCTGGTTAATTAATTAACTGAACTCGAGCTTCACCGATCAGAAGTGCTCAAAAATTTTTACTCCACAAAATACACAATTCCTTATAAAAGGTGGCAGGGCATGTTGACAAGGTGGTCAAAAAAGCATATGGGTTACTTGGGTTTTAAAACAGAGGGATAGAATAAACAACAGCAATAAATGCTGAAAGAACAACAGAAAATGCTGGAAATACTAAGCAGGCCAGGCAGCATCCGTGGAGAGAGAAACAGAGTTAACGTTTCAGGTCTGGGACCCTTCATCAGAACTGGAAAAAGCTGGAAATGTAACAGATATTAAGCAGGTGCAGAGACGGGGGGAGGGGAGGAAGGAATTGAAGGAACATACTGTGCTTATGTAAGAGGCAGGAAAGATAAAATGTTGCAAATGGGAATGGCAAAAATCATACAGCATGAAAAATGGGGACAGGGGGTTATAGTTTGAAATTGTTGAACTCAATATTGAGTCCAGAAGGCTGTGAAGTGCCTAATCGAAAGAGGAGGTGCTGTTCCTCAAGCTTACATTGAAACAATGTAATAGGCCGAGGACAGAGAGATCAGAGTGGGAGTGAAGCGGAGAATTAAAGTGACAGGCGACCGGAAGCTCAGGGTCACCCTTACGGACTGAACGGAGGTGTTCCGCAAAGCGGTCACCCAATCTGCGTTTGGTCTCCCCAATGTAGAGGAGACCGCACTGTGAGCAGCGAATACAGTATATTAAATTGCAAGAAGTACAAGTAAATCGCTGTTTCACCTGGAAGGGGTGTTTGTGGCCCTGGACAGTGGGAAGGGAGGAGGTAAAAGGGCATGTGTTGCATCTCCTGCGCTTGCACGGGAAGGTGCCAGGCGAAGGGGAAGGGCTGTTAGGGGTGATTGAGGAGTGGACCAGGGTGTCGCGGAGGGAGCGGTCCCTTCGGAATGCTGAAAGGGGAGGTGAGGGGAAAATGCGTTTGGTGGTGAGATCACGCTGGAGGTGGCGGAAATGGCAGAGGATGATCCGTTGAATGTGGAGGCTGGTGGGGTGAAAGGTGAGGACAAGGGGAACCCGATCATGGTTCTGGGAGGGAGGGGGAAGGGGTGAGAGCAGAAGTGCGGGAAATGGAACGGACACGGTCAAGGGCCGTGTCAACCACAGTAGAGGGGAATCCTCAGTTGAGGCAAAAGGAAGACATGTCGGAAGCACTGGTATGGAAGGTGGCATCGTCAGAGACGGAGAAACTGGGAGAATGGAATAGAGTCCTTACAGGAAGCGGGGTGGGAGGAAGTGTAGTCCAGATAGCTGTGGGGGTCAGTGGGCTTGTAGTGGATGTTTGTTGAAAGCCGATCGCCAGAAATAGAGACAGAGAAGTCAAGGAAGGGAAGAGAAGAGTCGGAGATGGACCATGTGAAGGTGAGGGAAGGGTGGAAATTGGAAGTAAAGTGAATGAACTTATCTAGTTCAGGGTGAGAGCAGGAAAAGGCACCGATACAGTCATCGATGTACTGGAAAAAGAGGTGAGGGAGGGGACCCGAGTAGGACTGGAACAAAGAACGTTCCACATACCCCACGAAAAGCAGGCATAGCTAGGGCCCATGCGGGTTCCCATAGCAACACCTTTCATTTGGAGGAAGTGAGTGGATTCAGAGGAGAAGTTGCTCAATGTGAGAACAAGTTCAGCCCTTCCCATTTAAAATAGCCAAGCAGTTCACTGCAAACAAAGCAGCTCCAGCCTCCCTCGAGACTAAGAGACCAAATGTCGAGGTCTGCAAGGACATTTGAGTGGTGCCAATACGAGCCTGTATAATTCCTGGAGGAATAAAGGATCAGAAGGTAGACGAACAATCTCTTTCCAGGTACTCAATATGTCAGAACCATCACCATGCTGTCCTTTTAGATCAGGCTGAAGATCACTGAAGGGTATCTAAGTTTGAAAAGGACAGACGTGCGTTTATATAGCACCTTTCAGGAGCTCAGGACATTCCAGCATGTTAAATCAAGGACACTGAGGAAATGGGAAGAATTCCCAGGAGAAGATCAAGATCCCTTGAGAGTGGTTGGTATTAAAGGGAAAGGAAGCTATCACAATATAATCTTTCACCTCAATTTCCAAACCAAGGCTGCCAAGGGGAGTAAAGAGAAAATTTTATTTGTTCATGGGATGTGGGTGTCGCTGGCAAGGCTGGCAATTATTGTCCATCCCTAGTTGCCCCTTGAGAAGGTAGCGGTGAGCCGCCTTCTTGAACCGCTGCAGTCCGTGTGGTGCTGTTAGGGAGGGAGTTCCAGGATTTTGACCCAGCAACAATGAAGGAATGGCGATATATTCCCAAGTCAGGATGGTGTGTAACTTGGAGGCGCCTGCTGCCCTTGTCCTTCCAGGTGGTAGAGATCGCGGGTTTGGGAGGTGCTGCCGAAGACGACATGGCGAGTTGCTACAGTGCGTCTTGTAGATGGTGCACACTGCAGCCACAGTACGCTGGTGGTGGAGGGAGTGAATGTTTAAGGTGGTGGATGGGGTGCCATTCAAGTGGGCTGCTTTGTCTTGGATGGTGTGGAGTTTCTTGAGTGTTGTTGGAGCTGCACTCATCCAGGCAAGTGGAGAGTATTCCATCACACTCCTGACTTGTGCCTTGTAGATGGTGGAAAGTCTTTAGGGAGTCAGGTGGAGAGACACTCGCTGCAGAATACCTAGCCTCTGACCTGCTCTTGTTGCCACAGTATTTATGTGGCTGGTCCAGTTAAGTTTCTGGTCAATGGTGATCCCCAGGATATTGATGGTGGGGGATTTGACGATGGTAATGCTGTTGAATGTCAAGGGGCGGTGGTTAGATGCTCGCTTATTAGAGATGGTCATTGCCTGGTATGTGTGGCACGAATGCTACCTGCCACTTATCAGCCCAAGCATGAATGCCGTCCAGGTCTTGCTGCATGCGGGCATGGACTGCTTCATTATCTGAGGAGTTGCGAATGGCACGGAACATCAGCGAACATCCCACTTCTGACTTTATGATGGAGGGAAGGTCATTGATGAAGCAGCTGAAGATGGTTGGGCCTAGGACACTGCCTTGAGGAACTCCTGCAGTGATGTCCTGGGGCGGTGATGATTGACTTCCAACCACCACAACTATCTTAGTTTGTACTAGGTATGACTCCAGCCCCGATTCCCATTGACTTCAGTTTCACTAGGGCTCCATCTAGGCCAGACCAGGTAAGGACAGCAGATTTCCTTCCCTAAAAGACATTAGTGAACCAGATAGTTTCATGGTCACCATTACTGATACTAGCTTTTTATTCCAGATTTTTTAAATTTAATTTACTGAATTTAAATTCCTGTGGGATTTGGACTCACGTCTCCGGATCATTAGTCCAGGCCTCTGGATTACTAGTCCAGTAACATAACCACTATGCTACCGTTCCCGGCGGTACATGGCCCTGAATGCACTATGGCACTTCCCACAAGCACAGAAAATGAAATGTGGAATAATGGAGTGTGGCCGCAGGAGATGATCATCTGCAGATTTTGATTAAAAAGAGGCAGAGTGTTCAGTGTTAACTTTTCCCACCCAGATGGTGATACAGGGGTCGTTTCAAAAGGTTTAGACCGAAAGAGAGAGTTTTAGTAAGATTTTGAAGGTGTGGTTTGAAGCCACGGCCTTCGGACTCAGAGGGGAGTGCAATTAACAGAGCTAATACTTTACTATAGCACTTTTAAAAAAGTCTCAAAAGCACACAGCAGAGCACAGTGAGTGTTATCCCAAGCAGTGTAAATTAGATAGCTTGAGCATTTACAGGTATGCATTTACTTCAGCAAGTGTCAAATATTTCATATTACAGAGTTTCGGTGGCCTAGCAACCCAGAGGTCGCGAGTTCAAATCCCAGTAAGTTGTGAACTCGAACTCAATGAAATTTATGGGCTATAGCTAGAAATAAAATGACATGTTGTAAAAATCCAACTGTTTACTAATGTCCTTCAGGGAAGGGAACCTGCCCAGTCTGACCTCTGTGTGACTCCAGTCCCATGCTATGGGATTGACTCGATGCCCTCAGGGCAACAATGATTGGCCAATAAATACTGTCTCGTCAGTGCCACAGACAGCCCAAGAACAAATAAAAACACAAGTGTGCAAGAGTTGCATACTCAACTGTATGGAGGTCTCCGAGATCAAACACCTACTGACTAAGAGGTTCATGAACAGCATGGAGGGTCAATCTGTAATACTCAAGTGGCCACTCACCGAGAATCCCGGTGGAGATATTGTTAAATAATTGCGACCCAAAATAGCAGTTACCAGAGAGTGTGGAAAAAAATTACATTTACTTGCTGGGCGAGTGGGACAGAAAAGGAGGAGTAAATGTCTTTCATTCTGCCAGCGCATTTCACACTTCATCTAGAGCCAGCTTTTGTTTCTTAACCTGTCCTATTACAATCTCATCTCATCTTGAATATCTCTTAATGTCTCTTTACTTCTCACAGACCTTCCCTTTTGTTCTTTTATTCCCTCCCCCAAACTTGCTTTTTCATCTGTTTCATTTCCTGCTTTTTTCTCAGTTCTGACGAAAGGTCATCGACCTGAAACGTTAACTCGGTTTCTCTCTCCACGGATGTTGCCTGGCCTGCTGAGTTTTTCCCCAGCGCTTTCTGTTGTTATTTCAGTTTTCCAGCATCCGCAGTATTTTGCTATTGGAGTAAATTAATTGTTAGCCTAGCTTTTTTGTTTAAAACCTCTGAGCCACTCCAGAAGTCGAGCGCTGACAATTCAGTGCAGTGCTGCACTGTCTTTCGGATGAAGACATTAAACCGAGGCCTCGTGCTGTTCAGGTGGGCCGGAAAGATCCCAGGCACAATCACTTTGCCAACATTTATCCCCAAACAGATTAACGGGTTGTTTAAACCCTAAACTTCTCTACCTCTAACTTCTCCTTTAAGACACTCCTTAAAAACCTACCTCTTCGACCAAGCTTTTTTTGTTATCTGCCCTAATTTCTCCTTGTACGGCTCGGTGTCAAACTTTGTTTCCCCCCCCCCGCCGATAATACTCCTGTGAAGCGCGATGGGACGTTTTATTACGATAAAGGCGCTACATAAATACAAGCTGTTACTGTTTACAGGATTTTGCGGTGTACAAATTAGCTGCCACTTCTCCCCACACTTCAAAAAAAGGGGGAAAAAAGTAACCAAGTGGCTGTGAAGCGTTCTGGAATGTCTGGAGCAGCAGAAAAGGTGCTATTCAAAGGCAAGTTCTCACTTTCTAAACAGTGGGGGGGGGGGAAAAAACTTCTTTATCCAGCTTCAATAAAATCTTTCCAAACCCATCCATTGTCTGGTTCTCTTGTATCTTAGCTCTCGCACCTTTGCTCTGAAGTTATTCGCACCCACTATTGGCCAATGTAAAGAACAAATGTCCACATCAGGATCTCTCTTTCTTCCCTTCCCCCCCAAAAAAAGGACAAACAAACAGTTAGAGAGTCATCAGTTTACATTCCCAACCCACATCTTTTGGGTTTAAACCAACTAAATCGTTGGTTGTTATCAGATACTCGATTTGCCCTTTCCACCACCACACATCTTTCAGAAACACCTCCAAGTGCTTCACATACAGCAAACTACTCTGAAGTACAGCGACTGTAACGCAAGCAAATACTGCTGCAAGACTCGTTACAAATCAATCTCCCTTTGAAAAACAAATGCATTCCTACATCAGGTTGCAACGCTAAGAGCCATAAACAGTGAAGCCAATACTTAAAAAAAAAGGCTCATTTTCCCAGAATCCAGGGTTACACGTGCAGGGTTAATATTTAAAGTTAACATACGCATACTTTCCGTACCTCCCCTCCGGAAAAACAGATATTGTTTTAACGTCCAAATAAATTATTTACATTCCGCATCTGGTAATTGCAACACTTCATTTAATTCACTCACCACTTTTTTGGAAGAAATACCCGTTCACAGTTGGGGTTGGAGTATCTGGATTAAAATAAATAAAAGTAGACTTTAACTCCAGCACAAGTTAGTGTAAAGTCACATGTATCCGAGAGGGCTGCAGTGGTCTCTTCTGCTCGAGTTCTCCTGGCCAGTCTCCATCCTCCAAAAACTTCATCTCATCCAAAACTCTGCTGCCTGCATCTTCTCCCGCACTGAGTCCCACTCACCCATCGCCCCTGTCCTACATTGGTGGAGTTGGGGGACCAGGAGCCAATTTAGAAATTCTCATCATCTTTAAATAAACTTGTATTTATATAGCGCCTTTAACATAGCAAACGTCCCAAGTCACTTCACAGGAGTGTTAGGAGACAAAAATTTGACAAGCTACATAAAGAGAAATTAGGGCAGATGACCAAAAGCTTGGTCAAAGAGGTAGGTTTTGAGGAGAGTCTTAAAAAGAGAGAGGCAGAGAGAGGGAAAGAGAGGTAGAGATGCGGAGCGGTTTAGGCAGGGAATTCCAGAGCTTAGGGCCTAGACAACAGAAGGCACGGCCACCAACTGTTGCGCGATTACAATCAGGGATGCTCAAGAGGGCAGAATTAAAGGAGCGCAGATATCTCGGTTGGGCGGGGGGGGGGGGGTTTGGGGGGCTGGAGGAGGTTACAGAGATAGGAAGGGGCGAGGTCATGGAGGGATTTGAAAACAAGAATGAGAATTTTGGAATCGAGGCGTTGCTTAACCGGGAGCCAATGTAGGTCAGCGAGCACAGGGGTGATGGGTGAACGGGACTTGGTGCGAGTTAGGACACGGGCAGCCGAGTTTTGGATGACCTCAAGTTTACGTAGAGTAGAACGTGGGAGGCCAGCCAGGAGCGCATTGGAATAGTCAAGTCTAGAGGTAACAAAGGCATGGATGAGGGTTTCAGCAGCAGACGAGTGGAGGCAGGGGCGGAGGTGGAAATAGGCGGTCTTAGTTATGGTGCAGATGTGGTCAGAAACTCATTTCAGGGTCAAATATGACACCAAGGTTGCGAACAGTGTGGTTCAGCCTCAGACAGATGTTAGGGAGAGGGATGGAGTCAGTGGCTAGGGAATGGAGTTTGTGGCGGGGCCTGAAAACAATGGCTTCGATCTTAATATTTAATGCGAGAACATTTCTGCTCATCCAGTACTGGATGTCGGACAAGCAGTCTGACAATTTAGAGACTGTGGGGTGGGGGGGGGGGGCAGGGTCGAGAGAAGTGGTGAGGAGGTAGAGCTGAGTGTCATCAGCGTACATGTGGTAACTGAATGTTGCCAAGGGGTAGCATGTAGATGAGAAATAGGAGGGGGGCCAAGGATAGATCCTTGGAGGACACTAGAGGTAACAATGCGGGAGCGGGTAGAGAAGCCATTGCAGGTGATTCTCTGGTTATGATTAGATCGACAAGAATGGAATCCCTTCATCACTTTGCCCTTTCCCATCACTAACTTCCTCCAGCCTTACACCCCAACTCTTCCCTCCCCTCCCTTCCAAATTTTCCATTCCTCCAACTCTGGCCTCTTATACATTTCCCACCCCCCTCCCCACCCCTTCATCCCACCACTGATAGCTATCTAGGCCCCCTTGCTTTGGAATTCCCTCCCGAAAAGTAATAAGCCTCTCCACCAAGTCTCTCTAAAAACTCACCTCATTGACCAAGGTTTTCGTGACCCCACCCAATATGTCCTCCTGTGGCTCAACATCCATTTTTCGCCCGATTATGACTCCAAGAAATGGAGGCATAATCACATATGATTTAAGGGTAATGATTTAAGGGTAAAAAAATAAACTAAACACATTGCCGATACTGAAAGATACAGGCCCAACTATTTGTAATACTATTTACCCAGAAACCTCACCAAGACTACCTACGGCCACCTCTAACTTCACCTGACTCCGACACTTGCGGCTATGCTTTGAGTTGCCTTGTCCGGAGTTCACTCCCTAAACATCTCCGTGTCTCTCTCTCTCTCCTCCTTTAAACCTATCCCTTTGACCAAGCTTTTGGTGATCTGTCCTGATAGCTCCTCCTGTGGCTCGGTGTCAAAAATGTTTTTAAGCGATATCTTGTGAAGCGCCTTGGAACGTTTTGCTACTTTAAATGCGCCATATAAATGCAAGTTGTGCAGTTTTGGTCGCCTTATCTGAGGAAGGATGTTCTTGCCAGGGAGGGAGTGCAGCGAAGATTCACCAGACTGATACCTGGGATGGCAGGAATGACGTACGAGGAGAGATTGGGTCGATTGGGCTTATACTCGCTGGAGTTTAGAAGAATGAGAGGGGATCTCATTGAAACTTCTAAAATTCTAACAGGACTAGACAGACTGGATGCAGGAAGGATGTTCCCGATGGCGGGTGAGAGTCCAGAACCAGGGGTCACAGACTAAGGATAAGGGGTAAGCCATTTAGGACAGAGATGAGGAGGAATTTCTTCACCCAGAGAGTGGTGAACCTGTGGAATTCTCTACCACACAAGGTAGTTGAGGCCAAGTCAGTAAATATATTCAAGAAGGAGTTAGATATATTTCTTAAGGCTAAAGGGATATGGGGAGAAGGCAGGGACAGGGTACTGAGTTTGGATGATCAGCCATGATCTCATCGAATGGCAGAGCAGGCTCGAGGGGCCGAATGGCCTACTCCTGCTCCTATCTTTTATGTTTCTATGTTACTTTACAAAACTTAAGAGGTTAGCAACTTGGTTCTTCCCTCCACAAAGTCTCCTGCTCTCAGTTATTTACATTGTATGATATTTTTTGCCCTACCTCTCTTAAAAACCCAGCTCTTTGACCAAGATTTCTTTTTTTGAACCGGAAAAAGCACAAACTTTGATTATTTCTGCACGCTAAAAATTTAATACACAACATATTTTATGTAAAACTTTTTTTTAAAGACCGTTGCAAATTTTGGGTCTGCAGTAGATATCGTCGCTGGGTCAAAATCCTGGAACTCCCTCCCTAACAGCACAGTGGGAGTACCTTCACCACACGGACCACCTTCGAGGGTAATTAGGGAAGGGCAATAAATGCTGGCCTTGCCAGAGACGCCCACATCCCATAAACAAATTAAAATATATATATATTCTCAGGTTCAGCATCACCCATCATTCCTGTAAATAGACCCCTCTGACCCCTACGATCAGAGGTTTACTCTTGCTATTAAATATCCAAGTCATATGATAGAGTGATCATAGAATCGTACAGCACAGAAGGAGGCCATTCGGACCATTGTGCCTGTGCCAGCTCTTTGAAAAGAGCGATCCAATTAGTCCCACTACCCTGCTCTTTCCCCGTAGCCCTGCAAATCTTTTAAGATTTAGCCAATTCCCTTTTGAAAGTTACTATTGAATCTGCTTCTGCCACCCTTTCAGGCAGTGCATTCCAGATCATAACTCATTGCGTTAAAAAGTTTAATTTCCCATCTGGTTCTTTTGCCAATTACCTTAAAGCTGTGCCCTCTGGTTACCGACCCTCCTGCCAGTGGAAACAGTTTCTCCTCATCTCCTCTGTCAAAACTGCTCATGATTTTGAACACCTCTATCAAATCTCCGCTTGACCTTCTCTGCTCCAAGGAGAACAATCCTAGCTTCTCTAGTCTTGCCACATAACTGAAGACCCTCATCCCTGGTGATCCTGGGGTTTGTAACACTGAAACCCTTGGTTGTGTGAACTGGATACCATAACTTCACACCTTAGTGTCTCTCTCTCTCCTATCTTCCCAAAAGCAGACCAAAAATACTAGCAAGATGAGGTCAATTGTATACCAACAAGCTTGTTTGCTTCACATGAATATAGTTTGCAGTGAAATTTAACCAATCACCCCTTGTAATACAACAAATTATGTAAACTGATGAGCCTAGATTCACTTCAGTCAGCATTCACTGACCTGATTCTCAAGTTTACAGTCAGAGTCCCCTGCCACCCTCACCATTCCAAATTTCTGCACGGTCCTGCACCCTTAGACAGGAAACTAAAGGCTTGACCTCTGACCCTCCCACAGCTCGGTGTTGGGGACTGACCAGTTGAGCTGCCCATCAACCCTGCTTCCCCCCCCGCTGCCCCCTTCCTGGGTGCGGGCTCACCTGGCAGCTATTCCCTCCCCCCCAAACTCGAATGAATGGGCCATCCAGACAGGTGCGTGAATGTTACTGGAATGTATTAACACACCACATGGTCTCAAAACAATATTATAACGTGGCTTTAAAGAAAGAAACAACTTGCATTTCTATAGCCCCTTTCACAACCTCAGGACGTCCCAAAGCGCTTTACAGCCAATTAAATACTTTTTGAAATGTATTCACTGTTGTAGTGTAGGACACACAGCAGCCAATTTGCACACAGCAAGCTCCCACAAACAGCAATGTGATAATGACCAGATACTCCTTTATTGATGTTGGCCGAGGGATAAATATTGGTCAGGACACCAGGGAGAACTCCCCTGCTCTTCTTTGAGATAAAAAATGCTGTGGGATCTTTTACATCCACCCAAGAGGGCAGACGGGGCCTCGGTTTAACGTCTCATCCGAAAGACTGACAACGTACACGTCTTAGAATATAGCTTTAAACAATGCGTGTTTAAAAACTAAAATACATAGCGCCTTTAACGTAGTAAAATGTCCCAAGGCGCTTTACAGGAGCGTTATCAAACAAAATATGACACCAAGCCATATAAGGTGATATGAGGCCACAATCTACCCTGTCTATCTAACCTTCTGAGGAAAGATCCTGCAAAGTTTCTCCCAAGATTAAGAAAAATATCAAACTCAAAATTATTCATTCATTCAGTTCCGAAGTGGTCATGAACACATTAACTGCTTCTGGCGGTCCTGATTATACAAGCAGCTCTCTGGGGTTTAAACATTCCACCGTGACAGGTCTTGCTTGAGGCTCGTCACCAACTTCCTTTTGTTCTGTCCTCACAGTCCACTGTGCAAGTCATTCATCACAGTACTTGATAAACTCTGATCATGTCTCCTTGTCAAATGTTCAACAAACTCAATCATTAGACTCTCTGCTCATCACACACATATCCCCAAGCCACGATCACGGACTTGTGTACGCTCTTCAATCAAGGCAAGGCTAAAAAAAGAAATCAGATAATCCCAGTGAACCTGTTCAACCACACAAGAAATTTACAGATGAGGAAAGCCATTCATCCCATCTTAATTCATTTATCTAGAACTCGCTCCTCAAACCCCTCCACCTCTTCAAAAACCGTCTCAAAACCCACCTCATGGGCCAAGTCATCTTTTCAACCAAGCTTTTGGTCACCCCTTCCAATCTCTCCCTCCACGGCTCAGCAGTCCGTCAATTATCTATTCCTATTTGATTTTTGTCCCCCTCCCCTTCCCGCAAAACACCTTGGGACATTAATGCAAGTTGTCATTGTCGATGATAGAGACCTGCTGTTGGCAGGTTAACAAAAGCAGACAGACACGAAGAGGGGGCAAGCTACAAATTGATGTACAGCTAGGGCTTAAAGACTTTTGCAAAGGCCAAAGCCAGATCGGGAAATGGTAAGATGTTAACTGCGGCTCAGTGGTATCTCTCTCACCTGAGTCAAGAGGTCATGGGTTCAAATCCCACCCCAGGGACCTGAGCACAAAGTCTAGGTTGACACTCCCAGCGCAGTACTGAAGAAGAGCTGCACTGTTGGACTGCCGCCTTTTGGAGGACACTTTCAACCAAAGCCCTGTCTGCCCACTCGGGTGGACGCAAAAGATGCCATGGCACTATTGCAAAGAAGAGCAAGTGAGTTCTCCCCGGTGTCCTGGCCAATATTTATCCCTCAACCAATATCGCAAACAGATTATCTGGTAATTATCAGCCATGATCTCATTGAATGGCAGATGAATGGCCTACTCCTGTTCCTATGCTGCTCTGTGGGAGCTTGCTGTGTGCAAATTAGCTGCCTCGTTGTCCTACATTACAACAGTACTAATTGGTTGTAAAGCACTTTGGGACATCCTGAGGTTGTGAAAAGCGTTATATAAAATGAAAGTCTTTCTTAGTTTCTTTCAAAGTCAGGGTAGAGGGTAGCAGTGGTTTGAATTCTGATGTTTATTTTGTTGATGAAAATTAAGTTCCAATCTCGACACTCAACACCTCCACATCACGAGCATGTCTAGTTTTTGTGGAGCAACAGCCCAAGCCAACAGAACGCCAAGCCAAACTGCCAGGTCACTGGGTTACAATTCTGAAGTCGTCAGGGTAGAAATTAGCCTTGGGTGGGAGTGCAATCATATCAGCTGCCTGTTATGCTGCGGTACAGAGGGATCTGGGGGTCCTTGTACATGAAACACAAAAAGTCAGCATGCAGGTACAGCAAGTGATTAGGAAGGCAAATGGAATGTTGGCCTTTATTGCAAGGGGGATGGAGTATAAAAGTAGGGAAGTCTTACTACAACTGTACAGGGCGTTGGTGAGACCACACCTGGAGTACTGCGTGCAGTTTTGGTCTCCTTATTTAAGGAGGGATATACTTGCATTGGAGGGAGTTCAGAGAAGGTTCACTAGGTTAATTCCAGAGATGAGCCTGTACTCATTGGAGTATAGAAGAATGAGAGGTGATCTTATTGAAACGAATAAGATTCTGAGGGGGCTCGACAGGGCAGGTGCAGGGAGGATGTTTCCCCTCGTGGGGGAATCTAGAACTAGGAGGCATAGTTTCAGAATAAGGGGTCGCCCATTTAAAATGGAGATGAGGAGGAATTTCTTCTCAGAGGGTCGTGAATCTGTGGAATTCTCTACCCCACAGAGCTGTGGAGGCGGAGTCATTGAATATATTTAAGGTGGATACACAGATTTTTGAACGATAAGGGAGTCAAGGGTTATGGGGAGCGGGCAGGAAAGTAGATTTGAGGCCAAGACCACATCAGCCATGTTCTTATCGAATAGCGGAGCAGGCTCGAGGGGCCAAATGGCCTACTCCTGCTCCTAATTCTTATGTTCTTATGTTATACACCCCGCCCGATATTCAGCTTCATTGTCTTCAACAGAACGGAATATCAGGCAGGATGTATAGATACAGGGCGGCAGGTGCAATAATGCCTGTTTACTGCCAAGATGAATTTCTACCCCATCATGTTGAAACTCCAAGACACAAGAGAACTTTCAAAGTCCAGAGGTTGCACAGTAGGCAGCCAAGATGCTGATCTGTAGTGTAGGAAAACCAAGTTATGAGGAATGGCTCAGTCTTTTAAAACATAATAAAAAGAGGCAAATGAGAGGGACCTTTAGAGAGGCATATTAAGGCACTAAAGGGGCAATGTTTTAAGTTAAACCAGGGAGTACAGGACAAGGGAATATAGGCACAAACTAGTAAAAGTTAAGTTCAGAACAGGTGTCAGGAACCATTTGGTCACCCAAAGACTCATGAAGAACTGGGTAGGTTAGGGGAACGGTCTGGCATTATTCAAGGGGCAGTTAGACCCAGTGATGGGGCCCACCATATGTTTCAATAGCTGGATGAGCTAGATGGGTCAAATGTCGTGTCCCCCCCCCCCCCCCCCCCCTCCTTACCCACCACCCCATCATTTATAACACTCAGATCTTCCATGGCATTGCTCAGTGTTTTACAGTACATAGGAACAGAGAAACAGAAATAGGCCACTCAACCCCTCGGGCCGGCTCCACCATTCAATGACATCATGGCTGATCCGTAGCTCAACTGCATTTACCCGCTTTAGTTCCACATCCTGACGAGTCAGTCAAGACTTAATTTTTCGCCACCCTACCCCCCCAAGTCCTTAGTAGTTTCTCATGGGCAGTTTTCTAGCTGTTTATCATGCTTTCTGATTCATACATTCCCTGCCTCTTCCAATTTGGATTTGCGGTGGGTTTTATTTTGAGCCAAGTCAACAAAGTGTGCCGACAGGAAGGAAGTGTGTACAAATACAGGACTTTTAATATTATACAGTAGATATATATATCATGCATGTCTGAGACACTTGGAGCGTGTGTTCTACGAGTAATTGCGACTAGCCTCTGACCCAGTCAGCTTCCAAGCAAGCAACTGCCAAGATTTGCCTAGACAGTACGAGTCCTGACCTTAAGGGAGCAGTCAATTTAGCTGCTAAACATCATGGTTATCTCCTAGACTCGAGAATACTCATGAGTTAGCTGTTCGTATACAAGTCAAACATGCTTCTCACCGAAAATAGAGAAATGTGGTCCATGGTCAAACAGGAACAAAAAAAAAATCAAAAACACTTCACCATATATAGTTACTTCACTGCACCTCACCTCAGACATTGCAACATATCCTCCCACTCACAGCAAGCAACAAGATATTTGTACTTTGCCGAGGCATAAGGAATAGATTTTAAACACAGAGGCTTATATCTAGCGGATATTTTAAACCCTTCTCCAAAATGGAGAATTTGGGCAGGGGTAGGGGGTGAGAGGAAAGGAGAAGAGAGAGATGCACAGTTTAAATCTGAAGTGCAAAAAAAGTGACTTGCATTTCTCTAGCGCCTTTTATGACCTCAGGACATCCGAAGCGCTTTACAGCCAATGAAGTACTTTTTGGAGCGTAGTCACTGTTGTAATGTAGGAAACGCAGCAGCTAATTTGCACACAGCAAGCTCCCACAAACAGCAATGTGATAATGACCAGGTAATCTGGTTTTGTGATGTTGATTAAGGGATAAATATTGGTCAGGACACTGGGGGTAACTCCCCTGCTCTTCTTCGAAATAGTGCCTTGGGATCTTTTACATCCACTTGAGTGTATACAGGGACTCGGTTTAACGTCCCATCCGAAAGACGGCACCTCTGACAGTGCAGCGCTCCCTCAGCACTGCACTGTCAGCCTAGATTTCTGTGCTCAAGTCCCTGGAGTGGGACCTGAACCCACAACCTTCTGACCCAGAGGCAAGAGTGCGCTACCCACTGAGCCACAGCTGACACAATGGAGAGAAAGAAAAGGGGTTGAGACATAGAATCAGTGTGGTTACAGAACTGTAGGAGGCCATTCGGCCCATCAAGCCAGTGCCGGCTCTCTGCAAAAGCACTTCAGCCAGTCCCACTCCCCCGCCTTTTCCCGTAGTCCTGCAAATCTTTTTCCTTCAGGTACTTATCCAATTCCCTTTTGAAAGCCATGGTGGAGTCTGCTTCCTCCACCCTTTCAGGCAGTGCATCCCAGATCCTAACCACTCGCTGCGTAAAAAAGTTTTTCCTCATGTCGCCTTTGGTTCTTTTGCCAAGCACCTTAAATCTGTCTCCTCTGGTTCTCGACCCTTCCGCCAACGGGAACAGTTTCTCTGTCTACATCAGAGAGAAAATAATCCCAAAACAAGAAAGTCTTAAATCGCAATTACCTGCATTGCAGTAAATTGAATATTGAACAGAAAAACAACTTTCAAAACATGGAACAGGACATCCAACTCCCATGGGTTTGTAACTTGAAACAATTGAAATATTCAAAGCATATTTTACCAATAAAAAAAACTTCCCCCCCCCCCACCAGCGCAAATTAAAATTCATAGTTTACACAATCACAAAGTCTTCTTAAGAAGATCATAAATCAGCAAGGCTCTTCCTCTTTGGGGATATTAATAAGTGTACTATTTCCTCATATTGCAGTGAAGTTCACTGCTGGCACTGGTTTTGGCTGCCTCTATTGCAAAGTGATTGCCAAGCAATTAGCAAGCCTCCCCCCCCAACCCCCCTGACGGTAGCAGGAGGAGGACGACGAGGTCAATACCCGTGCGTGGGAGCAAACGAGCAAAAGATAATAAAAATCTCACACACGGCTGCATAAATGTTCCACGGAAATATTAATGTACAAAAATGACCACTAAAAAGTGTGCCTTCCCATTCAATCTCAGGCACAAGCTTTCTCCCAGCACACAAGGGGATCCCTCACTGGAATTCAGCCAAATGCCTTTAAAAATAAAATGATTTTTATATTAAAAAAAGTTGGCATACCTGCCACCAAAATTATAATCAGTGCCCTGGACTGTGAGGGAGCCCTTGATCAGTGCTACTGTTAAACAGGCCCCTTCTGCGCTGAAGTTTGCAATTGGGACAATAAGATGTAGATGTACAACATGCAGAGTCTCAAATAAGTTGAGAAAGGATAGGGATAGTGCCTGATTTTCTTCAGTCCCTTGTCCTAGGTAGATCCAGAATATTACTTTAAATTAACTGGCAAGAGGACAGGTCCAAACTGCTAAACAGCAAATTTAGAACTGATGGCATCAGGAAATTCTTCTTCACAAAGAGAGGAACAGACTTCCAGAAGAAATGTGGAGGAGAAAATCCCTGGAATAGTTTTAGATGCTGGAAGGGGGGGGGGGGGGGCGGATGGAAATCTAGGGTCTCTGTATGGATGAATTAAGATAGGCTAAAATGGTCTGTCTCATCCATAACTATTTTATGATCTGATGACTCCAATGACTAGTGTGTATATACTTGATTTAATTTGGTCTCATGTTGCACTGTCAGCCGTGGCTCAGTGGGTAGCACTCTCACCTCCGAGTCAGAAGGTTGTGGGTTCAAGTCTCCACTCCAGGGACTCGAGCACAAAAATCTAGGCTGACACTCCAGTGCCGTGGTGAGGGAGCGCTGTGCTGTCAGAGGTGCTGTTAAACAGAGCGCCCATCTGCTCTCAGGTGGACGTAAAAGATCCCATGCCACTATTTCAAAGAAGAGCAGGGGAGTTCTCCCTGGTGTCCTGGCCAATATTTATCCCTCAATCAACATCTCAAAAACAGATGATCTGGTCATTATCACACTGTTGTTTGTGGGAGTTTGCTGTGCGCAAATTGGCTGCCACATTTCCTACATTACAACAGTGGCCACACTTCAAAAAGTGCTTCATTGGCTGTAAAGCGCTTTGGGACATCCGGAGGTCATGAAACGCACCATATAAATGCAGTTCTTTCTTTCCAATGACAAGTGCAAAGGGGCAACTTTCTTGGGTAGTGCCAGGCAGTATTGGGCACACCCCCAACACAGAGACAAGTGCTGACATTACAGAGTGAGCAGCAGACAGGGGACAAAGGAGACATCTTGATATATCAGGTGACTCTGATGTCAGTCATCACCTGAGGCAGGTACAAAATTGGCAGCTGGAGAATGACAGCACGGTGCAAATCCCATTAGATATTAGCAACACGCAGAATCTGCGTGATACCTGTTGGGTGTTCAAGTAAAATGTCTCTTCACAGCATCACTCCCGACCTAAATTCACACAACATGCATCAAGGCAAGACTTGTGGTTGCTCTGCACTGAAATAAATTAGCCCAAAAATTAAAAAAACTAGCCAGTAGATTTAATATATTGGCAAATATATTGCAGTTGATAATGTACATTATCACACCAAGATATTTTACATTATTAGAAACGGTCGACTTCAATATATTTGCTTCAGCCTCAAACAGGGGGGGGGGGGGGAAGAAAAAAAATGGGGCATGGGGCACAGCAAGCACACAAACAGTTTCCACCTAACTCCCCACATCTTTGATCTTACAGATGATAAACTAGCCTCATTCATGCTTCTCGTGTCGCTCACATGTTGATGTGCAAAGGGACCTGGGTGTCCTTGTACACCAGTCACTGAAAGCAAACATGCAGGTGCAGCAAGCAGTTAGGAAGGCAAATGGTATGTTGGCCTTCATTGCAAGAGGATTTGAGTACAGGAGCAAGGATGTCTTACTACAGTTATACAGGGCCTTGATGAGAGCACACCTGGAGCACTGTGTGCAATTTTGGTCTCCTTACCTAAGAAAGGATATACTTGCCATAGAGGGAGTGCAGCAAAGGTTCACCAGACTGACTCCTGGGATGGCAGGACTGTCATATGAGGAGAGATTGGGTCGACTAGGCCTGTATTCACTAGAGTTTAGAAGAATGAGAGGGGAGCTCATTGAAATGTATAAAATTCTGACAGGGCTAGACAGACTGGATGCAGGGAGGATGTTTCCCCTGGCTGGGGGTGGGGGGGGTCTAGAACGAGGGGTCAGTGTCTCAGGATACGGGGTAGGACATTTAGGACTGAGATGAGGAGAAATTTCTTCACTCAGGAGGGTGGTGAACCTGTGGAATTCTCTACCACAGAAGGCTGTGGAGGCCAAGTCACTGAATATATTTAAGAAGGAGATAGATAGATTTCTAGACACAAAAGGCATCAAAGGGGTATGGGGAGAGAGCGGGAATATGGTACTGAGATAGAGGATCAGCCATGATCATATTGAATGGCGGAGCAGGCTCGAATGGCCGAATGGCCTACTCCTGCTCCTATTTTTCTATGTTTCTATGATGTCCCAGCTGATGGGGAAGGGTGACATTCAGCCAATACGGCTCTATCGTCACGTCACAGTTCCCTCTCCAGCCGACCCCTAGCTCTGCTCAGCACCTCTCTATTGTGGCAGAGCAGGGGGATCGGATCAACGCTGCGCTTGAACCCAAATCCCAGCGGCCACGCACCACTCACCTCTGGACTTTATTCCAAAAGACACAAGAAAAAAGTCTACATGCAATCTTGTGCCAGCAAATGCTTGCTTTCATTTCAAAACTTTTATAGACTTCGCGCGGCAGCCAAACCAGCTCTTAAGAGTTGGCATCAGAGGTCAAGGCTATTTGTTCCATTGTGAAAGATATATATTTTTTTAAAAATACACCATAGAAACACCACAAAAGGAGAGCTGACCCACTCTCTGTACACTGTACAAACACAGAGATTCTTGATGCTGGGGGGGGGGCCAAAGGGAGAGACACGATGGCCGACAGACTTTTTAGAGCAGTACCTCAAGCAGGGGGGGGGGGGGGGGGGGAGGCAAGGGCGGAGAAAGAAAGAACAGAAGGGAATTTTGGGGGCACACACACCGCACAGTAAATAATTAGCAAATTCTGTCATTTTATTAGGGAGTGCAATATTTGTGGTGGAATCTAGCACCGATTTTTTTTTTATAAATACAGACAGCGCACGCGGCCATCCTAACTTGCGGCGAGCTGCCGTTCCAAGTGCAAGCTTCAGCCAGCAGTGAGCACCGTCAGTTTTCAGCCAGACCACCAGACTCGACGCCGGACGTGAATAAGCAATGCCTTCACAAGGTGGGGACAAACAAAAGAGAAAAAAACCCTGACCATCTGCTCTTCCCTCCCTGTCCCTCCACCCACCCCAATACAGGCTTAACTAGTGTTAAAAAAAAAAATCAGCCAAGAATTTCAACAGACCGTTCATTCCAGGTTGTGGGAGAAAAGGTTAACGAACATCAAGGGCAAGTAGATTTTATGATACTGTCGATGCAAAAGCAGCAGCGTAACTGGGAAGTCAAGTTGGCAGTCTGACTCCCATCTGCACTGAAACAGAAGTGAGCGAACACCTCTAGCGACACGTTACTAGGGTTTCGCGCCAACTGCAGTATTACTACAGTCCGGTAAAGTAATGTTTAAAAAGTAGATTGCCTCAGAACATCTCCATCTCCATCTCAAAGCACACCACAGCCAATGAAGTACATGTGGTCGTCACTGGTATAATGTACATTAACACAGCAGCCAATTTGGACACAGCAAGCTCCCACAAACAGCAATGAGAAAAATGACCAGATAATCTGTTTTAGTGATGTTGGTTGAGGGATAAATGCTGGTCAGGACACCCGGGAGAGTTCCCCTGTTCTGTTTCGAAGAGTGCCATGGGATCTTTTAATGTCCACCTGAGGGGGCAGCCGGTAACTTGGTTTAATGTCTCATCCGAAATACAGCATATTCAACGGTACAGCACTCCCTCAATATTACACTGGAGTGTCAGCCTCGATCATGTACACAAGTCTCTGGAGCAGGGCTTGAACCCACGACCTACTGACTCCGAGGCGAGAGTGCTACCAAGGCTAAGATTCAGCTCTTTGGCCAACTGTCCATCTGTGACTCGCCGTCCATTTTCTTCACACCTCTGAAGCATCTTGGAATGTTTATTGGTATTTAAGTGCTACATAAATGCAAGGAGGTCCACCATCACAGGGCTGAGTGTGACATGAAAGCAGCAAAATAACCTGGGTATCACGATATACCAATAGCAACCCAAGAGCAATACTTCTCACATAGAATAATAGAGCACAGAAGGATGCCAGTCGGCCCACCGGGCCTATACCAGCTCTTTACTCCGCCAGTGGTCCCCAGAAAAGATGGAGGGGGGGGAAACTTGGAGGTAGTCAAGCTTCTTTTACCACAGTCCCAAGAATGACAACAAGTCATTCGGCCCATCGTGCCTGCACGCGCGCGCACACACACACACCTATTATTTTAAAAAGCCCAATCACACTACCCAAGTTCAAAATTATGAGAGGTTTTGATAGAATAAATAAGGAGAAGCTCTAACCAGACGACACAGATTTAAGGTAATTGGCAAAAAAAAAAATCCAGAGGGGGAAAGGAGAAGAATTTTTTCTTTTAAAAACACAGCGAGTTGTTGTGATCTGGAATGCACTACCTGAAAAGGGTAGTGGAAGCAGATTTAATGGTAACTTTCAAAAAGGAAATTGGATAAATACTCAAAAGGGGAAGACATTTGCAGAGCTATGGGAGAATAGAGTAGGGGAGTGGGACTAATTGGATAGCTCTTCCAAAGAGCCGGCACAGATAAGATGGGCCGAATGGCCTCCTTCTGTATGATTCTACCAAACCTTCCATCGATCACACACCATCTATCCCCTCATTGATTCCACACCATTTGTTTTGTCATCTTCAAGTTCGGCATATATTGGCATAATGGAATGTGCTGCAGATATTTTTGCTTTAAAAAAGTGTTCATATTGTTTCATTGGCGCAATAAATGCTGCAACCAGCTAGAACTGGACAGGCATTTTCCCCCAGTTTAAGTCACTATGGCTGCACCAGGGAGTGAATTTATGATTCACGAGTGGACAAACCACATGAGACTAAGTGAATCATTATGAAAATTCTCCAGTTAGTGTCTGGTAAATCAATACTGGCGAGGTAGGCACAACTACCAGCATAGAATCTCCCTGATGTTCTCTTTCCCCACTCTAAAGCCAAGTCTGTCCAGACTGCCACAGGAACAAAGGCAAGGCTGACACTGCCAGTGCAGTACTGAGAGTGCGCTGCACTGTCAGATGTGCCGTCTTTCGGATGAGACATTAAACCCGTTTGCCCTCAGGTGGATGTAAACAATCCCATGGCCACTATTCAAAGAAGAGCAGGGGAGTTCTCCCCGGTGCCCTGGTCAATACTTATCCCTCAACCAACATCACTAAAACAGATAAACGCAGATTGGGTGACCGCTTTGCGGAACACCTCCGTTCAGTCCGTAAGGGTGACCCCGAGCTTCCGGTCGCTTGTCATTTTAATTCACCTCTCCACGCCCACTCAGACCTCACCGTCCTCAGCCTCGTGCATTGTTCCACAGAAGCTCAACGTAAGCTCGAGGAACAGCACCTCATCTTTCGTTTAGGCACTTTACAGCCTTCCGGACTCAATATCAAGTTCAACAATTTCAGATCATAACCTCGGCCCCTATCACATATACATATACACACACATTTTATCCACCCTTTTGGTTCGTGCCTTTTTCCTCTCTCTCCCCCTACAGCAGCTGTCTCTCATTCTGCCAGCATTTCACACTTCACCTTTTGTTTCTTAACCTGTCCCATTACCATCTCGTCTTGCCTTGAGTATCTCTTAATGTCTCTGCTTACCACTGTTATTCCCCCCCCCCCCCCTTGCATTTTTATCTGTTTCATTTCCTGCTCTTTTCTCAGTTCTGACGAAGGGTTTCGACCTGAAACGTTAACTCTGTTTCTCTCTCCACGGATGTTGCCTGGCCTGCTGAGTTTTTCCAGCATTTTCTGTTGTTGTTTCATTTCCCAGCATCCGCAGTATTTTGCTATCATCAGGTCATTACCTCATTGCTGTCTGTTTGTGGAACCTCGTGGTATGTAAATTGGCTGCCATGTTTCCTACATTACAACAATGACTTCAATTCAAAAAGTACTTCATTGGCTGTAAAGCACTTGAGACATTCAGGGGTTGTGAAAGGTGCTATATAAATGCATGTCGGTCTTTCTTTCACCTACACAAGACAATAGAAGCAGGAGTAGCCCATATGGCCCCTCGAGCCCTCTCCACCATTCAATAAGATCATGGCTGATCATCAACCTCAACTCCATATTCCCACCCTGTCCCCATACCTCTTTATTCCCTTAGCGCCCAAAAATCTATCGATCTCAGTCTTGAATATACTCAACAACTGGGCAGCCACAGCCCTGTGGGGCAGAGAATGCCAAAAGATTCACAACCCTCCCAGTGAAGAAATCTCTCATCTCAGTCCTAAATGGCCGGCGCCTTATCCTAAGGCCATGACCTGAAGGCACCAACTCATGTTGGGGAGCAATTCCACATGTACCAGGCACTCTCTCGTGCCGCACCCAAATGACCACTCTTCAGGCATGAACCCAATGGCAGGTACCAGCAGACTATTTGCCTGGAAGAGATGTCATGGCTCAGCCATGTCCAATCTTCCGCCAATGTCTGTTTCCTCTCTCTCGGAGAGGGGGTGGGATGGAGAGATAATCACTCAACAGCAATAGGAGCAGGACTCCTGGCTGATCTCCCCACTCCATTGGTACTGAGGCCAATAACAGCACCTTTACTGCCACTCTAGGCGAGCTCAACTAACTCACCCAGACTGGGGAGCAAACTCTCCAACAACACACTGCCGTTACAAACTCACAAAAGGTGAGAAGTCGCACAACACCAGGTTATAGTCCAACAGCTTTATTTGAAATCACAAGCTTTCGGAGCGCTGCTCCTTCGTCAGGTGAAGTGAAGAAATACATATGGGCACAGCATATATAGTCAGAGAACAATGCCAGACGACTACAGTTAATCTTTCTAACTGCCCTCTATCACAGTTAGAAAGATTAACTGTAGTCATCTGGCATTGTTCTCTGACTATATATGCTGTGCCCATATGTATTTCTTCACTTCACCAGACGAAGGAGCAGCGCTCCGAAAGCTTGTGATTTCAAATAAAGCTGTTGGACTATAACCTGGTGTTGTGCGACTTCTCACTTTTGTCCACCCCAGTCCAACACCGCATCATGGTTACAAACTGAAGCATCAAGGAAACTTGCAGAGCATACTTCTGCTACATTCACATTTCTAAACTTTTACCAATTGAGCAGCTGTTACTGAAATTACAACAACACTCATTCTCCACATCACACCCATTCACTCCCCATCCCTGGCAAGCTCCAGTGGCTCCCCTGAATGCCCCAATGAACGGACTTCAAAATCCATGGGCCACTCTAAATCCCTCCATGGGCTCACCCCAGCCCGTCCAAACGATCTTCTCCAGCCCTGTAAGCCCCACACCCTTCACTTCTGGAATACTGTGCATTCCCTGTTCCACGCTTGGATTGTTCATTCATTATGCTGTACCCTCTGAAATTCACGCCCAAAACCAAACTGCCTCACCTCCAGCCCTACTTTGAGTGGATCTTCGGTCTCTTTCCCATTCGTTTCTTAATGCCACACCCCACCCATCCACTTTGTTAAGCAATGCTTTTAGGTGAGGAGCGCTGTATAAAATGCAAGTACGTGCTTTTTTAAATTTATTCGTTCACAGGATGCGGGCGTCGCTGGCAAGGCCGGCATTTATTGCCCATCCCCAATTGCCCTCGAGAAGGTGGTGGTGAGCCACCTTCTTGAACCGCTGCAGTCCGTGTGGTGAAGTTACTCCCTCAGTGCGGACTTTGTCGTAGCGGTTTGGTACGACTTGAGTAACTTGCTGGGCCATTTCAGAGGGGCAGTTAAGAGTCAAACCACATTGCTGTGGGTCTGGAGTCCAGAGGCCAGACCAGGTAAGGACAGCATTTCCTTCCCTAAAGGACATTAGTAAACCAGATGGGTTTTTCCCCCAACAATCCGGTAGTTTCATAATCACCATTACTGATACTAGCTTTTTATTCCAGATTTATTTAATTAACTGAATTTAAATCCCCAGCCGCCGTGGTGGGATTTGAACTCACATCTCCGGATTATTAGTCCAGGCCTCTGTCCAGTAACATAACCACTATGCTACCATGCCCGTGTTGTTCAACTGGTGCAGATGTGTTGTGTTGTACCAGACAGGCAATGCCATTTGAAGCGCAGTTTTATTACTGCTGATCAGTTCCCTGTTTTGATCAGCTCTGGGTATCTGGGCAGAAGGCATCCAGTTGAATGGGACAGGCTGGATGGACTAGTGGGTATTTTCCTGTCCATCACTGTCTGTATATATAGGTCCAAAAATTAGTGAGTGAGCCTTCGTGTGAGGGTAAGGCCTTCCCGCGATCTCTCACTGCGCGCTGGCTTTTTCAGTCCGAGCTCACACGAACTTGATGTTCTGGACAGCAGCTGTGCAGGGCTTTTGTATCCCACAGGCGTAGTTAATTCGTGCGAGCTGTGGGATCACGTGACTCAGTTAGAGCCAATGGCAGCACACCATCTTTCATTCATAGCTTTCACAGCATGGCTGTGAAAGCTATGAATACTATACCCCCCCAAAAGAACAGCTAAACCTCAATTAAATTTTTTTTTAAAACCATCACATTATTAAAATAAGTATAGTTAAATAAATTAACCATTTTAAACAAAAAATTAAATTTGAAAAAATTTAAAATCTTTTAAAAAGTTATAAAAATAAACTTACCTGTCTTTAAAGTCTCTAAAAAAGATATACCTGTTAAAAAAAATTCAAAATACTTAATTAAGTACTTACCTTGTTAAAAGAGGGTCTTACACCTCCTTTCTTTATGTCTAAAATCTTCCATGCTTACCTGCGCGTCCAAAGCACTAAGTGCACTGCGTGCGCGCAGCCTGTAGCGCGCACGCGGTTCACCTAGGAACCGCCCCCTTTTGAATTCACCACGTGCCGGTTTTCAGCGCATGCGCAGTGCATGCAGAAAACCGGCAATTGGAGACAGAATACGCGAGAGTACACAGTGCGTACTCTCGCGTAGCGGCACTAATTTTTGGGCCATAATCTTTCTCTCCCACAGGAACTAACATTACTAATTGTTGGGATCTTGGAGTACAGGGTCTACAGATTCAGGTGACAGTTAATTGATGGGTCTGATCGATGTAGTTTCTCCTCATATGTTTGTTTTTGAACTACATTCACTATTCAAGATAGGAAATCAACCAGGTGCTACTACAGACAGAAAGAGTGCTATAACCTTCCCCCAAAACCCAGCCTATTAAAAATCCCTCTTCACTAAAAAATATCTTCTCTTCTTAGGCAGTCCCTCAGAACAGAGGATGACTTGCTTCCACATTAAAAATGAGTTCTCAGGTGACTGATGAGTCCAATGCGGGACCTACAGTCTCTTTCACAGGTGGGGCAGACGGTGGTTGAAGGGGCAGGTGGGTGGGGTGCTTGGGTTGACGTGCGCTCCTTGCGCTGTTTGCGCTTGCTCCCGGCGAAGAGACTCGAGGTGTTCGGCGCCTTCCAGAATTCTTCGCCTCCACTTTGTGCGGTCTTGGGCCAGGGATTCCCAGGTGTCGGTGGGGATGTTGCACTTCCCCTTTGAACCCACGGCAAAGGATCACTGAAAGGACTACACGATAACATCAACAGGTTCCATCCCACCATCAAACTCACCATGGACTACTCCTCAGAATCGGTTTCATTCTTGGACACACGAATCTCCATCAAAGACGGACACCTCAGCACTTCACTCTACCGCAAGCCCACGGACAACCTCACGATGCTCCACTTCTCCAGCTTCCACCCTAACCACGTTAAAGAAGCCATCCCCTATGGACAAGCCCTGCGAATACACAGGATCTGCTCAGACGAGGAGGAACGCGATGGACACCTACGGACGCTGAAAGACGCCCTCGTAAGAACGGGATATGACGCTCGACTCGTCGATCGACAGTTCCGACGGGCCACAGCGAAAAATCGCATAGACCTCCTCAGAAGGCGAACACGGGACACAACCAACAGAGTACCCTACGTCGTCCAGTACTTCCCCGGAGCGGAGAAACTACGCCATGTTCTTCGCAGCCTTCAACATGTCATCGATGACGACGAACACCTTGCTAAGGCCATCCCCACGCCTCCACTACTCGCCTTCAAGCAGCCGCCTAACCTCAAAAGTACCATCGTTCGCAGCAAATTACCCAGCTGTCAGGAGAACAGCGACCACGACACCATACAACCCTGCCACGGCAACCTCTGCAAGACATGCCAGATCATCAACACAGATACCATCATCACACATGAGGACACTACCCACCAGGTACATGGTACATACTCATGTGACTCGGCCAACGTTGTCTACCTCATACGTTGCAGGAAAGGATGCCCCGGAGCATGGTACATCGGCGAGACCATGCAGACACTGAGACAACGTATGAACGGACACCGCGCAACAATCGCCAGGCAGGATTGTTACCTCCCAGTCGG
The DNA here is from genome assembly GCA_030390025.1 of Squalus acanthias. Taxonomy (NCBI): domain Eukaryota; kingdom Metazoa; phylum Chordata; class Chondrichthyes; order Squaliformes; family Squalidae; genus Squalus; species Squalus acanthias. The sequence goes on from CM059426.1 coordinate 15,546,684, forward strand.
GGAACACTTCAGCAGTCAAGGACATTCAGCCTCGGATCTGCGGGTTAGCGTTCTCCAAGGCGGCCTTCGAGACACACGACAACGCAAAATCATCGAGCAGAAACTGATAGCCAAGTTCCACACCCATGAGGACGGCCTCAATAGGGATCTCGGGTTCATGTCACGCTACAGAACATGACTCGACATCGTTGTCTGTCTTTCCAGTTTTAAAAAAAAAAGTTAAAAGCTCAACTGCAGACGGCAACATTTGACACGTTGGACCCCCTGTGACCCACCTCATTGTCTTAGCTGTACTCTGATGTGTCTTTGATGTAATGCCTTCCTAACAGATTGTATCTCTGCAGACAAATTGCTCTGTGTATATATACTGCCGATTTGTATTCCCTCACTGTACTTGTACCTGAAGAAGGAGCAGCGCTCAGAAAGCTCGTAATTTTAAATAAAACTGTTGGACTATAACCTGGTGTTGTGCGACTTCTCATTTAAAAAAAAATGGTAGCATCACTCACAGCTGCCAATAACTCCATCCCTTCTATTGCCACGATATTTGCCAAACCTTAATCGATTCCAAAAAAAAGCGGCGCCCCAAGTGTAGCCGGCACCCTTGAAATGACTTCAAAACTCGCCAGAATGCTCAGAATTAAAATACCTTTAAAAGACAGGGAGCTGCCTCACCCTAATTAACCTGCCTGCGACGATTATGCAAGAAAGTATCTTTTTTTTTTAAACAGTTTCCAGTCAATGCGGAATTGCGTTATAAAATGGCTAGACTCAGATTCCCCCCAGTCTGTGGAGGCACGTTGCAAAAATGCCATAACCACCTTAAAAAAAAAAGGTATTTTTTTAAAACTCCCGATACATTGCATTGTGACTAAATTGTATCTGCCCGCTACCTTTGATAAACGCTACTTTTAAAAGCGATGGTAGCAGCTGTCTCGTGTCTTCTCCTTCCCCGACTGAAATAATCTGCAAATTGTTTCTCCTTCGCCACACCCCCCTGAAATTAAGTTGTCTGTAAATTACTTGAATTTTTTTTTCCTTCACCCCTCTATTATTATTAAAAAAAAGGATTTTTTTTTTTTAAATGATCCTTCTTACCACATGGTTGCAGATGAAAAACCCGCGTGGAATCCATGCCGGCCGGCTGTGTGAGTCCTCTGTGCTTTAGGAAACCACCCCCACCATCACTCGCTCATCCTCCACACCAGCGCTTTTTAAACGCAGTCCCGGCAGAATGAAACGAGTCCTGACTCGAGTCTTGCCGGCTGAGCGAGCAACGCCCAGGGCTCCGAACGTCCGCCTATTCCATTGCCCCCACCCCAATCAACAAAATCATAATTGCAAAGTTAATAAGCAAGAGTGGTTTTTTTTTTGGGGGGGGGGGGGGGGAGAGTGGAAACAAAATACATTTAACTAAAAACAAAATAGATAAACCATGTGTCTTGTTTCTGTATAAAATAGGCGATTAGAAGGAGAGGTTGGCAATTACAAATCAGGAATTTAACCTCGTGAAAAAAATTTCAAATCTCAAAAAAAATTACTTAATTTTTTTTTAACTTTCGGGGTGGGGGGGGGGGGTAAAACAAAATTATTGTAAAATATCTTTCATTAACCATTAAGGGTTATCCCAGGGTAGGTCGCCGGGATTGTGAAGCTTTGTATGGGGGGGGAACTCGGTTCCTTGTGTACTCTTCTGGTGAAGCTGTAAACAAATAAACTGTAACTTAAAACATTAAAGGAAACTTAATAAGTTAAATTAAAATTCCATTGCCGGGTGGTGATGATGCACTCCAGTCCCTGCGGCGCCCACTGGGGTCGTGGAAGGCCTCGAGCGTGCCGGCGAACACCGCGTGCTCCATCTCCAGGGCCACCCGGGTGCGAACGTGGCCGCGGAAGAGAGGCAGGCAGTCGGGCCGAACGACCCCCTCGACCGCCTGCTGCCTGGTCCAGTTAATGGCCACTTTGGCCAGGCCCAGACCCAGGAGCAGTCCTATGAGGAGGTCCTCCGATCTGCCCGCTCCCCTCTGCACCAGGTGACCAAAGATCAGGAGCGTGGGACTGAAGTGCAGCCAAAAATCGAGGAGCAGCCCCTTCAAATAAGGGAAGAGTGGCTGCAACCTCTCACACTCCATGTACACGTGGAACACGGACTCCTCCAGGCCGCAGAAAAGGCAGGCTCCCTGGGAGTCCGTGAACCTACTTAAAACCTTATTGCACGGGACTGCCAATAGATAAAGGTGAGAAGTCGCACAACACCAGGTTATAGTCCAACAGATTTATTTAATTTTACAAGCTTTCGAAGCAGTTCGCTCCTTCGTCAGGTAAGTTAGCAATGAGAGAATCTCCACATCATGACCTCAATAGATAAAGGGAGGACTCCCGCGTAGAGAGCCCTCCATCGGGGACCCCCGCCTCCTCCGGACGGCAAGGTGGTGCAGTTCCTTGTGTAAGGTCAGTGGAAATATTTTGAATGTGTAACTCGATGTGACATCCCTTGTATTTGCAGTCCGCTCCCGTTGCCGGGGTCTGCTCATTATTTGAACCCAGCTTCTTTACACACCACACCAACTCTCTGCCTCAGTAGTCAGGCCAGGAGAAATCATGTGCAACACCGCACACACCTCTTAATGGGGACCTCAGGCACAAATGATGCTGGTTACTTAGGACACGTGTGCCACCGGTTCATGGGAAAACACTGGGACACAGGTGAGACTGGTTAACAGGGACATCAGAGGACAGATGGGACCGGTTAATGGGGACACTAAGGCACAGATGGGCCCAATTAATTTGGGTACAAGTACATGGCTGAGGCCACTCAATAGGGGCATATGTGCACAGATGAGGATATCGAGTTTAAAATTCTCATCCTTGTTTTCAAATCCCTCCATGGCCTCACCCTATCTCTGTGATCTCCTCCAGCCCCACAACGCCCCGAGATATCTGCGCTCCTCTAATTCTGCCCTCTTGAGCATCCCTGATTATAATCGCTCAATTGGTGACGGTGCCTGAGCTCTGGAATTCTGTGCCTATGCCTCTCCGCCTCGCTACCTCTCTCTCCTCCTTCAAGATGCTCCTTAAAACCTACCTCTTTGACCAAGCTTCTGGTCACCTGCCCTAATTTCCCCTTATGTGGCTCGGTGTCCAATTTTTTGTCTTATGACACTCCTGTGACACGCCTTGGGACATTTTACTACATTAAAGGTGCTATATAAATACAAGTTGTTGTTGTTATTCTAGTTAATGGGGACAGAGAAAAAAAGAAAGACTTGGATATCTATAGTGCTTTTCACGACCATGGGACCTCCCAAAGCACTTTACAACCAATGAAGTACAAAGAATCATAGAATCATAGAATGGTTACAGCACAGAAGGAGGCCAGTCAGCCCGTCGAGCCCGTGCCAGCTCTCTGCAAGAGCACTTCAGCTAGTCCCACTTCCCCTGCCCTTTCCCCGTAGTCCTGCAAAAATTTTTCCTTCAGGTACTTATCCAATTCCCTTTTGAAAGCCACGATTGAATCTGCCTCCACCACCCTTTCAGGCAGTGAATTCCAGATCCTAACCACTCGCTGCGTAAAAAAGTTCCTCATGTTGCCTTTGGTTCTTCTGCCAATCACCTTAAATCTGTGTCGTCTGGTTCTCGACCCTTCCGCCAATGGGAACAGTTTCTCTCTAACTACTCTGTCCAGACCTCTCATGATTTTGAATACCTCTATCAAATCTCCTCTCAACATTCTCTGCTCTAAGGAGAACAACCCCAGCTTCTCCAGTCTTATCCACATAACTGAAGTCTCTAAGGGAATCATTCTTATCAATCTTTTCTGCACCCTCTCTAAGGCCTTCACATCCTTCCTAAAGTGCAGCGCCCAGAATTGGACACAATACTCCAGTTGAGGCTGAACCAATGTTTTATAAAGGTTCATCATAACTTCCTTGCTTTCGTACTCTATGCCTCTATTTATGAAACCCAGGATCCTGTATGCTTTTTTAACCGCTTTCTCAACCTGCCCTGCCACCTTCAACGATTTGTGCACATATACCCCCAGGTTTCTCTGTTCATGCACCCCCTTTAGAATTGTACCCTTTAGTTTATATTGCCTCTCTTCGTTCTTCCTACCAAAATGTATCAATTCGCCCTTTTCTGTGTTAAATTTTATCTGCCACGTGTTCGTCCATTCCACCAGCTTCTTCTTGAAGTCTATCACTCTCCTCCTCACTGTTCACTATACTTCCAAGTTTTGTGTCATCTGCAAATTTTGAAATTGTGCCCTGTACACCCAAGTCTAAGTCATTAATATATATCAAGAAAAGCAGTGGTCCTAGTATCGACCCCTGGGGAACACCACTGTATACCTTCCTCCAGTCCAAAAAACAACCATTCACCACTACTCTCTGTTTCCTGTCACTGAGCCAATTTCGTACCCATGCTGCCACTATCCCTTTTATTCCATGGGCTTCAACTTTGCTGGCAAGCCTATTATGTGGTACTTTATCAAACGCCTTTTGAAAGTCCATGTACACCACGTCAACCGCATTGCCCTCATCAACCCTCTCTGTTACCTCATCAAAGAACTCAATCAAGTTAGTTAAACACGATTTGCCTTTATTTGCCTAAAAGGGTGCAGTTGAGGCCAGTTAATGGGTACAGTTGAAGTCATTTTACCTGTAATCTGATAACAGGGATACCAGGAAACAAATAATCAGTTAATAGGGGAAGTCGCACAACACCAGGTTATAGTCCAACAGATTTATTTAATTTTACAAGCTTTCGAAGCAGTTCGCTCCTTCGTCAGGTAAGTTAGCAATGAGAGAATCTCCCAGAATTCACAATTTAAACCCAGACAAAATCTATTCACATTATTCCCTACAACAAAGAGCACAGCCAAGACAATGAGATGTGTCCCAGGGGGTCCAACGTGTCAAACCACCTGCTGGCTGCATATCCTGTCAATTTGTGTTCTTGTGTTAGTCTTTTTTAAAAAAAAAACACCTGGGAAGACCGGCCATGATGTCAAGTCACGTTCTGTATCGTGACATGAACCCGATACCGCGATTGAGGCCATCCTCATGAGTGCGGAACTTGGCTATCAGTTTCTGCTCTATGATTTTGCGCTGTCGTGTATCTCGAAGGCCGCCTTGGAGAACGCTTACCCGCAGTTAATAGGGAGAAGAGGACATATATGGAACATATTACCACAAACCCAGAGGACACTTATAACCTGTTAATAGGGCATTATCATAAACTGTTGATGCAGATACACATGCAACCTATAGGTGAGAAACTGCTTGCAACATGTTAGCAGGAATCACAAGACATACACGTGACAAATTAATGGTTTCTGACCCGCTGTCAATCTTTGCGATTTAGCCGGATGTCCCGCCTCCAAATCAGCCCCCTGAGTGATGGCAAAATTCCAGCCAGAGATTCTGAGGGGGATTGACAGGGTAGATGCTGAGAGGTTGTTTCCCTTGGCTGGAGTGTCTCGAACTAGGGGGCATAGTCTCAGGATAAGGGGTCGGCCATTTAAGGCTGAGATGAGGAGAAAGTTCTTCACTCAGAGGGTTGTGAATCTTTGGAATTTTCTACTCCAAAGGGCTGTGGATGCTGAGTCATTGAGTATATTCAAGACTGAGATCGATAGATTTTTGGACTCTAGGGGAATCAAGGGATATGGGGATCAGGCGGGAAATTGGAGTTGAGGTCAAAGATCAGCCATGGTCTTATTGAATGGTGGAGCAGGCACAAAGGGGCCGTATTGGCCTACTACCACTCTTAATTCTTATGTCTTATGAGAAAGTTATTGGGTGGTGGGCTGTGTATTCTGCTTTTGAGCTCTGAGAACGAAACAGACACGATGGGTCAAATAGCCTCCTTCTGTGCCATAAATTTCTATGATTCTATGAGATGGTCTTTTTCCAGTCCTGTATATTCCTATGCTATATCTGAGTGCTTTTTGCACCCAGCGTATTATATTGCAAAGCAAGTCATATACAATTAATTACTTTGAAAAGCAGTGACTGTTGTCAAGACAAACCCAGCAGTCAATCCACAAACGAGATAAATGATGAGTGAATATGATTTTTCGGGGGGTAATGTTGGCTAGGACACCTGTAAAATTCGCTGCGTCTCTTTTCTTCAAATAAGTGCCACGGGAGCGTTAACATCCACCTAAACAGGCAGGTTCACGGGGGTGAATTTCCTTGGAAGCTCTTCCGCCGATGTTGTGTCGGAGGAGTGGGATTAGCTTCGAGGAAATTCACCCCCAAAATCTCATCCAACCATCAGCATGTCCGACAGTGCAGCACCCCCTCAAGGCTGCACTGAAGTGTCAGCCTAGGTCTCCCTACTTTACAACAGTGACTGCACTTCAAAAAGTACTTCATTGGCTGTAAAGCGCTTTGGGGCGTCCTGTGGGCGGGAAAGGCGCTAGATAAATGCAAGTCTTTATTTAGGTTATGTACAGAAGTTGATATTAGGGTTTAGAACTCACAACAACAACTTGCATTTATATAGCCCTTTTAACGTAATAACATGTTCCAAGGCACTTCACAAGACAAAAACTGGCACCGAGCCAAAGAGGAGATGTTAGGACAGGTGACCAAAAACTTGGTCCAAGAGATAGGTTTTAAGGAGCGTCTCAAAGGAGGAGAAACAGATTACATAGGATTAGATAGATATACGGCACAGAAACAGGCCATCCGGCCCAACCAGTCCATGCCGGCGTTTATGCTCCACTCAAGCCTCCTCCCGTCTTTCCTCATCTAACTCTATCAGCGTAACCCTCTATTCCCTTCTCCCTCATATGCTTGTCTAGCTTCCCCTTAAATGCATCTGTACTATTTGCTTCAACCACTCCCTGTGGTAGCGAGTTCCACATTCTCACCACTCTTTGGGTAAAGAAGTTTCTTCTGAATTCGCTATTGGATTTCTTGATGACTATCTTATATTGATGACCTCTAGTTATGCTCTTCCCCACAAATGGAAACATTTTCTCTGTATCCACTCTATCAAAACCTTTCATAATTTTACAGATTTCTATTAGGTCACCCCTCAGCCTTCTTTTTTCAAGAGAAAAGAGACCCAGTCTGATCATCCTTTCCTGATATGTATATAGATATAACAAAGTATTACAAAGTATTTACAGCACAGAAACAGGCCATTCACCCAACTGTTCTGTGCCAGCGTTTATACTCCATACGAGTCTCCTCCTACCCCTCTTCATCTAACCCATCAAGGTAGAGAGGCAAAGAGCTCTAGGGAGGGAATTCCAGAGCTTAAGGCCTAGGCGGCTGAAGGCACAGCTGTTAGTGCTGTGGCAAAGGAAGTGGGAGATTCACAAGAGGCCAGAGTTGGAGAAATGCAGAGTTCTTGTAGGGTTGTGGGGCTGGAGGAAGTTACAGAGATAGAGAGGAGTGAGGCTATGGAGGGAGTTGAACACAAGGATGAGAATTTTCAATTTGAGATGTTGCCGGATCGGGAGCCAATGTAAGTCAGTAAGCACAGGGTGATGGGCAGTGGTCCTCCTAATTTTTTTTCGGGTGCACGGCCCCTTTAAGGGGCTGCGCGGCCCATTCACAGTTTTGCATGCGTGAACTTAACATTGAAAAAGCCGGTACCGGGCTGCGCAGGGCCGGCAGAGAGCTGCGTGACCACGCAGGTTATAGGGAACGTTGGTGACGAGTGACCAGGACTTGGTGCGAGTTAGGATACAGGGCAGCTGGAGGGAGGCCATGGAGGGATTTGAACACAAGGATGAGAATTTTCAGTTCGAGCCGTTGGTGGACCTCATATGTTGGACAAGAAACAGGCCATCCAACAACAGCTTGGATTTACGTAGCGCTTTTAACGTAGAAAAAATATCGCAAGGCAGCCCATCAAGTCTTTGCTGGTGTTTGACCCAGCTAGCCCTCTCAACTGCTCTTTCATGGCATTATGAAAGAGAACATTTAAACGCAAAATTAATGCTTAACAGTTGGATTGGAATTTGCTCCTGCTGCCCTATATTGGAATTTTATTAAATCCCAATAACATAATTAAAGTAAATGATTCAAAAAGATATCTGAAAAATGTCCAAAGTTCAAAATGAACTGATGGGGATATTTTTTAGTCATTGCACATTGCACAGTGTCAGCTGTGGCTCTGTGGGTAGTACACTTGTCTCTGAGTCTAGAAGTTCAAGTTCCACTCCAGGGACTTGAGCACAAACATCCAGGCTGACCCTCCAGTGCAGTGCTGAGGGAGTGCTGCACTGTCGGAGGTGCCGTCTTTCGGATGAGTCGTTAAACCGAGGCCCCCGTCTGCTCTCTCTCAGGTGGACGTAAAAGATCGAAGAAGAGCAAGGGAGTTATCCTCGGTGTCCTGGGCCAATATTTATCCCTCGACCAACATAACAAAAACTGATCTGTGGGAGCTTGCTGTGCGCAAAGTTTCCCACATTACAACAGTGACTCCACTTCAAAAGTACTTGGTTGGCTGTAAAGCACTTTGAGACGTCCGGTGATCGTGAAAGGCGCTATAGAAATGCAAGTCTCTCTTTATGAACTCAGAGCTGATATAGCAAATACTACACTTTAAACGGGAGCACAGACATGTACAGGACCAAGAAAAACCACGTGGCCAGTCCCATAGTTCAAGGTATAACATACTCTTGCATCGTTCAATCGCGTTGCATATAGGAACTATTATGTAACTTGCCAAAGAGCCTGTTTACCATGGCCGGCACTAGGACCTGTGGGAATGCTGCCTTGCTCACAGGGTTTGCATTCGAAGGTGCAGTGTCTTGCAGTAGAATGGGTGAGGAAACCAAAGACTCTGGATTGCTTTGTTTTGGTTATGTTGACTGGGCTCCAAAAAGTGCAGCATCTGCTTCCGTCTGATAAGATTTGATGCCTAAAACTGTTTTTTTACTTCAGGGGACTGAAGACGGTGTTTTTTTTTAACTCTCCCTGCACTTCTACTGCAGTCCTATAGGGGGACGTAAGGGACACAAGGGACGGCACTGAAGGGGGCTTGCAGAGCTGTCACTGCGCCAGTAACACACAAGCATAAAACTAAGCTGAATTAGCAACAGGATTTTTTTTTTATTTCCATGTTTTTAAAGTAGGCAAGTTTGGACGCGAATCTAATCCTACAGGGAAACAATCAAATGCCTCCCCTTAAAGGGATAACATCACATAAATTTGTATAGGATAGCCTAGTGGTTGTAGTACTGATCAAGCGACCCGAGTGTCCTGAACATAAGAACATAAGAAATAGGAGCAGGAGTAGGCCATTAGGCCCCTCGAGCCTACCCCGCCATTCAATAAGAACATGGCTGATCTGATCTTGGCCTCAACTCCACTTTCCCGCCCGCTCCCCATAACCCTGGACTCCCCTGTAGCTCAAATATCTGTCTATCTCCGCCTTGAATATACTCAATGACTCCGCCTCCACAGCTCTCTGGGGTAGAGAATTCCAAAGATTCACGACCCTCTGAGAGAAGAAATTCCTCCTCATCTCCATCTTAAATGGGCGACCCCTTATTCTGAAACTGTGGCCCCTCGTTCTAGATTCCCCCACGAGGGGTAACATCCTCTCAGCATCCACCCTGTCAAGCCCCCTCAGAATCTTATATGTTTAGAGTTTAGAATCCCACCATAGCAAGTTACATAGAATCTATATCACAGAAACAGGCTATTCAGTCCAACTATTCTATGCCGGCGTTTATGCTCCACACAAGCCTCCTCACACCCCTCTTCATCTAAATACTTTAAAGGGAGAAATTTGCAGGGCTATGGGGAAAGAGCAGGGGGAGTGGGACTAGTTGGATAGCTCTTTCAAAGAGCCGGCACAGGCATGATGGGCTGAATGGCCTCCTACTGTGCTGTGTCATTCGATGATTCTAACCCTATCAGCATATCCTTCCATTACTTTCTTACTTATCGAGCTTCCCCATAAATACATCTATGCTAGTCTCCTCAACTATTCCCTGTGGGAGCGAGTTCCACATTCTGACCACTCTCTGGGTAAAGAAGTTTCTCTTGAATTCCCTATTGGATTTCTTGGTGACTGTCTTATATTTATGGCCCCTAGTTTTGGACTCCCCCACAAGTGGAAACATCTTCTCTACGTCTACTATGTTCTGACGAAGGGTCATCGACCTGAAACGTTAACTCTGTTTCTCTCTCCACAGATGCTGCTGGCCTGACCTGCTGAGTGTTTCCAGCATTTTCTGTTTTTATTTCAGATTTCCAGCATCTGCAGTATTTTGCTTTTGTATTCTCTATGTCTACCCTATCAAACCCATTCATAATCTTAAAGACCTTAGGTCACCCCCAGCTTTCCCTTTTCTATAGAAAGGAGTGGCAGCCTGTTCAATCTTTCCTGATAGGTATAACCTCTCAGTTCTGGCATCATCCTTGTGAACCTTTTTTTTAGCACCTTCTCCAGTGCACCTTATTCTTTTTATAATGTGGAGACCAGAATTTGTGCACAGAACTCCAAGTGTGGTCCAGCCAAGGTGCGATACAAGTTTAACTTATCTCTTCTTCTCTCAGGCAGTCCCTCGGAACCGAGGATGACTTGCTTCCACACTAAAAATGAGTTCTCAGGTGACTGATGAGTCCAATGCGGGACCTACAGTCTCTGTCACAGGTGGGGCAGACGGTGGTTGAAGGGGCGGGTGGGTGGGGTGCTTGGGTTGACGTGCGCTCCTTCCGCTGTTTGCGCTTGGCTTCTGCTTGCTCCCGGCGAAGAGACTCGAGGTGTTCGGCGCCTTCCCGGATGCTTCTCCTCCACTTTGTGCGGTCTTGGGCCAGGGATTCCCAGGTGTAGGTGGGGATGTTGCACTTTTTCAAGGAGCCTTGAAGCGTTTCCTCTGCCCACCTGGGGCTCTCTTGCCGTGTCGGAGCTCCGAGTAGAGCGCTTGTTTTGGGAGTCTCGTATCGGGCATGCGGACGATGTGGCCCGTCCATCGGAGCTGATCGAGCGTGGTCAAAGCTTCGATGCTGGGGATGTTGGCCTGAGCGAGAACACTGACATTGGTGCGCCTATCCTGCCAATATCTAGTTGTGAAACTGCATTCAATAAATCTGGTAATTTGTAGCAGAAAATCACTATGGAATCGAATGTCTTTCAGAGAAGGGAACCCGCCTTCCACACCCAGTCTAGCCTAATGTCACACTTCAATGGACGGTAAAACTTTCCTTGTCACATTCCAAGAATTTTTTTTTAAAGTATGGTCAGTGCCTCAGAATCAGCAGCGTGACTCTTTCATGGAAGCAGTTTGAAAGTGCAGAATGCAAACACTCCAGTAAAACACACCGCAGAAACCTTATATAAAACAGTAGCAGCTCGCTGGATGCTCTTACAAGGAATTCCCATCTTAATGTTCCCTATTGCATCATTTCAATTTAGTTTGTCAATTCTTTGCTATAAAATCACATTGGATAAACCAGTCCTCGCTTTGGGTATTAGTGGTGCTCCCCCCTTTAAGGGGAGGACAGTCGATTGTGTCCTGCCGTTTTAAACATTCATTCTCAGGATGTGGGCGCTGCTGGCAATTTATTGCCCATCCCTAGTTGCCCTGAGAAGATGGTGGTGGGCTGCCTCCTTGAACTGCTGCATTTAAGAGCTTAAGAAATAGGAGCTTTCCATAGCCCTTGATTCCCCTAGACTCCAAAAATCTATCTATCTCAGCCTTGAATATACTCAAAGACTCAGCATTCACAGCCCTCTGGGGCAGACAATTCCAAAGATTCACAATCCTCTGAGTGAAAAAATTCCTCCTCATCTCGGTCTTAAAAGGCCGACCCCTTATCCTGAGACTATGCCCCCTAGTTCTAGACACTCCAGCCAGGGGAAACAACCTCTCAGCATCTACCCTGTCAATCCCTTCAGAATCTTGTATGTTTCAATGAGATCACCTCTCATTCTTCTAAACTCCAGAGAGTATAGGCCCATTCTACACAATCTCTCATCATAGGACAACCCATCTCATCCCAGGAATCATTCGAGTGAACCTTTGTTGCACCGCCTCCAAGGCAAGTATATCCTTACTTAGATAAGGAGACCAAAACTGTGCACAGTACTCCAGGTGTGGTCTCACCAAGGCCCTGTACAATTGTAGCAAGACTTCCTTACTCTTATACTCCAACCCCCTTTCAATAAAGGCCAACATGCCATTTGCCTTCCTTATTGCTTGCTGTACCTCCATGCTAGCTTTCTGTGTTTCTTGCGATTTAGCGGTTTAACACAACTGAGTGGCTTGCTCGGCCAATTCAGAGGTGTGGGACTGGGGGCACGTATAGGCCAGGCTGGGTACGGATGGTAGGTTTCCTTCCCTAAGTGTCAGCCTGGAGAGTCAGCTGTGGCTCAGTTGGTAGCACACTTCCCTCTGAGCCAAATGGTTGTGGGTTCAAGTCCCACTCCAGAGACTTGAACACAAAAATCTAGGTTGACACTCCAATGCCATGCTGAGGGAGTTGCTGCACCGTCGGAGGTGCCGTCTTTCATATGAGACGTTAAACTGAGGCCCCATCTGCTCTCTCAGGTGGACGTAAAAGATCCCGTGGCACTATTTCGAAGAAGAGCAGGGGAGTTATCCCTGGTGTCCTGGGCCAATATTTATCCCTCAATCAACATCACTAAAATCAGATTATCTGGTTATTATCACATTGCTATTTGTGGGAGCTTGCTGTGTGAAAATTGGCTGCCGCGTTTCCTACATTACAACAGTGACCACACTTCAAAAAGTACTTCATAAAGCGCTTTGGGACGTCCTGAGGTCATGAAAGGCGCTGTCGAAATGGAAGTCCTTTTTAAAAAAAAAGTGAACCAGTTGGGGTTTTACAGTGATCTAACAGCTTCAGCAGGCTCGAGGGGCCAAGTGGCCTATTCCTGCTCCTATTTCTTATGTTCTTATGTTCATGGTCACTTTTACTGGTGACAGCTATTCACAACTTGTTAAAAACTGAATTCAAATTTTCAAACTACCACGGTAGGAATTGAACTCACGTTCTCAGCATTATTAGTCCAGTAACATAACCGTCTGCCCCGTTTGTATCTGCACAAAATAGGACCTTAAGCTTTTTTAGCTTGTTCTTGCAACACTCGCAACGGCCGAATTCATTGGCTTTTCTGTGTATAGAATCATAAAATGATACAGCACAGAAAGAAGCCATTCTGCCCATCGTGCCTGTGTCTTTGGTAGAGCAATCCAACTAGTCCCACTCCCCCTGCTCTTTCCCCATAGCCCTGCAAACTTTTTTCCTTCAAGTATTTATGCAATTTCCTTTTGAATGTTACTATTGAATTTGCTTCCACTGCCCTTTCAGTGAATTCCAGATCACAACAACTCGCTGTGTAAAAGAAATGTTTCCTCATTTCACCTCTGGTTCTTTTGCCTATCACCTTAAATCTGTGTCCTCTGGTTACCGACCCTTCTGCCACTGGAAGCAGTTTCTCCTTATTTACTCGATCAAAACCGTTCATGATTTTGAACGCCTCTATCAAATCTCCTCTTAACCTTCTCTGCTCTAAAGTGAACAAGCCCTGCTTCTCCAGTCTCTCCACATAGCTGAATTCCCTCATCCCTGGTACCATTCTAGTAAATCTCTTCTGCACCCTCTCGAAGGCCTTGACATCCTTCCTAAAGTGCGATGCCCAGAATTGAACACAATACTCCAGCCGAGGCCTAACCAGTGTTTTACAAAGGTTTAGTATAACTTCCTTGCTTTTGTACTCTATGCCTATTAATAAAGCCAAGGATCCCATATGTTTTTTAACAGCCTTCTCAACTTGTCCCGCCACCTTCAAAGATTTGTGTCCAAACAGCCCCAGGTCTCTCTGTTCCTGCACCCCCTTGAAAATTATATTATTTAGTTTATATTGCTTCTCCTACCAAAATGTGTCACTTCACACTTCTCTGCGTTATAATTCATCTGCCATGTGTCTGCCCATTTCAACATAGAAACTAGGAGCAGGAGTAGGCCATTCGGCCCGTCGAGCCTGCTCCGCCATTCAATACGATCATGGCTGATCATCCAAATCCAGTACCCTGTCCCTGCTTTCTCACACAGAATCCCCATCGAGCCTGCACCGACACATATCCCACCCTATCCCCGTAACCCCACGTATTTAATTCCCCCTAACATATCCCTTCCTATCCTATCCCCGTAACCCCACATATTTAATCCCCCCCTAACACTAAGGGTCAATTTATCATAGCCAAATCAACCTAACCCGCACATTTTTGGACTGTGGGAGGAAACCGGAGTACCCGGAGGAAACCCACGCAGACACGGGGAGAATGTGCAAACTCCACACAGACAGTCACCCGAGGCCAGATTCGAACCCGGGTCCCTGGCGCTGTGAGGCACCAGTGCTAACCACTATGCCACCGTGTTGCCCGTCTATGTCCTCCTGAAGTCTGTTGCTATCCTCCTCATAGTTTACTACATTTCCAAGTTTTGTGTCATCTGCAAACTTTGAAATTAATGTCCTGTATACACAAGTCCAGGTCGGTAATATATATCAAAAAGTATCTCCTGAACCAATCAGATGGAAGGATTAGGAAATAAACAATGGAAGGCGCGAGGAGCAGTGCCCGGCAACGGCCGTAAGTTTAATGTGGAGTCGGAAGGAGCATTCCTGCTACTCCCAGCTCCACAATAAGGTGAAGTAAAAAAAAATGTCAAACTTACTTTTGCAGAGGCAGCCTTTAAGGATCGCTGGCTTGGCTGCCAAGCGCCTGAGAATACTGACCAGAGCATTCGGTCAGTCACTGACTGACTATTCAAAGAGGGCCTCAAACAGCAGGTGTTAGGCCCCCAATTTACAGGTGCAAAGGGCCTGTTTCAGGCGTGGGCCATGGACTCCTATGCAGGACCCTTTACCAGTATGGCGGGCGCGCACTTCCAGCACGGAATGAGAGTCGTGCGTGCGCCGCCTGCCATTTTGAATGTTTAGGCGCCCTTTTTTTATTCATTCACAGGATGTTGGTGTCACTGGCAAGGCCAGCATTTATTGCCCATCCCGAATTGCCCTTGAGAAGGTGGTGGTGAGCCGCCTTCTTGAATACAACTGAGCGGCTTGCTAGGCCATTTCAGAGGGGAGTTAAGAGTCAACCACATTGCTGTGGGTCTGGAGTCACATATAGGCCAAATTTCCTTCCCTAAAAGACATTAGTGAACCAGATGGGTTTTTATGACAATCCGGTAGTTTCATGGTCACCATCACTGATACTAGCTTTTTATTCCAGATTTATTTAATTAACTGAATTTAAATTCCCCAGCTGCCGTGGTGGGATTTGAACTCATGTTATCCGGATCATTAGTCCAGGCCTCTGGATTACTAGTCCAGTAACATAACCACTCTGCTACCGTACTTTACGCCTGTAAGAGTGTTGCGGCCCATCGAATTTCTAAGCCTATATCTTGGAATAATTCATTGTCTCTCCAACAACAGCTGGGAGGCTGAGTCTTCCAACAGGTTATTTGTCGGTTCGATCCCGTTCAACTCCTCAAAGGGGCGTTGGATCTCCTTAACTCCGTTTCTTGCTTTGTGCTGTCCAGAGCTTATTTAAAGTGTTCTTGCGGGGGGGACAAGGTTAAGCAGAGCAGTGTTTAGACTGGATGAAGTTCTTCTGAACGAGCACCATGAACTGGAGATATATAAGGTCATTCGAGGTACACCGTCTGACGTGGCGTCACAGAGATGTAGCCAGAACCGTGAACCCCATTGCAATGTCAGGGGCAGAGCGAGGGAGGCGATGAACTCCATGTACATACAAGCGACACAAAGATTGTTGCAGCTACGACTCAACATTCTGTGTCCGTCCAATAAACGTCCCTACAGAATACCAGCAGAGATGTTTTACATACTGCTTGTGCTGTCTGTGGCACTTTCTCTCCCAGACATCATTATCATTTGCAGCACTACCAAGGTCATATTATAGGAAACAGCGAGATATTGTTTGTTATTGAGAGAATCTGGACCTTTGGTTGGAAACCTATTGGAATGATTGTAGCTGGGGTTACTCATTTACACTGAAAAGAAAAAAAGAAAGATTTGCATTTATACAGCGCCTTTCACGACCACCGGTCATCCCAAAGAGCTTTACAGCCAATGAAGTACCATTTGAAGTATAGTCTCTGTTGTAATGTAGGAAACGCGGCAGCCAATTTGCGCACAGCAAGCTCCCACAAACAGCAATGTGATAATGATCAGATAACCTGTTTTAGATCTTGATTGAGGGATAAATATTGGCCAGGACACCGGGGATAACTCCCTTGCTCTTCTTCGAAATAGTGCCATGGGATCTTTTATGTCCACCTGAGAGAGAGCAGACGGGGCCCTCGGTTTAATGTCTCATCCGAAAGACGGCACCTCTGACAGTGCAGCACTCCCTCGGCACTGCGCTGGAGTGTCAGCCCAGATGTTTGTGCTCAAGTCTCTAGAGTGGGACTACGATCCCACGACCTTCTGACTCAGAGGCGAGGGTGCCACCCACTGAGACACAGCTGACGCATGAAGAGGTTACATTTTTTTTCACAGTGAAAGGTGGGACTATTTCTGGAAATGAGTCATTTTTCCTGTTGTAAGCAGGCGTTCCACCACAGAGTTAATCGTCACTTCGTCGAACCAGGGCGTTTGGAGTGTGCATTACAACCAGAAGGTTGTGGTTTGCCCTCTCCAGCAAATTCCCCATGGCTTTCGTACTCTCTACAGCCACCTGAGTCAGTCCCAGGAGATAGCTATTCTTGTTATATTTGCTCTATGTTGATGTGCTGCATAACATCTACAAAATAAGGAATCCATTTATCAAGCACCGCATTTAGATTACCAATTGAAATGATGTGGCTCTCTGATATGAAGCTTTGTTAAATGCTTCAATCCCAATCTGTTCACATCCCAAATTACATCTGTTAAATGAGAGTTATAATTATCCGACACTCTCTAATCAGCTCTGCAAACTCCCTCAAATCTCCAGGCTTTGATAACTACCAACGGTCTTATTGACTCTCCAACTTCCAATTTCCAATCCTCGAGGTGACCTAAGCACTTTAAGTTTCATCGAGCTTGATGGTGCGCAAACGCCACAGGAAGAGGCATCCTGGTGTAAGCAGCGAGATGTGCTAATAAACCATCCCCTCGATACGCCAATGTTAGGCCAGGACCCAGCCTAATTTCTGGTCCATCTGGCACAGATCCACTGAACTTACGACAGCTTTGTGCCAAAGGGCCCCGGATTTTCAGTATCAATCGTAACTTTTACAATTATAATGGAAATTAGCAGCAATGCATAGAGTACAAATATCACCCGTTACAAATTAACTGAAAGGTCAAAATTTTTTATTTATTAATTCATACACAGGATGTGGGCGTTGCTGGCAAGGCCAGCATTTATTGCCCATCCCTAATTGTCCTTGAGAAGTTGGTGGTGGTGAGCCGCCTTCTTGGGATACTACTTAGTGGCAGGGGAACAGTTAAGAGTCAACCACCATTGCTGTGGGTCTGGAGTCACAGGTAGGCCAGGCATTAGTGAACCAAATGGGTTTTTGCAACAATCTGGTAGTTTAATTGTCACCATTACTGATATTAGCTTTTTATTCCAGATTTATTTAATTGAATTTAAATTCCCCAGCTGATGTGGTGGGATTTGAACTCATGTTTCAATGGATCATTAGTCCAGGCCTCTGGATTACTAGTCCAGTAACATACCATAACAGCTACCTTACGCTGGTTGCAGCTAATAGCCAGCTAAAACTTGCCCACTGTCAGCTGGGCTCAGTGCCAGCACTCTTGCCTCTTAAGCTAGAAGGTTGTGGGTTCAAGCCCCCTGCCTAAGGTCACCAACCTTTGGAGTAGTAATCAGACAAATAGGGCAAAGATCTCTTACTCCGGATTCCCAGCCACTTTAGCAGCTGCCGGATTGTCCACAATCATGTTCTTTATGAATCCTGAAGAATCTGCCGGTTTTTATGTGTCCCATTTCCTGCTATTTTCTGCCTCGTTTAGTCTGAGTCTGAATCACGCCTGCATAAAACTCGCATCGGGGTCTACGCCCTGAAAGCAGAAATAAGTTTAAAAGAGACAAGCTTATTCAGTTACTGTCGTTGTCTCCGCCCTTGCCTCAGCTCATCGGCTGCTGCAACCCTCATCCATGCCTTTGTTACATCTAGACTTGACTATTCCAATGCTTTCCTGGCCGGCCACCCACTTGCTACCCTCCGCAAACTTGAGCTCACCCAAAACTCGGCTGCCCGTGTCCAAACTCGCACCAAGTCCCATTCACCCACCACCCCTGTGACCGCTGACTTACATTGGCTCATTCTTAAAATTCTGATCCTTGTTTTCAAATCCCACCATGGCCTCGCCCCCTCCCTATCTCTGTAATCTCCTCCAGCCCTACAGCCCTTCCGGGATATCAACGCTCCTCCAATTCTGGCCTCTTGCGCATCCCCGATTTCCTTCGCCACACCATTGATGGCCGTGCCTTCGGCTGCCTAGGTCCTGAGCTCTGGAATTCCCTCCCTAAATCTCGCCCCTCTCCACCTCTCTCTCTCCCCCCCTTTAAGACGATTCTTAAAACCTACCTCTTTGACCAAGCTTTTGGTCACCTATCCTAATATCTCTTTATGTGGCTCGGTGTCAAAATTTGTCTGATTACGCTCCTGTGCAGCGCCTTGGGACGTTTTATTATATTAAAGGCGCTCTATAAATGTAAGTTGTTGTTGTTACTACCTTATGACTGTGTTATTTTTGGGGGAGCTTTCTTGCTGTTGGCACCTACTGTAGCATCTTCTGTCTTTCTACCATTCGCTGTGGGACTTCAATTGACCCCCAACAGGAGTAATAGACTCCAGCCATGTGTCCATGCGCGCTCCTTTTCAGACAGGGCACAGGGAGTTTCCCACTGAGGATCCTCCCTTGGGAGAAGAGTAGGAAGAACAGAGTGATGCCAGCGTGCTCAGATGGCATTGCAGGCCCATCGATAACCCCGACACCAGAGTATACAGGCAGAGACGCTCCTGCCCGCATTTTTTTTATTCGTTTATGGGATGTGGGCGTCGCTGGCAAGGCCAGCATTTATTGCCCATCCCTAATTGCCCTTGAGAAGGTGGTGGTTGTGAAGGAAATAGCCATATTCCAAATAATACATCATCCCATAAACAGATTTGATAATATTTAAAAAAAATGGGGTTAAAAATCTAAAAGCCTCAACGACACAAGCCGTAAAACAGAAATACAGGCTTCTGAGATAAGATGGTTTGTTAACACAAAGCTGTACAACACCACAAGCTTTGAAATGGGAAATGTTTGTAAATAGAATCATAGATCATAGAAGATAGGAGCAGAGTAGGCCATTCGGCCCCTCTAGCCTGCTCTGCCATTCAATGCGATCATGGCTGATCATCCAAATTCAGTACCCTGTCCCTGCTTTCGACATGGCCCTATTGAAACAGCAGGCTGAAGGTTCCTCTATGTCTGAAAATTGGAACCAACACAATGGAATGACCCAAGTAAAGTGTCAAAATCTAACAGGTCGAACAGGTGCACAGTACATTAAAAAAGCCAAGTGCCTTTGAAAAAATGACATCAAGTAAAAGAAATACCTGCCGTAAAATAGTTTTATGTTAAACTTAGAAACAGGAGACATGGTTCTTAATATAACCAATTGAAGTAAATAAGAAATGCAAAGAACACCCTAGATGAAGTGTTTTTGAATTACAAATTGTAAAAAGTACCTACAGAGAGACTTTGTAGATATAACATCAATAGAGACACCAAGCAATTACATTGTTTATGTGTTAAACTTGGAATATAAGGAGACAGGAGTCTGTGTTACAAACAGCAGAGGTGATTTAGAAATTCAATAGAAAGACTTCCTAAGAATGGCATCAAATAGATAAATCGATAATAACCATAAAAATGATAAGTTTTTGAAACACCTAAAGGTAGAGACACAAGTCTGGTTGCAACAGTTGAAACGACAGTAAGAATAGAAAACAATTCAATAGAGTATCACTAGAGACAATTAGCTTACATCAGCAGAATACTTCAAAGAAAATACCACTAAAAAAAGTATAAAAATAAGAGCTTTTCAGATGAAAAGTCAGAAGTCGCTGGAAGGGCAAACGTTTCTCAACTTCACAGGCACGCTCTGTAAGTTTACAACTCTGAGTCTCGGGTAATCAAGGTATTTGATTTTGGTGGATATTCTGGATTAAGAAATAAGTAGAAGTGTGGAAATGTAACAAAGTTAAGATTTGAGAATAAGGATCTCTGAGAATAAGAAAATGTAAGCTATTTGTATTTTGAACTATTAAAGTCGCGATTGACTTATCAGCTGTTAACTGAATGTCGGTTCTTTAATAAATCTATATATTTTTAGAATTGTCTCACAGAGTATTTCTGTATAAACTCGCAAACTCAATTTCTGTACACTCAAAGGAGTTGCAGAATTCTGGGGGGTATTCCGGACCCTCATAATATCCGGAAGGTTACAGTCTAGTTAAACTTATTAAAAGTGCTATCCGGAAGACGGTAACATCTTCACGTCGTTCCTTTCCTTTAGGGAAAGGTAGTCTGACCTTTAGACCCAATTAAGCGTCTTATAGGATTCGGCTATCTTTAACTTTAGTTGAAGGTGAACGTCTGGGGAATACGCCTGATCTGGGGTAGCCCAAAAAGGGCTAGGACTTGTAATTATCCCTTCAGTGGTGAGCCGCCTTCTTGAACCGCTGCAGTCCGTGGGGTGAAGGTACTCCCACAGTGCTGTTAGGGAAGGAGTTCCAGGATTTTGACCCAGCGACGATGAAGGATCGGCGATATACTTCTAAGTCAGAATGGTGTGTGACTTGGAGGGGAACTTGGAGAAGCAGTGCCTGTAGAGGCTTTGCTTTACAAAGGAGACTGTTACTGGTGCAAATTGGCCTTAGGCCCATCCCAGCACATACAAGCGGCTCACAAATCTCACAAGTGCTCTTAACCTCAATGCCCTGTCATCATTCCAGGCTGGAACTGGGCACGCCTTTAAAATGAGCCCAATAGCTGTGCACAGATGTATCAAGCAAGCCACAGGTGGACTGTCCCCTAGAGATAACATTTTTGTCTCCTTTCCCATGGCGAACTGGAGGCAACATGACAGTGCACGGAGTGCCTGGATTCTCTAAGGCTCGTGGAGTGACAGACTGCAGCCACGTGTCCACGCGCGCTCCCTTCATCAATGTGCCAGGCGCACATCAACAGGAAGAGATACCACACTCACGATGAGCAACCAGCAGCGTGCCATCGTGCAAGTGAATGCTCACTTCCCCAGCAACCGTCACTATGCTTTTGTTTTAAGGAATTCCAATGTGCAATCACTCGACAACAACAACAACAATCAGCGAGATGTCCCAAGGCACGCCACAGGAGCGTTATCAGACTAAATCTGACACCGAGCCACATAAGGGGATATTAGGACAGGTGACCAAAAGTTTAGTCAAAGAGGTAGGATTTAAAGAAGGAGAGAGAGGCAGAGAGGTTATGGGAGGGAATTCTAGAGCTCAGGGCCGAGACGACTGAAGGCACGGCTGCCAATGGTGGAGCGAAGGAAATTGGGGATGCACAAAAGAGGTCAGAATTGGAGGAATGCCGAGTTGTTGGAGGATTGTAGGGCTGGACTAGGTTACAGTAACAGGGAAGGGCAAGGCCATGGAGGGATTTGAACACGAGGATGAGAATTTTAAAAGAAACGGCAGTCTTTGGGTGCCTCCTGGGACACCAAGGTTATCTTCTACAGCTGTGGCCGACGACACTAGTGCATGTTGCCAGGATCCCAGCACTATAACAAGGTCCATTCAGCCACCAGAATTATCAGTGAACAAACCACAGGCGTGCTGAAGGCAAGCATCATAAACCTAGGGACGTGCTTCAGTGGAGTTCATTGAGGAGCTCAAGGATTGTGGTGGTGTGCTGCATGCTGTAGAACTTAGCCCTACAAAGACGCTGCCTCATGGGGACCATGGAGGATGGTAGCCCCCAATCAGGAGCAACTGCATCATCAAGCAGAGCAACAGGCTGAAGAATAAGCGGAGAGCAACACATTGGCAGCTGTAAGAGACATTCATACCACTCTGATACAGGAGACCTTCTCTTGACTACATCTGTCCACTGCAGGGTAAGTCCTGTCTACATCCTTCCCCTTTCCCAAGACAAATAATTAATCATCGACAGACTTTTTTCTGTGCACATCAACTCGCACGATTCCGATTCATCAATGGGCTACCTCATCAATGCCACTTCCAAGCCTGGCCAAGAACAATGCCTGGCACACATGATAGTGCCACCATAATTTGCTCTACACCCCATACTGTGTGTGTGTGCCTACTTTTTCTTATCACTGTGATGCTTCTTGGTGCCTCTATGTGCTGTTTGAACCCTTAAACCTTGATAGTGGACACGAGTGCTATTAAGTGGTCCTCCAATGTGTCACACATGCTGCTGATGGGCTTATCCACCCGAGCTGCCATCTACATCACACATCCTCTGGGTGCCTTCACGAGCATTGTGCCAGCATTGCCCTTTACAGTTGAGGCTCTGTGAATGGTAAATCCAAAGACTCTTTAGCCAAGAAACAATGGCTCCTGACCCTCCAGCAAGCAACGTCTATCTCCCCCCCACCCCACCACCTCCCCCGACAGCTCATGTGCCGCCACCAGGTTGGGCACACTTTTGCTCTTTGTTGTAACTGGTGCACCTCACCCTCTAGGTCTCCAGGGGTGGATATCCCACGGGCCCGACGCCCGTACCGCACATTGCAACCCAGTTTCTGTGAGGGGACCTAAATCGAGGTGTTAGGCTCCTGTTTTAAGCGGCAGCCAGGGGGGCCATCAAAACAGCCCGACCCAATTTCAGCTAGGATGTCATTCAGGTGTCCATGGGACGCAGGATGTTGCACCTCCGCCCCCCCGCCCCCCCACAAATTGGGCTTCATTGCACCCAATTTGCGCCTGTGAAACTGGTGCAACGAGTTCAAATTGTCACGGAGTGCAGCTCGGAACAGAGTGTTAAACTGTGAGTTTGGTGAGTGAGGGAGTGAGGGGAGGGAGGTGTTCCTTTCTTTTTCTATCTTTGTCAGCTTCCAGGAGAGCAGGAGCTAAAAGGCTGCACAAGAAGGGACAGAGAACCAGCGGGAGTTCAGCTCTGTGACACCCCCCAAACCGCATCTGGAGAAAAATAAAAGGTGACATCACAGGGAAAAGGGTAAGTGATTGGTTGGTGAGTATTTTGCTTACTTCCCTTATCTTTTAAAGCCCAGGAAATTTATTAGTAATTGTAAGGTTTCATTAGTACTAGTTTACTAGCAGTAATAAATCTTATTAGGTGTAGTAGGGTTTGTTAATTATTAATTAATAAAAATAAATAAATTAAGACTTGTGGCGGATCACCACCTAAACGGGCGCAATCCACTTTTCCGTCCGTGGACAATAAATTGGGCACCTTGCCTTTAAGGCGCATGCTGCCTTTAAGGCAGGGAAAAAAGGAGTGGGCGTGGCCTCAGAGTTGGCAGAGAAATGTTAGCAGCCATTTTACCAGAGATGTGATTAAAAAGCCATGTGTTCCACTTATTGACTCGGCTTCAATTCGTGTTTCGCGGCAGCCACAACATTGGTGACCCCGACGCTCAGAACGTATTCCGAGCACTGCAATGGCGGACACGAACGCAGTTTCCGTGAAACTGCCGGAACTTTGGGAAAACCAGCCCGAAGCCTGGTTCTTCCAAGCTGAGTCCCGATTCCGGCTGCAACGAATCACCACAGATGGGACGAAGTACAACTACCTCGTCACATCACTCGGTAGCTCCACAGTTACGAAGGTCTGGACAGCGCTGCAGAACCCACCAGAGGGGGGCAAGTATGCACATCTTAAGGCCGCGCTCCTTAAAAATTTACGGCCTCGACATACCAGCGAAACTGCCACCTCCTCGACCTTCCAGGCCTCGGTGATGCCTCACCGTCAGACCTCCTCTCCCACATGCTCTCCCTCACTGACGAGAGCCCACCCAGATCCCTCTTCCGCACGCTGTTCATCTGCCAGCTACCTCTCAGCATCCGCCCAGCGATCGTGGCGTCCGGCCTCACAGACCTGGAAGCCCTGGCCGATGAGGCCGACAAGCTGCTGTCCATTCACTCCAGCCGCGATGTCACTCCGGACATGGCAGCCACTGCCTGGGCGCGCCCCTCACCGGCCACCACGCGGCCACAAGGCCCAACCACCGGGCTCACGGGGCCTTCGTGCCCCACTAACCCGGGCCACTGTTACTACCACGCACGGTTCGGTGCCAGGGCACAACGGTGCACACCTCCCTGCTCTTTCAAGTCCGCCCCCGTACCAGCCCCCGCGATGGCCGTGGGCCACGCGGGCTCCCTGCTGTACGTCACGGATGACAAAACCGGCCGTCGGTTCCTGTGCGACACTGGAGCTCAGCACAGCATCATCCCGGCCTCCGCCCTCGACATCCAAAAGGGCAAACGAGGACCGGTGCTGGCTGCTGCTAACGGCTCGGACATCCCGACGTATGGCACCCGGACAGTCACCCTCGACCTTGCTGGTCGCCGCTACCGATGGGAGTTCATCACTGCCAAGGTGCTCTCCCCTCTCATCGCCGCAGATTTCCTGTGCGCCCACGGCCTACTGGTAGACATCCCTCGACACCGCCTCGTGGACATGAACACCATGTCCCCCATCCTGGGCACCATGGCCCCCCGTCAACCCGCCGACATGGCGTCACAGTGCCACGCCCGGGCCACGGATGACTACTCGGCACTCCTGGCCGAATTCCCGGCCCTTACCAATCCGACCTTCTCCGCGGAGGCCGCCAAACACGGGGTGGAACACTTCATCCCCACCACAGGCCCCCCAGTGTACGCCCACGCCCGCAGACTGGACCCAGCCAAACTGGAGATCGCGCGGACCAAGTTTGCCACCATGGAACAGTCCGGCATCATTCGCCGCTCCAACAGTCCCTGGGCCTCCCCACTCCATATCGCCCCCAAACCAGGCGGGGGTTGGCGCCCCTGCGGGGGTTACCGCCGCCTCAACGACGCCCCCACCCCTGATCGGTACCCCGTGCCGCACATCCAGGACTTCTCGGCTAGACTGGCCGGCCGCTCAGTCTTTTCCAAGGTCGACCTGGTGCGCGGCTACCACCAAGTCCCCGTCCACCCCGCGGACGTCCCCAAGACGGCCGTAATCACCCCCTTCGGCCTTTTCAAGTTCCTGCAGTTGCCCTTCGGCCTCAAAAACGCGGCCCAGGCATTCCAACGGCTCATGGACTCGGTCCTTCGGGACCTGAAGTTCCTGTTCGTCTACCTGGACGACATCCTGGTAGCCAGTTCCTCCAAGCAGGAACACCTCGAACACCTTCGCATCCTGTTCGGGCGCCTCAGCGACCACGGGCTCATCCTCAGCCCAGCCAAATGCCAGTTCGGCCTGGACAGGATCGACTTCCTCGGCCACCACATCACCCATGCTGGGGCCATTCCCCTGCAGGCCGTCCAACAATTTCCCCGCCCCACCACCATCAAAGGCCTCCAGGAGTTCCTCGGGATGGTGAATTTCTACAACCGCTTCATCCCCAAAGCGGCGTCCCCCATGAGGCCCCTGTATGAAGCCCTCCGGGGCAGGAGCGGCAAGATGGCGGTCGAATGGACGGCAGACGCGTCAGCCGCCTTCGACTCCACCAAGACCGCGCTCGCCAACGCCACCCTGCTCGCGCACCCACGGCCCAATGCCAGGGTAGCACTCACCACGGACGCCTCCGACCATGCGGTCGGCGCCGTGTATGAGCAGTGGGTCGACGGCGCCTGGCAACCACTTGCCTTCTTCAGCCACCAACTACGCCCCCCGGAGGTCAAGTACAGCACCTTCGACCGCGAGCTCCTCGCGCTGTTCCTGGCAGTCCGCCATTTTCGGTTTTTGCTGGAGGGCCACCCCTTCACTGCGTTTGTCGACCACAAACCCCTGACATTCGCAATGGCAAAGACAACCGACCCCTGGTCCGCCAGGCAGCAGCGCCAGCTCGCGGCAGTGTCCGAGTTCACCACGGACATCCAACACGTCTCCGGCCGAGACAATGTGGTAGCCAACTGCCTCTCCCGCCCCGCCATCCACGCCGCACACCTGGCAGTCGACTACGCTCAACTCGCAGCAGACCAGATCACCGACCCGACCCTGATCTGCTCTCCGCACCTACCAACCTACCAGGGCTACGCCTGGCCGATGTCGCCTGTGGTCCGACCGCAGTCACGGTCAAGTGTGACATATCCCTATGTCAACCTCGGCCCGTCGTCCCAGTGTCCTGGCGCCGCCGGGTATTCGAGATTCTCCACAACCTCTCCCACCCCGGCGCCCGTGCATCCATCAAATTGGTAGCCAACCGCTTTGTCTGGCGCGCTCTTCGCAAGGATGTGCGTACTTGGGTCAACTCCTGCCTAGCCAGCCAACGGGCCAAGGTGCAGCAACACACAAAAGCACCCCTCGAGGAGTTTACCGTCCCTTCGCGTAGATTCGACCACATCCACGTGGACATCGTTGGGCCCCTGCCGCCGTCGCAAGGCCACACGCACTTGCTGATGATCGTTGACCGCACCACGCGCTGGCCCGAGGCAATTCCACTGACCTCTACCACCACCGCCGACATCGCCAGAGCCTTCGTCAGCACCTGGGTCGCACGGTTCGGCGTCCCCTCCGACATGATGTCGGACAGAGGTCCGCAATTTACCGCTGAACTCTGGACCGCCGTCGCACGCAATCTCGGGGTGACCATTCACCGCACCACAGCGTACCACCCCCAAGCCAACGGACTGTGTGAGCGGTTCCACAGATCCTTGAAGGAATCTCTTCGAGCCAGCCTCCAGGACGGCACCTGGACCGACCGACTCCCGTGGGTCCTCCTCGGCCTGCGCACCGCGGTTAAAGAAGACCTCCACGCATCAGCAGCAGAGCTCGTGTACGGTCAGCCGCTGCGCATACCCGGCGAGTTCCTGCCCACCGTCAAGACACCCTGGTCAGCCGACCAGCAACGCCACGACTTCGCCTCACCGGCGCTGCAGTTCGCCCCGGTGCCCATTGCCCGACACGGTGAATCCACCTCACACGTCCCACTAAGCCTGCACCAGGCACGGTTCGTTTTCGTCCGGCACAACACCCACCGCGGACCCCTTCAACCCCCGTACGACGGGCCCTACAAGGTGCTACAGGCTGGGGACAAATTTTTCACCCTGCAAGTGGGCGACAGGACCGAAAAAGTGTTGGTTGACCGACTCAAGCCAGCACACTCGGAGCCCGGTGAGCAGGTCCCTGTAACCCGTCCACCGCCACGCGGCCGACCTGCTCTCAAGCCAGTTCACCCGGCTGCTCCACGCCCGGCCGTTCCACATCCACCGGCATCCTACAAGAGCCTCTCCGGCTGGCCCATCAGACCGCCGCACCGTCTCGTCCACACCTCCTAAGTGGATTCTGGGGGGAGCTGTGTGGCGGATTGCCACCTAAATGGGCGCAATCCACTTTTCCGTCCGTGGACAATAAATCGGGCACCTTGCCTTTAAGGCACATGCTGCCTTTAAGGCAGGGAAAAAAGGAGTGGGCGTGGCCTCAGAGTTGGCAGAGAAAGGTTAGCAGCCATTTTACCAGAGATGTGATTAAAAGCCATGTGTTCCACTTATTGACTCGGCTTCAATTCGTGTTTCGCGGCAGCCACAACAGACTCAATAAAGATGGCAGGGCAGGTGATGTGTTGCGACTGCAGTATGTGGGAGCTCCTGGACGCCAGTGTGATCCAGGATGAACACGTCTGCGGTAAGTGTCTGCGGCTTGAGGAGCTTCAGCTCAGAGTTGATGAGCTGGAGGCAGAGCTGCGGACTCTGCGATGCATCAGGGAGGGGGAAAGTTACCTGGACACTTTATTCCAGGAGGCAGTCACACCCCTTAGGATAGGGTCTTCTGATTTGATCAGTGGTCAGGGACAGGAGGATGTGACTGCGAGTGAGGCAGGTATGGGGACCCAGGAGGTGGAGGAGCCTCATCCTTTGCAATTGTCCAACAGGTTTGAGGTTCTTGTGGCCTGTATGGATGAAAGTGGTGGCTGCAGGGTGGATGAGCAAACTGACCATGGCACTGAGGTACAGGAAGCCATTCAAGCGGGGGGGAGTTAATAGGAATGTAGTGGTAAGTGGGGACAGCATAGTCAGGGGGATAGATACAGTTCTCTGCGGCCAAGAGCGAGAGTCCAGATAGCTGTGTTGCCTGCCCGGTGCCAGGGTTCGGGACATCTGCTCTGGGCTGGAGAGGAACTTGCAGTGGGAGGGGGAGGAGCCAGTGGCTGTGGTCCATGTAGGTACCAACGACATAGGTAGAACTAGGAAAGAGGTTCTGCTGAGAGAGTATGAGCAGCTAGGGGCTAAATTAAAAAGCAGAACCTCAAGGGTAATAATGTCTGCATTATTACCTGAGCCACAAGCAAATTGGCATAGGGTAAATAAAATTCGAGAGATGAATGCGTGGCTCAAAGACTGGTGTGGGAGAAATGGGTTTCAATTCCTGGGGCACTGGCACCAGTACTGGGGAAAGTGGGATCTGTATCGTTGGGACGGTCTTCACCTGAACTGTGCTGGGACCAGATATCTGGCGAGTCGTATAACTAGGGCGGTAGAGAGGGCTTTAAACTAAATATTGGGGGCATGGGATCAAATTTGGGAAGATGTGGTAATTCAAAGATTAGAGACAAGGCAACAGAGAAAGGTATTAATATGGGAAATGATAAACAGATCATGACAGGAAGGGATAGAGAGTACAAATCTAAGAGTAAATCAACAGATAAGGCTAGAGGTTACAAAAATTATAAAAGGACAAAACTAAAGGCTCTGCATCTGAATGCACGTAGCATTCGAAACAAAACAGATGAACTGATAGCGCAAATAGAAATAAATAAATATGATCTGATTGCCATTACAGAAACATGGCTGCAGGATGACATAGATTGGGACCTGAATATTGAAGGGTACATGATATTTAGGAAGGACAGGAAGGTGGGAAAAGGTAGAGGGGTGGCTCTGTTAATTAATGATGGTATTAGCACAATAGAGAGGGATGACCTAAGTTCAGGAAACCAGGATGTAGAAGCGGTTTGGGTAGAGATGAGAAATAATAAAGGCAAGAAGTCACTTGTGGGAGTGGTTTACAGGCCCCCTAACAGTAACCACACGGTAGGATGGAGCATAAAGGAAGAAATAATGGGAGCTTGTCAGAAGGGTACGGCAATAATCACGGGAGATTTTAATCTGCATATAGACTGGAAAAATCAGATGGGTAAAGGTAGCATAGATGAGGAGTTCATGGAATGTTTTCGGGATAGTTTCTTGCAACCGCACGTTCTGGAGCCAAACAGAGAGCAGACTATACTAGACCTGGTATTGTGCAACGAGATAGGATTAATTAATGACCTCATAGTGAAGGCGCCCCTAGGTAGCCGCGATCATAATATGATTGAATTTTACGTTCAGTTTGAGAGAGAGAAGAGTGGGTCCAAGACTAGTATTTTAAACTTAAATAAGGGCAATTATGAGGGCATGAAAGCAGAGCTAGCTAAAGTGAACTGGAAAATTAGGTTAAGGGATAAGTCAATAGAGTTGCAGTGGCAGACATTTAAGGGGATATTTCAAAATACACAGAATATATACATTCCAACAAGAAAGAAAAGTTCCAAGGGGAGGACCCACCATCCGTGGTTAACTAAAAAAGTTAAAGATAGTACTAAACATAAAGAAAAAGCATATAATTGCGCAAAGATGGGTGGCAGGTCAGAAGATTGGATAGAATATAAAAAACAGCAAAGAATGACTAAAAGATTAATAAAGGAGAGAAAAATTAGAGTACGAGAGAAAGCTAGCTAGAAATATAAAAACAGATAGTAAGTGTTTCTATAGATATTTTAAAAAGAAAATGAGTTAACAAAGTGAGCGTTGGTCCTATAAAAAGTGAGTCTGGGGAATTAATAATGGAAAATAAGGAGATGGCAGTTGAACTGAACAGGTATTTTGCATCAGTCTTCACTATAGAGGATACAAGTAACATCCCAGAAATAGCTGTAAATCAGGAAATGGAAGGGAGGGAGGAACTCAAGAAAATTATAATCACCAGGGAAGTGGTACTGAGCAAATTGTTGGAGCTGCGGGCTGACAAGTCCACGGGTCCTGATGGACTTCATCCTAGGGTCTTAAAAGAAGTGGCTAGTGAGATAGTTGATGCGTTGGTTTTAATTTTCCAAAATTCCCTAGATTTGGGGAAGGTTCCATTGGATTGGAAAATAGCGAATGTAACTCCTTTATTCAAAAAGGGAGGGAGACAGAAAGCAGGAAACTACAGGCCAGCTAGCTTAACATCTGTCATAGGGAAGATGTTAGAAGCTATGATTAAAGACGTTATAGCAGGGCATTTAGAAAAGTTCAAAGTAATCAGGCAGAGTCAACATGGTTTTGTGCAAGGGAAATCATGTTTAACCAACTTGTTGGAGTTCTTTGAGGAAGTAACATGTGCTGTGGATAAAGGGGAACCAGTGGATGTACTGTACTTAGATTTCCAGAAGGCATTTGATAAGGTGCCACATCAAAGGTTATTGCGGAAAATAAAAGCTCATGGTGTAGGGGGTAACATATTGGCATGGATAGAAGATTGGCTAGCTAACAGGAAACAGAGAGTAGGCATAAATAGGTCATTTTCTGATTGGCAAGATGTAACGAGTGGTGTGCCACAGGGATCAGTGCTGGGGCCTCAACTTTTTACAATTTATATAAATGACTTGGATGAAGGGACTGAAGGTATGGTTGCCAAATTTGCTGATGACACAAAGATAGGTAGGAAAGTAAATTGTGAAGAGGACATAAGGAGGCTACAAAGGGATATAGATAAGTTAAGTGAGTGGGCAAAGATCTGGCAAATGGAGTATAATGTGGGAAAATGTGAAGTTGTTCATTTTGGCAGGAAGAATAAAAAAGAAGCATATTATCTAAATGGTGAGAGATTGCAGAGCTCTGAGATGCAGAGGGATCTGGGTGTCCTAGTGCATGAATCACAAAAGGTTAGTATGCAGGTACAGCAAGTAATTAGGAAAGCTAATGGAATGTTATCGTTTATTGTGAGGGGAATTGAACACAAAAGTAGGGAGGTTATGCTTCAGTTATACAGGGCATTGGTGAGACCACATCTGGAGTACTGTGTACAGTATTGGTCTCCTTATTTAAGGAAGGATGTAAATGCGTTGGAAGCAGTTCAGAGAAGGTTCACTAGACTGATACCTGGAATGGGCGGGTTGTCTTATGAGGAAAGCTTGGACAGGCTAGGCTTGTATCCGCTGGAGTTTAGAAGAGTAAGAGGTGACTTGATTGAAACATATAAGATCCTGAGGGGTCTGGACAGGGTGGATGTGGAGAGGATGTTTCCTCTTGTGGGAGAATCTAGAACTAGGGGTCACTGTTTAAAAATAAGGGGTTGCCCATTTAAGACAGAGATGAGGAGAAATTTTTTCTCACAGAGGGTCGTGAGTCTTTGGAACTCTCTTCCTCAGAGGGCAGTGGAAGCAGAGTCTTTGAATATTTTTAAGGCAGAGGTAGATAGATTCTTGGTAAGCAAGGGGGTGAAAAGTTATCGGGGGTTGGCGGGAATGTGGAGTAATCGGATCAGCCATGATCTTATTGAATGGCGGAGCAGGCTTGAAGGGCCGAGTGGCCTACTCCTGCTCCTAATTCATATGTATGTTCATATGTAAATTCCTACCCCTATATCCATGTGTAATGTAAACCAAGGGTAGATTATTTGCATGATGTGGATGCGCAATAGGTTACACATGAGATATGAGACTCCCAAAACAAGCGCTCTACTCGGAGCTCCGACATGGCAAGAGAGCCCCAGGTGGGCAGAGGAAATGCTTCAAGGACACCCTCAAAGTTTCCTTGAAAAAGTGCAACATCCCCACCGACACCTGGGAATCCCTGGCCCAAGACCGCACAAAGTGGAGGAGAAGCATCCGGGAAGGCGCCGAACACCTCGAGTCTCTTCGCCGGGAGCAAGCGGAAGCCAAGCGCAAACAGCGGAAGGAGCGCACGTCAACCCAAGCACCCCACCCACCCGCCCCTTCAACCACCGTCTACCCCACCTGTGACAGAGACTGTAGGTCCCGCATCGGACTCATCAGTCACCTGAGAACTCATTTTTAGTGTGGAAGCAAGTCATCCTCGGTTCCGAGGGACTGCCTAAGAAGAAGAATACACATGAGAGACTTCACAGGAGCTTTATCATGATGTTTAGTATGTCTCAAACAATCGGGCATGTCATTGAAGATGAAATATCACTTTTGTTTTAACTCATGCCGCATTATCTCAACATTAGAATTAATTTTTTTTCACTCATTATCTTTCCCTGTATGGCAGGAAACATTTTTATAAACTTCTGAGACAAAGCAAGAAAACCGTTCTATTAAGGCTGGCCAACCTAAAACTGTCCGGAAGTTCCTGCCTTATCAGTTAAAATATGATCGGTCCCATCCTGTTGATGTGGGTTGAATTTTTTTTTGAATTGTACCTGGGTCATTGGGGCCTGCAGTACATTCGCCCTCAGCTGGAGTATTGCGTTCAATTCTGGGCACCACACTTTAGGAAGGACCTGAAGGCTTTGGAGAGGGTGCAGAAGAGATTAAAAAACATAAGAAATAGGAATAGGAGTAGGCCATTCGGCCCCTCGAACCTGCTCCGCCATTCAATAAGATTTAACCAAATCACTTTCAAACTCAATATAAAATTCTATCATATTATGGTCACTCTTCCTAAAGGCCCCTTTACTACAAGGTTATTAATTAACCCTTTCTCGTTGCACAATACTAGATCTAAAATAGCTTGTTCCTTAGTTGGTTCCACAACATACCGATCTAGAAAACTATCTTCCATACATTCCATGAATTCGTCCTCCACACTATTACAAACTTGGTTTGCCCAGTCTATATGTAGATTAAAGTCCCCCATGATTACTGTATTACCCTTGTTACATGCGTCTCTAATTTCCTAATTTACAGGAGGCGGGTACCCGACCTGTGCTGGGAGCTGCCTCCCCGAGGCGGGAAGGGGATTAGTGCCAATTAACTGCCTGTTAACAGGTAGTTAACAGGCAGTTTTTTGGCTAATCCCTATTTTTAGCCCTGAAGTGTGGGCTGCCCGACGGCTCCAAACCACGCCAAGTTAGCGAGGCGGACCGTCGGTTTGCAGGGCTTGGAGGGGTCGAGATGTCCGGTGTACAGGTGAGTGATGGGTGCATGAGTGCAGAGGTAAGTGTGTTTGGTGTGTGTAAAGTGTTTTAATAAGTTTTACTTACCTTTACTTTCTCCTCCAGGCTTCCTCCCTTCAGTTCTCGGGAGTCGCTCAGCTCACCGGCACAGAAAGCAGAATGGCCGCTGAGCTGTCAAAAGCTGCAGCCTCTGCTTTCTGGTCTGGAGAGCTCTCTAACTGAGTCTGAGTAGAAGGACTGAAGTTAGAAGACAGATTGTCAGTGTTTGACAGCTTCACGGAGCTGTCAAATGCTGATATTTCATCTGTCAAATGCTCTTGACAGATGAAATGTCAATCGCTGACGTCACCAGTATCCAGGTGTCCCTTAATTGGCCTGCTGAGCCCGCTAGGCGGGCTTAACAAGGTCAATCAAGGGAAAGTAGCGTGGGTTGGCCACAAATCGATGGAGGCGGGACTACAACCCAAAAAGTGGGAGTCCCGCCTCCATCACGTCCCCATTGACAAAATCGAGCCCAAAGTTTCAGGTCGATGACCTTTCATCAGACCATGCTTTAGTTGGTGTGCACTGTCATTTTTTTTCCTTCTTGGGATGTGGGTGTCACTGGCAAGGCCGGCATTTATTGCCCATCCCCAGTTACACTGAGAAGGTGGTGGTGGGCCTTCTTCTTGAACCACTATGTAGCAGTTTGATACAACTGAGTGACTTGCTCGGCCACTTCAGAGGGAAGTCAAGAGTCAACCATGTTGATTTGGGACTGGAGCCACACGTAGGCCCGACTGGCTAAGGGACAGCAGGTTTCCTTCCCTAAAGCACAAGTTGGGTTTTATGACAAACTGACAGCTTCATGGTCACTTTTACTTTGAGATTTGGTTTTTAAACTGAATTTGAATTCTCATGATGGGATTTAAACTCACATTTTCTGGATGATTAGTCAAGGCCTCTGGATTGCAAGCCCAGTAATATCACCACAACACTACCATACCCTCCTCATGTCATCGAAAGGGTTACTATCTATTTATAAGAGCATCTCTTTGGTTTAATTCTTTACAGTTACCACATCTACAAAAGTAAAAATGTAGGAACAATGACACCTTTAAATTCTCATTGTTTCCTATCGACAGGAGCACCGACCTTTAGACCTTCATTGTAATTCTATTGGAACATTCCGGATTCATTGCTGAAAATGTACTATCCAGTAGGGTTCTGCGAAATTAAATGTTCGCAAATAATTGAAAATCTGTTTTTTTTTATGTGCTTATTTTCTTTTAGCTCATCCACACCCCCAACATTAACAGGAATGACCAGATTTCAGGCTGCCTGTGAGGAGAATGCAAATAAGTTTCCAACATCATAAGAACATAAGAAGTAAGAGCAAGAGTAGGCCATACGGCCCCTCGAGCCTGCTCCGCCATTCAATAAGATCATGGCTGATCATCGACCTCAACTCCACTTTCCCGCCCGATCTCCATATCCCTTGATTCCCCTAGAGTCCAAAAATCTATCAAACTCATTCTTGAATATACTCAAAGACTCAGCATTCACAGCCCTCTGGAGCAGAGAATTCCAAAGATTCACAACCCTCTCAGTGAAGAAATTCCTCCTCATCTTGGTCTTAAATGGCCGACCCCTTATCCTGTGACTGTGACCCCTAGTTCTAGACACTCCAGCCTTGGGAAACAACCTCTCAGCATCTACCCTGTCAATCCCCTTCAGAATCTTGTATGTTTCAATGAGATCACCTTTCATGGAGGGAACTGATTAATTCAGGCAAATTGTTCACAAGTGATGAAGGGGCCAAACCATAAAGTGCTGCGAGGTAAAAGTTAGAATTACGAAAGGGAAGTGAGACAGGATCTTTTTTCACCCAAAGTGTCATAGCGATGTGGAATAAGTTACTATGGAACAGCAGTGAAGTAGTCGGTGCAAATGGTTTCAAAGGACAGGTGAGTCACTTTCAAACTGACCTGTGCTCCAGCCTCTCATGTTGACAGCGCTAAAGTGTCAGCCGTGGCTCAGTGGGTAGCACTCTTGCCTCTGAGTCAGGAGGTTGTGGGTTCAAGTCTTACTTCACGAGACTTCAGCACAAAAATCTAGGCTGACACTCCAGTGCAGTACTGAGGGAGTGCTGCACTGTCTGAGGTGCCGTCTTTTGGATGAGATGTTAAACCGAGGCCCCGTCTGCTCTCTCAGGTGGACGTAAAAAATCCCATGGCACAATTTTGAAGAAGAACAGGGGTGTTATGCCCAGTATCCTGGCCAATACTTATCTCTGAATCAACATCCCTTAAAAAAAACAGATTATCTGGTAATTATCACATTGCTGTTTGTGGGAACTTGCTGTGCGAAAATTGGCTGCTGCAATTACAACAGTGACTACACTTCAAAAGTACTTCATTGGCTGTAAAGCACTTTGGGACATCCTAAGGTCGCTATATAAATGCAAGTCTTTCTTTAAAACCGACTGCCTTATCCCAGTGGCAGAAGCGTAGACCCACAAAGAATTGGTTTTAGTCACGTAAAGATGGGGCGCTGGGGCACAGACTTTGCTTTTCTGTGATATCAGGCCTAACAAATGGCAATAGAAGCATTTGTGGAGAGAGAGAGGGGATTGGATGAACGAGTCTTGTCTGTCTTCCCTCCTAACTCCCAATTGTTTTACTTACGTCCCCGACTATTTTTACCCTTCGCCGCAGTGAACAGTTTGTCCTGGATCAGCTTTTTAAATCCCTTTCATAATCCTGGAACCTTTTCACATAACCCTCAAAGAGCTCGAAAATAAATAAATCCGGTTAATGTGGAGATGAAACTTGCATAAAAAGTGACCAGCTTTTGGGTGATTTGTAAACATTTCATTTGCCACAAACCTACTGGATAGTATCTTTGCTTCCAATGAATCCAACATTTTCCAATAGAAAA
This sequence comes from Squalus acanthias, assembly GCA_030390025.1. Taxonomy (NCBI): domain Eukaryota; kingdom Metazoa; phylum Chordata; class Chondrichthyes; order Squaliformes; family Squalidae; genus Squalus; species Squalus acanthias. The sequence continues at coordinate 15,582,897 of CM059426.1, forward strand.
GGCAACTAGATGGGGCAGGGCGGGGTGGGGGGGGGTGGGTGGTTTGGCTTTCGATGATAGCGTAAAACGAACAATATCGATTCGGCCGCCCTTTATCAGAACATAAGAACATCTGGAGTACTGCGTACAGTTTTGGTCTCCTGATTTAAGGAAGGATATACTTGCTTTGGAGGCAGTTCAGAGAAGGTTCACGAGGTTGATCCCGGAGATGATGGGGTTGTCTTATGAAGAAAGGTTGAGCAGGTTGGGCCGATACTCATTGGAGTTTAGAAGAATGAGAGGTGATGTTATTGAAACATATAAGATTCTGAGGGGGATTGACAGGGTAGATGCTGAGAGGATGTTTCCCCTAGTGGGGGAATCTAGAACTAGGGGGCATAGTTTCAGAATAAAGGGTCGCCCATTTAAGACGGAGATGAGGAGGAATTTCTTCTCTGAGGGTTGTGAATCTTTGGAATTCTCTACCCCAGAGAGCTGTGGAGGCGGAGTCATTGAATATATTCAAGGTGGAGATCGACATATATTTGAGCTACAGGGGAGTCAAGGGTTATGGGGAGCGGGCCGGAAAGTGGAGTTGAGGCCAAGATCAGATCAGCCATGATCCTATTGAATGGTGGAGCAGGCTCGAGGGGCCGATTGGCCGACTCCTGCTCCTACTTCTTATGTTCTTATGTTCTTTATACACCTCGCCCGATTTTCATTTCTATTGAACTCCCCGTGCAGTTGAGATTCATCAAAAGGGAACTGGCCTTTTTCAGTAACTAAAAAGTCAGGCAAAATTTGACACCGAACCACATAAGGAGATATTAGGACAGGTGACCAAAAGCTTGGTCAAAGAGGTAGGTTTTAAGGAGAGATTTAGGGAGGGAAATCCAGAGCTTAGGGCCTCGGCAGCTGAAGGCACGGCCGCCAATGGTGGGACGAAGGTAATCGGGGTTGCGCAAGAGGCCAGAATTCCATTAGAGTTCTGGCCTTAGTTTCTACTTCCAGCAGCTCAGCACCACAGCAATTCAGCTTTCAGGGACGGAATCCTGCAGTGCACGTGTGTGCATGCACCACTGGCAGTATCTGGGCATGGCAGCACGCTATACTGGAGACTGGCACTTGTCCACTATTGTTCCAAAGCAGGAGCATGAATGAGTCAGACTTCTGTATAAGGAAAGCTTGTTCCCTTATCTGGCTGTTTCAGCACACTTCATAGAGTACCAGACGGGTCAATAATGCTTTTGATACAAATACATCAATCAATCTTTCACACACAGCCAAGATTACACAATGAGGCTTAAAGAATAAAATCAAATAAAGAATGGAGCATATCGTGTGTTATATGTGAAGTTGAAGAAAAATGAGCGGTTAAATCAGCCCCCTGTCAACTGTTCTGGTGGTGTGGGTGGATGTTAAAGATCCGACTGCTTGCTTTGAAGAACAAGGAGTTTTCCAGGTGTTTCCTGAATTTTCCAATATTTCCCCCCCCCCCCCCCCCCCCCCACCTTCAACCAAAACTGCAAAAAAATCAGATTGCTCTCACTGATGTTCCTGGGATCGCACTGTGCACAAAATGGCCACCAGGCTTGGCTACATAACAACAGTGACTGTACCTCAGAATAAGCCGCCGTCTGTGAAGCGCTAGAATGGTGCATAGTGAAATCAGGTTATGCAATTGTCACATTTCAAGATGTCTTGACCGATTTTCAAAAGAAAGGATTTGAAAATATGAGTTACTTTTAACGTTGTGGGCTTTTTTATCAGCAAAAGTGTACTCTCACAGATTTAAACAGCAGCTTCTACATAAAAGATGGTTAACAGGGCTTGACTGGGTAGATGCAGGGAGGATGTTTCCCCTGGCTGGGGAGTCCAGAACCAGGGGTCCCAGTCTCAGAATAAGGGGTCGGCCATTTAGGACTGAGATGAGGAGAAATTTCTTCACTCAGAGGGTGGTGAATCTTTGGAATTCTCTACCCCAGAGGGCTGTGGAGGCTCAGTCGTTGAGTATATTCAAGACAGAGAGCGATAGAATTTTGGAATCTAGGGGAATCGAGGGAAATGAGGATCAGGCGGGAAAGTGGAGTTGAGGTCAAAGATCAGCCATGATCTTATTAAATGGCGGAGCAGGCTCGAGGGTCCGAATAAGAACATAAGAACATAAGAAATAGGAGCAGGAGTCGGCCATTCGACCCCTCGAGCCTGCTCCGCCATTCGATGAGATCATGGCTGATCTTCGACCTCAACTCCACTTTCCTGCACTATCCCCATAATCCCATGATTCCCTTAATCTCCAAAAATCTATCGATCTCTGTCTTGAATATACTCAACGACTGAGCCTCCACAGCCCTCTGGGGTCGAGAATTCCAAAGATTCACCACCCTCTGAGTCAAGAAATTTCTCCTCATCTGAGTCCTAAATGGCCAACCCCTTATTCTGAGACTGTGACCCCTGGTTCTAGACTCCCCAGCCAGGGGAAACATCCTCCCTGCATCTACCCTGTCACACCCCTTGAACCTTGACCTGCTACTGGCTCAGTGTTCATTTTTTCAACTCAGTGAAGCACCTTGAGATATTTTACTAAGTTAAAGTCCTTTGATAAATACAAGTTTTAGTTGTTGTTGTTGCTGTCACTGAATTTGTTGGACCTAATGCTCCTTCTGCTCTTACTCACAACTCTTATCTTTTTACGACACTGCAGTCCAGTCCAGTCTCGATGAGCGTTGGCCGTTTAGGGCAGAAATCCATCTGCGCCCAATTCTGGGTGCTAAGGCGGCCTTGCGTCCACGACACGCACCCAAGCTGGAAGGCTCGAGGCCTGCCCGAAATTGGGCCTCATCTGAATGATCTAGGCTGTGGACTGCCGGCCGTCACGCCGCCACAGGCAGCTCGCCCGACCGGTGATGCGAATTTTTGGCCTCCTTCTTTGCCAGTAGTGGCCCTCAGGTAAGTCGGCCGGCGGAGGGTGGTGGGACGATGGCGTCCGTCAGGAATGTTCTGGAGCCGGGAGGAGCACTCCTGCCCCTTACGAAATTTAGAGAAAGATCAACAACGGTTACCGTTTCGACGGCGGGCGGTTCCTAGGCTGCTTCCACATCGGGCCTGCTCCACTCCTCGAGACACCAATTACTGGAAGAGTCCTAAAACAGGCGGGAGAACCCTCATTTACATATGTAAGGGGCCTAACGCCTGTTTTTGCCTCCCGCCGTGGACGCCTGAACAACCGTCCATCCCAATTTCGGGTCGGTCACCTTGCAAGCGTCCTTGGGGCACAGGACATTGGGCTCCAAATATTGAGCCTCATTGTGTCTGTTTCACACCCACAAAACTAGGCAACAAAGTTCAATTTCTATCCCTTTTTCTCATTACCAGTTATAAAGCAAACCAACGTGTGTAAACTCTCACATAGTCCTACATGATGTTTTGTCTGGAGGGGAATTGAAAGGTTTATTTACTTGTCTGGGTCAGCAAGGGCCAGGGTTGGCGGGGGGGGGGTGCGGGGGCGGGGGTGAGAAATGAACGCCACTAAAGCTCTACACACTTCCAACAAGTTTGTTTGTTTCTCAAGCCCTTGTTCAAAAAATATTAATCACGAACCAAACTTCCAAACAGGAAACGGTTATCACCAGTTAACTCAGTACATGTTATGTTTTCCACATCAGTGGAAATACACAGTTAAGCGTTGAAAGTAAATGGAGAAGGTTTGGCTTCATACAAAAGGACTGAATTCCAAAGAGAAATTTTCCAGCCTTGGAAAGGTGGCAACTGAGAGGGCATCTTACAGAGGTATCAATGTTTGAGCACAGGAGTAAAGAAGTCTTACTCCAATTATATAGGGCCTTGGTGAGACCACACCTGGAGTACTGTGTACAATTTTGGTCTCCTTACCTAAGGAAGGATATACTTGCCATAGAGGGAGTGCAACGAAGGTTCACGAGATTGATTCCTGGGATGGCAGGACTGTCCTATGAGAAGAGATTGAGTAAACTAGGCCTGTATTCTCATGAATTCAGAAGAATGAGAGGGGATCTCATTGAAGCATACAAAATTATTACAGGGCTTGATAGGCTGGATGCTGGGAGAATGTTTCCCTTGGCTGGGGAGTCTAGAACCAGGGGCCACAGCCTCAGGATAAAGGGTCGGCCATTCAGGACTGAGATGAGAAGAAATTTCTTCACTCAGAGGGTGGTGAATCTTTGGAATTCTCTACCCCAGAGGGCTGTGGAGGCTCAGTCATTGGGTATATTCAAAACAGAAGTCGATAGGTTTCTGACTAGTAAGGGCATCAAGGGATATGGCGATAGGGCTGGTGAATGGAGTTGAGGCAGAAGATCAGCCATGATCTTATTGAATGGCGGAGCAGGCTCGAAGGCCCGAATAGCCTACTCTTGCTCCTATTTCTTATGTTCTTATGTTCTTATGTGGGGCCAAAAAACCAGGCGAAGTAAGCTTGCAGCAAACGCAACTCTCACTGGTTTCCCGCAAGGCCGATGTACCAGGATTTCCATGGGTTCGCCCTCCTTACTCATTCACAGCAAGCTCCTGCCACATCGGGCCTAACGCTGGGATTTAATGGGATGTAGCCACTCAAAGGTAAGTGGCTGCGTGTGAGGGCAAGAGAATGTTCAGCATTGAAAGAGACTGTGGATGTCGGTGGAAGGAATCAGGTGCAAGACATGTCCAAGATCTGCTTGCTGCCTTTTGTGACCCCGCTGCGTACAGCTTGATCATAAATTCTACACGATCAGGTACTAAATGGTTCAAGATAAGACAGAGCTTGGGTTGGATTTTGTGAATGGAGGCAAGTTGGAGGCGGGACTGCTGCTTGTTGTGTCAATGTCCCGCCTCCTTCCTCGCCTGACCATTCAGAGGGATTTTCCCCTGATTGAGCTTGTTAAGCCCGCCCTACAGGTTCAGCAAGCCAATTAGGGAGGAAGTCACTGACAGATCACGTCAACGTCAGACGTGCTATCTGTCAAGACTTCTTGAAAGAAGAAATGACAGCGTTTGACAGCTCTGTGAAGCTGTCAAACACTGACATTCTCTGTAGTTTGATGAGTCTTTGTGGTGAGGACTCAACAAACATTGAAAATAAGTAAATTTCAGATGTCTGATGGATCGGAGGGTCCATCAGCCACTACCTGAAATTGACAAGCTGGATGTCCGCTCTCCCGATCCACCGTGGCTAAAGGCTATAGAAGGAAAAAAGGTAAGTGAACACTTTTTTAAACTAATCACTCACCTTGCATACTTACCACTCCACACTTGCACCCATCACTCACCTCTACACCTTACTTCCAGGGGCCTCCGACCACCGCAGACCTCCTCCATGTCTCCTCCAACCCGACGGGGTTCTCCGAGGTCGGGAAGCCTTCACCTGTGAAGGTAAAATGGCACTAATCCTTTTTTCTGCCTGGTAACTACCTGTTAACAGGGAGTTAAAAGGATTAAAAGCCTTTCCCGTCTCCAGGAGACGGAACCTGAAGCTGCACATCTTCCCGCCTCCTGGCAAGTGGGCACGGAGGTGGGATGGGGGCGGGTTTGCCATCCGCCCCCACTTTCTCCGAGTTTACGGGCTGTCCCGCCTCCATGCCCGCCTCCTCGGGGCTTGGAAAATCCAGCCCATATATGGGTTCAACCCCAACTCCAGCGCTTGATCTCACCTCAGTGCAACATTGCAAGGGTTGCATTGTCAGAGGTGCCATTTATTTTGGATTGGATATTAAACCGAGGTCTCATCTGCCCGTTTAGGTGGACATAAAAGATCCCGTGGTTCCATTCAAAGAGTGCTCACCAACATTCATCTCTCAACCACCACCAGCACCAAAAGCAGATCAATTGTTCTTTTATCTCGCTTCTTGTTTACCATCCTGTGTTCAAATCCCTCCATGGCCTTGCCATGCCCTATCTCTGTCACCTCCTGCCGGCCTGCAACCCTCCGATGTCTCTGCGTTCCTTCAATTCTGGCCTCTTGTGCTTTCCCGATTTTCTTCGTTCCACCATTGGCGGCCGTGCCTTCTGCTGCCTCGGCCCTAAGCTCTGGAATTCTCTCCCTAAACCTCTCCACCCTTCTAAATCACTTACCTCCTTTAAGACGTTCCTTTAAACCTACCTCTTTGACCAAGCTTTTGCTCACCTGTCCTAATATCTCCCTATGTGGCTCGATGTCAAATTTTGTTTGATTACACTCCTGAGAAGTGCCTTGGGATGTTTTACTATGTTAAAGGCACTGCATGAAGAAAGAAAGACTTGCATTTATATAGCGCCTTTCACGACCACCTGTCGTCCCAAAGCGCTTTACAGCCAATGAAGTACCTTTTGAAGTGTAGTCACTGTTGTAATGTGGGAAACGCAGCAGCAAATTTGTGCACAGCAAGCTCCCACAAACAGCAATGTGATAATGACCAGATAATCTATTTTTGTTATGTTGATTGAGGGATAAATATTGGCCAGGACCCTGGGATAACTCCCCTGCTCTTGTTCGAAATAGTGCCGTGGGATCTTTTACGTCCACCTGAGAGATCAGAGGGGACCTTGGTTTAACGTCTCATCTGAAAGACGGCACCTCCGACAGTGCAGCACTCCCTCAGCACTGTACTGGGAGTGTCAGCCTAGATTTTACTACGTTAAAGACGCTATATAAATGCAAGTTGTTGTTGATGGACCAATACAACTTAACTCTCTTCCAGTCTGGGCTGCCTTTATGCATTGGGCCAAAATTTGTCAAAAACATGCGCCATAGTAACGGCCTATCTATGGCATAAGCCATTATCACGGTGCAGAAAATCCAGGAAAATTATGGCGTGAATGACTTAGGCTGTACCATAATTGGCCAGGACTTTTGTGCTGCTCCATTCAGACCCTTACCGAAAAAGTTGAGCAGCGATCGAGTTGGCTGAATTAAGGCCGTTGCGATCGCCACAGAGAACTTAGACCATTATAGAATGTCGCTGGAGGGTTCTGAATCAGTAATCCCTCAGCACGTTGCCTGAGGCTAACTTTTTTACTGACATGTTCCAGGGACTTGATTGAAATCTTAAACCTCAATTAAGTGATAAAATGTGCTTTGTGACAGCCAGGCATGTATTATGATTTATGGAGCTTGTGCATGAATTGCAACCGGTCATGAAATTTGGCAAGGGAATCGCAGGTGGTTCGAGAGACAACCCTATGCATGCGGCTCCCTTCTTAACGTTGATTTATATATTTACACTGTGGTTTCAGTACAAACCCATCAACCGAATTACTATAATGGGAGCCAAAAAAGGCGCAGAGAGAAATAAATGTGGCGAATTTCAGGAAAAACTCTAAGGCAGTCGAACAAATAGTAGAAAATTATGGTTACCCCTGGTGCATATCAGATGTACGCAACATAATAACCCATCCCAATATGTCTCAGCGTTCTTAGGAATATTGATCTTCGATAATGACATTGTCAGGATTGGACCTGAGAGAACGGAGTGCTGCAAGTTCAGAGGGAGGTAGGTTAGAGTGAGTGAGGGCTGTAGCGAAATTGAGATGGCCGATGCCACTTTATAGATCTTGTTTGCCTTTTTCACCACCTTTAAACATTGTGTTTAAATGTGCTTCCTACTAAAACCCCAAAGTCCTTCTTCTATCATTACCTGTAGGCGGTCCCCATTTATATTGTACTCTCTTTGTTGAGGTAAAATTGTAAACACTGGCAAGTCCCATTCGCCCATCTCCCCTGTGCTCGCTGACCGACATTGGCTCCCAGTCAAGCAACGCCTTCATTTTAAAATTCTCATCCTTGTTTTCAAATCCCTCCATGGCCTCGACCCTCCCTATCTCTGTAATCCCCTCCAGCCCTATAATCCCCCTAGACCTCCACGCTCTGCCTATTCTGGCCTTTTGAACATTCCCGATTTTAATTGCTCCACCATTGGCGGCCGTGCCTCCAGCTGTCTAGGTCCTAAGCTCTGGAATTCCCTCCCTAAATCTCTCCGCCTCTCCACTTCTCTTTCCTCCTTTAAGACGCTCCTTAAAACCTACCTCTTCGATCAAGCTTTTGGTCACCTGTCCTAACATCTCCTTATATGTCCCGGTGTCAAATTTTGTTTTTATCTTATAACACTCCTGTGAAGCACCTTGGGACGTTATATTACGTTAAAGACGCTATTTGTTGTTGTCCACCGAATCATATTTAAGTAGAGTGGACTAGCTACTAGTTAACGGGTAGAAGGTATGGAGGCTACAAGGGCATATCGACAAGTACCAAGGCCAAGGGCGGGTGATACTCGCCCACTCCGTTGAGTTACTGACCTCAGGCACGCTGCAGCCCCACAAAGATGGTGGCGAGACTGAACCAAGCACTGTCATTGGCCTAGTCTCTCACAACTCTGAGCAACCGGCTTCAATACAATGTAAGCTCAGGAGAAAGAAAGACTGGCATTTATATAGCGCCTTTCACGACCTCAAGGCATCCCAACGCGCTTTACAGCCAAGGAAGTACTTTTGAAGTGTAGTCACCGTTTTAATGTAGGGAATCCTCGGCTGTAATGTAGGAAGCTCGGCAGCCAATTTCCGCACAGCAAGGTCCCACAAACAGCAATGAGGTAAATGACCAGATTATCTGTTATCGTGTTTTTGGTTGAAGAATAAATGTTGGCCAGGACACCGGGGAGAACTCCCCTGTTCGTCTTCAAAACAGTGCCGCGGGATCTTTCACGTCCACCTGAGAGGGCAGACGGGGCCTCGGTTTACCGTCTCATCCAAAAGGCGGCCCCTCTGGCAGTGCAGCGCTCCCTTAGCACTGCACCGGGAGTGTCGGCCTGGATTACGCACTCAAGTCTCTAGAGTGCGACCTGAACCCTTGACCTTCTAACTCAGAGGCACGAGCGCTCCCAACTCAGCCAAGGCTGTCATCTGACATCAAATCAGCATATCTGTACTGTTGGCTGTAGAAAGTAAGTGTCCCAGGAAAGCCAAATGGCAGCTAATGTATCAATAGGACCAGCCGGGGACACCTGTGGTTAATGAAAGCACAGAAAACGTGTCCAAATTCATGCCGGTTATCTCAGTCGTTACTCAAGGGTGACACAGGCACGAGATAGAGTCCAATTAGACATTCCATGATGAGTTTATTACCCCCTAATTAACCACTATCTCTAGAAAGCGCAGCGAGGGAGCAGACAGAATGAGAGGAGATAACTAACAGACAACAGATTTGTTCAGGAACATTCCGTGTCCCAACGCTCTGTGGAAAAAAAATTCTCCCAACCTCTTTCTTCATTCATGATCTAAAATTCACACCCTCTAGTTACCGACTCACTGATCAGTGGATATAGTTTTTCCCCATTTAACCGTGTCAAAATCCCTCATGATTTTGGACACCTCCTTCAGATGTCCTCTTAATCTTGTCCGTTCTAGCGAAACGATCTCTGATCTTTGCTGATAATCAAAGATTCTCCCCTTAATTATGCTCCTGCACTCTCTCCAAGGCCTGGACATCTTTCCAAGGATTTATAAATAGGACTATAGAGTACAAAAGCAAACAGAATTACCTCTTTGGAATTCTCTACCCGAAAGGGCTGTGGATGCTGAATCGTTGAGTATATTCAAGGCTGAGATAGATAGATTTTTGGGCTCTAGTGGAATAAAGGGATATTGGGATAGTGCGGGTAAGTGGAGTTCAGGTTGAAGATCAGCCCTGATCTTATTGAGTGGTGGAGCAGGCTCAACGGGCCGTATGGCCTACTCCTGCTCTTAATTCTTATGTTCTTAGTGTCAACTGTGGCTCAGTTGGTAGCACACTTCACCTCTGAGTCAAAAGATTGTGGGGGAAAAATTCAGTTGGTTGCGCCTCCCGTTAGTGCCTTAAGAGGGCGCTAATGGGGCACAAAGCATCTAGCGCCCGGGCGCGGCGATGTTTGCGCCGCTCGCGAAATGAACTAGACATTTTGCGGCAGCTCTAAACACTACCGCCACGATCTCCTGCGCCGGCAGATCGTGACGTCAGTCGAGTGCGCAACGCCCCGGTATCGCCCCGGAGCGGATATTGAGTGGCGCCCCCTGCCTTACCGCCTGCCGCTAGCAACGACAGGTTGAGGGGAGCGTTTTGCAGTCGGGAAGGGACTGGGGGAGCGCTATTTAAAGGCGACCGCTTCCTGCCTTTTATTGTTGGTGACATTTTTGAACCACGCATTCTGAGAGAGAGAGAGAGAGAGACTTCTGGAGAGATTCAACGCTGTGATTTGATGTGCAGGTCTCTCAAGGCTGCAATGAGCAGGATGTGGATGGAAAGCAAGATCAACCCTCCCTTTTAAGAACTGGCCCGCGCCATTGTGTGTGTGTTCCATTGCTGACTGACATCACATGAGCTTCACCAGCGCTCTGAGGTAGCGCCTCGCTCCTCGGCCTTTGCACCTTAAGACAGGTGTGAAGCGCCTGATTTAGCGCTCCAATCACCTCCAGGGGCGATAAAAGTCAAGTTTGCAGTCGGTGGCGATAATTAGCGCCAGGCGCTAATCTTTGCGCCCGGCCGATAATTGCGCCCCAAATGGGGCGATACTGAATTTCTCCCCCTGTGGGTTCTAAGTCCCACTCCAGGGGCTTTAGCACAAAAATCTAGGCTGACCCTCCAGTGGAGTGCTGTGCTGTCTTTTGGGATGAGACGTTAAACCGAGGCCCCGTCTGCTCTCTCAGGTGGACGTAAATGGTCCCATGGCACTATTTCAAAGAAGAGCAGGGGAGTTATCCCCCGGTGTCCTTGCCAATATTTATCCCTCAATCAAGATAATAAAAACAGTGTATCTGGTCATTATCACATTGCTGTTTGTGGGAGCTTGCTGTGCGCAAATTGGCTGCCGCGTTTCCCACATTACAACAGTGACTACACTTCAAAAGTATTTCATTGGCTGTAAAGCGCTTTGAGACGTCCGGTGGTTGTGAAAGGCGCTATATAAATGTAAGTCTTTCTCTCTTTACTTTTCTATTCTATAGCCCTATTTATAAACTCGAGGATCCCTTATGCTTTTTTTTAACAGCTTTATCAACATCCTTCCACCTTTAAAGATTTGTGTATCTGAACTAGGGTTGCGAAGGGGTGGAAAGTTTCCAGTAAAAGCTTCAGGGGAAAACAGGTAGTTGCAGCAACCTACAACTCCAAGCAAACGACACAGAACAAGAACACCACACTGAAGCTGCCCAGCAACACTAGATGGGGTGGCGTTGTCATAATGTACAACAGCCTTCTGGAGGGTAAGGAGTCGCTGCAAGAAATGGCAATATCCCAGTCTGGGGATATGGAAACCACCATCAAGAAAATACTGCTGGATGATGTGTTTTGGGAGAGAGTGGTTAGCAGCCTTAAACTACTCTCACCAGTAGCATCTGCAATTGCTCAGATTGAAGGAGATGACGCTGTCTAGTCAGATGTTCTCAGGCTTTTTGCTGATTTAAAAGAACAAATCAGCATTGCCCTACCCACATCCCTGCTGCTCAAAGCAGAGGAGAAGGCAATTGTTCAATTCATACAGATGCGTCAAGAATTTTGTGTCAAGCCGATTCATGCTGCAGCATACATGCTGGACCCAAAGCATGTTGGGAGACCAATACTTTCTGGAGAACAGATCAACAGCGCTTACAGTTTGATTTCTACCCTCTCACGCCACCTCAATCTGGACGTGGGCAAAGTTCTGGGAAGTCTGGCAAAGTTCTCTACCAAGCAAGGTCTTTGGAATGGGGACGGGATATGGGAATCATGCAAGCATATCAGTGCACATACCTGGTGGAAGGGACTTTGTGCATCTGAGGCCCTGTCACCCATTGCATCGGTGATACTCCAAATCCCACCTTCATCAGCGGCCTCTGAACGAAACTGGTCACTTTTTGGGAATACGCATACAAAGGTGCGCAACAGGTTGACTAACGAGAGTGGAGAAACTGGTGGCTATCCGGGCGAACCTACAACTTATTGAGCCAGATACAGAAGTGTCCACCACAGAGCTAGACAGTGACACAGAGGAGGAAATGGACACGTCAGAGCCAGAGTCAGAGAATCAGGAGGAGCAATGATGAGTAGAAGACTCAGAAGACTCATGAGTAGAAGACTCAAAGGGACAAAATAAGGACAAATTACAGGCTAAATAAGCTGTTTTTATTTGTATGGAACAGTATGTCTATTTTGATGACAAAGATAATATAAGGGTCAGAGACAAAAACCATCAGTGTGCAAAAAAACTCAAAATTCCCATAAATTCCCATAAATTCCCAAAATTCACATAAATTCCTGAAAATTCCCATGGAAAGTTTCCTCTTTTAAAAATTCCTGGAATTTTGCAACCCTAATCTGAACCCTTGCTCCTCTATTCCTTTGAAAGTTTTACCATTGCGTACCTTATTTCCTCTACTTGTTCTTCCCCCCGCCAAATGTATCATCTCATCGTTTTCCACGTTAAATTTCATCCAGCACCTATCTGCCCAATCTACTAACCGCTTACGTCCTCCTAAAGACGCTTACTGTCCTCTTCATAGCTAATGGCATTGGCCTAAAGATGGGAACAAGTGAAAAACCGGGCATACGCCGTGTGCCCGCTCATTCCACATCGGGCACACACCATATTGGTTAGAGCGCCCTACGAGTCATTGAGTTCATTGCCCATGCAGATCAGGGGCATAAGGCCTATTTCAGGCCCCTTCCCAAAACAGATGGCTGACCATGCCTGCTGCGGTCAGTTTTCTCAGGCACAGAGCAGCCAAACCAGTGGCCTTTAAAGGAACCGCTGGAGGCCGCCACCAAAAAAGGTCAGTAAACTGACCTGAATATGGAGCCAGAAGGAGCAGGAATGCACCTCCTCACTCCACGTTAAAACTGCCGGCCTCTGGAGGCCTCCGCTCACCCTCGCCACCCACCTCCCGATCTCCCCCACACCCCTGCCCAGAATCACGACCCGATCCGGGGAGATTGTCCTCAGAACTTCCAGGTAGGTTTGATGTTCCTCGAACATCCTTCTCTTCAGGCAAGTGCCCATGAGTTCTGGGTGCCAGAACTTTGAAGTCATCAGCAGCCTCCGCGGGGAAGATGGCTCATTCTTGCCAATCTCCCACTCCTCCAGTTCCCCTGTGCTCAGTGACTCACAGGCTGGCAATTACTATTACTCTCTAAATTCTCTCCGGGGGAAAGCCCCTGAGCTGTTGCCTGCGAGAGAGGAAGCCATTGACTCTGGTGTTAATCTGAGGGGGGGGTTTGGGCCAGAGGTGAATGGGACGTGATGGGTTGACTCTCCGTTTTGCCGTGGCTCCCGGTCCTGCTTTTCCTCCTCATATGGCACTAGGCTGAAGGATGGGCCCAGGTCCTCTTCTCCTCCTCTTCCCCATCCTTCTCCTCTTCCTGCGGCCCCTTTTGGCTGTGCTGGACCTGCAGGAAAAGATGGCTGATGTTGAGAAGGAGTAAGCTTGGCCCCCGCAGGATGGAGACGAGAGGGCGGAATGTTTTGTGTGTGTGCGTGTATGTGTGTGCGTGCATGTTTGTGTATTTGCGCGTGCATGTTTGTGTGTGCGTGCGTGTGTTTGTGTGTGTGCGTGTGTTTGTGTGTGTGCGTGTTTGTGTATGCGTGTATATGCGTGTGCATGTAGTGTGTATGCATGCATGTGTGTGTGTATGTGTGCGTATGTGTGTATGTGTGCATGTGCCTGCGTGTGTGCACGTGTGTGCGCGCGGCGTGTTTGTATGGAAGGGCGACATTGTAGGTGCTGAGTTACTCACCTGGCTCTGCCAGGACAACATTGACCTCCATCTCCGGCACAGCTCTGACGAATGTCCCCATGAGGAGCGGGTGCACTTATTTCATGCTAACTTATTGATTCAAGTGATTAAGACTTGGACGGCCATGTCGGGTCAAAGACTTTTGATGTGATGTGATATGATGTTCCAGACTGGGTATTGGATTGAAGGACTTGTCATTTATCTGAGTGGAAAGGATTTATGAGAGTTGTGAGAAATGTAGACTGTCTTAAACAGATGAAAATGAGAAGTCGCACAACACCAGGTTATAGTCCAACAGATTTATTTAAAATTACAAGCTTTCGGAGCTTGTAACTTTACCTGAAGAAGGGGCGATCGATAGCTCCGAAAGCTTGTAATTTTAAATAAATCTGATGGACTATAACCTGGTGTTGTGCGACTTCTCATTTTTGTCCACCCCAGTCCAACGCCGGCATCTCCGCATCTTAAACAGATGAAACTAAGAACATAAGAACATAAGAAATAGGAGCAGGAGTAGGCCATTCGGCCCTTTGAGCCTGCTCCTCCATTCAATGAGATCATGGCTGATCTTCTGCCTCAATTTTATTCACCAGCCCTATCGCCATATCCCTTGATGCCCTTACTAGTCAGAAATCTATCGACTTCTGTTTTGAATATACCCAATGACTGAGCCTCCACAGCCCTCTGGGGTAGAGAATTCCAAAGATTCACCACCCTCTGTGTGAAGAAATTTCTTCTCATCTCAGTCCTGAATGGCCTACCCTTTATCCTGAGGCTGTGGCCCCTGGTTCTAGACTCCTTCATTTCTCAGTTGTGCTCAGATGCCCCTTGCAGCCGTCACTGAGGAGTCCTCTGAGTCACAATCATGTTGATGTTCTCCTCCATGTCTTCAAAGCAGCTAAGGCCTCCTCAGGATTGTCCACGTCCAACCACGTTTGGATGGCAAAGTTGTGCAGGGCACAGTAGACTACAACAGTGCAGGACATATGATTTAGAGTACATTGCAGAGTCATACCTAACCTATCAAAACAGCAAACGTGTCCCTTTAAACCTTTGATGGTCCTCTCAATGACCACTCTTTTACAGGCATGTGCTTAGAAATATATCGCCATTCCTTCATCATCGCCACGTCAAAATCCTGGAACTCCCTCCCTAACAGCACTGTAGGAGTACCTTCACCACACGGACTGCAGCGGTTCAAGAAGGCGGCTCACCACCACCTTCTCAAGGGCAACTAGGGATGGGCAATAAATGCTGGCCTTGCCAGCGACGCCCACATCCCATGAATGGATAAAAAACAAACCTGGTTATCTTCTTTGAAGAGCTCAGGGACAACAGAATTTATGAGGAGGAATAAATCATGGCAACTTACAGGACATTGCCTGACTATGTGAACGATTTGGTGGCTGCAGTCACATACAATCTAGACACTGAGAAAATGGTAGCCCATTCTGTTCCGGTAGTTGAGGAGGTTTACCGTTTACAAAGCAATGTGGGTGCCATCGACTGCACCCTGTACTTTGGGAAATACAGCACGCTATGAAACCTGATGGCTCTATCAGGCTGATGCCTTGCTGTGATGCCAAATTGAAAGAATTTTGTACCTGTGAGCTAGCTTCTAATGATTTGTGAACTGGGACTCGCAAATCTCTTTGCTCCTCTGCAGTTTCTAGTTTCTCACCATTTAGAAAATATTTGTCTTTCTTGGATCCGAATGGGATGACCTCACACTTCCCAACATTGAATTCCATCTGCCACAGTTTTGCCTGCTCACTTAGTCTGTCTATGTCCCCTGCTCCCATAAACACACTGGGGGAAAATTCGGTTGCTTTGCGCCTCCCGTTAGCACCCTAAGATGGCGCTAACGGGCCGCAAAGCAACTAGCGCCCGGGTGCGGCACCAACGCCTCCCGCGAAATTCAGTGGGAGGTTAGCGGCGGCGCTATCCGTTAGCGCCCCGCGATGCTGCGCCGCCGCTGATGACGTCATCGCTGTGCGCAGTGCCCCCACTCGCGCCCCGGCCGCGATCTTCGGCAGCGCCCCCTGACTTACCGCCGGACGCTATGTCCGACGGGGTCAGGGGGGCCTACCTGCGGCTGGGGCGGCGCCATTTAAAGGTGAGGTGCCGGGCAGCCATTTTTGTTGCTGGCCGCCTGCCAGCACCTGCCTCCGCTCCCGTCCCTGCCCCCCCGCGCAGCGCCCCAAGAGGGAGGCGGGGCGCTTCCAGTAGCATCCCGCTTCCCTCTTGGGGCACCACCCCTCAATTTCGGTAGCGGGGGTGCTAATTTTTCCAGGGCACTAAAAGTAGCACCCCGGTGAAGTTAGCGCCCCAAAGGGGGCGCGACTCAATTTTTCGCCCACTGTGTCCCCTAACATAGTGCCATCTGAAAACTCTTTATTACTTCATCCATGTTACTATATATTAATATATATGGTGAAAAGCTGAGGCATCAATACAGATTCCCGAGGAGCACAACTTGTCACATCCCATCAATCAGAGTACATTCCCTTTATCCCTACTCTCTGTCTCTTACCTTCCAACCAATTACCAACCCAAGTCAAAGGGTTACCTCCAATTCCGGGCGCCTTTTTGTAGAACCTTATGAAATGCCCTCTGGAAATCCATATAGATATTCAGGGAATCAAGGGATGTGGGGATAGGGTGGGTAGGTGGAGCTGAGGTAGAAGATCAGCCATGATCTAATTGAATGGCGGAGCAGGCTCGAAGGGCCGTACGGCCTACTCCTGCTCCTATTTCTTATGTTCTTAAGTTCTTTCTTATGCTCCTATAGACACTCCCCCATTGCACCATGCTAGTGATGCCAAAAATTTCAACGAAATTCGTCAGACATGTCCTACCCTTCACAAACCATCCCTTCACAAATCCATGCTGACTGTCTTTGATCAGCTGGTCCTCGTCCAAATGCTCAGTCTCTCGGTCTCTGATGACAGATCCCAACTGATGGTAAACTGACAAGTCTGTAGTTGCCTGGATTCTCCCTCCCTCCCTAAATAATGGAGTGACATTTGCAATTTTCCAAACAGAAAGCGCAATTGGGAACCCTCGTTACATTTTTTAAAATTCATTCACGGGATGTGGGCGTCACTGGATAGGCCAGCATTTATTGCCCATCCCTAATTGCTTTGAGAAGGTGGTGGCGAGCTGCCTTCTTGACAACCGAGTGACTTGCTAGGCCATTTTAGAGGGGCAGTTAAGAGTCAACCACATTGCTGTGGGTCTGGAGTCACACATAGGCCAGACCAGGTTGACATGAATCTTGTCATTCATGTATGAAGTAATACTGGGCGGCCTGCTGGTGGCGCTGTCCAGGGAGAGTATAAATACTCGGGCATGGGCCCAGCTTGCTTAGGACATTCCTCAACAGGAACTAGTGAAGGCCACAACTAGATCTCCATGTTGAAAAACAGTTGATTAAAGCTTTGTTTAACGCTTGGACCAAGTGCCTAGTAGTTTTCTTACGTCACAGGTAAGGATGGCAGATTTCCTTCCCTAAAGGACACTGGTGAACCAGATGGGTTTTTATGACAATCCAGTAGTTTTGTGGTCACCAGTACTGATACTAGCTTTTTATTTCAGATTTATTTAATTAACTGAATTAAAATTTCCCAGCTGCCAGGAGTGGGGTTTTAACTAATTTCACTGGAATGATTAGTCCAGGCCTCTGGAATACTAGTCCCATAACATAACCACTATGCTACCATTCCCAGCTGGGTCCTCTGGCATACATAAAACCCCGATGCAATTTATAGGACTAACTGGGTGGATCATGCTCCGTGAACCGAGTGGTGAAGAGGAAAAGGCAGCAAAAGTGTAAGTAAAAAATTGTTTTTCGTGGGGCCAGGAGGTGCAGCAGCTTCCCACCCATACGCTCCCCTCCCCACGATCGGCCCTCCTTCTCCCGGACCTGCCTTCCCGCTGACCCAATGTGGCGCCGGCGTGGAGCTCATTCGGACCCTGCAGCTCACCAGCGGCACGGTAACGCGGCCAGGCACGGCCCTCGGCACGGACCAGGCCTCCCGGCGGAAGGATCAGGGGGACGACCCGTGCAAAAATAACTCCGCCCGGCAGCTCAAGGGTTAAAGACCGCTCCCCCTCGTTTCTGTTAGGCTGGCAGTCGGAGTCGAACATAATTGACCTACGCAGTGGGTTATTTAAAGCATTCTCCAGTTCCATTACACCCTGTTAATTGTTAACTTGCCCGGACTGTTTATGTGCCTTTAATCACTGGAGGGACCGGCAGTAGCAGCCAGATATTTATTCCCCAGCTTGGCGGTAACAGCTTTGGGAAGTGGTGGGTGATAGGTTAATGGTCACTTTCTCGAGGCTTCACCCGTCTTTTTGCCCTTTGAGGACTCAATGGTTTTTGTGCTCTCTCTATGAAAATGCGTTCTGTAATTTTCTAACACCGAGTAAGAATTTTTTCACCATTCCTATGCGTGGCGGTAAAGGGAAAGGGTCAGCGCCGGGAGTCTTCTTGGTTCCCGGTCGTGGTAAGTTAGTTCTTTCAGAGCAGTTACAGTTATAGGAGCACAAGGATATCCATAGCAAGACAGGACCATTTGGCCCATCAAGCCCACTTCATTCAGAGTCTCTGATTTCGTTCTATCATGAACCTACCCTTCTTCTCCCCCACCGCCAACTGTTAATCCCCTAAATTAAGGAACACTGCAGAGTGGAAAATTTTCTTTTGGGCCGTTTTCAGGCCTGAAATAGGCAGCATGCTGGGTGCGCGCACCAGAGGCCTCACTTGAATCTGGGCCTCGGGCCTCATCAGCACATTGCCGGCGAGCTGCGAGGTTGGGCTGACTGCCTCCCCAGAGCCGGCTGTCAGGTAGGTCCTGGGACGAGGCGGGGCGTCGATCGTAGGCCGATCAGAAATCTCCAGCTCCGTGCGGCTCCACATAAAGGTAAATTAAAAAAGTTTAGATGAGGCGGCTCTGCTCAACGCCAGTCAATTTCACTGAAAGATCCTTAAACGAGCGTTAAGCCCTTATTTAACGTATTCAAGGGGCCCTGTTTTAAGCGTCTGCCCAGGACGCCTAATAAGATGGCCCCCACGAATTTAGCAGTGAGGCCAACACCTCCATAGATTGGGTTCAGGTCATCCCACTGCTAATTGGGTGCCCATTTGATGCATGAAAAATGGGCACAAGTCATGCTTATCTCTACCCCATGTTCCTTCCCTACCTCCCTGAAACATATCAAGTAGCAGAATTAATTTCAAGATAATCCTCAATTTCTCAATTGCACCAAGGCTAAAGTCACCACTCCAGAGACTCCAGCACAAAAATCTAGGCTGACACTCCAAGTGCAGTACAGAGGGAGCTTCCTACCTTGTCGCAAATAGTGAGAGAAAATACATAGAAACATAGAAGATAGGAGCAGGAGTAGGCCATTCGGCCCCTCGAGCCTGTTCCGCCATTCAATGAGATCATGGCTGATCATCCAAATTCAGTACCCTATCCCTGCTTTCTCCCCATATCCCTTGATCCCTTTAGCCTTAAGAAATATATCTAACTCCTTCTTGAATATATTTAATGAATTGGCCTCAACTGCCTTGTGTGGTAGAGAATTCCACAGGTTCACCACTCTCTGGGTGAAGAAATTCCTCCTCATCTCAGTCCTAAATGGCTTACCCCTTATCCTCAGACTGTGACCCCTGGTTCTGGAATTCCCCGCCATCGGGAGCATCCTTCCTGCATCTAGTCTGTCTAGTCCTGTTAGAATTTTATAAGTTTCAATGAGATCCCCTCTCATTCTTCTAAACTCTAGCAAATATAAGCCTAATTGACCCAATCTCTCCTCATACGTCATTCCTGCCATCTGTAAGGGGTTCAGGTGGCACTGTGCTTAGCCTGGGTGCTAGTGCGGGGTTAGGCCTTGTTGCCTGTTCTGGTCTCCCGCCAGCCTGGTAACACTAGACACCTGTGAGTGGTTCGACCCACTCGCCCTTACGGTTCTGACACTGGACTTAGGTGCGAGAGCAATAATGCAGAGAAAAACTCAGCTAGACCCGGTTGAATAGTGCGAAATGGAAAATCTTTATTGCATATTATTCAAGATTACGAAATACATGTCATAAGCACAGATTAATGACAGTACAATCTTACACACAGTTATGAAACTAATTTTAGGGAAACGAGGAGCGCACGACACATCGTAAAAGGGGACACACATTATAATTATCCTTAAAACCAAAACCTCCCCTATCAATGCCTGTCCTAAAATAGATCTGTAGGATCGAGACTCATGCTCACCAATCGGGACAATTCGGAGAATTCTAAAACGCTGCTCGGATGTTTTCACCACAGCACCTGACTATTCACGTGTTGATCAGGGGTCTCTGTACCCCACTTGTTTACTCGCTTCTGCTCCGGCTAGCAGGCTGGATCGTCTGCTGTCATGAAGATCTGTGTTGACCTCGGACTCCAGATACAGTTCGAAGAAGAGTCTTACTGTGCCCGACACCAGTTGTCGGTAGAACTCGAAGAAGAGTCTTTTCGGGCCAGTTGTGGAGTAGCCGATAGAATTCGAAAATGGTCCTTATATTTTTAGGCGCGGTCGGGGCTTACTGACCGCGGCGACACATGTAGTCTTCTTCTTCTCTTCTCATCTCATCTCATCTCATCTCGGGCCTTCGGATCCGACACCGTTTACCGACTTCTCGGGATGGTGTGCCCGCTTATCGGCCTTTGCAGTCCAGCTCTCCACAGATCTTCGCGGCAAGCCACGAGGTTGACTCCCGGAAAATCAGCGGATCAGAGAATGAGAGTCCAGAGCTCCAGTCGGTGGTAAAGAATAAGCGCACGATGAACAGCCAGAGGATAAGAGAAAGATGGACGTTTGGACACTACAGTTTATAGTACTGTAATTCCTTATCTCCCGCCCAATCTAAATGTTCATCTTTTGTCATGTTTTGGCGCTCAAACTTCTTGTATGGGGTGGTACTTGTCGTTAATGGGTTACGGTGACACTTGTAACTGTCTGAGTACCCGTTAATATTTCTCCCATTGTGGAACCGGCTAGTAGTCTCCCTGGAGGGGTTTTGGGGGCTTCCAAATGCTTGCTGTGAGTACCCGCGAACGGCTCTCTCATCGTAGAGCCGTGGGGAATTTGCATATCAATGCCTTTGGATGGGTCCTTGATTGCCCAGTACAATAGCTCTTGTTTGTACCTGGAAAACCGATTCCAGTATTTATGTTTAAAATGCAAACCCATCGCGTCTTGTCATTATCTCCAATGTGTTGAGTCCTGTCCGATCTTGCTGAAATGTTTATTGAAACGCCATCTTGTCTGCCTACTGAAAGTCTAGAACCTTCTGCCACGAGGCGTGGCGGCCATTTTACAGGCTGCTTGTGTCCTTTTTGAAACATGACAGCATTTTGCTGAAATAAAGCTGTTTATACGAAACTTTATGTCTCCTTCTTATTATTATAAAATCGTGATAATTTTGCGAATTCTACACATCCCAGGTATCAGTCTTGTGAATCTTCGCTGCACTCTCTCCATGGCAAGAACATCCTTCCTCAGATAAGGTGACCAAAACTGCACACAATACTCAAGGTGTGGTCTCACCAAGGCCCTGTACAACTGTAGCAAGACATCCTTGCTACTGTACTCGAATCCTCTCGTTATGAAGGCCTTCTTAACCACCTGCTGCACCTGCATGCTTACCTTCAGCGACTGGTGCACAAGGACACCCAGGTCTCATTGCACTTCCCCTTTTCCCAATCTATTGCCGTTCAGATAATAATCTGTCTTCCTGTTTTTGCCAC
This sequence comes from Squalus acanthias, assembly GCA_030390025.1. Classification (NCBI taxonomy): domain Eukaryota; kingdom Metazoa; phylum Chordata; class Chondrichthyes; order Squaliformes; family Squalidae; genus Squalus; species Squalus acanthias. The sequence goes on from CM059426.1 coordinate 15,604,401, forward strand.
CAAAGTGGATAAATTCGCATTTATCCACATTATACTGCATTTGCCATGCATCTGCCCAATCACCCAACCTGTCCAAATCATACTGGAGTTTCTCTGCATCCTCCTCACAGCACACACGCCCACCCAGCTTTGTGTCGTCTGCAAACTTGGAGATATTACATCTAGTTCCCTCATCTAGATCATTTATATATATTGTGAATAGCTGGGTTTCCTAGCACCGATCCCTGCGGTACCCCGCTAGTCACTGCCTGCCACTCGGAAAAAGACCCGTTTATTCCAACTCTTTGCTTCCTGTCTGCCAACCAGTTCTCTATCCAAGACAGTACCTTACCCCCAATCCCGTGTGCTTTAACTTTGCACGCTAACCTCTTATGCGGGACCTTATCGAAAGCCTTCTGAAAGTCCAAATACACCACATCCACTGGCTCTCCCTTATCTATTCTGCCAGTTACATCCTCAAGAAATTCCAGTAGATTAGTCAAGCATGATTTACCTTTTGTAAATCCATGTTGACTTTGTCCGATCCTGTCACTGTTTTCCAAGTGCTCTGCTATTACATCTTTTATAATGGCCCAGAAATTAGGCTCCCTGGCTTCCCACGGGTGCAAGGATCCCGCGCGCACCTATCTACCGCGCCTGCCGTTGACCTCTGGGCCCACGGGGACTTCAGCTCCTGGGCCTCCCCCAACTGCCGGCGCGCAGTGCTTGCGTGTCCCAGGGGCGTAGTTAGTGCGATGCGTCCCCTGGGATCACGTGGGCCATGGAGAGCCAATGGCAGCAGTCCATCTTTCATTCATAGATTTGACAGACCTGTCAAATCTGTGAATTGAAATCGGCCCCAAAACAACACCTAAACTTCAAATAAATTTTTTAAAAACCATCACGTTTTTAAAATAACGATAAGTTATATAAATTAACTACTTTAAACAAAAATTTAAATTTTTGAAAAAATTTAAATACATTTTAACAGTGCTAAAAATAAACTTACCTTTCTTTAAAATACAGGAAACTCTTTGGTATCCGGCACCGACGGGACCGGGATGGTGCCGGTTGATTAAAAATTCCGGATAACGGAGAGATATATCTACCGAGGCTATTTTTAACAAACAAAAATAAAAAAAATCAAGAAATGTGCAGTATAATTGGGTACTCCCCTACAGAATGTTGTGTTAAATGGATGGTGGAAGATACTTGATTAAATACAGTAATGCCAGTTGAGGGTAATCCATAACTCTTTAATTACTTAACAGTAAAACAAAACTTATAAACGACTGTATACTGTAGTTTTCGGAGTATGAATTCTGCCGGTTATTAGAGAATTCCGGATATTTAGGTGCCATTTAAACGAGAGTTTCCTTGTATCTAAAAAAGATAAACCTGTTGAAAAATTTTTAAATTGTAATTAATTAACCACTTACCTTGTTAAAAATGGGTCCGGCGCCTCCTTTTTAAAAGCGCAGCGTCTTCAATACTTACCCACCCGGAGAAACCTGAAAAAAACCTAAGTTTGCTGCGTGCACACAGCCTCTACCGCACACACGGTTCACCTCTGAACCCCTCCCTTCACCAGACCGGAAGTTCCGGTTTCCCACACATGCGCAGTGCATGCAGGAAACCAGCACTTCAGGAGGCCTTACGGGTGAGTACACAACGCGTACTCACCCGTCAAGTGCCGAATCTTTGGCCCCATAATGGACTCTAGCATTTTCCCCACTACCGATGTCAGACTTACCGGTCAATAATTCCCGTTTTCTCTCTACCACCTTTTTTAAATAGTGGGGTTACATTAGCTATCCTCCAATCCATGGGAACTGTTCCAGAGTCTATAAAATTTTGGAAGATGACCAGTAATGCATCTACTATTTCTAGGGCCACTTCCTTAAGTACCCTAGGATGTAGATTATCAGGCCCTGGGGATTTATCGGCCTTCAATCCCGTCAATTTCCCTGACACTATTTCCCTACAAATACTGATTTCATTCAATTCCTCCCTCTCATTAGACCCTATGTCCCCGACATCTCTGGGAGGTTATTTGTGTCCTCCTTTGTGAAGACAGAACCAAAGTATGTATTCACAACCTCATCACTTTCCTCAGCAACTGTCTCCGTTTCCGACTTATTCCACGTGGATTCCAACTAAACTTCCACCCTTCATGTTTCGGATCCACCCAGGATTACAAATATCTCCAAGATATTCATCGTTCCTCGAACTACTGCTCTCGCCGCATCTTGAGATCCACGCTCAACGCCATGCGGCACCACATGAACACTCTCGACCTCTCTCTTCAGCAGCACTGGCGCACTCTATCTCAAAGCTGTCCGGGTCCACAGTTCCATTTCATCCTTCGACTCATCCGACGCTTCAACAAAAAACTTTTTTTCTTCCTTTCTGATGTCAAGCTTCATCAACTCTTGAACGCCAACGCCCCTCAGGAACCTTCTTCCCCTTCACTTTCCTCTGACCTCCCTTCTCCCAATCTTACCCCCTGCCGCGTTTTCACTATCCCTTCTGACCTTTCCCTCTCTGACCCCAAACGATCAGTCCTCAGCAAAGGCCTGAGCTTCATCCCCTTACGGCACGATGCTGAGCTCTTTTTCCGCCGCCTTCGCCTCCATGTCCACTTCTTTGGCCAGGAGTCTTCCCCCCGCACGGCTGACCCTTTCTCCCGCTTTCAGAATTTCCGTTCTACCTGGACCCCTCCCTCTGGCCTCTTACCCTCTCTAGATCTTTTCATTGCAAACTGCCGCCGTGACATCAGCCGTCTCCATTTCTCTGCTCCCCTCACTCACTCCAACCTAGCTCCCTCTGAACTTGCAGCAATCCATTCTCTCAGATCCAACCCCGACATTGTCATTAATCCTGCTGACAAGGGTGGTGCTGTTGTTGTTTGGCGTACCGACCTCTACCTAGCGGAAGCTGAACGCCAACTCTCCGACACCTCCTCCTACCTCCACCTGGACCAGGACCCCACTACTGAACATCAAGCCACCGTTTCCAAGACTGTCACTGACCTCATCTCCTCTGGAGATCTTCCCCCCACGGCCGCCAACCTCATAGTTCCCCAACCCCGCACAGCCGGCTTCTACCTCCTTCCCAAGATCCACAAACAGGACTTCCCTGGTAGACCCATCGTTTCAGCCTGTTCTTGCCCCACAGAACTTATCTCTTCCTATCTCGACTCTATTTTTTCTCCCCTTGTCCAGTCTCTTCCCACCTACATCCGCGACTCTTCCGACGCCCTCCGCCACTTTAACAGTTTCCAGTTTCCCGGCCCCAACCGCCTCCTTTTCACTATGGACCTACAATCCCTCTACACCTCCATCCCCCACCAGGATGGCCTGAGGGTGCTCCACTTCTTCCTTGAACAGAGGCCCAACCAGTCCCCATCTGCCACCACCCTCCTCCGCCTGGCTGAACTTGTTCTCACATTGAACAACTTCTCCTTTGACTCCACTCATTTCCTCCAAATCAAAGGTGTTGCTATGGGTACCCGCATGGGTCCTAGCTATGCCTGCCTTTTTGTGGGATATGTGGAACACTCTTTGTTCCAGTCCTACTTGGGTCCCCTCCCTCACCTCTGTTTCTGGTACATTGATGACTGTATTGGTGCCGTCTCCTGCTCTCGCCCTGAACTAGAAAATTTAATTCACTATGCTTCCAATTTCCACCCTTCCCTCACCTTCACATGGTCCATCTCCGACTCTTCCATTCCCTTCCTCGACATCTCCGTCTCCATCTCTGGGGATAGGTTATTGACAAACATTCACTACAAGCCCACTGACTCCCACAGCTACCTGGACTACACTTCCTCCCACCCGCCTCCTGTAAGGACTCTATTCCATTCTCCCAGTTTCTCCGTCTCCGCTGCATCTGCTCCGACGATGCCACCTTCCATACCAGTGCTTCCGACATGTCTTCCTTTTTCCTCAACCGAGGATACCCCTCTACTGTGGTTGACACGGCCCTCGACCGTGTCCGTTCTATCTCCCGCACTTCTGCCCTCACCCCTGCCCCTCCCTCCCGGAACCACGATAGAGTTCCCCTTGTCCTCACCTTTCACCCCACCAGCCTCCACATTCAATGGATCATCCTTCGCCATTTCCGCCACCTCCAGCGTGATCCCACCAGCAAATGCATCTTCCCCTCACCTCCCCTTTCAGCATTCCGTAGGGACCGCTCCCTCCACGACACCCTAGTCCACTCCTCTACCACCCCCAGCACCCCTTCCCCTTCGCCCGGCACCTTCCCGTGCAAGCGCAGGAGATGCAACACATGCCCTTATACCTCCCCCATTCCCACTGTCCAGGGCCCCAAACAACCCTTCCAGGTGAAACAGCGATTTACTTGTACTTCCTGCAATTTAGTATACTGTATTCGCTGCTCACGATGTGGTCTCCTCTACATTGGGGAGACCAAACGCAGATTGGGTGACCACTTTGCGGAACACCTCCGTTCAGTCCGTAAGGGGGACCCCGAGCTCCCGGTGGCCTGTCACTTTAATTCTCCGCTTCACTCCCACTCTGACCTCACCGTCCTCGGCCTCTTGCATTGTTCCACGGAAGCTCAGCGTAAGCTCGAGGAACAGCACCTCATCTTTCGATTAGGCACTCTACAGCCCTCTGGACTCAACATAGAGTTCAACAATTTCAGATCATAACCCCGGCCCCCATCACATATACATATATTTTTATTTTATTTTTTATCCACACTTTTGTTTGGCCTTTTTTTCTTCCCTCCCAGAAGCTGGCAGCTGTCCTTCATTCTGCCAGCGCAATTCACACTTCATCCAGAGCCATCCTTTGTTCCTCAACCTGTCACATTACCACCTCCTCTTGCCTTGAATATCTCTTAATGTCTCTCAATGTCTCTTACTCTCTCCTGCTTTCTATCCTATCACTGATCTTTCCTTTTGTTCTTTCATCCTCTCCCTCTTTTCCCAGCCCTAAACTTGCTTTAAAATCTATTTCATTTCCTGCTTTTTTCCAGTTCAGACGAAAGGTCTTCGACCTGAAACGTTAACTCTGTTTCTCTCTCCACGGATGCTGCCTGGCCTGCTGAGTTTTTCCAGCGTTTTCTGTTGTTATTATGTATTTAATTGGTCTGCCATTTCTTTGTTCTGCAAGGGACCTATGCTTGACTTCACCAATCTTTTTCTCTTCACATATCTATAGAAGCTTTTACAGTCAGTTTTTATGTTCCCTGCAAGCTTACTCTCATAATCTATTTTCCCCCTCTTAATTAATCCCTTTGTCCTCCTTTGCTGAATCCTAAACTGCTCCCAATCCTCAGGTTTGCTGCTTTTTCTGGCCAAATTATATGTCCTCTCCTAGGATCGTATGCTATCCCTAATTTCCCTTGTTAGCCACGGTTGAGTCACCTTTTTTGTTTTATTTTTATGCCAAACAGGGATGAACAAATTCTGTAGTTCATCCATGTGATCTTTAAATGTTTGCCATTGCCTATCCACCGTCAACCCTTTAAGCAACGTTCCCCAATCCATCCTAGCCAACTCATGCCTCATACCATCATAGTTTCCTTTATTTAAATTCAGGACCCTAGTCTCTGAGTCAACTACTTCACTCTCCATTTTAATGAAGAATTCTATCATATTATGGTCACTCCTCCCCAATGGGCCTCGCACAACAAGATTGCTAATTAATCCTTTTCATTACATAATACCCAGTCTAAGATGGCCTGATCTCTAGTTGGTTCCTCGACATATTGGTCCAGGAAACCATCCCGTATACACTCTAGATATTCCTCCTCCACAGTATTGTTAGTAATTTGGTTAGCCCAATCTATATGTATATTAAAGTCACCCATGATAACTGCTGTGCCCTTATTGCATGCATATCTAATTTCCCGTTTAATGCCATCCCCAACCTCAGCATTACTGTTTGGGGGTCTGTATACAACTCCCACTGATGTTTTCTGCCCCTTGGTATTTCTCAACTCTACCCATACAGATTCCACATCATCAGAGCTAATATCCTTCCTTACAATTGTGTTAATCTCCTCTTTAACCAGCAATGCTACCCCACCTCCTTTTCCTTTTTTCCTGTCCTTCCTGAATATTGAATACCCCTGGATGTTGAATTCCCAGACTTCGTCATCCTGGAGCCATGTCTTCGTAATCCCAATTATATCATATCCGTTTACATCTATTTGCGCAGCTAATTCATCCACCTTATTACGAATGCTCCTCGCATTAAGACACAAAGCCTTCAGGCTTGATTTTTTAACATTCTTAGTCCTTTTAGAATTATTATTTACTGTGGCCCTGTTTGATTTACACCCTTGATTTCTCTGCCTTCCACTTTTGCTTTTCTCCTTCCTGTCTTTTGTTTCTATCCTTGCTTCCCTTTCCTCTGTCTCCCTGCACAGGTTCCCAACCCCCTGCCATTTTAGTTTAAACCCTCCCCAACAGCACTAGCAAACACTCCCCCCAGGACATCGGTTCCTGTCCCGCCCAGGTGCAAACTGTCCATTTTGTACTGGTCCCACCTCCCCCAGAACCGATTCCAATGTCCCAGGAATTTGAATCCCTCTCCCTTGCACCATTCCTCCAGCCATGTATTCATCTGAAATATCCTTCTATTTCTACTCTGACTAGCACGTGGCACTGGTAGCAATCCTGAGATTACTACCTTTGAGGTCCTATTTTTTAATTTACCTCCTAACTCCCTATATTCAGCTGAAGGGATAATTACAAGTCCTAGCCCTTTCGGACTACCCCAGATCAGGCGTATTCCCCAGACGTTTACCTTGAACTAAAGTTAGCGGTAGCCGGATCCTATAAGACGTTTAATTGGGTCTGAAGGTCAGACTACCTCTCCCTAAAGGAAAGAAACGGTCTAAAGATGTTACCATCCTCTGGATAGTACTTTTAATAAGTTTAACTAGACTGTAACCTTCCGGATATTATGAGGGTCCAGAATATCCCCCAGAATTCTGCAACTCCTTTGTGAAGAGTGTACAGAAATTGAGTTCACAAGATGATACAGAAATACTCTGTGAGACAATTCTAAAAATATATAGATTTATTAAAGAACCAACATTCAGTTAACATCTGTTATGGCAATCGCAACTTTAACCGTTCAAAATACAAATAGCTTACATTTCTTATCAGAGATCCTTATTCTCAAATCTTAACTTCGTTACATTTCCACACTTCTACTTATTTCTTAATCCAGCATATCCACCAAAATCAAATAGCTTGATTACCTGAGACTCAGAATTGTAAACTTACAGAGAATGTCTGTGAAGTTGAGAAACACTTGTCTTCCCAGCGACTTCTGACTTTCTACCTGAAAAGCTCTTATTTTTATATCTTTTTTTGGTGGTTTATCCTTTGAAGTATTCTGCTGATGTAAGATAATTGTTTCAAGTCATTCTTTGCTGACTTTTTCTATTCTTTCCTGTCATATCAGCTGTTAGCTTTTAGACTTGTCTCCTGTTTAGATGTTTCAAAAACCATCATAAAAAACAATATGACAGTAGTATTTATTTGATGTGATTCTTAGAAAGTCTTTCTATTGAATTTCTAATATCACTTAACTACTTGTAAGCCAGACATCGTGTCTCCTAACTACGATAGCAAAATACTGCGGATGCTGGAAATCCATGTCTCCTAACTATTCCATTTTCAATACAAACACAATGTAATTGCTTGGTGTCATCTATTGATGTTATATTTTCAAAGCCTTTCTGTAGGTATATTAAACAACTTGTAAACTGAAAACACTTCTATTAGGGTGTTTACTTGTTTTCTAGCTATCTCAATTGGTTGCATATTTAATCATGTTTCCTGTTTCTAAGTTTAACATAAAACTATTTTACGACAGGCATTTCTTTTACTTGATGTCATTTTTTCAAAGGCACTTGTTTTTTTTAATGTACTGTGCACCTGTTCGACGTGTTAGATTATAACACTTTACTTGGGTCATTCCATTGTTTTTCTCCCAAACTCTAGACATAGAGGAACCACCAATGGTTTGCTTCAATAGGGGCTTTGTCTTTGTCAATATCTCATTCCCACTTCAAAGCTTGTGTTCACAGCTTTGTGTTAACAAACCATCTTATCTCAGAAGCCTGTATTGTGCCTGCAGCCTGTGTCGCCGGGGCTTTCCATACTTTTAAAACCAGTTTGTCATTTTTTAATATTATCAAATCTGTTTATAGGATGGTGTATTTCTTGGAATATGGCTATTTCCTTCACACAGCTTTTAGGACCTCATCCTGTTTTTTACCTATATCGTTGGTATCTATATGCACCACGACAACTGGCTGTTCACCCTCCCCCTCCAGAATGCCCTGCAGCCGCTCCGAGACATCCTTGACCCTTGCACCGGGGAGGCAACATACCATCCTGGAGTCTCGTTTGCGGCCGCAGAAACGCCTATCTATTCCCCTTACAATAGAATCCCCTATCACTATAGCTCTCCCGCTTTTTTTCCTCCTGTCCTGTGCAGCAGGACCACCCATGGTGCCAGGAAGTTGGCTGCTGCTGCCTTCCCCCCGATAAGCCATCCCCCTCAACAATATCCAAAGTGGTATATCTGTTTGAAAGGGGGATGGCCACAGGGGACCCCTGCACTACCTGCCTGCGCCTACTACTCTGCCTGGTGGTCACCCATTCCCTTCCTGCCTGTGCAGCCTTTACCTGCGGTGTGACCAACTCCCTAAACGTGTTATCCACGATGTGCTCAAATTGAGGACTGTGCCTGCATAGGTTACTTTGCCCTTTCAAGAGCGTTCTTCAAGGATCCTGTGACAAAATAATCGTTCATACAACCACATTACACATTTAGTGTATTGTGTTAAAAAGACAACATTTTAATCTCTCACACTTGTCACGTAACTGCAATTACAGCAGGTTACACATTAACCAGGATCTGAGGTACCAAATTAGCAAGAAAAGCCTTCAACAGGAACTAAGGGTCACTGTGCAATTTCTGCACATCTCATCACATTACAGAATGCTAATGAGCAATAAACAACACCAAGTGGCGAAGAAAATGTATGACTGAGTTCATTAAAAAGGGTCTTGCAAGCCATCTTACCATGAACAGCATACAGCCACAGCATGGGTGGTGAGCTGGTGTCACAAGTGTGTTACCGTTAAAGACTAATAATAGGGATAATGATCAACCCCTGAATGTGCGCAGGATGCGAATCCTTGCACTTATGCCGGCACTTGTGCCCGCTGGCACCCTCCGGCACTGACCTTGCCATAGTACGTGGGGTCAGGGAGGTTGTGAAGGAATAGCCAGGATTCAGAAAAATACACGATAAGAAGAACAGATTTCTGAAATTATTAATAAATGACATACTGGGTTTAAAAGACATAAGCCTTAGCAGACACAGGCTGCAGGCACAATACAGGCTGATGAGATAAGATGGTTTGTTAACACAAAACTGTGAACACAAGCTTTGATATGGGAATGGGATATTGACAAAGACAATGAAATGACCACTATTGAAGCAAACCATTGGGAGGTTCCTCTATGTCTGAAAATTGGAATCAAAACAATGGAATCACCCAGTTTAAAGTGTTAAAAGCTAACACTGATGCAAACAGAAACTTAGAATATTAAACAACCATAAGCCTTCATAATATAACATCAAATATGCGTGGGTTTCCTCCGGGTGCTCCGGTTTCCTCCCACAGTCCAAAAATGTGCGGGTTAGGTTGATTTGGCTATGATAAATTGACCCTTAGTGTTAGGGGGGTATTAAATATGTGGGGTATGTGGATAGGATGGGATATGTTCGGGGGAATTAAATACGTGGGGTTACGGGGGTGGGGTGGGATATGTGTACTGTGGGGATTAAAGCAGGGACAGGGTACTGGAGTTGGATGATCAGCCATGATCGTATTGAATGGTGGAGCAGGCTCGACGGGCCGAATGGCCTACTCCTGCTCCTAGATTCTATGTTTCTATGTTTCTAAATAAGACAGGAAACACGATTAAATATGCAACCAATTGAGAAAGCTAGAAAACAAGTAAACACTGAGTTAAAGTGTTTTCAATTTACATATTGTAAATATGATACCTACAGAAGGCTTTGAAGAAATGACATCAAGTAAAAGAAATGCCTGCTGAACAAATAGCTTTAATGTTAAGATTGAAATATGGAGTCCCGGGGTCTGATAAAAAACAATTGAAGTAAATAAGAAATGTATGGAACACTCTAGATGAAGTATTTACAAGTTGTAAAATATACCTACAGAAAGACTTTGAAAATGACTTCAATGGATGCATCAAGCAATTACATTGTTCTTGTATTGAACTTGGAATACCATGGAGTCACAACGACTGATAATAACCAGTTAAAGTAGTATTAGAAATTCAATAGAAAGACTTCCTAAGAATTGCATCAAACAGAAACCATTGTGTTTATGATGGTTTTTGAAACATCTAAGGTAGAGACATAATTATGCATGCAATGGCTAAATTGACAGTAAAGACAGAAAGCATTCAACAGAGATATCAATAAACACAATCAGCACGAATACTTCAAAGGATAAACCACCCAAAAAAGATATAAAAATAAGAGCTTTTCAGATAGAAAGTCAGAAATCGCTGGGAAGACAAGCGTTTCTCAACTTCACAGACATTCTCTGTAAGTTTACAATTTTGAGTCTCAGGTGATCAAGGTACTCTTATTTGATTTTGGTGGATATTCTGGATTAAGAAATAAGTAGAAGTGTGGAAATGTAAAGAAGTTAAGATTTGAGAATAAGGATCTCTGAGAATAAGAAAATGTAAGCTATTTGTATTTTGAACTATTAAAGTCACGATTGACTTAACATATTCTGGATTAAGAAATAAGTAGAAGTGTGGAAATGTGACGAAGTTAAAATTTGAGAATAAGGATCTCTGATAGAAAATGTAAGCTATTTGTATTTTGAACGGTTAAAGTTGCGATTGCCATAATAAATGTTAACTGAATGTCGGTTCTTTAATAAATCTATATACCATAGAATTGTCTCAAAGAGTATTTCTGTATCATCTTGCGAACTCAATTTCTGTACACTCAAAGGAGTTGCAGAATTCTGGGGGGTATTCCAGACCCTCATAATATCCGGAAGGTTACAGTCTAGTTAAACTTATTAAAAGTACTATCCGGAGGACGGTAACATCTTTAGACCGTTTCTTTCCTTTAGGGAGAGGTAGTCTGACCATTAGACCCAATTAAACGTCTTATAGGATCCGGCTACCGCTAACTTTAGTTGAAGGTAAACATCTGGGGAATACACCTGATCTGGGGTAGTCCGAAAGGGCTAGGACTTGTAATTATCCCTTCAAGGTGGGCACCTAATCTGCATGGGTCTGCCATTCAACCGCGCAACTAGGCATGTATTTCAGGCACCCACATTGCTCCACATGCCGGGAACTCAGGCATGACTTTCCCAATCCGGGATAGTGTCGGGTCACACCCCTCCCCCTCTCCCACCCCTCCCCCTCTCCTTGTCAATGAATTAGAGAAACTGGAGCTCATCCAAAACTCTGCTTCCCGTACCCTAACTCGCACCAAGTTCCTTTCACCTGTCACCCCTGACCTACATTGGCTCCCAGTCCAGCAATGCCTCAATTTTAAAATTCTCATCCTTGTTTTCAAATCACACCATCGGCAGCCGTGCCTTCAGCGGCCTAGGCCCTAAGCTCTGAAACTTCCTTCCAAACCTCTCCACCTCTACCTCTCTCTTCCATAAAATCTATCTCTTTGACCAAGCTTTTGGTCATCTGTCCTAATATCGCCTTCTGTGCCTCAGTGTCAATATTTTGTTTGATAACGCCTGGGGACCTTTGACAATATCAAAGGTGCTATATAAATGCAAGTTGTTGTTGAAGGAGTGCTGCACTGTCGGAGGTGCCGTCTTTCAGATAAGACGTTAAACCAGGTGGAGGTAAAAGATCCACGGTATTATATCGAAGAAAAACAGGGGAGTTATTCCTGGTATCCTGGCCAATATTCATCCCTCAACCAACATCAATATAAGAGATTATCTGGTCATTGTCACATTGCTGTTTGTGGGAGCTTGCTGTGCGCAAATTGGCTGTCGCGTTTCTTACATTATAACAGTGACTGCACTTCAAAAAGTACTTCATTGGCTGTAAAGTGCTTTGGGATGTCCTGAGGTCATGAAAGGCGCTATAGAAATGCAAGCTCTTTCTTTTCTTTCAAGATGAATGAACTAAGGTGGGCCGACTGGTCTTGCTCATCGTGTCATCTGAAAAAGAGCAGAGACTTTTCCCCAGCATCCTGGGAAACACAAGTCTTTCGTTCTTTGATAAATATAAACTACATTGCATATTACCCCCTCCCTCAAATGTATGAACGGCATCTTCAAAACTCAGAGTTACAGCTGTTGACTGAGGGACAGTTGAAATAAATAGCAAACATTGGGTATTTTGCATGGACCATTTCAGAGTTGAGGTCTGGATGAAAATCTGGGGGCCGGGCCAGATGGAGCGCAGGGTGGTTCTGGCTAGAGAGCAGCATTGGAACTAGATGGCGAGCAGGGGATTACATAGGATATACGGCACAGAAACAGGCCATTCGGCCCAACCAGTCCATGCTGGCGTTTATGCTCCACTCGAGCCTCTTCCCGTCTTTCCTCATCTAAATCTATCAGTATTCCCTTCTCCATTATATGCCTATCCAGCCTCCCCTTAAATTCATCTATACTATTCGCTTCAACCACTCCCTGTGGCTAACAAGGGAAATTAGGGATAGCATAAGATCCAAGGAGAGGACATATAATTTGGCCAGAAAAAGCAGCAAACCTGAGGATTGGGAGCAATTTAGGATTCAGCAAAGGAGGACCAAAGGATTAATTAAGAGGGGGAAAATAGATTATGAGAGTAAGCTTGCAGGGAACATAAAAACTGACTGTAAAAGCTTCTATAGATATGTGAAGACAAAAAGATTGGTGAAGTCAAGCATAGGTCCCTTGCAGTCAGAATCAGGGGAATTTATAATGGGGAACAAAGAAATGGCTGACCAATTAAATACATACTTTGGTTCTGTCTTCACAAAGGAGGACACAAATAACCTCCCAGAGATGTCGGGGAACATAGGGTCTAATGAGAGGGAGGAACTGAATGAAATCAGTATTTGTAGGGAAATGGTGTTAGGGAAATTGACAGGATTGAAGGCCGATAAATCCCCAGGGCCTGATAATCTACATCCTAGGGTACTTAAGGAAATGGCCCTAGAAATAGTAGATGCATTGCTGGTCATCTTCCAAAATTCTATTGACTCTGGCACAGTTCTCATGGATTGGAGGATAGCTAATGTAACCCCACTATTTAAAAAAGGTGGTAGAGAGAAAACGGGGAATTATAGACCTGTAAGCCTGACATCGGTCGTGGGGAAAATGCTAGAGTCCATTATAAAAGATGTAATAGCAGAGCACTCGGAAAACAGTGACAGGATCGGACAAAGTCAACATGGATTTACAAAAGGTAAATCATGCTTGACTAATCTACTGGAATTATTTGAGGATGTAACTGGTAGAATAGATAAGGGAGAACCAGTGGATGTAGTGTATTTGGACTTTCAGAAGGCTTTCGATAAGGTCCCACATAAGAGATTAGCATGCAAAGTTAAAGCACATGGGATTGGGGGTAAGGTACTGACTTGGATAGAGAACTGGTTGGCAGACAGGAAGCAAAGAGTTGGAATAAATGGGTCTTTTTCCGAGTGGCAGGCAGTGACTAGTGTGTAAGATTCTCAAAATTCACAGATCCCCCAAAACTCGAAGACAAACCCGAAGGAAAAAGACTTGGAACTCTTTTCCTAGCTATTACAGGGTGGTGAAAGACATTGGGCCTAACCGAAGGACATTTTAGAGCAAAACCAAGATTTGGTATTTTAAAAGACATGTCTGGACTTGTAAGGGAGAAAAGGCTGTAAAGGAAGGTGGGCTCAACCTCTGTAAAGACAGTTTGGGTATTGGAGTTAATGGAAACTGTCTGGGGAACCGCATGACCTCGATGGGAGTTAAATCGGCCCCAATCAGACATTAACATCCTTAACAATAAACCCGAGGAAAAGCAGTCTCCACCCCAATTTCCAGAGCCCATTAAAGACATGCATAAAACAGATCACGTCGGCCTACTCTATAGAAATCCCAGGCCCAGCCAAGAAACCCAAAACTTGGGGACAATCAACTACGATTAAGTGGCAAATCGACAGGATGGAGCCATCCCGAAACCACTTCACATATTAGCAAACAAATTACCGTTAACGAGCCCGCCAAAATCTAACAATGACCGGGATCTGATTTGGCGCGCAGATAAGGAAGCTTCAATTAGTATAATTGAAGGCCCATTCTCAACCTGAAAGAGAAGAAGAGGAAGGAAGAAGGACAAGTCATCCACGGAGGCATTCTCTGCTCCAGCACCACTGTTCAGCGTTCCGTGTCCAGCCAGAAGGTCGACAGCTCGAAGGCCAGACCATTCAACGAAGTAGGCCGACACGTGGAAGAAACCAGAACGACCACCTCAGTGACCATCGGACACCTCGCGGCAACAAGGCCCTCACGAAAACAACCAACCGAACATCAAGTACCAATATTGGGCCACCGTGACCAAAGAAAACCAACTCGAAGAAAAACCGAAGATCCGCAAAGTTTCCACTCTACAATCTACTCCTGACTTACCCCTGGGTAAGATTTTCCCTAAAAAAACTCTAAACCCTACTTCTAAACCAAAGAAAAGTGGGTACTCACCTGATAGATCCAATACGCACCCTACCGCATCAGCGGACTCGCGAAGACTGACCAGATACGCAGTTGAAGTCCTCTACTGCGTATAGGGTACGGCAGACACCAAACAACGTATAGAGTGAACCCCAAAACCGCGAACTAGCCCAATTGTCAAGGATTCTGGTGAGTATCATCCCTGGTCCTCTGGAGTCCAACCTAGCTAGTGAAGTGGGATTGGGAGGGGTGAAGTATTCTTCTAATGTTATTTCCCTCGCTTGTACCGAAGTGTTCCCCACTTTTAGAGTGTTAAGAGTGTTTGTGTTGTGTTTTACTCTCTTGAATAAAGATCAAAGTTCTTGCATCAGAACCAGTTGTCTGCTGCATTTTTTGTCACAACCCCCAAATAAGTCCAAGGTCTAGAACCAAGGGAGTGGGAGCGATTCGAACCGCTCAGAAGTCAGAGGTGAAGCTGACACAAACCACCACCCCCTACAAGTGGGGTACCGCAGGGATCGGTGCTAGGACCCCAGTTATTCACAATATAATGATCTAGACGAGGGAACTAAATGTAATATCTCTAAGTTTGCAGACGACACAAAGCTGGGTGGGCGTGTGTGCTGTGAGGAGGATGCAGAGAAACTCCAGGATGATTTGGACAGGTTGGGTGATTGGGCAGATGCATGGCAGATGCAGTATAATGTGGATAAATGCGAGGTTATCCACTTTGGTGGCAAAAACAGGAAGGCAGATTATTATCTGAACGGCAACAGATTGGGAAAAGGGAAAGTGCAACAAGACCTGGGTGTCCTTGTGCACCAGTCGCTGAAGGTAAGCATGCAGGTGCAACAGATGGTTAAGAAGGCAAATGGTATGTTGGCCTTCATAGCGAGAGGATTTGAGTACAGGAACAAGGATGTCTTGCTGCAGTTGTACAGGGCCTTGGTGAGACCACACCTTGAGTATTGTGTGCAGTTTTGGTCGCCTTATCTGAGGAAGGATGTTCTTGCCATGGAGGGAGTGAAGCGAAGATTCACCAGACTGATACCTGGGATGGCAGGAATGACGTATGAAGAGGGATTGGGTCGATTAGGCTTATATTCGCTAGAGTTTAGAAGAATGAGAGGGGATCTCATTGAAACTTTTATAAAATTCTAACAGGACTAGACGACTAGATGCAGGAAGGATGTTCCCGATGGCGGGGGAGTCCAGAACCAGGGGTCACAGTCTAAGGATAAGGGCTAAGCCATTTAGGACTGAGATGAGGAGGAATTTCTTCACCCAGAGAGTGGTGAACCTGTGGAATTCTCTACCACACAAGTCAGTTGAGGCCAATTCATTAAATATATTCAAGAAGGAGTTAGATATATTTCTTAAGGCTGAAGGGATCAAGGGATATGGGGAGAAAGCAGGGACAGGTTACTGAATTTGGATGATCAGCCATGATCTCATGAAATGGCGGAGCAGGCTCGAGGGGCCGAATGGTCTACTCCTGCTCCTATCTTCTATGTTTCTATGTTTCTATGTTAGCGAGTTCCACATTCTCACCACGCTTTGGGCAAAGAAGTTTCTTCTGAATTCCCTATTGGATTTCTTGGTGACTATCTTATATTGATGGCCTTTAGTTATGCTCTTCCCCACAAGTGGAAACATTCTCTCTGTATCCACTCTATCAAAACTTTTCAGAATTTTAGACCTCTATTAGGTCACCCCTCAGCCTTCTTTTTTCAAGAGAAAAGAGACCCAGCCTGTTCATCCTTTCCTGATATGTATACCCTCGCATTTCTGGCATCATCCTTGTAAATCTTCTCTGCACCCTCTCCAGTGCCTCTATATCCTTTTTATAATATGACAACCAGAACTGCACGCAGTACTCTTAGTGTGGTCTAAGCAAGGTTCGATACAGGTTTAGCATAACTTCCCTACTTTTCAATTCTATCCCTCTAGAAATAAACCCTAGTGCTTGGTTTGCTTTTTTTATGGCCTTGCTAACCTGTGGCCCAACTTTTAGTGATTTGTGTATTTGTACTCCGAGATCCCTTTGTTCCTTTACCCCATTTAGACTCGCACCCTCCAACTGATAAGTGACCTCCCTATTCTTCCTACCAAAATGTAATACCTCACATTTATCTGTGTTGAACTTCATTTGCCAATTATTTTCCCATTCTGCAAGTTTATTAACGTCCTTCTGTAATTTGTTGCTGTCCTCCTCAGTATTGACAATCCCCCCCTCCCCCTCAATTTGGTATCAACCGCAAATTTAGAAATTGTGTTTTTGATTCCAAAGTCTAAATCGTTAATGTAAATTGTGAACAGCAGTGGTCCCAGCACTGATGCTTGTGGAACACCACTACCCACCTTCTGCCACTGTGAATAGCTACCCTTTACTCCCACTCTCTGCTTTCTGTCCTGAAGCCAGCTAGCAATCCATTCTGCTACTTGTCCCCTGACTCCGCATTCTCTGACCTTATTCATTAGACTATTATGGGGTACCTTATCGAAGGCCTTTTGAAAATCTTGATAAATTACATCTACTGCATTACCATTGTCTACTCTTTTGAGGTTGGTCAAGCAAGATTTTCCCTTTTGAAATCCATGCTGACTATTCATTATTATACTTTTCGTTTCTAGATGTTCTTCTATTCTCTCCTTCAGTAGGGATTCCAATATTTTTCCTACCACCGATGTTAAGCTGACTGGTCTATAATTCCCTGAACATGTTCTCTCGCCCTTCTTAAATATAGGTATTATGTTAGCTATCCGCCAGTCCTCTGGCACTACACCTTTTTCTAATGAATTATTAAATATGTGTAGTAATGCCTCTGCTATCTCGTCCCTAGATTCTGGTCTGGATGGAGAGCGGGTGAGTCTGGATGGGGAGCGGGGGAGGGTCTGGATGGAGAGCAGGGGAGGGTCTGGATGGAGAGCGGTGGTGGATGGAGAGCGGGGGAGGGTCTGGATGGAGAGCGGTGGTGGATGGAGAGCGGGGGAGGGTCTGGATGGAGAGCGGTGGTGGATGGAGAGTGGGGGAGGGACTAACATTTCTCGCTGTGCGAGTCAATATTCTCAGCAATCACTCTAATGAAGTCAAAGCACCGCACAGAGCCGCTGGGCAGAAATCTGGAAGTTGCTGTAAGCTATGTTGTGTCTGACAAATTCATGGCAGAATCCCAAACTCTGGAGAAAGAGAAAGACTGCAAAGTTTCACTGAATGGTTAAAAATGAGAAGTCGCACAACACCAGGTTATAGTCCAACAGATTTATTTAAAATTACAAGCTTTCGGAGCTATCGATCGCCCCTTCCTCAGGTAAAGTTACAATGAGTCAAGCTTGTAATTTTAAATAAATCTGTTGGACTATAACCTGGTGTTGTGCGACTTCTCATTTTTGTCCACCCCAGTCCAACACCGGCATCTCCGCATCATGATCACTGAATGGTGGTAGATGTGTGTGAGGCACATTTACCTGCATTATGTTCAAGGTGTTTTCTTCTAAAATTAATGCAGGTGACTAAAATGGGGTCACCATAGCCACGTCTATGGCTAGTCAGTGATTTCTATTGGACGGCACCTGTCCAGAGGAGCCCTTCCTCCAACATCTGGCTTTCATAGAATCATAGAATGGTTACAGCACAGAAGGAGGCCATTCGGCCCGTCGAGCCCGTGCCGGCTCTCTGCAAGAGCACTTCAGCTAGTCCCACTCCCCCGCCCTTTCCCCGTAGCCCTGCAAATTTTTTTCCTCCAGGTACTTATCCATCTCCCTTTTGAAAGCCATGATTGAATCTGCCTCCTCCACCAACCTCTCAGGCAGTGAGTGCATTCCAGATCCTAACCACTCACTGCGTAAGAAATTTTTTTTCCTCATGTCGCCTTTGGTTCTTCTGCCAGTCACCTTAAATCTGTGTCCAGTTTCTCTCTATCTATTCTGTCCGGACCCCAATTTTAAACTGTTTTGTTTGAAACTGCTGATCATCCTTTAAAGAAAGTACAGAATGGGTACAGTATCAACTCAACAACAGTTTTCAAAATGAAGGTCAGAACTTCAATCACTGGTTCAAGCTGAAACTTCAGGTGGCTCAAGGCTTCGTTAACTGATCAAAAGCAGTACATTCAGGAAATGTCTACAAGTCTGCCAAAAAAATGCTTGAAGCTGAAAGGCAGTTACGTTGATGAAGACCATTAAGCAGGCTCGAAGGACCGAATGGTCTGCTCCTGCACCTATTTTCTATGTTTATGGCATTGAAGTTACATTTACAATACCGCATTTAACTGTTAATTAATCACAGAGGTTATGTATTGTGTCACTGAAAGTTACCATGCAGGTACTAGCAAGCAATTAGACATGCCATCCCTATGATTGGCTGGATTTTTCCGTAGTTCCGGCTTTTGGGGTATATCCTCAGGTGTTTGGGTCTCTCAGTGTAGCAGGGCCACGGAGGGAACCATTTAAGTGTACAAGTGTATGTGAGTTGGCGGTATGGGGAATGGGTCATGCCTTCCACCCAAAGGACAACAATGGGTATCATAGAATCATAGTACAGTACAGCACAGAAGGAGGCCATTCGGCCCATCGAGTCTGCACCGGCTCTTTCAAAGAGCAATCCAGTTAGTCCACTCCCCCGCTCTTTCCTCATATTCCTGCAATTTTTTCTCCTTCAAGTATTTATCCAATTCCCTTTTGAAGGCTACTATTGAATTTGTATCTCCACCCTATCAGGCAGTGCGTTCCAAATCCTAACCACTCATTGCATAAAAAAACTTTTCCTCGTGTCGCCTCTGGTTCTTTTGCCATCACCTTAAATCTGTGCCCTCTGGTTATCAACCCTTCAGCCATTGGAAACAGTTTCTCTTTATTTATTCAATCTAAAACCTTCATGATTTTGAACACCTCTATCAAATCTCCTCTTAGCCTTCTCTGCTCCAAGGGGAACAACCCCAGCTTCTCCAGTCTATCCATGTAACTGTAATCCCTCATCCCTGGACCCATTCTAGTAAATCTCTTCTGCACCCTCTCCAAAGCCTTCACATCCTTCCTAATGTGTGGTGCCCAGAATTGGACATAATACTCCAGCTGAGGCTGAAATAATGTTTTATATAGGTTATGATAACTTCCTGACTTTTGTACTCTATGCCTCTATTTATAAAGTCCAATATAATTTTCAATTGTACTTTGTAAACTGCTGCTCAAATACTGTGTGTATCAAGTTTTATTTCTGCTCAAATAAAAATCAAAACTGTTGCCAATATGGAGTCAGCTTTAAACTATTGAACAGGCAGTCCAAAGCGACTATAAATCTATTACAGGCGTTTCAAGCCTTCACTGAGCACTGGTTAATATTTGAAGTACTGTTGGTTGTATTTCTTCACACAGATGGTGATTAACAGCTGGAATGTGTTGGTAGGAAGGGTGTTTGGGACTGGAATCATCTAAGAATGTTGCAATGGGAATAAAGTAGGGCTGGATGTTGGGAAGGACGAGATCAAATAGACTGGAGTGCCTTCTCCATTTGAATCTATCTTGTGACACTGGGAATGTGAAGTGTTCATAGTGACGCTACCTGCACTGTGGAAAGACACTCAATAGTGCAATGTTATAGATCTTGTCCTGCCAAACTTGGGTTGTATCTATGTACTATATAAAACAAGTGTGGTTCCAGGTCTGCCACTGGTGGTGGTAGAGGTGAGAGCTTTGAGATCATAATATTGGTACCAGCAAGCTACTGCTTGGTGCAGACTTGAGGAGAGGTTATGATCTGTCTCTATGATCTCTGCGCTCATCCAATTCTGGGCTGAAGGGCACTAATGAACCAGTTGGGTTTCCATGAAAGTCTGAGCTTTTTGTGATTATGGTTTCCATTGCCCGTTGCAAGTAGTGACTCCTGCTGGGAAGTGGTCCCACAGGCACTGGGCAGTTATCTGGTACCTCAGCCAAGTGGTCATCCATTAAGTGTGAGTGTCGGTGGGGCCTTCAAGCACCTTCGAATCCTTCCTCAAACCCACCCCCCCCCCCGCTACAGAAAATGCTAGAAAGACACAGCAGGTCAGTCAGCACCTGCTGAAGGGCCCCCGAAACATTGCAACCTTGACCGTCCTACTGGATGTTTCCAGTTTTCTTTGATTCTAGTTCAGATTTCCAGCATTTGCGGCTTTTATGTTTCTGCTCTAACCGCGTGCCTCCACATTCCAGTAGGGGTAGCGAATGGGAGTGGGAATACTACCTGATTCCGATCTCCCTGGCCCATTGACGCTGAGGCCAACTAGATCGTCTAACTCATCACCAGAGATTGAAGCCAGGTCTTCCCTGATGTGTTTGGCTCAGTACCACCCTTATCTGCTAACCAGTCAGGGGAAGACAACGGTGAGGATTTAAAGTGCTATTGTTTTTAACAGATATTGTCTGCATAATAATTAATAATAAATAACTACGAGACCCGTCGCATTACTGATGCTGAGGAAGTCTCACGTGTATAATCAAGATTCCCAGCCCGGTATATCCGGGATTCACTGTTCAATCTGCGGACGCTCATTCCGAGCAAAGATAGGTCTCATCAGTCACCGAAGAACCCACTGCAAAAAAATGAGATGCTATTCCGTCTGTCTCCTTTGATCTCGAAGGACGAACGACGAAAAGGTGACAAGAAAAGTTACCACGAGGATTTCCATCTACCTCGTGAAATTTTTGCAGCAGAATTAATTTTTGTCTTTGTCCCCCCAACCTCTCCCTCCACCCGCCCCACCTCCCTCTCAAGGGGGAGCCATCAAAGCAAGGGCTTAGCTTATCGAACAGAAAGGATGCAGTGTCAGTCAACCATTAATGGAGGCTATCGACAGCAGAAGATGGCCTTTCGGCCTCATCACTAGTTCACCGCTGCTACTTTCTTGCACTCAGAGCCATTGCGAGGTTAATATTTTTTTAAATTTGTTTTTATGGGATGTGGGCGTCACTGGCAAGGCCAGCATTTATTGCCCATCCCTAATTGTCCTTGAGAAGGTGGTGGTGAGCCGCCTTCTTGAACTGCTGCAATCCGTGTGGTGAAGGTACTCCCACGGTGCTGTTAGGGAGGGAGTTCCAGGATTTTGACCCAGCGACGATAAAGAAACGGCGATATACTTCTAAGTCAGGATGGTGTGTGACTTGGAGGGGAACTTGGAGGTGGTGGTGTTCCCATGCGCCTGCTGCCCTTGTCCTTCTAGGTGGAAGAGGTCACGGGTTTGGGAGGTGCTGCCGAAGAAGCCTTGGCGAGTTGCTGCAGTGCATCTTGTAGATGGTACACATTATCTACCCTGTCAACTCCGGATTGGATTTGTCCTGCTTTTTGTGGACAGGACATACCTGGGCAGTTTTCCACATTGTCGGATAGACGCCAGTGTTATAGCTGTACTGGAACAGCATGGCAAGAGGCACAGCTAGTTTTGGAGCACAAGTCTTCAGCACGACAGCCGGGATGTTGTCGGGGCCCATAGCCTTTGTTGTATCCAGTAAGTCTTACCCACACAGTGATACGACACATAGAGTTCAACAAAGGTTCAGTTCAACAAAGGTTCAGTTCAACAAAGGTTCAGTGAAACCGTCGAAACACTTTGGGCATTCAAATCAGTGGAAAGTTCTTATTCCACTATCTTGCCCTTTGGTGTATTTTAAGACCTGTCACCAAGCAACAGGGGTGGCTGCTCAAATCCCAGAGACCGAACTCGGGGAGTTTGAGTATAAAACAAGGCTGACTGCAGATCTGTCATTGGAATGGGCGCAGAGCAACACGAAGAGTTCACTTGGTCAGTGGTCTCTTTACAACTGCGTATGTAACACCTACGGGGTATATGTTGAGTGAATAATATTACTTGCGACTGCTGCTGGCCCCTTACTACCGGATCT
Organism: Squalus acanthias; assembly: GCA_030390025.1. Taxonomy (NCBI): domain Eukaryota; kingdom Metazoa; phylum Chordata; class Chondrichthyes; order Squaliformes; family Squalidae; genus Squalus; species Squalus acanthias. Next base: position 15,626,989 of record CM059426.1, read on the forward strand.
CCCATGGCGTTGCCCACGGTGGGTTAGAGGATACAATAATGGCGTGAGCACTATATCATGAAATGCACAATGTATTATTCTGCTGCTAACGTGCTGCTGTGTACAGATATATGTGTTCCTTTAAGATCGCAATATATAATTGTTGTATCTTTATTAGCCAATTAGAGGCTAATTATCCTGAGTGTCTCATAATACTGGTGTTTTTAAAAAAAATATGATTCCCTAGGTAAATGAAAAGGAATTTTTTGTATTAGTGAGGAGGAGAGTGATAGACTTCAGGAAGACATAGACAGGCTGGTGAAATGGGCGGACACGTGTTAGATGAAATTTAACGCAGAAAAGTGCGAAGTGATACATTTTGGTAGAAAGAATGAGGAGAGGCAATATAAACTAAAGGGTACAATCCTAAAGGGGGTGCATGAACAGAGAGACCTAGGGGTATGTGTGCAAAAATCGTTGAAGGTGGCAGGGCAGGTTGAGAAAGCAGTTAAAAAGCTTACGGGATCCTGGGCTTCATAAATAGAGGTATAGAGTACAAAAGTGTGGAAATTATGATGAACCTGTATAAAACACTGGTTCGGCCCCAACTGGAGTACTGTGTCCAATTCTGGGCACCACACTTTAGGAAGGATGTGAAGGCCTTAGAGAGGGTGCAGAAAAGATTTACGAGAATGGTTCCAGGAAAGAAGGACTTCAGTTATGTGGATAGACTGGAGAAACTAGGGTTGTTCTCCTTGGAGCAGAGAAGATTGAGAGGAGATTTGATAGAGGTGTTCAAAATCATGAGGGGTCTGGACAAAGTAGAGAGAGAGAAACTGTTCCCATTGGTAGAAGGGTCGAGAACCAGAGGACACAGATTTAAGGTGATTGGCAGAAGAACCTAAGGCGGCATAAGAAAAAACTTTTTTATGCTGCGAGTGGTTAAGATCTGGAATTCACTGCCTGAAAGGGTGGTGGAGGTAGATTCAATCACGGCTTTCAAAAGGGAGTTGGATAAGTACCTGAAGGAAAAAAAATTGCAGGGCTACGGGGAAAGGGCAGGGGAGTGGGACTAGCTGAAGTGCTCTTGCTGAGAGTCGGCACGGGCTCAACGGGCCGAATGGCCTCCTTCCGTGCTGTAACCATTCTATGATTCTATGACCCACTACTTTTTGTGGCGGTGAGTTCCACACTTCTACCATCCTTAGCAGAGAGGTCAATAACCAGAGGGCGTAGATTTAAAGGAATTGGTAGAAAGATTAGAGGGGAGTTGAGGAGAACTTTTTTCACCCAGAGAGTGGTAGGGGGGGGGGTCTGGAACTCACTGCCTGAAAGGGTGGTAGAGGCAGAGAGCCTCATCGCATTTAAAAAGTACTTGGATATGCACTTGAAGTGCCGAAACCTACAGGGTTACGGACCAAGTGCTGGAAAGTGGGATTAGGCTGGGTAGCTCTTTTTCGGCCAGCACAGACACGATGGGCCGAATGGCCTCCTTCTGTGCCGTAAATTTCTAAAATTCTATGAACACCACTTACTGACTAACCAATCATTCATCTCAATGCTGGGTTGTGGAAACTTGTTGAGTACAAAATAACAACTGCATTTTCCTACACAACAGCAATCATTACACTTCAAATTATTGGCCCAGAAATTCAGGTCCCCACAGGTGAGTACGCACTGTGTACTCACCCGTAAGGCCAACGAAAGTGCCGGTTTCGCGCATGCACTGCGCATGCGCTGGAAACCGGAACTTCCGTTCCCTTGAAGGAAGGGGTTCGCAGGTCAAACGCGTGCACGGGAGAGGCAGCGCGTAGACCTGGAACTTCCGCTTTTTTTACAGGTTTCTCCGTGCGGGTAAGTCCCTAGCAGCTGCGCGTGGAAAAAGCAGGTGCAAGGCCAGCTTTTAACAAGGTAAGAGGTGAATTAGGTAAAATTGAAACATTTTTTCCACAGGTTTATCATTTTTAAATACTTTAAAGAAAGGTAAGTTTATTTTTAGCCCCGTTAAAAACTTAAATTAATTTTTTCAAAAATTTAAATTTTTGTTTAAAATAGTTAATTTATGTAATTTATAGTTATTTAAAAAATGTGATTTTTTTTTTGTAAATTTATTTGAAGTTTTACTTCGGTTTTGGGGCCGATCTCTATTCATAGATTTCACAGGTCTTCCTGTCAAATCTATGAATGGAGCTTCCCTGCTCCGATTGGCTCCCCATGGACCACGTGATCCCAGGGGACGCTGCGAACTAGCTTCGCCGCTGGGATACGCGAGCACTGCACACCGGCAGCTGGAGGAGGCCCAGGATCGGAATCCCACGCGGGCCCACAGCATAATGGCAGGCGCGCTATGTAAGTGCAGGTCGGGGGCTTGCGCCCGCGGGAAGACTCCGACCTGAATTTCTGGGCCATTAATATATGTGAAGATCTTTGAGATGTCTCCGAGATGGATGCTTTATAATTCAGGTCTTCCTTGCTTGCCTTTTACTAAGAATATAAATTTCTTCCAGCTTGCAGGAGTTTTCTTATTTCTTTCCGCAGGTTTTAGTTGGGAACAGAGGGGTCAGACCGTGAGGTGGTTTTGTGGAAACTGTGATCATCTGGCTTTCTGGCAATACACACGCCCCATACCAACAGCATCGACAACACCGAGGCCATTGGAGATCAGGGGACCGCCAGAAAAAATGAGGACAGCCTGTGCCAGAGCAATCAGAAATACTTCAAAACCTCTAACAGAAACTGCAAAGCAAGCGACAGTAGCAACGCAAATCCCAAGCGCTTTTATGACAATTCTTCAGAAAGAATGGAGACCAAAAAGAACGGACACCAGATTGTCATGCAGAAGGGAGGCTCTTGGGACAATGCCAATATTATTAAAAGCTGCAGAGGGGCTCAAACCACTCAGGAGAGTTCTTGCTCCAAAAGATTACATTCTGTTCGAGAAATGTTTGCGTTTTGGGAGCTTAAACAATCTGAGAGAACCTCCAATCAGAATTTATCCCAAAACAGCAACTTTTCTGACAGAGTGCAATCCTACCAATTGATCAAGAAGTCATACAGCGAGGTGTCCTCAGATCATGTGATACAGAAGGATTTTTACTCGCACGTTAGTGGTTCCAACATCCATGAGAACGAGGTGCATGAAGAGCAGCTCATCTGTACGAGGGCCATCACCATGCAGAGAAGACGTAAAAGAGACCTCTTTTCAGATCCAAGGATCTTCCTTCATATAGACAGGCATGTCCTCCATGTGAGTCAGCAGGTGGGTCAATTATAAGAGGCATGTTCGCTTTATGTATTAGACAAATAATAACAGCCACCTTTTATCATTACTTAGAAACCTAAAGTGAAATGATTCTGGCCAGTTCTTACACGTGAAACATTGTTATGTGGGGATGGAACAGCACTGTGGGTTATAACACTGTGCTTTCACCTCAGAGGCCTGGTCTCAAATCGAACCCCGACTGAAATTCTCTTCTCTCTGCATGTAAAATGGATTTGGATAGTTGTGAACCCGCGGCGCAAAAGCTGCCTAGAAACTGTCACAATCAATTGGCAAACTCACTCAGAGTCCCCACAAGGAAAAATGGTATGAGAAATGGAAATGTCACATTTGTGCAGTGACATTGAGAGTGCTTGGTCCACATATTGGCTGCAAAAATTGTTTAAATTCCAGTCACTGACATCGTTCACTTTGTGGAACATAAAAGTTGACAGACACGAATAAATGTTTAAAAAAAAATCTACCTTTGATATCAGGCCAAAAAATAATGACAGGAATATAACACTCTGTGTTGCTGCTTCTAGTGAGAAGAGAAACAACAACAATTTGCATTTATATAGCACCTTTAACATAGTAAAACCGTCCCAAGGGGCTTCACAAGGTGTTATCAGACAAAATTTGACATTGAGCCACAGATGGAGATATTGGGACAGATGATCAAAAACCTGGTCAAAAAGGTAGGTTTTAAGGAACGCCTTCAGGGAGGAGAGAGAGGTGGAGAGGTTTAGGGAGGAAATTCCAGAGCTTAGGGCCGAGGCAGCTGAAGACACGTAAGAAAGAACATAAAAAATAGGAGCAGGAGTAGGCCACACAGCCCCTCGAGCCTACTCCGCCATTTAATATAATGGCTGATCTTCTACCTCAACCCCACTTTCCCGCCCTATCCCTCTATCCCTTGATTCCCTTGATTAGCATGGCCACCAATGCCAATGGTGGAGCGAAGGAAATTGGGGATGGACAAGAGACCACAATTGGTGGAGCGAAGAGATCTCAGAGGGTTGTAGGGCCCAAGATTTCAACAACTTGCATTTAGGCAACATTCTCACGATAAAGAACATTTTGGAGTACTTTGCAAAGGTAAGAGGAGGACCCCAAACCAAAAGTCAGGAAGGGATTTTGGAAGAGAGGGACCTGAAGCCATGGCTGAAGGATGATTGTGAAGAAAGAAAGATAGCAAGGAAAAGAAATTTGAGATTTCCAAAGAGTAAGGGGATAATAGGAAGTAATTGTGGTTAAACTACATAGTACTTTGGTCAGAGCACACGTGAAGTAGCTGTGAGGTGTAGAATGAGGGGCCATCAATACAAGATTAGATGGAAGAGATTTAGAACAGAGAGCGAGAGACATTTCTTCACACGGTGAGTTGTGAGGATGTGAAACTCATTTCCAGGGTTAGTGGTTGAGGCACAAACTATGTCAATATTTAACATTAGATTGGATAGGTGGCAGAAGGAAATGGAGATTATGGGAACAGGACAGGTAAATGTGTATTAGGACTATTTGCTCACAAGGAGGGTAAATTCCGACACGGACTGGTTGGGCAAATGGCCCGTTTCTATGCTGTAATTTTTATGTATTTCTGTATCCAATTCTGGTCACAAGACACAAGGCAGGCACTCAAACACTAGAGCCAATGCAGAGAAGAGAAAGAATGGAGGAAAGGTGGGCTTGAAAGACAGCAACTAAAAGGTGCCCTGAGGTATTTAAGTTAGTAAACTGCATGGAAACATAGAAACATAGAAAAATAGGAGCAGGAGTAGGCCTTTTCCGCCATTCAATATGATCATGGCTGATCCTCTATCTCAATACCATATTCCCGCTGTCTCCCCATACCTCTTGATGCCTTTTGTGTCTAGAAATCTATCTATCTCCTTCTTAAATATATTCAGTGACTTGGCCTCCACAGCCTTCTGTGGTAGAGAATTCCACAGGTTCACCACCCTCTGAGTGAAGAAATTTCTCCTCATCTCAGTCCTAAATGTCCTACCCCATATCCTGAGACTGTGACCCCTCGTTCTAGACCCCCCAGCCAGGGGAAACATCCTCCCTGCATCCAGTCTGACTAGCCCTGTCAGAATTTTATACGTTTCAATGAGATCCCCTCTCATTCTTCTAAACTCTAGTGAATACAGGCCTAGTCGACCCAATCTCTCCTCATACGACAGTCCTGCCATCACAGGAATCAGTCTGGTAAACCTTCGCTGCACTCCCTCTATGGCAAGAATATCCTTTCTTAGGTAAGGAAACCAAAACTGCACACAGTACTCCAGGTGTGGTCTCACCAAGGCCCTGTATAACTGTAGTAAGACATGCTTGTTCTTGTACTCAAATCCTCTTGCAATGAAGGCCAATATACCATTTGCCTCCCTAACTGCTTGCTGCACCTGCATGTTTGCTTTCAGTGACTGGTGTAAAGGACACCCAGGTCCCTTTGTACATCAACATTTCCTAATCTATCACCATTTAAATAATACTCTGCCTTTCTGTTTTTCCTACCGAAGTGGATAACTTCACATTTATCCACGTTATACTGCATCTGCCATGTATTTGCCCACTCACTCAACTTGTCTAAATCGCCTTGAAGCCTCTTTGCATCTTCCTCACAACTCACAATCCCACCTAGTTTCGTGTCGTCATCAAACTTGGAAATATTACATTTGGTTCCCTCATCCAAATCATTGATATATATTGTGAATAGCTGGGGCCCAAGCACTGATCCCTGCGGTACCCTACTAGTCACTGCCTGCCACCCCGAAAAAGACCCATTTATTCCTACATAGAAAAGTTAAATCTATAACACGAATTCAAATGCACCGTAACAGTCAGACATGGGTTCAAATTAGCAAATAGCAAATTTAGAACTAATGTCAAGAAGTTCTTCTCATAAAGACTGATCAACAAGTGGAACAGATATCCAAATAGGGTAGGGTCGCCACAAACTGGAATGATTGAAGGAAGAATGATGCAGTAATGTCTCGATAGTTGAGCGAGGTTGGGCTGAACGGCCTTCCTCATCCAGTATTGATCTTCTAATCTCCAAATTGCCGACTTTCTGGAGTTCCCCTGCTTGAACGTGGTGTTTCCACATCTCAATGGTGAGGTGCTACTCAGTGAAGTGAGGTAGTGCCCACATCACATTCATTAAAATCTCAATTAACAGATTCTGAAAAGGACTCTTAGGATTTCAGGCATTTTCAATACCTATTACAGCATTGTATAAGTTAGGCAGTGCATTGCTGATTACTTGCTATGCTCATTTTGCTAAACAATCTTGTAAATAAATTAGACTACCAGCTTTAGCCTGAACGGCACGGTCTGACAGAATGGAGTTTCTTTCCTTTTCGAGTGGACAGGAGTGTATTTTAAAAAAAAATTTATTCCTGGGATGTGGGTGTCGCTGGCAAGGCCGGCATTTATTGCCCGTCCCTAATTGCCCTTGAGAAGATGGTGGTGAGCCGCCTTCTTAAACCGCTGCAGTCCGTGAGGTGAAGGCTTTCCTCGCGGTTTGATACAACTGAGTGGCCTGCTCAGCCATTTCAAAGGGCAGTCAAGAGTATGGTGGGTTCAAAGTACCATGGTGAAAATACAAAATAAAAACAGAAAATGCTGGAGATACTCAGCAGGTCAGGCAGCATCTGTGAAGAAAGAAACAGAGTTAACCTTTCAGCTCGATGACCTTTCATCAGAACTGGAAAAAAGCAGGAAATGGAACAGATTTTTAAGCAAGTAAGGGTGACCCCGAGCTTCCGGTCACCTGTCACTTTAATCCTCCGCTCCACTCCCACTCAGACCTCACCATCCTAGGCCTCTTACATTGTTCCACTGAAGCTCAACATAAGCTCGAGGAACAGCACCTCATCTTTCGATTAGGCACTTTACAGCCTTCTGGACTCAACATCGAGTTCAACAATTTCAGATCATAACCTCGGCCCCCATCATATATTTTTTTTTTCCACACCTTTTTTTTGTTTTTTGTTTGTGTTTTCTGTTCTTCTCTCCCACATGGCAGCTGTCTTCCATTCTGCCAGCGCAATTTACACTTCATCTAGAGCCATCCTTTGTTTCTTAACCTGTCCCATTACCATCTCCTTTTGCCTTGAATATCTCTTAATGTCTCTTAACCTCTCCTGCCTTCTATCCTATCACAGACCTTCCCTTTTGTTCTTTCATCCCCTCCCCCCTTTCCCAGCTCCGACACTTGCTTAAAAATCTGTTCCATTTCCTGCTTTTTTCCAGTTCTGATGAAAGGTCATCGACCTGAAACGTTAACTCTGTTTCTCTCTCCACAGATGCTGCCTGACCTGCTGAGTGTCTCCAGCATTTTCTGTTTTTATTTCAGATTTCCAGCATCCGCAGTATTTTCTTTTTGTATGGTGAAAATACAATTGTTGTTCCTTTGGCAGCTATTCCCATTACAGATGTAAGTTTACATACGAACATACGAATTAGGAGCAGGAGTAGGCCACTCGGCCCTTCGAGCCTGCTCTGCCATTCAATAAGATCATGGCTGATCCGATTACTCCACATTCCCTCCAACCCCCGATAACTTTTCACCCCCTTGCTTACCAAGAATCTATCTACCTCTGCCTTAAAAATATTCAAAGACTCTGCTTCCACCGCCCTCTGAGGAAGAGAGTTCCAAAGACTCACGAGTCTCCTCATCTCTGTCTTAAATGGGCGACCCCTTATTTTTAAACAGTGACCCCTAGTTCTAGATTCTCCCACAAGAGGAAACATCCTCTCCACATCCACCCTGTCCAGACCCCTCAGGATCTTATATGTTTCAATCAAGTCACCTCTTACTCTTCTAAACTCCAGTAGATACAAGCCTAGCCTGTCCAACCTTTCCTCATAAGACAACCCGCCCATTCCAGGTATTAGTCTAGTAAACCTTCTCTGAACTGCTTCCAATGCATTTACATCCTTCCTTAAATAAGGAGACCAATACTGTACACAGTACTCCAGATATGTATCTCTCAATGGAAACTGCATTTTACTACGAACACCAAGAAAGACAGTGAGAAAGAGTCCAAACTGTAACAATAGGTTCAGATAAACGTGGCCCTTTGTCCAATTTGACATCATCCTTTCAGCAGGACCAACCCTACTGTATTCCCATTACAACATCTAGCTGTTTCTTCACTGAGTCTAAGGTCCTGGCCTTAATTAATAGCTCACAGTCATTCACATCAATCTTTAATCTCCTCCATCAGATTACAACAGGCAGTGGATTGTCAGTGCAGAAGATTGTCCACCAGATCTTGGATGCAACTCAGAATGAGTTGGAGAAAATTCGAGCCATTTGGATCTGGCTGTGCAACAATATAGGTTGGCTTTCACTCGTACCTATTGCATTCTATATTTAATAATGCTCTCTGCTTGTGGTCAAATTGTGATTTAATTTTTCGTACAAGTAAACTAGAGTGTATCTCATTTTTAGTGAGGCTGTTGTGTGCTACCTAGGACAATTGGAGCTTTCAAGACTGAGATAGAGACCCTTCTGTTAGGTAAGGGTATCAGGGGATATGGAGCAAAGGCAGGAAAATGGAGTTGAGGTGCAGATCAGCCATGATCAAATTGAATGGCGGAGCAGGCTCAAGGGGCTAAATGGCCTGCTCCTGTTCTTAATGACTTCCTAGGGTGCAGGCCATACAGAAAGCTTAAATTAATGCTATGTTATTGCAAGTTACAGGGGCGAACAAATCTCAGTGTTCTGAATTTATTTACCAATGCGGTGAACCAGTGAATAGAAAATATAAGTGAAAATAGAAAATGAGATGGTCTGTGCTTCGTGGGCAGGACTGCCAGGGCTTGTGGTCCACAAATGACCCTGGGTTAGGCACATAGCGGGTGAACTTGGGCGGCAGTTCTCCGACTTAGCTGCCGTAACCTTGACGGAAGAGTTGTGGAGACCCTGGAAGAATGGCACGAGCGTTGTTTTTCCTGGGTTTCCTCTGCCCAAGTTATGGTAAATGATCGGGAGAAACCGGGAGAAACCCCCTCCCCCCCCCCCCCCCACCCCACCAAAATTTCCACCTTTAGTGCAGTAGAATTACCACTGGTGAATCTTTGCAAACTGCGAGTTCATTTTTTCCCCCCCCCCGCAGAATACGACGTCAATGGATACCTGGGTTTATCAGAGAAGGTGCACACTCCTCAACGGGTGCTACAGTCAGGGAAGGGTGTCTGCTCTGGCTACTCCAGCCTTTGCCAAGAAATGTGTAGGTAAGTCACCGAAAATGTACATTTTTAAGTACACGCGGGCAGGACTTTGCACCACTGGTTGCCATTAAATAGGTGTGAGAAGTCGCACAACACCAGGTTATAGTCCAACAGTTTTATTTGAAATCAATTGGACTATAACCTGGTGTTGTGCGACTTCTCACATTTGTCCACCCCAGTCCAACACCGGCATCTCCACATCATTAAATAGGTGGTGGAGTACAGTTGACGATGACTGGTTGCCATTAAATAGGTGGTGGAGTACAGTTGACTATGCTCGAGGGAACATCTCTTAGGCATTAGCTGCTTGGTATAAATACCAGGTCTGTGCGGGTGTCATTCTCAGGGGTGCTAGGACTTGACCGCTACTCATTAATCCAATCTGGAGGAGCCTTTTAATTTTCCAATGTAGCCCTGAGAGAAAGATGAAATTAGAGTGCAACCTTTTGAAACTATACTTCCTTGAGGCATGGAAATAGCATCGAGAGGTGATAATGCCCTCTCTTCAAAAGGGAATTGCTGGTGTTGTGGGCAAAGGATTTCACAGGTTCAAAATTAATATGCCTCAAGCAAGCCTGGAAAAAATTACACTTTCCCGTCAAGTAACACTTACGTGAAGCAAGAACATTTGATGATGTGTCGATTAACTCCTTCCCAAGAAAAAAAGAGCTGGTCAGAAGTGAGTTTGAAGCACAGGGAAAAGGGTGGTGGATATATATATAGTTGAAAAGGAAAAGTTTCACGGTCTATGGGGGAAGAGCAGGGGAGTGGGACTAATTGGATAGCTCTTTCAAAGAGCCAGCACAGGCACGGCGGGCCGAATGGCCTTCTTCTGTGTTGTAAGACTCTCTGATTCTCAAAATCCACCTGGCACATTAGACACCTAGAACTAAATGTGGTAATAACTCTGGAACAGACAGACAGACAGAAAGAAAGAAAGAAAGAATGAACGATCTAACTAACTAACTAACTAACTAACAAACTCTCTGCCGAGGTGTGATAAAGGGCAGTTGGAAAGATTAACTGTAATCATCTGGCTGTGTTCTCTGACTATATATGCTGTGCCTATATGTATCTCTTCACTTCACCTGACGAAGGAGCAGCGCTCCGAAAGCTTGTGATTTCAAATAAACCTGTTGGACTATAACCTGGTGTTGTGCGACTTCTCACAACTAACAAACTGACTAACTAACTTGCATTTACATAGCACCTTTCACGACTTTGGGATGTGCCATTGCACTTTACAGCCAATGAAGTACTTTTGAAGTGTCCGCACTGCTGTAATGTTCAATCGTTCTGTCACCCACCACAGAGAAAGGGAAAGTCTGCAGCTCACCACCTCAGATTCTTCGACCTACAAAGCTTCTGCTCATGAGTAATATAGTGGCCATTTCACGCGAGCAACAATGCATTTGAACCACGCAGATATTTTTCTATTCTTTTTGCAGAGAAGCTGGGATAACATGTGCTGAGGTTTCAGGACATGGAAAGGGAGTTGGATATAATCTTGGACACAGCTACCAACACAAGAAGTCAAGCCATATGTGGAATGCTGTCCAGGTGGACGAGCAGTGGTACCTGCTGGACGCGTGCTGGGCTGCAGGGATAGTGGACATGGAGAGCCGAGTCTTTATTCGGAGGTAGTTAATGTCACTCGTCAGACTACAAAGCACTGAACTGCGCTTTTCCGGAAGTTTATTAAGTTTGGTCTGATCAGATGGCTGTGGCTAAACAAGCCAGTCGGCCAAGTGGTTTTGACGGTGTCACTAGAGATGCTCGTGAGCTAGGATAACTTGGCTTCTTCACCAAAGAAAGTAGTATAGGCGATCGGCTCTAACTTTGGTAATGGGGAGTAGAGGGAGAAAGGGAGGAAGAGGGTGAGGGGGAGTGAGGGAGAGGGTAAGGCAGTGTAAAATACCTGTCCCTCCTGCCTCTTCATGAGTTTGTGATCCCAGACAATCACGTTTGCAGTAAGTGCTTGCATCTTGAGGAACTTCAGCTCAGAGTTTTTGAGCTGGAGTCTGAGGTGCAGACCTTGCGGGGCATCAGGAATGGGGAGAGTTACCTGGACACTTTGATCCAGGAGGCAGTCACACCCCTTAGGTTAGGTAGTGGTACAGGTCTGGTTAGTGGTCAAGGACAGGAGGGTGTGACTGCAACTCAGGCAAATAAGGGGACCCCAGGTGCAGTGCTGGAGGAGCCTCAGCCTTTGCCCTTGTCCAACAGGTATGAGGTTCTTGCTGCCTGTGTGGATGAGGGAAGAGCCTGCAGGATGGATGAGCAAGCTGACCATAGCACCATGGTGCAGGAGGCCATTCAAGTGGGGGGAGTGAAAGGGAATGTAGTTGTGGTAGGGGACAGTATAGTCAGGGGGATAGATACTGTTCTCTGCAGCCACGACCGAGAGTTCCGAAGGTTGTGTTGCCTTAAAGACATCTCCTCGTGGCTGGAGGAGAACTTGGAGTGGGAGGATCCAGTTGTCGTGGTCCACGTAGGAGCCAACGACATAGGTAAAACTAGGAATGATGTTCTGCTGAGGGAGTTTGACGAGCTAGGATTCAAATTAAAAAGCAGAACCTCAAAGGTAATAATCTCTGGATTGTTACCTGAGCCACATAGGCATAGGGACAAACAGATTAGAGGTTTAAATGTGTGGCTCAAAGAGTGGTGTGGGAGGAAGGAGTTTCGGTTCATGGGGAACTGGCACTAGTACTGGGGAAAGAGGGAGCTGTTCCGTTGGGATGGGCTCCACTTAAACCGGGCTGGGACCAGTATCCTGGTGAACTGAATAACTGGGGCAGTAGACAGGGCTTTAAACTAATGAAGGGGGGGTGGGAGGATTCAGGAAAGAGTAAATTTAAAAGCAGCAAGAGAAATGTCAAGGCCCTAGAGCAGAGTAGAGTTTGGGGTATAAATTAGCAGAGTGGGTCAGGAAGGGACAGAGAGAGTAACAAATGTAATAAGGCATCAGTGACTAAGGTGACATAGGGGAAAAATAGAAATAAGTCAAAGCTAAAGGCACTGTATCTGAATGTGTGAAGCATTCGCAACAAAATAGATGAATTAATAGCGCAGATAGAAGTTAATAGGTTTTATCTAATAGCCATAACAGAGACGTGGTTGCAAAGTGGCCAAGGTTGGGAACTAAATATTCCAGGATACATAACTTTTAGAAGAGATAGGCAAAATGGAAAAGGAGGACGGGTAGCCCTGATAATAAAGGATGGGATGAAGACAGTAGAGAAAAAGGATCTTAGCTCCGAAAATCAAGAAGTAGAATCAGTTTGGGTGGAGCTAAGAAACAGCAAAGGACAGAAAACATTGGTGGGAGTTGTTTATAGGCCCCCAAACAGTAGTTGTAATGTAGGGCAGAGTATAAATTAGGAAATTAGAGACGCATGTAACAAGGGTAATACAGTAAACATGGGGGACTTTAATCTACATATAGACTGGGCAAACCAAATTTGTAATAGTGTGGAGGACGAATTCATGGAATGTATGCAAGATAGTTTTCTAGATCAGTATGTTGTGGAACCAACTAGGGAACAGGCTATTTTAGATCTAGTATTGTGCAACGAGAAAGGGTTAATTACTAAACTTGTAGTAAAGGGGCCTTTAGGGAAGAGTGACCATAATATGATAGAATTTTATATTGAGTTTGAAAGTGATTTGGTTAAATCCGAAACTAGGGTCTTAAATCTAAACAAAGCAAACTATGTAGGTATGAGGGGTGAGTTGGCTAAGGTAGATTGGGAAACTACATTAAAAGGTATGATGGTAGAGAAGCAATGGCTAACATTTAAAGAATTAATGCATAATTTACAACAAATATACATTTCGGCCATTTAGGACTGAGATGAGGAGAAATTTCTTCACTCAGAGGGTGGTGAATCTTTGGAATTCTCTACCCCAGAGGGCTGTGGAGGGCTCAGTCATTGAGTATATTCAAGACAGAGATCGATAGATTTTTGGATATTAAAGGGAATCAAGGGATATGGGGATAGTGCAGGAAAGTGGAGTTGAGGTAGAAGATCAGCCATGATCTTATTGAATGGCAGAGCAGGCTCGAGGGGCCAAATGGCCGACTCCTGCTCCTATTTCTTATGTTCTTATGAGGCCTGAAATCCCCATAAAGAGGGTACTTTTTTTGCGTAGGAACATAGGAACAGGAGATGGACATTCAGCCCCTCGAGCCTGTGTCGCCATTCAATTAGTTCATGGATGATCTGTATCTCAACTCCCTCACCTACCTTTGAACCATATCCTTTGATACCTCTGCCCAACAAAAATTTATTGATCTTAGCCTTTAAAGCTCCAATTGACCCAACACCCACGACCTTTTGGGAGACAGAGTTCCAGGTTTCCACTAACCTTTGTGTGAAAAAGTGCTTCCTGATTTCACTCATAAATGGCTTAGCTCTAATTTTAAGATTGTGCCCCTTTGTTTTGGATTTCCTTCGCCAGAGGAAATAGTTTCTCTATCTATCCTATCAAATCCCTTTCTCACTTTAAACACCTCAATTAGATTCCCCTCAACCATATAAACTCAATGGAATACAAGCTAAGCTTATGCAACCCGTCTTTACAATTTAACAATGGGGTTGTTCTCCTTAGAGCAGAGAAGATTGAGAGGAGATTTGATAGAGGTGTTCAAAATCATGAGGGGTCTGGACAGAGTAGATAGAGAGAAACTGTTCCCATTGGCAGAAGGGTCGAGAACCAGAGGACACAGATTTAAGATGATTGGCAGAAGAACCAAAGGCGACATGAGGAAAAACTTGTTTACTCAGCGAGTGGTTAGGATCTGGGATGCAATGCCTGAAAGGGTGGTGGAGGCAAACTCAATCGTGGCTTTCAAAAGGGTGTGGGATAAATACCTGAAGGAAAACATTTGCAGGGCTACGGGGAAAGGACAAGGAGTGGGACTAGCTGAAGTGCTCCTGCAGAGAGCTGGCACGGGCTCGACGGGCCGAATGGCCTCCTTCCGTGCTGTAACCATTCTATGATTCTAAGAACCCTTTAAGCCCTGATATAATTCTGGTGAATTCCAAGAAACAATTTGCAGTTCATTACTGAATATCGGGACATTCTATGGCTAGTATATCTTACACAATGACACACGGTCAGTTGTCATAACCAGTGTGCCTTTTGCTGGTTCCTGCATTACCCATTTTGAATTAATCAGTTAATTCCAACATTAAAATTAATGAGCAGTGGAATGTCTTATGATCAGGTTAACCCTTCAGCCATTCACGTCGCCAACAGCAAATTCCTAGGCGCATTAGTGGGAAACTTATGCATAACATTGCAATTGTTTCATTACTCACATTTTTGTTGGGCAAGGGTTGCGGAACCAAGGCAAGAAAATGAAGTTAAGATACAGATCAGCCATGATCTAATTGAATGGCGGAACAGGCTCGAGGGACTGAATGGCCAGCTCCTGTTCCTATTAGCACACTGTACTAGCAGAGTGGATCCTGGGAATCTAGTGCTTCCATAGCGATAGGTGAATGGAACCGAGGCCTTTTTCCCATGATGCACCGATGATTTGAACATGTCCAGTTGAAATGAGAAAACTCTGCCGTTAGCAATGAAACTCAAATATTATTAATCTTTTGTGTGTCTTTTTTTTTTGTTCAGATATGATGATTACTATTTCCTAGCAGACCCGGAAGAATTTATAGATTCTCATTGGCCAGATGATCCAAAATGGCAGCTGATGGATTCTGCGATCTCTTTGGAAGACTTTGAGCGACAGGTTTTTAAAACATCTGCATTCTATAGACTTGGTCTTTCACTCATCTCCCCAAAGATGTTCTCACTCCAGACAGGTAAAGATGGACAAATGAATTGACTCAACTGCCAAAGGTCTAATCTGACAATGTCCTCTGAAGTTACCCCATCTATTTTCTCGACATGCTGGGCACTTACAAAATGCAATACCTTAGGGTTTATTTCTAAATTGAATTAAACACAACTCAAGCGTATTACTGCGCCTTGACACAAACACCAGTTAATCAATAATCCAGCATAAAGCAACCAGCCATTTTCCACTTTCTGTGCACTAAACATAAGCACTAAAGGAACCTTTTGAAATAGAGTTTAATAGAGTTTCTGTTGTTATTTCGGATTTCCAGCATCCGCAGTATTTTGCTATCGTATTAATAGATCCTGTCTTGTTAGACAAATGGTTAATCAGCAATAAATCACAAATATTCTGCCAATATTTATATACACCGAGAGGAACATAAAACAGGAGGAGGCCATTCAGCCCCTCAAGCCTGTTCTATTAGATCATGGCTGATCGGTACCTCAACTCCATTTACCTGCCTTTGCTCCATATCCCTTGATACCCTTACCTAACAAAAATCTATCGATCTCAGTCATGAACATACCAATTGACCCAGGATCCACAGCCTTTTGGGGGAGTGAGTTCCAGATTTCCACTACCATAGAACATAGAACATAGAACAGTACAGCACAGTACAGGCCCTTCGGCCCTCGATGTTGTGCCGAGCATTGTCCGAAACCAAGATCAAGCTATCCCACTCCCTATCATTCTGGTGTGCTCCATGTGCTTATCCAATAACCGCTTGAAAGTTCCTAAAGTGTCCGACTCCACTATCACAGCAGGCAGTCCATTCCACACCCCAACCACTCTCTGAGTAAAGAATCTACCTCGGACATCCCTTCTATATCTCCCCCCATGCACCTTATAGTTATGCCCCCTTGTAACAGCTACATCCACCTGAGGAAATAGTCTCTGAACATCCACTCTATCTATCCCCCTCATCATCTTATAAACCTCTATTAAGTCGCCTCTCATCCTCCTCCGCTCTAAAGAGAAAAGCCCTAGCTCCCTCAATCTTTCCCTTTGTGTGAACAAAACTGCATCCTGATTTCACTCCTGAATGGCCTAGCTCTAATTTTAATATGTCCCCCTGTTCTGGATTTCCCCATCAGTGGAAACAGTTTCTCTGTTTCTACTCTATTGAATCCTTTAATTATTTTAAACACAATTAGATTACCCTGATCCTTTGAGGTAGCACACTATGGTTCCCAGCATGCACACATGTGCCTACAACTTCCAGAAATGTGTTATGATTGCCAGCAAGACAGGCCATTCACAGAGCTATGGCTCAATTAGATCTCCCTGCAACATTCTAAACCCAATGGTATACAAGCCAAGTTTATGCAACCAGTCCTCATAATTTAACCTTTTAAGCCCTGGTAATTCTGGTGATTCTGCGCTGTAGCCCCTCCAAGGCCAATATATCCTTCCTGAGGTGTGGTGCCCAGAACTGAACGCAGTGCTCCAGATGGGTTTTGACTAAGGCTCTGTACAATTGAAGCACAACTTCCTCACTTTTGTATTCTAACCCTCTTTGAGATAAAAGCCAATTTTCCATTTGCCTTTTAGATCACAATCTGTACATATTGGCACTAGCTTTTAGTGATTTGTGTACACTTTCCTACATTGAACTCCATCTGCCACAGTTTTGGCCACTCACTTAGTCTGTCTATGTCCCTTTGCAACTTCCTGCTCCCATCTGCACAATGTACTGTGCCTCCTAATGTAGTGCCATCTGCAAATTTGGATGTGCAACTCTGTTCCTTTATCCAAGTCATTAATATATTTGGTGAAAAGCTTGAGGCCCCAGTACAGATACCTGGAAAATAACACTTGTCACATCCCACAAATCGGAGAATGTTCCCTTTATCCCTACACTCCGTCTCCCACCTCTCAACCATTTACCAACCCAAGTCACAAGGTTACCTCCAATTCCGTGCGTTTTCATTTTGCTAATAATCTCTTGCAGAATCTTATCAAATGCCTTCTGGAAGCCCATATAGACAACATCCATAGACATGCCCCTGTCCACCATGTTAGTAGGGACCTCCACAAAAAATTCAACTAGATTAGTCAGACATGACCTACCCTTCACAAATCCATGCTGACATGCTTTGATCAGCTCATACTTGTCCAAGTGCTCAGTCACTCTGTCCCTGAGTGATAGATAGATACAAAGATATGCACACACATATATATATATATATATATACACACATATATAGTGTCAGCTGTGGCTCAGTTGGTAGCACTCTCACCTCTGACTCAGAAGGTTGTGGGTTTAAGTCCCACTCTAGAGATATGAACACAAAAATCTAGGCTGACACTCTCAGCGCAGTACTGAGGGAGTGCTGCAGCTGTCGGAGGTACCGTCTTTTGGATGAGATGTTAAACTGAGGCCTCGTCTGCTCTCTCAGGTGGATGTAACAGATCCCATAGCACTATTTCGAAGAAGAGCAGGGGAGTTATTCCTGGTGTCAATCCCTCAATCAACATAACAAAAACAGATTATCTGGTCATTATCACATTGCTGTTTGTGGGAGCTTGCTGTGCGCAAATCGGCTGCTACGTTTCCTACATTACAACAGTGACTACACTTCAAAAATACTTTATTGGCTGTAAAGCGCTTTGGAATGTCCTGAGGTCGTGAAAGGCGCTGTATAAATGCAAGTCTTTCTTTCTTTTTATATATACATTCTATCATCAGGAACAGAGTGACTGAGCATCTATCATGAGGAACATAGTCTGTGTGCGCCTCCTATCTACAAAACCCTACTTTCCATTGTATTATTTTTGTCACATTTTTGTATCAACTTTCACTATTATAAATTTTTCTGTTCCTATTTGTAATGGAAACTGTCGATGTAAATTTGTAAGCTGTAATTATGCCATCCCACCAGTAGTGGCGCTTTAGCAGTTTCCATCTGGTAGCTCCCCCGCTGGATGATTTGTTATTTAAATATTTATAATATCAAATCAAAATATTATCTAAAAGTAAGGACAGAATGTATGACTTTAAAATGGGGACTGAACATAAGAACATAAGAAATAGGAGCAAGAATAGGCCATTTGGCCTCTCGAGCCTGCTCCGCCATTCAATAAGATCATGGCTGATCTTTCACCTCATCTCCATATTCCGTTTGCCATGTTCTTGCCCACTCACTTAGCCTGTCTATATCCCCTTGAAGCCTCCTTGCATCCTCCTCACAACTTACATTCCCACCCAGCTTTGTATCATCAGCAAACTTGGATATATTACATTTGGCCCCCTCATCCAAATCATTGATATAGATTGTGAATAGCTGAGGCCCAAGCACTGATCCTTGCGGCACCCCACCAGTTACAGCCTGCCAACCCGAAAATGACCCGTTTATTCCTGCTCTCTGTTTTCTGTCTGTTAACCAATCCTTTATCCATGCTAGTATATTACCCCCAATCTCATGAGCCCTAATTTAGTTTAATAACCTCTTGTGTGGCACCTTATCGAATGCCTTCTGAAAATCCAAATACACCACATCCACTGGTTTCCCCAGTGCATTGCATATTATGTTATATCTGCACCTTATTAACAAAAATTATATCTGTGCTCCCAGCTCCAATTCTCCACTGCCCTCTAATCCCATTTCCTTTGAAGATTATCTTGGCCTTGACTCCCAGAGGCACCAGCACAGGAGACTGACTATTTTGTGTGTGCGTGCAAAGCTGTTGTGATTTATAGAATTCATTGATACCGTTCATTTTGATGTTATTAGAATCATTGAATGGTTACAGCATGGAGGGAGGCCATTCGGCCTGTCAAGCCCATGCCATGTAGAGCTATTTTAAAACTTGTAAATAATCATTGATTTTCACAAAGTACCTACAATGATTATATTACATCGTATATTTTTAGGGTTTTATAAATATGTGCATATAGTACAAGAGTTAATGAAGTTACAATAACTGTATTCAAAATATTGGTTAGGCCACAATTAGAGTGTTGTCTTCTTCTTCTTCTTAGGCAGTCCCTCGGAACCGAGGATGACTTGTTTCCACACTAAAAATGAGTTCTCAGGTGACTGATGAGTCCAATGCGGGACCTACAGTCTCTGACACAGATGGGGCAGACGATGGTTGAAGGGGTGGGTGGGTGGGTTGCTTGGGTTGACGTGCGCTCCCGGCGAAGAGACTCGAGGTGTTCGGCGCCTTCCCGGATGCTTCTCCTCCACTTTGTGCGGTCTTGGGCCAGGGATTCCCAGGTGTCGGTGGGGATGTTGCATTTTTTCAAAGAGGCTTTGAGGGTGTCCTTGAAGTGTTTCCTCTGCCCACCTGGGGCTCTCTTGCCGTGTCGGAGCTCCGAGTAGAGCGCTTGCTTTGGGAGTCTCGTATCGGGCATGCGGACGATGTGGCCCGTCCATCGGAGCTGATCGAGCGTGGTCAAAGCTTCGATGCTGGGGATGTTGGCCTGAGCGAGAACACTGTTGTACACTGTTGTAGAGTGTTGTACAGAATTGGGTGCCCCATTATAGAAAGAATATTGAAGCCATAGAGACTATACAATTCTGATTCAGCCGGGTTTTGCCAGAGATGTGAAGCAGAAGGGTTTTTCTTCATTCGTTCTTGGGACGCGGGCAATGCTGGTAAGGCCGCATTTATTGCCTGTCCCTTGCCATGTTCTTGCAGCCGTAGTGTTGAAACATCCTGGTCCAGTTAAGCTTCTGGTCATTGGTGACCCTCAAGCTGTTGACAGTGGGGGACTCGGGAATAGCGGTGCCACTGAGGGCCAAGAGGTGATGGGTGGGATTTCTCTTGTTTGGGGTGTCATTACCTGCCTCTGGTTAGCCCAAGATTGGATGTTATCCAGCTCCTGCTTCAGGTTGGCATGGGCTGCTTCATTATTGTTTGTGAATGGAGCCGAACTCTGGAATCGTCAGCAAACAGTTCTGGGGAGAGACTTGAGATACTTGACTATTCCCACTGGAGCAGAGAAGGCTAAGAGGGGATTTAGTAGTTATTTTTTAAATTATGAAGAGTTCTGATTGAATCAACAGGGAAAGACTGTGCTCTCTGGGTAGGGGAACCAGCGATGAGGAGGTCACCAATTTAAATTTATCACAAGGAAAGTGAGGAGAGAGGTTAGGAGAAATTTCTTTATGCAGAGGGTTGTTGAAATAAACAGGCCTGGAGTTTCCGCTTGGTTGCTCTGGTTGTTTCAGCGCAATTCGCCCCCAAAACAGCCAAACCAGCACAAGAGGTCGAGGAATTTCAGGCACAAATTACGTCCTTTGCAAATCGAGTTTCCGCGATCTTTTGCGCTCATGTTAGAAACTGGCCACGTTTTAATCGGATTAATCACCATGACGAATTTCACTGATTGCGCCCGTTTGCGTGCCTTCAAAGAGGCTCTTAAAATTAAGTTTTTTTTAGGCCCAAGGGCACTAACAGGCACCTTTTAAAAGCTTTTAACTGTTATATTTTTAATTAACATGCTCTAAATTACAGCAATTCAACTTTTCAGAAACAGTTAGGGATGAAGCATCCGTGTTGTGATTTGGATCTGATCTCTTCTCCCTCTCTGTCCCAATTTTTTCCCTTCCACGCAGTGAATGGTGAAGCTGCTGTATGCTTGGGGAGCGCTCGTACGGTAGAATTCAGTTACCGTATAGCTCAGCTCGGTGAGAGCCAGGTGAGGAACATAGACGCCTCTTGTGGGATAATGAGAGTGACGCCAAACGGGATGGAGCTCAGGGTCATACCACCGTCACAGGGCAAGTACGACCTTAAGGTCTTTGCGAAGCCACTGGACTCCAAGGAGAGCTACATCTGGGTCTGTTCTTATCAGATCGACTGCCCTGAACCAAAGGTTCAAGAGAGACTCCCAGCCAACCCGTTCTCTTTCTGGGGACTGCACTGGAATGCCAAGTGCATTGGCGTCAGCGAGTGCAGCTGCCTGGAGGGTTTCATCAATGCACCCGATGGTTGTGCGCTGTTGCATTTCCAAACTTCAAGATCCTTATCAGCAACATACGAATTGATTCACGGAGACTTGGGCAGCGACGTGACCAAGAGGTGCGTTGTGTCCCAGATCGGGGAAGGAAAGTTGATTTGCAACGTTGCGTTGCCGGCTAAAGGATACTACAGGCTCTCCGCGTTCGTTAAGCCGTACAGCCGAGAAGGTGCTTATCAGAACATCTGCAACTGTCTTATCTATTGCCCAAACCCGATCAACCAAAATGAGCTGTTCCCCGCAAGCTTGAGCAACCACTGTGGCCCCGGGACAAGGACAAAAGAAATTGGTTTAGTCCAAGCCAGTCATCCCGAATCTGTTATAAACACAAAAAACGGCAAGTGCAACATCACTTTTCGGACCATCCAGGATGTGGAAGGTTGCTGCAGCGTTAACTAAGGATGAGGCGAGCAATGAAGCCTGCCCTTTGGAAAGGCACACCTTATGCACCCAGGCACAAAACAAAGTGAGCATTGACGTCAGTCTCCCTGCTTCAGGAGTATACAAGCTCGGGGTATTTGTCAGACCTGAAGATGGGGAGGATTTTGGGCACGTTTGCGATTATGTTATCCGGTGCCACGCTGAGCTGCGGTGGCCTCCTTTCCCTCGGATGTACAACCTGTGGAAGAAGGGGTGCGTCCTCTTTGAGCCCAAGTCGGGCCTGCTCCCTTCCGAGCAGCGGATCAGGTTCCGAGTCCGGATTCCCGGAGCTCACGGGGTCTTCCTGATTGGCGCGTCCAGTGACGAACTGCACCTCAGCAACTCCCGAGTGTGGGAGGGCAGCGCGTTCACCGGGCCCACCAGATCTCAGCTGAAGCTGGCCGCAAAATTCAACCGACTGTCCCCGGTAGTGAGTGTCGTGTCCTCTTTCGATGTGGGGGACCATTTCGCACAAGATTCATAAACATGCTGCTCGTCAATGACTGTGTCACGCAACTGCGGTAATGCGAATCTACCTCAGTTTCCCCCGGTGCTCCAGAATTTCCTGGAAAAACCGCTGCTTTGCAACGGCCCATCGACTACGTTTGGTTCGTTTTTCAGCGCAAAAGTCCGAGGAAATGATGGCCATAAATTCCTGGGATATTTGCACCACTCCGCCAAAACCCTCAGCGAAACCATAAAAAGTTGAGGCCGCAGGCACTTAGACTGAAAGAGAATGGGGTGGGTGGGACCTCGGTCGTGTGATTTATGGCTCTCATGTGACACTCGGCCTGGGACGACCATTAAAGTTGTGGGGCTTCTCGTCTCTGTTCTGGAAATGATCTCTCAGATTTTCTTCCATGCTTCTCTGTTACTGAGATCTTCAGTTTTGCCATCCAGAGTCCCGTGAGTGCCTGAAGGCAATACTTTCAGGAGCCGCACTCCGCTCACCGTGTTCAGAAGGTCACAGGATTGCAATGGCCTTTGCTCTGGGCATTCCCCCCCCCCGTTCTGGATTATCATGGGCGAGGAGGAGGAGGGGGAGGAGGAGCAGAGACAGGAGACACGGCTCGCGAGGCACCATGGCTGGAGACGGCGCCAAACTCACCACCGCTCTCTCCTCCCGAGAGAGAGTAGAGGGAACGCATGTCACAGTAGCAGCTGTGCGTGCGCAGGCTGCTCTTCACCAAGGAAGCAAATGGCCACCTCTGTGAAGTACAGCAGGAAGACCTGAAGCCACGGTCTACTTCCGGCAAGATCCTCACCAGACGCAACGAAGGCGACCGCGACCCTCGATTTCTCCGGTTACGGTTCCTTCCAGTCATCCACTGGAGACCTCAGCCAGGGAGCGGTGAAGGCCGGCGTCCGAGAGGTGGCAGGCGCTCTCTTCACCAAATACGCCACGTCCCCTGCGGAGTAAAAGTGACGGTGCCACCAACCTCCACGGGCTTCCCCGGGGGGCAGGGGGCTGGCGACGGGAATCCGCCTGGCGCTGAAGGTTCCTGTTCATCAACAGGAAGGGGTTCCACTCGCTAACTTGTCTGTGATACCCAACGTGGAGCATGGGAGAAGCTGTCTGTGGATTATTCAGCAGAGAGGGGGCAAGGAGGCAGATGGATCCTGGGGGGACAAGGTGGCTGATGACACCGTTCCGCATCACTTAACAATGTAGCGCAGGAAAGGCGTCAGCACACGCGGCGGGCCGGCCGGTGGTGGAGAGGACCATCGGGATTCTGGAAGCTCACTTCAGGTGCCTGGATGGGTCCGAGGAGGGGTCCTGCAGTACAGCCCCAATAAAGCGGCAGCGATTGTCGTGGCAAGCCGCGCGCTCCACAAATTCGCCCGGCGGGAAAGGCTCAAACAGGACTCGACAGACAAGAAGCCCGGGGAACCGAAGGATCCCGACCACCACATCCCCACCCAAGGGGGCCAGCGGTCCTTCAACGGATTCCATGCTCACAGCTGCCAGGGCACCAGAGACGAGATGGCGGCACAGGGATTCGACCAGTGATAACCCACTTGCCTGGGTGAGTGCAGCTCCAACAGCACTCCAGAAGCTCGACACCATCCAGGACAAAGCAGCCCGCTCGATTGGCACCCCATCCACCACCTTAAACACTCACTCCCTCCACCACCGGCGTACCGTGGCTGCAGTGTGTACCATCTACACTTATTCATTCATGGGATGTGGGCGTCTTCAATGGCAAGGCCAGCATTTATTGCCCATCCCTAATTGCCCTTGAGAAGGTGATGGTGAGCCGCCTTCTTGAACCGCTGCAGTCCGTGTGGTGATGGTACTCCCACTGTGCTGATAGGGAGAGAGTTCCAGGATTTTGACCCAGTGACGATGAAGGATCGGCGATATACTTCCAAGACAGGATGGTGTGTGACTTGGAGGTGGCGGTGTTCCCATGCGCCTGCTGCCCTTGTCCTTCTAGGTGGAAGAGGTCGTGGATTTGGGAGGTGCTGCCGAAGAAGCCTTGGCGAGTTGCTGCAGTGCATCTTGTAGATGGGGCACACTGCAGCCAATTAGGAGTTGCCAACCCTCCAAGATTGACCTGGAGTCTCCAGATATTAAAGATTAACCTCCAGGACACGGCTGCGAACCAAAACCCAGGAGAAAAATCGTAGGGGCGTTAAAAATAAATAGTGTGGGGTTTTTGTTCATTTCCTTTGAATGCTTTTATTTATTAAAATGAGAAGTCGCACAACACCAGGTTATAGTCCAACAGATTTATTTAAAATTACAAGCTTTCGGAGCTATCGCCCCTTCTTCAGGTAAAGTTACAATGAGTGAATCTACAAAAGTTCACAGAATATAAACACAGAAACTGCAGAGATACAATCTTTCCTTACATCAAAGACACACCAAGAGCACAGCCAAGACAATGAGATGTGTCTCAGGGGGTCCAACGTGTCAAATCCTGCTGTCTGCAGTGTTTTTTGGGTTTGTTTTTTTTGTGTTTGTTTTTTAAAACTGGAAAGACAGACAACGATGTCAAGTCACGTTCTGTAGCGTGACATGAAACCGAGATCCCGGTTGAGGCCGTCCTCATGGGTGCGGAACTTGGCTATCAGTTTCTGCTCGATGATTTTGCGTTGTCGTGTGTCTCGAAGGCCGCCTTGGAGAACGCTAACCCGCAGATCCGAGGCTGAATGCCCTTTATTAGTTATCTAAATATTAAAGTTGGGGGGGTGGGGGGAAAGACGGTTTGACTGGGGGGGCGGGGCAGTTGGAGGTCATGTGATGAAACCTTCAGGAATACATCCAAGGAGAGTTGGCAACAGGTGAACTGTTGAAGTTCAGACGTTCTTTTCAAAGGAGCTGGTAGCGAGGATGTGGTCGTGGACTAGAAGGCCACCATCAGTGACACAGCGGTGAAGTAGCCCGGCATTAAGCTGCGAGAAAGCAACGGTGCAAAGATTTTCCCGTGACAGCACTTTTAAATATGTATCTGTTGAACAGTAATAAAGTTTTTTTTGCCCTCCGAGGAACGGGTCTGCATGACTGCTTTTTAAACTAACGAAGAGCGTCATAAAACTGCCTGCAGTTGTGGAGTTGAACCCCCGAGGGTGAGAAGGAGCAGGAGGAGGGGGGGACTGCAGGCTTGCGGGTACACGACTCCTTCGAGACTCCGTGCTTGCGCCCCCCCCCCCACCCCCCGCACTGTCTAGACCAGCCTGGTTCTGAGCGGGTGGCGCTGGCTGGAAGGGGCAGGGGCGTCGCGGGGCAGGGTGGCTGTCGAGGCTTCCACCTGATCCAGGAGGACCCGAGCAACCTCCTGGCGAAAGGTAGTCACCTCGTAACCCTTGGGAGCCGTCGCAGTGATCAGGCGGTCGCTCGACTCCAGGGTCGGTAACTATTTGTGGCGCTTCTGCGGAATCCATCTTTCCGGGACGCGGACCCCTGAAGCCCGGCTCCCATGCCTCCTCAGTCCTTGGCCGCTGTTGACCCTACCTCAATGGGGACTGGGACACCTTCCGATTCAGGTGTTGGTTGGGTGAGGGTATCAAGGGATTCGCAGCTACAGCACTGAAATGGAGCTGAGGTACAGATCAGCTGTGATCTAATTGAATGGCGGAGCAGGCTCGAGGGGCTGAATGGCCTGCTCCTGTTCCTATACTCTTCATGTAGAGGTAGGAATGCTACCACTGAGACGAAGCTCGCTCCCTTGAGGAGAGAAGTAGCAAGGCTGAAGGTTTTAGAGGGAGAATCCCCGGGCAGGGCCAAGATGGCTGATTGCTTACTTCAGGAGCACCTCCCAGCTGTGACCGCTATCACCAAGAAGGGCAAGAGTGTCAGTGTCAGGGGAACACCAGCACTTCCAAGTTGCTCACCATCCCGACTTGGACATATATCATCATGCCTTCATGATCGCCGGGCCGAAATCCTCTATTTCCCGACCTGACACCGTTGCCTGAACAACGCAACCGCAAAGGGTTGAAGCGGTTGAAAAAGCAGGCCCACTACCACCTTCTCCAGGCAAGTAGTGGGCAATAAATGTGGGCTTGCCAATGTTGGCCGCATTACCGATGAGGCTCAAAACAGAGAGGGAAAAAAAATTTAAAACAAGCAGATTGCCATCGTACGTCGACCAACACTCTTTTATAAAGTTGTTAGGCACAACCTGACTTTTACAAAGCCATGTTGACATGGAGGTGTTGCCGGTAGTCTCATTAAATGGCACTTAAATGACTTATTTCATAATAGACCGTAATAATATTCTCACTACTAAGGTCAACGTAACAGCCCTACAACTTCCAGGGCCCTGCTTCGGACCTTCGTAAATAGCTGCAACAACATTGGCCCAGAAATTTGGATCCCCACGGGTGAGTACGCGCTGTGTACTCACCCGTAGGGCCACCGGAAGTGCCGGTTTCGCGCATGCACTGCGCATGCACGGGAAACCGGAACTTCTGGTCTCGTGAAGGAAGGGGTTCGCGGGTCAAACGCGTGCGCGGGAGAGGCAGCGCGCACGCAGCGAACTTCCGCTTTTTTTACAGGTTTCTCCGTGCGGGTAAGTCCCTAGCAGCTGCGCGGGGAAAAAGCAGGTGCAAGGCCTGCTTTTAACAAGGTAAGTGGTGAATTAAGTAAAATTAAAACATTTTTTCCACAGGTTTATTATTTTTAAATACTTTAAATAAAGGTAAGTTTATTTTTAGCCCTGTTAAAAACTAATTAATTTTTTCAAAAATTTTAATTATTGTTTAAAATAGTTATTTTATGTAATTTATAGTTATTTTAAAAATGTGATTTTTTAAAATTTATTTGAAGTTTTAGTGTGGTTTTGGGGCCGATCTCCATTCATAGATTTGACAGGTCTTCCTGTCAAATCTATGAATGGAGATTCCCTGCTCCGATTGGCTCTCCATGGCCCACGTGATCCCAGGGGACGCTTCGAACTAACTGCGCCCCTGGGATACGCGAGCACTGCGCGCCAGCAGCTGGAGGAGGCCCAGGATCCGAATCCCACGTGGGCCCACAGCACAACGGCAGGCGCGCTATGTAAGTGCACCCGCTATGCTTGCACCCGCGGGAAGCCTCCGACCCGAATTTCTGGCCCAATTAGTTATTTTCCAGTCTTACAACCTCTGTATTTAATGAGCTGCAAAAAATTTCAACTACAGCCCCGCTCCTTAAGTGTTCTTGGATGCATTCCATCTGGATCTGGATGATTCAAGGGTTGCAGCTCGCTCGTGACCATTTCACTGCTGACTGACATTTTCTCCATCATCTTTGGTACATTTCTTTTACATTCATTCACGGGTTGTTGCTGGCAAGGCCAGCATTTATTGCCCATCCCTAATTGCCCTTGAGAAGGTGGTGGTGAGCCGCTTCTTGAACCGCTGCAGTCCGTGTGGTGAAGGTACTCCCACTGTGCTGATAGGGAAGGAGTTCCAGGATTTTGACCCAGTGACGATGAAGGATCGGCGATATACTTCCAAGTCAGGATGGTGTGTGACTTGGAGGGGAACTTGGAGGTGGCGGTGTTCCCATGCGCCTGCTGCCCTTGTCCTTCTAGGTGGAGGAGGTCGCGGGTTTGGGAGGTGCTGCCGAAGAAGCCTTGGCGAGTTGCTGCGGTGCATGGTCTTGCCTGATGTGCCTCCCATAGGTGAATAGCCCTTACTGTATGTAAAGTGTGGAATGTGCATGTGTGTTTCATAAGAGGGCCATAGGTGTTGGATGAGTGTTGGGCATTGGGGTTTTAAGACCCACTGGCCATAGAGTGAGGTTGAGATGGAGGGATGGAGAGGTATTGAACAAAAGCCACTCATCCTGACGACCCGAGTGAGGTCATTGAACTTTTTTCAACATTGAGTATGGGTCCTGGGCACCATGCTCCTGGAGGAGACGCTCTGAGCCACCTCCCTCCACACTCTTCTGTACTCGCTGCAAAGGCCTCCTGCCACTCTCAGGGAAGAGTATAGATCTTCTGCGCTCCACCGCGCCAAACAGAGCATCCAAGGCCCGCTCGCTGAAGCGTTGAGCTCGTTCTCTCACCCTTTCGATAGTCCTTGGCTGGAAGATTTAGGCACAGGTCTCTCCAGGCCGAGATTCAAGGCTCCACTGAGCAGGGTGTGGCTGGAGAGCAAGATTGACCCTCCCCTTTAAGAACTGTCCGGTGCCAGTGTGTCTGTGTTCCATCGCAACTGACATCACCTGCACTGCGCCTGCGCTCTGAGTTAGCGCCTCGCTCCTCGGCCTTTGCGCCTTAAGACAGGTGTGTAGCGCCTGATTTAGCGCTCCAATCACCTCCAGGGGCGATAAAAGTCAAGTTTGCAGTCGGAGTCCATAATTAGCGCCAGGCGCTAAACTTTGCGCACGGCCGATAATGGCGCCCCAAATGGGGCGATACTGAATTTTTCCCCCTTGTACTCTCTGTGCATCCTCAACATGTTGAAATCAAGACCAACTGTGGAACTCCTTCAGCCATTCCCGTTAGAAGCTAAAGGATTCTAAAACACAAGCTTGCTACCATATCTGAGCAATACTTCTGGATTTATCTTTCTGATGAAAGGTAATCGACCTGAAACGTTAACTCTCTCGACAGCGGCTGCCTGACCTGCCGAGTGTTTTCCAGCATTTTCTGGTGTCCTTTTCCCCCAGGTTTTCAGCATCCACAGTATTTTGCTTTTGTTCTGAATTTATCTCACTTTCCCCCCTTTGCTGGCTCGTGTCCTGCAACCTAGACCCACTCCTGGATTTTGTTAATAATTGAAGAAAAGATTCACAGGAGAAATGTGGATTTTTTTTCCCGCCATTTTCGACAGCACCTCCCAAACCCATGACCTCCACCATCTAGAAGGACAAGGGCAGCAGGGAACACCACCCCCTCCAAGTTCCCCTCCAAGTCACAACACCAGCCTTTGACACTTTCAATCCAACTTACTAAATCGATGCACTCATTCCTCCCTTACTGCCCCCCTGTCCTCACGCTAAAGCCACTCTTGTACCATCCTGCTTTCAGATGGTGATTCACTAGCTGAGGAGACGGGCCTTCAAGCTGCCAGTGGGAGTGAAGCTGCAGGCGAGGAGGAAGATGAAGGCGGAGCATCAGCATCACCCTCTCCTGAGGAAGCCCATGCCCACACTGGGAACACGCCTTCCCTGGAGGGGAGCAGGGGGGAAGGGTCTGATGAGGGTGAAGCTCCAGGACCCAGCGGGTTGCAGCAATGCGATGGGGGTAGGGAAGCTCAGGGGCCTTCTCCCCGGAGGCAGAGTAGGCCAGCGAGTCCTGCTACACTGTATGCAGAGGAGGAGCGGCTCATCGCTGAAATGAACACCCAGGCGGTGGACATGCACACTGAGCTCATGGGTGCAGTGGGAAGGGTGCCCGAATGCATTGAATCACTGGCAAGGAGTGTGGAGCACTTCGCTGTAGCACAGGCGGATGCCACGCTAAAGCTTAGTGCTGCAATTCAGTCACTGGCTGCCATGACCCCATCTCAGACTGCTCTCATGCAGACTCAGATTGAGGTCACGCAAGCACTGACTGCTGCCATTCTCGCTGGTTCGGACACATTTCCCCGGGGCTCTCACCGCGCCGCAGCAGGCCAGCAATATGTGCTCCAGCAGATTGCTCCGGATGCTGAAGTGCTGCCCCGTGGGAGTGCCAGTGTGTCGGTCGAGCAGGGAGTTGCTGTCCTCTCTCAAGATGACAGCATTGCTGCTGCCACCACTGTCACTTCTCCACTGCACTTGCCACCGCCTGTAGGACAGACTGCTGCCGCCCATGCAGAGTTGGTGCAGTCTGCAGCCGTGCCTTCCAGGCCCAGAGCTGGTCGAGGCCGTCCTTCAAGGGCATCTGCAGTCTCAGGTTCTGACAATCAGCAGCCTTCCACCAGCCTTGCTGCAGCCACTGGGGCCCCATTACGGAGGAGCAGTAGGGTGGGAAGGGGGGAAGTGCGCAAGGGAAGGAGATCACCCTCGAAGGGAAAAAAGTAGGAGGTGTGACAAAATGTTGGTCAATTTTTTATTAAAGGCCGAGGTTCGTGGTCAAACTTTTGTTTAGGATTTTGGACATTATCTCCAGGTTGTGAGAACCAGTTATGTAAATGACTGTTTTTTTGTGTTTCTTTCTATTAGTTTGTCATGAGGAATTGACACACACAGAGTTTGTAAAATAAATAAGTTTCTGTATTCAAAATGTACATGTTTGGTCTTTGGAATCATTGCTGCCTTGGCCGGCTTAGGGGTTGCGGGTTGGTTTCATTCATGTTGTTCTCAATGGCAGAAGCCATTTCCTCAGCAGGGACCTAGAAGCGGCTTTCTATCAGCCGTTGATGGACGGCCCTTCCAGTTTCAACATTGTGGACCGCCCTCCCGCCTTGGTGCTGCTGCTGATCATCCTCCTCCTCTTCCTCCTCCTCTTCCTCCTCCTCCTCCGGTGGTGCTCCAAGGCCTGGTGGCATTGGCTGGGTCCTAAGGATTGCCAGGTTATGCAGCTTGCAGCACACAACTATGAAGAGGGAGACTCGCTCAGGTGAGTACTGCAGGGCTCCTCCTGAGTGGTCCAGACAGCGGAACCGTTGCTTCAACACGCCGATTGTCTGCTCAACGATGTTCCTGGTGGCGAGATGGCTCTCGTTGTACCGCAGCTCAGCAGGGGTGTTGGGGTTACGGAGCGGTGTCATCAGCCAGGTGCACCGGGATAACCCTTGTACCCGAGGAGCCAACCACTTGGGTGATGCGGTGCCTGGAAAAGGTCTGCCACAGCAGTCTGGCGCAGGATGAATGCATCGTGGCTGCTGCCAGGATAGCGGGCATTGACAGCGAGTATCAGCTGTCTGTGGTCACAGACCAACTGGACGTTTAAGGAGTGGAATCCCTTTCGGTTGCGGAAATCCTCTGCATTCTCGTGCGGTGCACGCAATGCCACATGCATGCAGTCAATGGCGCCCTGCACCATGGGGAAGCCCGCTATCCTCGCAAAGCCCAATGCGCGTTCATGCTGTTTGGCCCGGGTCATCGGGAAAGAGATGTACTGGCGTTTCCATTTATAGAGGGCATTTGTGACCTGACAGATGCAGCAATGGACAGCGAACTGGGAGATATTAGCGATGTCCCCAGTAGCCGCTTGAAAGGAGCCGGTGGCATAAAAATTCAGAGCTACTGTGACCTTCACTGCCACCGACAGAGATGTCCTGGTCCTCAGTTGAGCCTGCAGATCTGGCTGCAGCAGGTGGCAGAGCTCAGTGACCACCTCCTTGCTGAAGCGCAGCCTGCGCAAACACTGCTCCTCAGACAAATTAATGTAGGAGAATTATTGGTGAAATAATCTGGGAGGGTAAGGTCTCCTGTACAGAGGCCTGTTGGCCCTCCTCCGTCTGGCCATGATTGCCACTCTCTCTCTGCGTCTCTGTGGCCTCCGAATCTGCAGGCGCAGGACGACGCCCCGAATTAGTGCAGCCCCCACAGTCTCTTGGCAATCAAAGTAATGAAGGTCAAAAACAAAAGTACCTGCAAAGTGATGCTCAGCAGCCAAAACTACTTCACACAGCGTTGACTCTATGCAGAAGTCTCTCCTTCTCTCTCTCAGAATCTCTCTCTCTGTCAGAACGAGTGGTGCAAAAATGTCTACCACAGAAAAAGCCAGGAAGAGGCCGCGTTTAAATAGCGCTCCCCCAGCCCCACAGCGACTGGGAAACGTTCCAGTCTACCTGTCGTTGCTTGCGCCAGGTGGAAAGGAGGGGTGCGCCACTCAATATCCGCTCCGGGGCGCCACAAGGGCATTGCCCGTTATACACCCCGCCCGTTATACACCCACCCGTTATACACCCCGCCCATTATACACCCCACCCGTTATACACCCACCCGTTATACACCCCGCCCATTATACACCCGCCCGTTATACACCCGTCCGTTATACACCCCGCCCATTATACACCTGCCCGTTACAACCTCGTCCGTTATACACCCCGCCCGTTATACACCCGTCCATTATACACCCGCCCATTATACACCCGTCCGTTATACACCCGCCCATTATACACCCCGCCCGTTATACACCCCGCCCGTTATACACCCGCCCGTTATACACTCGCCGTTATACACTCGCCCGCTACACCCTCCGCCCGTTATAGACCCGCCCGTTATACACTCGCCCATTATACACCCCGCCCGTTATACACCCGCCCATTATAGACTCGCCCGTTATACACCCACCCATTATACACCCCGCCCGTTATACACCCGCCCATTATACACTCCCCGTTATACACCCGCCCGTTATACACTCGCCCGTTATACACTCGCCCGTTATACACCCGCCCGTTATACACTCGCCCGTTATACACCCGCCCGTTATACACCCGCCCGTTATACACTCGCCCGTTATACACTTGCCCGTTATAAACCCACCCTTTATACACCCCGCCCGTTATACAACCGCTCGTTATACACCCGCCCGTTATACACCCCGCCCGTTATACACCCGCCCGTTATACAACCCGCCCGTTATACACCCCGCCCGTTATACACCACCCGTTATACAGCCGCCCGTTATACACCCCACCCGTTATACACCCGCCCGTTGTACACCCGCCCGTTATACACCCGCCCGTTATACACCCGCCCGTTGTACACCCGCCCGTTATACACCCGCCCGTTACACACCCCGCCCGTTATACACCCGCTCGTTATACAGCCCGCCCGTTATACACCCGCTCGTTATACAGCCCGCCCGTTATACACCCGCCCATTACACACCCCGCCCGTTATACACCCGCCAATTAATTTTAAGGTTATGTACCCTTGTTCCCACCAGAGGAAACAGTTTCTCTCTATCTATCCTATAAAATCCTTTAATCATCTTAAACGCCTTGATTAGATCACCGCAGAGTCTTCGATACTCCAGGGAATACAAGCCTAGTCTATGCAACCTGTCCTCAGAATTTAATCCCTTTAGCCTCAGTATCACTCTGGTGAGTCTACGCTGGTTTCCCCTCCAAACCCAATATATCCTTCCTGAGTTGCTGTGCCCAGAACTGAAGGCAGTGCTCCAGATATGGTGTAACCAGAGCTCTGTACTGCTGTAACATAACTTACCACCCCTTTATATTCCAGCCCACTTGAGTAAAGGCCAACATTCCATTAGCCGTTTTCATTATTTTTTTGCACCTGTCTTCTTGCTTTGAGTGATTTCTGTACTTGAGCCCCTAAATCTCTCTGCTCAGCCACAGTTCCCAGCTTCTCACCATTTAGAAAGTACTCTGGTCTATCTCGGGTCCAAAGTGGATGACCTCACAATTCCCCACATGGAACTCCTCCTGCCACAGTTTTGCCCAGTCACTGAACCTTTGCAACTTTCTGCTCCCATCGACACTACTTACTGCACCACCTAACTTGGTGTAGTTACCCTGGTATGTCGGCTAACTTTTACATGTTCCCATGAGCAGCAATGCGATAATTAACTACAGTTTAATGTTGATGGAAGGTATGTTTGCCTAGTCAGGACTCCTGGAGGACTATAGTGCCAAAGGACATCCCATGGTTTAAACAGCATAAAACCAGAACTGTGGCGGATCGCCACCTAAACGGGCCCAATCCACTTTTCCGTCCGTGGACAATAAATCGGGCACCTTGCCTTTAAGGCGCATGCTGCCTTTAAGGCAGGAAAAAAGGAGTGGGCATGGCCTCTGGGTTTTTGCAGAGAAATGTGTTAGCAGCCATTTTGACCTGAAGAGTTGTAATAAAAAGCCATGTCTTTCACATCTTGACTCGACCTCAATTCGTGCTTTGCGGCAGCCACAACAGAACCTTGCTTTATCATTTCAACTGAAGCACTCTCCACAAGATCGTACCCCGTGCGCTACAGAACTGATGTGTTAGTCTAGAGTATGTGCCTGGGGTGGGACTTGAACCCACAACCTTCTGCAATTCAGAGGCAAGAGTGCTATCAAGTGAGCCAAGCTGACACTTATGCCCGGGCATGTCCCCTCTGACACGTATAGCGATTAATTTTGTTTGAACCAAATACTTTTCGAGCACTTTAAAAAGAAAAATGAACACAGTTTTATCTGAGTCCATTCCAGATATAAAATACGCTGTGGGAAAGAAATTTCTTCTGCCTCGTCTCGTTTCAAGCTTGTTCATTTTATAGTTGCACCTGCGAGCTCTGTAATTACAGTCAAAGTTACAGCAGCCTATTTAGCATCTGCATCAAGCAGGCCTCTCACCAATTCTCCATTTTAACAACTTGGAGCAGATCCCGTCTCGCTCCTTCCTTCAGTGAAATCACATTCTATTCGCTGAGTGTCACTTCTTAACTTACCCTGTGCAAAACTGAAGGAGCGGATGAACATTTGAAATGATTGTTATCATTAATGTTACTGCATAGAAGAAGATTGAGATTCCACATATATATAGGTATGAAATAACAGCTAATAGCCAGAATGTTCCAGGAGTCTTTCGAAGACATATTTATGATTCTATCAAGAGCGAGGTTGTGGCCATTGTAAAAGTGACAGTAGCCCTGAATTTCCACAGCAGAACTCCCAGAGGAATGGTGCAAACGACTGGAGACAAATTTATGGCAGGCGATCGGAAATTCACAATCAAATATTTATCTTGAAGAGATTAAGGGGGAGAAATTCAGTATCGCCCTGTTTGGGGCGCAATTATCGGCCGGGCGCAAAGATTAGCGCGTGGCGCTAATTATCGCCTCTGACTGCAAACTTGACTTTTATCGCCCCTGGAGGTGATTGGAGCGCCAAATCAGGCGCTACACATCTGTCTTAAGGCGCAAAGGCCGAGCAGTGAGGCGCCAACTCAGAGCGCTGGCGAAGCTCATGTGTTGTCAGTCAGCAATGGAACACAGACACAATGGCCCCGGCCAGTTCTTAAAGGGGAGGGTTGATCTTGCTTTCCATCCACATCCTGCTCATTGCAGCCTTGAATCTTGGCCTGGAGAGACCTGTACATCAAATCTGCTGGAAAGAACAATGGAGAGTACCAGGGAAAGAGCTCAGAAAGCAGCCCCCACAGTCTCTTCTAAATCGATACAAGGAAGGGCAAATCAAAATGAACCTGCAAAGTGCTGCTCAGTACCCAAAACTTCTTCACACAGCGTTGAATCTCTCCAGAAGTCTCTCTCTCTCTCTCTCTCTCAGAATGCGTGGTTCAAAAATGTCACCAACAAAAAAAGATAGGAAGCGGTCGCCTTTAAATAGCGTTCCCCCAGTCCCTTCCTGACTGCAAAATGCTCCCCTCAACCTGTCGTTGCTAGCGGCAGGCGGTAAGGCAGGGGGCGCCACTCAATATCCGCTCCGGGGTGTTACTGGGGCGTTGCGCACTCGACTGACGTCACGATCTGCCGGCGCAGGAGATCGTGGTGGTAGTGTTTAGCA
Source organism: Squalus acanthias (assembly GCA_030390025.1). Taxonomy (NCBI): domain Eukaryota; kingdom Metazoa; phylum Chordata; class Chondrichthyes; order Squaliformes; family Squalidae; genus Squalus; species Squalus acanthias. The sequence continues at coordinate 15,662,575 of CM059426.1, forward strand.
CCGCCGCAAAATGTCTAGTTAATTTCGCGAGCGGCGCAAACATCGCCGCACCCGGGCGCTAGTTGCTTTGCGCCCCATTAGCGCCCTCTTAAGGCACTAACGGGAGGAGCAACCAACTGAATTTTTCCCCCTAAGAGTCATAATGTGAGACTGAAGTCACATGTAGGCCAGACCAGGTAGTGGGCGGGTTAATTGAACCCTAGCCTCTTTAACTTACGTAACAAAATTTTATTATGAGCCTGTAAAAAAAAAGTTGTGTAAATATATCACCAGAACAATTGCATTCTGACATGTAATTTGGTCATTAGTAAGAACATAGGAACAGGGGTAAGCTATTCAGCCCTTCGAGCCTGTTCCATGAAGGCATTCTGGGCCAACTTAATCTGTTATGCAAACCATGAAGGTTAATGCGTCCTTAGCGTAATTTATGGTGCAGCTTGTAAATGTCTCCACTTTTTTCTTCACTCTATTCAAAGCACTGTTCATACGCCTTCTAGTTTAATTGTTTTTACTGAATGCGAGTGAGAAAAAATTGGGCAAAATCGCTGGCAAGAAAATACATGCTTCTTCATAATATTCACAATCAAAAAACTTTAGGTTTAATCAGCAAAACCGCTTTGAGAATCACAAACGTACAGAATACAAGATTATTGGATAATTTCAGATGAGAAAGGACAACGGAGCCATCTTAATTCATCCATCCAGAGATCGTAAAGCTCCCCTCTCACCATTTGATGAACTGGGCATTCACCTCATTGCTGTCCGTGGAACCTTGCTGTGCGCAAAATGGTCGCTATATTTCCCGATGTAACAACACTTCAAAGTAATTCATCGTGTGTGAGGCTCTTTACAATGCCCTCACACGATGATATAAACAGAAGATTTTTCTCAATTAGGGATCAACAGTGAAACAATTATTTTCGAGTCAGGTATGAGTTGCTTAACTGTCCTTCTGAATTTTAGATATACAACTCTCCCACCGCTTTTTTTAGGTGTCAGCCTTGGCTCAGTGGGCAGCACTCTCGCCTCTGAATCAGAAGGCTGTGGATTCAAAGCCTCACTGCAGAGACTTGGGCTCAAAATATAGGCTGACACTCCAGTGCGGCACTGAGGGAGTCGTTGGAGGTGCCGTCTTTCGGATGAGACATTTACCCGAGGCCCTGTCTGCTCTCTCAGGTGGATCTGAACGATCCCACGGCACTATTTTGAAGAAGAGCAGGAGAGTTATTTCTGGTGTCCAGGCCAATATTTATCGCTCAACCAACATCACGTTAAAAACATATGATCTGGCCATTGACACATTGCTGTGTGTGGAATCTTGCTGTGCGCAGCTTCCTACATTACAACAGTGGCTACACTTCAAAAGTACTTCATTGGCTGCGAAGATCTTTGGGAGGTCGTGAAAGGCGACATACAAATGCAAGTTCGTTCTTGTTTTCTCTCTCTCTGTATCATCAATTCAACTCTCACACTCCCTCTGTACCACACTGGAGTGTCAACTTAGATTTTTGTACTCAACTGCTTCTGGAGTGGACTTGAACCGCGCAATCCTTCCGATTCAGAGAGCAAGGGTGCTACCCACTGAGCCACTGCATCACATGGCAGGGTCTCCACTTCGTTATATCCAAAGAGAAATGGTCCAGAGAACTTGAAATAAAGCAGCCATGACATTACCACACCAACCTGAGCGTTTATTAGACTTGACAGGAAGAAATACAAGAATAAAAGAAACACTGTGTATCTAGAAGTTATTTACAAAATCGTTGAGCATTTAGATGACAGCCTTTTGCTGTTTTCCTTTCAATGAACTAGAGAGAAGGATCTCTGCCGTAGATAAATGTGCATTATATATTTTTTTTCGTTCTTGGGATGTGGGCAAGGCCAGCATTTATTGCCCATCCCTAATTGCCCTTGAGAAGGTGGTGGTGAGCCGCCTTCTTGAACCGCTGCAGTCCGTGTGGTGATGGTACTCCCACAGTGCTGTTAGGGAGGGAGTTCCAGGATTTTGACCCAGCGACGATGAAGGAACGGCCGATATATTTCCAAGTCAGGATGTTGTGTGACTTGGAGGGGAACTTGCAGGTGGTGGTGTTCCCATGCGCCTGCTGCCCTTGTCCTTCTCGGTGGTGGAGATCGCGGGTTTGGGAGGTGCTGCCGAAGAAGCCTTGGCGAGTTGTTCACCTGTTTGTCTTTTGTTCAATAAATGTCCTTAATCGTTCAAATCTGGAACAATGTCTGATGTAAGAACATAAGAACATAAGAATTAGGAGCAGGAGTAGGCCATACGGCATCTTGAGCCTGCTCTGCCATTCAATAAGATCATGGCTGATCTTTGACCTCAACTCCACTTACCCGCCTGATCCCCATATCCCTTGATTCCCCTAGAGTCCAAAAATCTATCGATCTCAGCCTTGAATATGATTGGAAAACAGCATACTCAGAGGATGCCAGGTATCAGCAATGGGCAGACGAAGAGTTAGTACAGTTGCGATGGGCTGAATAGCCTCTTTTTGTACTGAAATTTCTGTAATTCTAAGTGCTCCCAATACCGCACATCTTCACCGGAGGGTCTATGGGAATGGGAATTATGAGGAGATATTGAGTAGAATGGGCCTATACTCTCTGGAGTTTAGAAGAATGAGAGGTGATCTCATTGAAACATATAAGATTCTGCAGGGGATTGACAGGGTAGATGCTGAGAGGTTGTTTCCCCTGGCTGGAGTCTAGAACAAGGGGGCACAGTCTCAGAATAAGGGGTCGGCCATTTAGGACAGAGATAAGGAGGAATTTCTTCACTCAGAGGGTTGTGAATCTTTGGAATTCTCCACCCCAAAGGGCTGTGGATGCTGAATCATTGAGTATATTCAAGACTGAGATAGATAGATTTTTGGACTCTAGGGGAATCAAGGGATATGGTGATAGTGCAGGAAAGTGGAGTTGAGGTAGAAGATCAGCCATGATCTTATTGAATGGCGGAGCAGGCTCGAGGGACCGAATGGCCTACTCCTGCTCCTATTTCTTATGTTCTTATGGAACCTGGCTGATACACCATGGGTGGCAGTGTAAAATGATAAACTTCTCCAGTGAAGTCTGTCCAATCCACAAAGTTGTGGGCAGGTTACAACCTGCCTCACTTTCAGAGGTAATGCAGTGTATCAGATTGCTGGCCATTGCCCTTTTCCTTTAACTGGGCAGAACACAAATATTGGGACGAACAATTACTAAGAAAACTGCAAGTGGCAGCTGCAGCACACATGGCCGACTCTTTGCGTTTCATCCGGGCAGTTAACCTTTGGACTCCGGGTCCACCTATCGTGTTTGGGAATGAAATTCAGTGCCATCCCCGACTCCTACTGGATGGTACTGGGTGGATCAGACCCTGCTGCACCCTCTGACTGGGAATATCCGACCTTGTGATAGTTTGACATCATGTAAGAGGCAGGAGGAACGGTGAGGGAAGAATCGTGAAATCGGTGTGAATTTGGGGAGGGATGAATGAATCTACAAATATTTCTGTAATAAACTGCATTCAGATTGTATGCACTTACCTTTAATCTCCCAATAACAATATCCTTTGAGTTCAGAGTGGACTTCAACCTGATGTTGGAAACAGCAATTTATGGAAGCCCATAACAGCAGCAATTCACCTCATGGGAATTGAAGGAGTGGGTAGACAGAGTGTAAGGTAAGGACATGAAGAATGGGGAGAGGAGGGGGAGGGGAGGATTTCCCCTATGAATGGGGAGGGGGAGGGGGAGGCGTGCATCTGTGGATGGGGAGAGGTAGAGGGTGGGGTGGGGTAGGAAAGGGAAGAGCGAGGGGAGGGGGAGCAGGTAGGAGAGGGGGAGGAATGCCCCTGTGAATGGAAGGGGAGTGGTGAGGGGGCAGGGGTGGGGAAGGGGAGTGGGAGGGGTGCCCCTGTGAATGGGGAGGGGGGTGGGGAAGCAGAGGGGGAGGGAAGAAACGGGAGGGAGAGGGTGGGGAAGGGGTGGGGGAGGTGCCCCTTTGAATGGGGAGGGGGTGAAGGGGTGGGAGGGAGGAGTGCCCCTGTGAATGTGGGAGGTGGGGGTGGGGAGGGAGAGGGAGAGGGGAGAAGGTGGGGAGGGGGGGGGGAGGAGCCCCCTGTGAATGGGGTAGGGGAGAAGAGTAACTCTATGTCATTACAACCATTGTATAAAAATTGGAATAACAATTAACAATCAGATCTAACAACATATTCATAATGGCAGTTTTTTTTCTTTCGCTTATGGGATGTAGGCGTCGCTGGCAAGGCCAGCATTTATTGCCCATCCCTAGTTGCCCTTGAGAAGGTGGTGGTGAGCTGCTTTCTTGAACCGCTGCAGTCCGTGTGGTGTAGGTACTCCCACAGTGCTGTTAGGGAGGGAGTTCCAGGATTTTGACCCAGCGACGATGAAGGATCGGCGATATACTTCTAAGGCAGGATGGTGTGTGACTTGGAGGGGAACTTGGAGGTGGTGGTGTTCCCATGCGCCTGCTGCCCTTGTCCTTCTAGGTGGAAGAGGTCGCCTTGGCGAGTTGTTGCAGTGCATCTTGTAGATGGTACACACTGCAGCCACGGTGCGCCGGTGGTGGAGGGAGTGAATGTTTAAGGTGGTGGATGGAGTGACAATCTCCTTAAGAAATGAAGGAAAATCCCACTAATTTTTGCCATAACTTCCACTGTACAATCAATGAATGTTGTACGTGCAGCTTAAGATAGGGCAAGCCCATGCGCCATTGCACTTTCAGAGTAACTGCACATGTAGTTTTTTTTTTGAGTTGCCAGCCTTTTTGTAGGCTGTGGCAGATTTTGTTGAAACTGTTGGTCAGCTTCTGCAGTTGATTAGGTTAGTGTCTCCAAGAAGACCATCCCACAGTGTGAGACCAGCGCTCCGGCATCAGGCTCATCAGTCGCCAGCGAGTGCATAGGAAGACCTGAGAAAATTAAGATGGTCCAGTCGTTCTCTATACAAAGGATAACTTTAGACCTGATGGTACAGGGGATGACTCAAACATGTCCAACTGAGATTGAGTTTGCTTAGCTTAAGGAAATCGCTTGTGATGTCACACATGTGTCGATATGGTTTTAAGGTTCACGTGTGTGTCTGCATATAATTGTTACAAATTACAGGAAGTTCTGATAAAGCATTAGGGCCATTAAGTTCCCATTTTCAATTCAACCACAACTTTCCTTGTTTTTGCCATCCTCATACCTCACCCTCATACCTTACCCTCATGCTCGTGCTCTCAGTGGGAGGGTAGGTCAGTTTTAGCCGAGGACATCTGGACACAAACCATCAATTATATTCCATGATTGACTTGTATGCCGACACAATTGTGCAGTGAAGTGAAAGAAAGAAAGACTTGCATTTATATAGCGCCTTTCCTGACCTCAGGACATCCCAAAGCGCTTTACAGCCAATGAAGTACCTTTTGAAGTGTAGTCACTGTTGTAATGTAGGAAATGCAGCAGTCAATTTGCACACAGCAAGGTTCCACAAACAGCAAGGTGATAATGACCAGATAATCTGTTTTAGTGATGTTGATTGAGGGATAAATATTGGCCAGGACACCAGGGATAACTCTCCTGCTCTTCTTCTAAATAGTACCATGGGATCTTTTACGTCCACCCGAGAGGAAGACAGGGCCTCGGTTTAACATCTCATCTGAAAGACAGCACCTCCGACAGTGCAGCACTCCCTCAGCACTGCACCGGAGTGTCAGCCTAGATTTTGTGTTCAGCTCTCTGGAGTGGGACTTGAACGCACGACCTCCTGACTCAGAGGTGAGAGTGCGATTACTGAGACACAGCGTACAGGAGCAGTTCCAAAAATCTGTCAGTTGCCAGTGTGAACCTTTGCCTTCAATGTTATAACCAAAATGACTTTTGATTAGATCGCATAACAGGGTGAAGCTGCAGGCAATGGCAGTGAAGACAGATTTCTTACAACTTCGATCCTGGGGCCGGTAGCTGAAAACGTAGAAACACTTTGCAGAAATTATAATGGAATTGCCAGTTGGTTAGGCACAGAGTCTGCATAGCCTTCAGTACCCTGGTTAAGCAAGTAATAGTTAATTCTGTAACAAAAGCAAAATACTGCGGATGCTGGAAATCTGAAATAAAAACAGAAAATGTTGGAAATACTCAGCAGGTCAGGCAGCATCTGTGGAGAGAGAAACAGAGTTAACGTTTCAGGTCGATGACCTTTCATCAGAACTCCGCCAGTTCTGACGAAGGGTCATTGACCTGAAACGTTAACTCTGTTTCTCTCTCCACAGATGCTGCCTGACCTGCTGAGTATTTCCAGCATTTTCTGTTTTTATAATAGTTAATTCTGTATTTGTTCTTCTGTATAAACAGCCAGTGACTGTCTATGAGAGAGCTCCACTGTCAGGAGAAGCACTGGGAGAAGGTTTTCCACTATATTTCTGTGGAGAAGTTGTGGATTGATATGGAATACTGACAACAAGCGGCTTTGTGTTTGCAGCACAAGTGTACACGAGTTGCTGATGCCTCGGCCAGGCATGGTGCAAAAAGAAATAAAACGCTGGAAACACACGGCACGTCAGTCGGCATCTGTGGAGTTGACCTTCCGGGCTTGTACCCTGCTTCAGAACTGAGTCATAAGAGATGAACAAGCAGATTAATAATCAGAAAAAGGGGGAAGGGAAAAATATAGTGGCATCAGTGGAATGATTATTGGATGATGTAATCGATCATCTCAGTCAAAAGAATTGCTAAAGATATTAAATGACGTGTGAATAGCTGAGGTAGTGGGGGGCCTAATGAAATAGGGAGAAAATGGGGGAGATTGAAAACCATAGAAAAACTGGACAATCAGGTTTGAAATTAAAACAGAATATACAGTACTGCCAAAGTAATGTGGGTCCACCAGGTCCAAAAAAAGGAAACAACTCAAGCCTGGCAGCGCTGTTCCAGTCATGACTCAGTCACACCTCTCCATTGTTAGAAAGAGATTTCTGGTGCAGAATTGGCCAGAGTAAGCCCCTTGCATGTGTATATATTTAGAATAACTGATCCCAGAAGCTGGGCATGGTCTTCTATTGAACTTGTCAAACAGGCCAAAGTTCCCCCACTGGGCAAGTGCAGGCTTTGTAGGGCACTGAGGTGCCTCATGATGACAAGTAAGGTCTTGAGACTTGCTAGTTATCCACCAGCTTCTCCGGCCACCTTGGAGATTTTTTTGCCTCCTGTACTTTAAGCAGTAACTACCAAGCTAGGGAGCTGGACAGGTAATTCAAGAAAGCTCGGTATCCATTTACAGCTTTTAGTACTTCTTAAATGAGAAACCGAGGTGAAGGGCCAAGGCCTATCAATGTTGAAAACAGTAGGAGTGAAGACACAATAAATCAACTAGTGGCTATAAAACCCTGCAAGAAAGGAAGACTTGCTTTTCTATAGCGCCTTTCACGACCACAGGATGTCCCAAAGCGCTTTACAGCCAATGCAGTACTTTTAAGGTGTATTCACTATTGTAATGTAGGAAACGCGGCAGCCAATTTGCGCACAGCAAGCTCCCACAGCAATGCAATAACGACCAGATAATCTGTTTTTTTAGTGATGTTGATTGAGGGATAAATATTGGCCAGGACACCAGCGATAACTCCCCTACTCTTCTTCGAATTAGTGCCATGGGATCTTTTACGCCCACCTGAGCGAGCAGACGGGGCCTCGGTTTTAATGTCTCATCTGAAAGACGGCATCTCCGTCAGTGCTGCACTGGGAGTGTCAGCCTGGATTCTTGGGCTCAAGTCTCTGGAGTGGGACTTGAACCCGCAAAACTTCTGACTCAGAGGCGAGGGTGCTACCCACTGAGCCACGGCTGATACTAATAGGTTGCAGGAGGAAGGGGAGAAGGGGACTGGGGGGGGGGGGGGGGGCGGGGGTGGGGGAGGGGGGGATGGAGGACACTGGGGAGGAGGAGGTAAGGAGCTCCACAGTGCTAAGAGAAAATGAGGTAGAGCAGAAAATGGTGTGATGAGCCATGATTTTAACACAAGAAATTCAGGATCAAGATAACAAGAGTTTCATTGAAGCTCAGGATTAGCATGAGATAATCATCTCCCAAATCATTTCACACCTGAAAGACAAGTAGCACCTTGAGAACCACTCCAATTTGTGTCATACAACCAAACCTTGTGCTTAACCTTGCTTTCACAATGTCGCTGAATGGCCACTCAGATGCAGCGAGGTGCTGAAGATAACTCCCGAACTGTCCACCTACTGTCCAATTCTATGCGTATAAATCTGCAACAATTTGCTTAATACAAAAGCAAATTACTGCAGATGCTGGAAATCTGAAATAAAAACAGGAAATGCTGGAAACACTCAACAGGTCAGGCAGCATCTGTAGAGAGAGAAACAGAGTTAACGGGCTGGATTTTGAATGACCCATGGAGTCGGGTTTGGAGGCGTGTGGGGGTTAAATTTGCGGGGTCAGGGGTCCCGACCCCATCCCGACTCCATCCCGCCTCCACGCAATTTTGACAAAATCAGTCGCGGGGTTCCTGACTCCGTCCCGCCTCCAAGAGGCGGGAGAGGCCATTAAAGCCCTTAACAAGCCCTAAATTGGCTCTGTAATGCCATTTTGGAACGTTTTAGCTAGTTTAACCTTTTTCCGACGTGAAGCACGCCTGGTGTGAAACACTCCAGTGAAACCTGGCGGGAGCACAAGTGGATAGCTGACTATCAGCTGCAGGTCCACTATTACAACGGAGATGTGATGAAGGTAGTAGTAGTATTAGGTGTGAAAGTCGCCTCTGATGCTGCTGGATCGAATCAGAGACTGCCTGGCCTTTGCTGTGAGAGGAGTTGCATGCAAAAAAAAATTCTCTCTCTCTCTCTCTCTCTCATATTTTGCATCCAGGTCCACTCAAAAGCCCGGCAGGTCCTCTCTCACCAACAGCCAGACAGTCAGCAATGATGACATCATCAGAGGCAACTATCAGACTGAAACCACTAATTAGTTCATGGGTTCCCACATGCTGGAACTCAATTGCCCAATTAAGTGAAAATTGCATCATTCATCCACATTAATCTGGAGTCGGGGGTGGGGGGGGAACACGAAATGCGGATAACACGACCCCAACCCGACCCCAAGACAAAATCCAGCCCAACGTTTCAGGTCGATGACCTTTCGTCAGAATTGGAAAAAGTTAGAGATGTAACAGATTTTAAGCAAGTGCAGAGAGGCAGGGAAAGGAGGGAGGAACAAAAGGGAAGGGCTGTGATAGGGTGGAAGGCAGGAGAGATTAAATGACAAAAGGGTGCGAGGCAAAAGGGGGTGTAATGGGACAAGAAGAAACAAAAGATGGGTCTTGCGGAGGTGTAAATGGCAACAGCAGCATCATTACCAACAGCTGCTGTCCAAAAAAATGGGAGCGGTGGTTCTGTTGAATTTGGTTAATATTTGTCTTTCAGATGGGAATTGTGAACTGATTATGATCTTGAACTTCAAAGGAACCTTTGTTATCAGTGCTTGAAATCCTGATGTCTTTTCAGCAAATACGGTGATTAAGTTCACTTTGTTAAAACACATTATTCCAGCCTTTTGAAGTAGATGGCCAGAGAATTTGGGCTCGATGTTGCAAACAGCTTTAACCGTCTTCCAACTGTTCTTACAGCCTGTTTGAGAATTTTTCAGCTTGGATCCGATCTTAAACTTAAACCCCTGATAAGTTAATGACAAATGTTTTAGGGTTAGAATGTAGCATGGAGTTATGCATCCCAATCAAATAAAGCACTTGCAGCCAATGCTGTAACACTTCTTTTATTAAACCAGACTGTAACCCAATTCCAATGCATCACTGTTTGAATGGGATATGCTTCACAGTGCTAGATATGATCTGCTTGGTCTGTGCCCAGGTTAGATCTTTTGATAGATAGATGGGATACCAGTCCAAAGTATCAACTTACTGATCAAGACAGCCCCATTTCACCAAGACCTTCTGCTTACAGTTTCCAAGAGGAGAACAGTGACATAGGGCTGGATTTTCAATGACCCGTGGAGTCGGGTTTGGAGGCGTGTGGGGGGTTAAAGTTGCAGATTCGGGGGTCCCGACCCCATCCCGACTCCATTCCGCCTCCACGCAATTTTGACAAAATCGGTCGTGGGGTTCCCGACTCCGTCCCGCCTCCAAGAGGCGGGAGAGGCCATTAAAGCCCTTAACAAGCCCTAAATTGGCTCTGTAATGTCATTTTGAAACGTTTTAGCTAGTTTAACCCTTTTCCGACGTGAAGTACGCCTGATGTGAAACACGCCAGTGAAACCTGGCGGGAGCACAAGTGTATAGCTGACTATCAGCTGCAGGTCCACTATTACAACGGAGATGTGATGAAGGTAGTAGTAGTATTGTGATGAAGGTAGTAGTAGTATTAGGTCTGAAAGTCGCCTCTGATGCTGCTGCATTGAATGTCTTCAGAGACTGCCTGGGAGGACTTGGGAGCAAAAAAAATTCTCTCTCTCTCTCTCTCTGAGATGCTGCTCATTTTGCATCCAGGTCCTCTCACAGCAAAGGCCAGGCAATCTCTGAGACCAGGCAGTCTGTGACCTGCAATGATGACATCATCAGAGGCGATTTTCAGACTGAAACCACTAATTGGTTCATGGGTTCCCACATGCTGGAACTCAATTGCCCAATTAAGTGAAAATTTCATCAATCTCCCACATCCAATTGCAGGCGGGTAAATAACACGAAATGCGGATGACACGACCCCAACCCGCCCCAGTATCAAAATCCAGCCCATAGTCCCAGTTGACTATATAATCATGAGTTGTGTTCAAATGGTCAGAGTGTCTGACGCACTGCTCAAAGGGGGTTGAGTGGTGCAGCTTGTTGGTGTACTGTGCCATGCAAACTTACGCTCTGGCCCCTTTCACCTGTAGCAACCTGCTGATCTGAGCCAAGCTTCCAGAGGAAGTCCGTCAACAGCGAAAAGATACTTCCTGACAGGGAAGCAGGGAAATTCAGAGGGTGGTTCAAAGCCAGGCCACTTGTGCCCAGCTCCCAGCAGCCAGCCAAAGGATAAGGAGTCAGCTCCCTGCCTGTCCCTCAGGTTTTGGCAGATACAGTTCGATAGGTGGAGCAAAGGATTTTTTTTAATGTAGTGGGGAAAATGTCTTAAAATGTAAAACTGTGAAGAACTTAAGCATACCGTCCCCACACGATTAATGGATAAAGTGGGTAATGTGTTAGTGGAAATGCAGGGGTAGAACACATCATAAAACAAGCAAGTGTTGCAACACAGACTGCTCCAATTATGTCGCTGTAAAGATAGATTACCTACCTTGAAGGATCTATTTTATGCTTCCAATATGATGTCATCTTTATGTTGACTAGCTTCTCCTGGCCAGGAAAAAAACGGGTGATTCTTCTAATCAGGGACTCTCAACAAAACCATATGTGAAACTGGACCTCTGTTGTTCTGCAGCAAACTTACGCAGCTCAAAGGATGCTGATTTGTGAGCTTTGACTTATTTCTTTTTGGCTACAAGTTGATTTGTATAGCTCCCACAGGGAGAAGACCAAGCACGAATGGCAGAATTTTTTTTATTTTTTTAAAAAGAGCTTTTTGAATTTGTTCTCTTGTTCAGGCAAGGTCCGTGGTTCAGCTCCTTTGATGGTTTTTGGGAAGTTCCTGCAAAGCAATGGTACTTCAGTAATGATTTTCTTTAAGGATACCAGTGACCACTTGTCTACCCTAATTAATATTTTGCGTGTTTTAATTCCCGTTGTTCACCGTGTGCCCCAACCTTGTACGCCATTCTGTCAGAGAATGCAAGCAACCTGTTTGCACTGGTGTGTTGCCCGCACCAATGTTACAATGTCAGCTCATTAACTTGGTGCAGATTGAGACTGGAGTAGGGAGCACACTAGTGGAGGGAGCAGAAAAATGCACCCATGTGGGATTTAAAGGAACGGTGAGGTCTAAAGGGAAGTACAATAGAGTGGCAAACAATTATTACTTTAGAGATAACAACAGAAAACGCTGGAAAAACTCAGCAGGCCAGGCAGCATCCGTGGAGAGAGAAACAGAGTTTTTTGCTTTTCCTCCCAGAAGCTGGCAGCTGTCCTTCATTCTGCCAGTGCATTTCACACTTTTAGCCTCAACCTGTCACATTAACACCTCCTCTTGCCTTGATCATCTCTTAATGTCTCTCAATGTCTCTTAATGTCTCTCAATGTCTCTTAATCTCTCCTTTTGTTCTTTCATCCCCTCCCCCTTTTCCCAGCTTTATCCTTGCTTTAAATCTATTTCATTTCCTGCTTTTTTCCAGTTCTGACGAAAGGTCTTCAACCTGAAACGTTAACTCTGTTTCTCTCTCCACGGATGCTGCCTGGCCTGCTGAGTTTTTCCAGCGTTTTCTGTTGTTATTTCGGATTTCCAACATCCGCAGTATTTTGCTATCGTATGACTTTAGAGAACCTAGTTCAGTGATGGGGCATGGAGCTAAGGAGTGAAAGGCAAAAAGCAAGGAAAAGGAAATCCAAGGTAAAAGCAGTCTTCAGCCCAGCACCTGACCCTATTTGATGGCTGCCCTAAGTGGTGATGTATGAGGCAACAGCGAGGACTGTGGTCCACAGATCGACTTCATGGCACCAACACCAATGGGCATCATGGCAGTATACCTGCTTGATGGTGGAGCCAGACTTGAGGCTGCAGCTGATCAATACTTTCACTGGATCTGCCAGCCCTATGCTGCATTGGAGCTTTATAGGGGTCCTCAGAGCTGATGGCACAGATCTGTATCTGCCTCTCTACTAGACAGCCCTCAAGCCCGGAGTGCAGCTTGGAACAGAGTGTTAAGCTGCGAGTTTGGTGAGTGAGGGAGTGAATCTTAAAGGTTAATCTCTTTTTTTTAAATAAAATCTAGTTGTGTGCTTGCAATTAGCATTTAACTTAAATTTAAATTTACTGTTTTAAGTTTTAAGTTTCTTCCAGGCTTGGGCAGGGCTAAGCAAGCTCTGTGCTGGAGAGCAGGTGAGAGTAATTAATTAATTATCTGGTCTAATCTGGTTCTGTAACTGCCAGAGAGCTCACTTATTTAAATCTCAGCCGTATAAATAAGGGAGGCTAGAGTGCAGATCAGAACAGAGTGTTAAGCTGTGAGTTTGGTGAGTGAGTGAGTGAGTGAGTGAGTGAGGGAGGGAGGGAGGTGTTCCTTTCTTTTTCTATCTTTGTCAGCTTCCAGGAGAGCAGCAGCTAAAAAGCTGCACAAGAGGGGGCAGAGAACCAGTGGGAGTTTGGCTCTGTGACACCCCTCAACCTCATCTGGAGAAAAATAAAAGGTGACATCACAGGGAAAAGGGTAAGTGATTGGTTGGTGAGTATTTTGCTCACTTCCCTTATCTTTTAAAGCCCAGGAAATGTATTAGTAATTGTAAGGTTTCATTAGTACTAGTTTAAAAGCAGTAATAAATCTTATTAGGTGTAGTAGGGTTTGTTAATTATTAATTATTAAAAATAAATTAATTAAGACTCAATAAAGATGGCAGGGCAGGTGATGTGTTGCGACTGCAGTATGTGGGAGCTCCTGGACGCCAGTGTGATCCAGGACGAACACGTCTGCGGTAAGTGTCTGCGGCTTGAGGAGCTTCGGCTCAGAGTTGATGAGCTGGAGGCCGAGCTGCGGACTCTGCGATGCATCAGGGAGGGGGGAAAGTTACCTGGACACTTTATTCCAGGAGGCAGTCACACCCCTTAGGATAGGGTCTTCTGATTTGGTCAGTGGTCAGGGACAGGAGGATGTGACTGCAAGTGAGGCAGGTATGGGGACCCAGGAGGTGGAGGAGCCTCAGCCTTTGCAATTGTCCAACAGGTTTGAGGTTCTTGCGGCCTGTATGGATGAAAGTGGTGGCTACAGGGTGGATGAGCAAACTGACCATGGCACCGAGGTACAGGAAGCCATTCAAGCGGGGTGAGTTAATAGGAATGGAGTGGTAATTGGTGACAGCATAGTCAGGGGGATAGATACAGTTCTTGCGGCCAAGAGCGAGAGTCCAGACGGCTGTGTTGCCTGCCTGGTGCCAGGGTTCGGGACATCTGCTCTGGGCTGGAGAGGAACTTGCAGTGGGAGGGGGAGGAGCCAGTGGTCGTAGTCCATGTAGGTACCAACGACATAGGTAGAACTAGGAAAGAGGTTCTGCTGAGAGAGTATGAGCAGCTAGGGGCTAAATTAAAAAGTAGAACCTCAAGGGTAATAATGTCTGCATTATTACCTGAGCCACGAGCAAATTGGCATAGGGTAAATAAAATTAGAGAGATGAATGCGTGGCTCAAAGACTGGTGTGGGAGAAATGGGTTTCAATTCCTGGGGCACTGGCACCAGTACTGGGGAAAGTGGGATCTGTATCGTTAGGACGGTCTTCACCTGAACCATGCTGGGACCAGTGTTCTGGCGAGTCGTATAACTAGGGCGGTAGAGAGGGCTTTAAACTAAATATTGGGGGCATGGGATCAAATTTGGGAAGATGTGGTAATTCAAAGATTAGAGACAAGGCAACAGAGAAAGGTATTAATATAGGAAATGATAAACAGATCATGACAGGAAGGGATAGAGAGTACAAATCTAAGAGTAAATCAACAGATAAGGCTAGAGGTTAAAAAATAATAAAAGAACAAAACTAAAGGCTCTGCATCTGAATGCACGTAGCATTCGAAACAAAACAGATGAACTGATAGCGCAAATAGAAATAAATAAATATGATCTGATAGCCATTACAGAAACATGGCTGCAGGATGACATAGATTGGGACCTGAATATTGAAGAGTACATGGCATTTAGGAAGGACAGGAAGGTGGGAAAAGGTGGAGGGGTGGCTCTGTTAATTAATGATGGTATTAGCACAATAGAGAGGGATGACCTAAGTTCAGGAAACCAGGATGTAGAAGCGGTTTGGGTAGAGATGAGAAATAATAAAGGCAAGAAGTCACTTGTGGGAGTGGTGTACAGGCCCCCTAACAGTAACCACATGGTAGGATGGAGTATAAAGGAAGAAATAATGGGAGCTTGTCAGAAGGGTACGGCAATAATCATGGGAGATTTTAATCTGCAAATAGACTGGAAAAATCAGATGGGTAAAGGTAGCATAGATGAGGAGTTCATGGAATGTTTTCAGGATAGTTTCTTACAACAGCACGTTCTGGAGCCAACCAGAGAGCAGGCTATACTAGACCTGGTATTGTGCAACGAGATAGGATTAATTAATGACCTCATAGTGAAGGCGCCCCTAGGTAGCAGCGATCATAATATGATTGAATTTTACATTCAGTTTGAGAGAGAGAAGAGTGGGTCCAAGACTAGTATTTTAAACTTAAATAAGGGCAATTATGAGGGCATGAAAGCAGAGCTAGCTAAAGTGAACTGGCAAATTAGGTTAAGGGATAAGTCAATAGAGTTGCAGTGGCAGACATTTAAGGGGATATTTCAAAATACACAGAATATATACATTCCAACAAGAAAGAAAAATTCCAAGGGGAGGACCCACCATCCGTGGTTAACTAAAAAAGTTAAAGATAGTATTAAACTTAAAGAAAAAGCATATAATTGCGCAAAGATGGGTGGCAGGTCAGAAGATTGGACAGAATATAAAAAACAGCAAAGAATGACTAAAAGATTAATAAGGAGAGAGAAATTAGAGTACGAGAGAAAGCTAGCTTAGAAATATAAAAAGAGATAGTAAGAGTTTCTATAGATATTTTAAAAAGAGTTAACAAAGTGAGCGTTGGTCCTATAAAAAGTGAGTCTGGGGAATTAATAATGGAAAATAAGGAGATGGCAGTTGAATTGAACAGGTATTTTGCATCGGTCTTTACTATAGAGGATACAAGTAACATCCCAGAAATAGCTGTAAATCAGGAAATGGAAGGGAGGGAGGGTCTCAAGAAAATTATAATCACCAGGGAAGTGGTACTGAGCAAATTGTTGGAGCTGCGGGCTGACAAGTCCCCGGGTCCTGATGGACTTCATCCTAGGGTCTTAAAAGTGGCTAGTGAGATAGTTGATGCGTTGGTTTTAATTTTCCAAAATTCCCTAGATTCGGGGAAGGTTCCATTAGATTGGAAAATAGCGAATGTAACTCCTTTATTCAAAAAGGGAGGGAGACAGAAAGCAGGAAACTACAGGCCAGTTAGCTTAACATCTGTCATAGGGAAGATGTTAGAAGCTATTATTAAAGATGTTATAGCAGGGCATTTAGAAAAGTTCAAAGTAATCAGGCAGTCAACATGGTTTTGTGCAAGGGAAATCATGTTTAACCAATTTATTGGAGTTCTTTGAGGAAGTAACATGTGTTGTGGATAAAGGGGAACCAGTGGATGTACTGTACTTAGATTTCCAGAAGGCATTTGATAAGGTGCCACATCAAAGGTTATTGCAGAAAATAAAAGCTCATGGTGTAGGGGGTAACATATTGGCATGGATAGAAGATTGGCTAGCTAACAGGAAACAGAGAGTAGGCATAAATGGGTCATTTTCTGATTGGCAAGATGTAACGAGTGGTGTGCCACAGGGATCAGTGCTGGGGCCTCAACTTTTTACAATTTATATAAATGACTTGGATGAAGGGACTGAAGGTATGGTTGCTAAATTTGCTGATGACACAAAGATAGGTAGGAAAGTAAATTGTGAAGAGGACATAAGGAGGCTACAACGGGATATAGATAAGTTAAGTGAGTGGGCAAAGATTTGGCAAATGGAGTATAATGTGGGAAAATGTGACGTTGTCCATTTTGGCAGGAAGAATAAAAAAGAAGCATATGATCTAAATGGTGAGAGATTGCAGAGCTCTGAGATGCAGAGGGATCTGGGTGTCCTAGTGCATGAATCACAAAAGGTTACTATGCAGATACAGCAAGTAATTAGGAAAGCTAATAGGATGTTATCATTTATTGCGAGGGGAATTGAATACAAAAGTAGAGAGGTTATGCTTCAGTTATACAGGGCATTGGTGAGACCACATCTGGAGTACTGTGTACAGTATTGGTCTCCTTATTTAAAGAAGGATGTAAATGCGTTGGAAGCAGTTAAGAGAAGATTTACTAGACTAATACCTGGAATGGGCGGGTTGTCTTATGAGGAAAGGTTGGACAGGCTAGGCTTGTATCCGCTGGAGTTTAGAAGAATAAGAGGTGACTTGATTGAAACATATAAGATCCTGAGGGGTCTGGACAGGGTGGATGTGGAGAGGATATTTCCTCTTGGGGGAGAATCTAGAACTAGGGGTCACTGTTTAAAAATAAGGAGTCGCCCATTTAAGACAGGGATGAGGAGAAATTTTTTCTCACAGAGGGTCGTGAGTCTTTGGAACTCTCTTCCTCAGAGGGCGGTGGAAGCAGAGTCTTTGAATATTTTTAAGGCAGAGGTAGATAGATTCTTGGTAAGCAAGGGGGTGAAAAGTTATCGGGGGTAGGCGGGAATGTGGAGTAATCAGATCAGCCATGATCTTATTGAATGGTGGCGCAGGCTCGAAGGGCCGAGTGGCCTATTCCTGCTCCTAATTCGTATGTTCGTATGTAATTTTCAATGCCAGGTAGGTGTGCCAGTGCATGTAGGAGACAACCAGCAGTATGCTTGGTCAGGCATTCATATATCTTAAGGTGCCATCGGGTCTACTTGCTCAGCTTCCTTTAGGAAGAGAAGCCTCAAACTGCACTAATCAACTCCAAATGTGAGAACATGGTCATCTGCCTGCAGATGCAGGTGGATACAGATCATCTCTTGTGCAGTCTAACCTGCCTGGCATCCCTCCATAGGTCTGCTTCTTCTTCCAGACAGGCCAGTACCAGTAATGATGTTGGGGGCAAAAAATAATTTTAAACAATTGGCATAAAAGCTAACAAGATCCTAAGTCCAGCAAGGAGGCTGGGGGGGAGGGGGGGGGGGGGGGGGAAGGTGGGAGAAATTTAAAAAAGAACAATGGTTAATAAATGACTAAAATACCTTTATCTTACCGTATCCTTTCCATGACTTCCAACATACTTCACATCAGCTAGCAATCCTGGTCGCACATTTTGATGGCGCGATAATAATGTGCAGGATGGAATATGCTCCAAAATTAGTATTTAAACGAAGTGCATGCTTATTTGAGTCAGGAGCTTCCACAACCACCTGTCACCCAGAAAAGGCATGTGTCCAAATTTGAGTTGCGTTATAGCAGAGTAGCATTTCCGCCCGTTTCAATACTACCTTCCAATTTGCATCGCACCAATGGGTGGCCAGCATGGGAAAATGCAGGCTCAACTCTCCCATCAATACAACTAACTGCATTTTGAGCAACTCCTTGTTTTAGTTCTTCTTACCTTACTTAGTAAGTTACCACATATATTTATCAAGTTCAAAAAATGCATTCAGATAGCATCTTTTTAAATCTGAAAGAGATACATGTACAATTACCTTTGAAGCAGTGACTGTTATGCAGGTAAATACAGGCATTTTGTGCACAGTAATCATTGCTGGGTCATTATCCTGCAATTCCCCAGCTAACACCCCCCACAAGGACTGCAGCTGTTCAAAGAGAAGGCCCACCACCAGCTTCTCAGGACAACTAGTAACAAGTTGGATTGATACAGCACCTTTAATGCAGAAAAACATCTCAAGGTGCCTCATAGAAGCAAATTCAGACAAAAAATGGATGCTGAGCCAAAGAATTTATTAAGAGGGTTCACCAAATATTTGGTCAAAGACATGGGTTTTAAGGAGGGTAAAGGAAGAGGGGGAGGTGGAGAGTTTTAGCGAGGAAACTCCACAGCATAAGGCCTAATGTCCTCAGCTGTCTAGGCCCTAAGCACTGGAATTCCCTCCCTAAACCTCTCCGCCTCTCCTCCTTTAAGATGTCATGATGTGGAGATGCCGGCGTTGGACTGGGGTGGACAAAAATCAGAAGTCGCACAACACCAGGTTATAGTCCAACAGATTTATTTAATTTTACAAGCTTTCGGAGCTGTTCGCTCCTTCTTCAGGTAAGGTAGCTGTGAGAGAATCTCCCAGAATTCACAATATAAACATAGAAAAAATCTATTCAAATCTTTCCCTACATCAAAGACACACTAAGAGCACAGCCAAGACAATGAGATGTGTCCCAGGGGGTCCAACGTGTCAAAACACCTGCTGGCTGCATATCCTCTCCATTAGTCTTTAAGATGCTCATAAGAACATAAGAAATAAGAGCAGGAGTAGGCCATACAGCCCCTCGAGCCTGCTCCACCATTAGTAAGATCATGGCTGATCATCGACCTCAACTCCACTTTCCTGCCCGATCTCCATATCCCTTGATTCCCCTAGAGTCCAAAAATCTATCTCAGCCTTGAATATACTCAAAGACTCAGCATTCACAGCCCTCTGGGGCAGACAATTCCAAAGATTCACAACCCTCTGAGTGAAGAAATTCCTCATCTCAGTCTTAAATGGCCTACTCCTTATCCTGAGACAATGCCCCCTAGTTCTAGACACTCCAGCAAGGGGAAACAACCTCTCAGCATCTACCCGGTCAATCCCCTTCAGAATCTTGTATGTTTCAATGAGATCACCTCTCATTCTTCTAAACTCCAGAGAGTACAGGCCCATTCTACACAATCTCTCATCATAGGACAGCCCTCTCATCCCAGGAATCAATCTAGTGAACCTTCGTCGCACTGCCTCCAAGGCAAGTATATCCTTCCTTAAATAAGGAGACCAAAACTGTGCACAGTACTCCAGGTGTGGTCTCACTAAGGCCCTGTACAATGGTAGCAAGACTTCCTTACTCTTATACTCCAACTTATAAAGGCCAACATGCCATTTGCCTTCCTTACTGCTTGCTGTACCTGCATGCTAGCTTTCTGTTTCTTGCACGAGGACACCCAAATCTCTCTGAACACCAACATTTGAAAGTTTCTCACCATTTAAAAAATATTCTGTTTTTCTATTCTTCCTACCAAAGTGAATAACCTCACATTTCCCTACATTATACTCCATCTGCCACCTTACTGCCCACTCACTTAGTCTATCTATATCCCTTTGCAGACTCTTTGTGTTCTCCTCACAGCTTATTGTCCCACCTAGCTTTGCATCATCAGCAAACATGGATACATTATACTCGGTCCCTTCATCTAGGTCATTAATATAGATTGTAAATAGCTGAGGCCCCAACACTGATCCTTGCAGCACCCCACTAGTTACAGCCTGCCAACCTGAAAAAGATCCGCTTATCCCTACTGTGTTTTCTGTCCGTTAACCAATCCTCTATCCATGTTACTATATTAACCCCAACCCCATGAGCCCTAATCTTGTGTAATAACCTTTTATGTGGCACCTTATCGAATGCCTTTTGGAAATGCAAATATACTACATCCACTAGTTCCCCTTTATCTACCCTGCTAGTTACATCCTCAAAAACTCTAATAAATTTGTCAAACATGATTTCCCTTTCATAAAACCATGTTGACTGCCTAATCATGTTATGATTTTTTAAGTGACTGGATACCACTTCCTTAACAATGGATTCCAGCATTTTCCCGACGACTGATGTCAGGCGAACTGGCCTGTAGTTCTGTGTTTTTTCTCTCCCTCCTTTCTTGAATAGCGATGTTACATTTGCAACCTTCCAATCTGCTGGGACCATTCCAGAATCTAGGGAATTTTGGAAGATCAAAACCAATGCATTAAACGCTACCTCTTTAACCCAGCTTTTGGTCACCTATCCCATTATCTCAAGTGGCTTGGTGTCAAATTATGTTTGATAACATGAAGCGCTATGGGACGTTTTACTAGGTTATAGGTGCTATGTAAATGCAAGTCGTTGTTGTAAGCAGCTGAAGGCATAATTGCCATTGGTAGGGCGAAGGAAGTGGGCGATGCACAAGAAGCCAGAGAGGGAGCAACACAGTTATGGGAGGGTTATAGAGCTGGAAGAGATATGATAAAAACACAAGAATGAAAATTTTATATTTTAAATGCTGGGGGCCAATGTAGGTCCGCGAGAACAGGGGCGATAGGTGCACGGTAGAATATCAGTGGCAAAGTTTTTAAATAAGCTGTAGTTTATGGAGGGTGGAGGACCAGAAGCCAGCCAAGAGAGTATTGGAATAGTCAAGTCTGGAAGTGACAAAGGTATAGATGAGGGTTTCAGCAGCAGATGGGCTGAGGCATTTGCAGAAGTGCATAAGATTTTCCTGCTGTCTGCTCTACATACTTTTCAATAATTTCCATTTATACCTTCTGCTGCCATTTCCTTGGCTTACTTTGAAGTGATCCACTAAGTCTCATGAGCTTAGGTCAACCAACATGGAAAATCTCTGCTTATTGGCTGATAGATGTTTGGGGTGGTGGTGGAGATGGAGAAAGAAAACCATTATAGACCAGACAGACCAAACACATCTTCCCCCTTCCCCTCCTCTTTCAGTGTTCCAAAGTGACCCTCCTTAGCGACACCCTGGTTCACTCTTCAATCACCACCTCCCCATCCCATGGCACCTTCCCCTGCAAGCGCAGGAGATGCAACACCTGCCCTTTCACCTCCTCCCTTCCCACCGTCCAGGGCCCCTAACACTCCTTCCAAGTGAAACAACAATTTACTTGTACTTTTCAATTTAGTATACTGTATTCGCTGCTGATGATGATGCAGTCTCTACATTGGAGAGACCAAGCGCAGTTTGAGTAAATGCTTTGCGGACCACCTCCATTCAGTCCGCAAGCGTGACCCTGAGCTTCTGGTCGCTTATCATTTTAATTCTCCGCCCCACTCCTACTCTGTTCTCAGCCTCCTGTTGTAATGAAGCTCAAGGAACAGCACCTCATCTTTCAATAAGGTACTTTACAGCCTTCTGGACTCGATACTGAGTTCAACAATTTCAGATCATAACCACTGCTCCTATTTTTTTCCCCCCCAGACAGCAGCCGTTGGGTAATGATTCTGCTTTTGTCATTTTGAGCTCCTCTAGACCCATCTTTTGTTTCTTTTCTTGTCCTATTACCACCCACTTTTGCCTTGCATCATCATTCCATTTTATCTCTCCTGCCTTCCACCCTATCACAGACCTTCCCTTTTGCTCTTTCCTCCCCTCCCCCCTTTCCCAGCCTCTACTTGCTTAAAACCTGTTACATCTCTAACATTTTCAATTCTGACGAAAGGTCACAGACCTGAAACGTTAACTCTGTTTCTCCAGGGATAGAAATGAAAAGCAGAGAAGTTATGTTAAAATTGTACTGAACCTCATTTAGACCAAAAAGGATATAGAGGCATTGGTGAAGGAGCAAAAATGATTTGCAAGGATATCAGCAAAACTGAGAGGATATACTCATCAGGAAAGGTGAACAGGCTAGGGCTCTTTTCTCTCTAAAAAAAGAGAAGGCTGAGGGGTGACCTGATAAAGGTCTTTAATTTAATGAAAGGGTTTGATAGGGTAGACTTAAAGAAAATACTTCCACTAGCTGGGGAGTCCAAAACTAGAGATCATAAATACAAGATAGTCAGTAATAAATCGAACAGGAAATTCAGGAGAAACATCTTCACCCAACTAGTGGCAACTGTGGAACGCACTACCACAAGGAGTAGTTGAAGCGTTTAACATAGTCGCATTTAAGGGGAAGATAAATAAACATGAGGGAGAAAGGAATAGCAGGATATGCGGATAGGGCTAGATGAAGTACGGTGGGAGAAGGCTCGTGTGGAGCATAAACGCCAGCATAGACCAGTTGGGCCGAACGGCCTGTTTCTGTGCTATACACTCAATGATGTAACAACCAAAACATACTTTGTCATGTCTTTTGCTAGAACTGCATCAGTGATGATCTTTAATTATAGACTGCACTTCTTTATACCCTTTTCTTTTAAAGTTATCCTCATCACCCACACTCCAGTAAATTGACTAGGGTCCTTGTTTTCACCTCCACATGCCTCCTCCTGGCTGCATTCAAAAGCCTCTAAGTTCCTTCTCTTCAACTGTACTTTTGTGACCTCAATTATTTGAGAAAGGAATAGAAGGATATGCCAATAGGGTTAGATAAAGTAGTGTGAGGAACCAGCTCGTGAACCAGTTGGGCCCAATGGGTCTGTTGCTGTAACAAACAAGGTCCATGTGGCTTTTACACCACGCAATGCCTTTATCTAGTAGGATTAAGATTCTCCCTTCAATTTAAAAAAAAAGGGATACTGTACTTCAGAATCCAGAACAGGAGGGTGTTGGAATTAAAGATGACCACTTTAACTGGTGAAACATATAAATTTTATTGAACGTTGAATTGAAACGCAATTGTTGAAAATTACGTGTAAAAATTGCAAAACATCACAACTACAGGTAAAAATGTCAACAAATACAAAAATAAATGGAAAAACTAATAATTATTCTATACACTTTGTTGGATTAATTATATATTTTGCAGTGTAATAAATACAAGATATGCAAAAAGCTTCAGTCACACGCAAAACCAGTTTAACTGAAGTTACAGTAGTTTTGTGCAAATACAATTCAACCTTTTTAATTTAAAGATATTCTCCCCCTCCCAAAAAACACAAACTAAAGTGGTTAAAGTTAGTATCAAAATGACAAATTTGGCACGCTTTCAAGTCAAACAAATAAATTCCTGAATTCACTCTTCATTTATATGAAGAACTTTGCTTGAAAAATTCAGCAAGTAATTGTCTAAAAATTTATGTTATATCTTTCAATTTATGTTATGAGGTAAGTTATTTTGCTAATGATCTGACGTTTAAAATTACATCATAGGTTGTAGCAAATCACAGTAAAGTCACTTATCAAACAAATAAAATTGTTCCCTTTTTTCTGAATACCAATTCTTCAATTGAATTCTTTATGTGCAAATACTGTTAGAATTCCAAATGGGAACACTTAAACTATAACTTAAATTAACCCTAGAGTCAAGCAGACCAGGGAATGTAAGCTAATTTAAGCTGCTGTGTTCCCTTTCAAAGAATGTAGGTTCCATAACTTCAGCGACCAGTACAAGACACTCTCTCAACAATAACAATGCAAGCACACTCTGTTAAGGCCTGCTAATAGTTTAACATCAAAACACCTGCTTGGCATTCAGATTTTGTTTTTGCAATACTCCTGTTACTTTGATACTAAATCCCTTTCACCAACACCATCTTTTAATAGAATGCTCAAAAGGTCAAAATTAACAGGAGGCCCAGGAACCCAAAGCATCTTAATGTAAGTGACTGCCTCTTGCTTTTAACTGAAGGATCCAATTATTTCAAGAGAGTTGTTTTTAAATTCAAATATCTTGTAGATCCTGACCCAGTCACATGTCAGAAACACCAAATAACCTAATAGAGGCTGCAGTAGCATCATACCCAAAATATTTGTAGACCAGAAGTTTTACTTTGGTTGTCATTGTGCTGAGTAAAACCAACCACTGTATTTTTACCAAAACATCTGTCAATACAGTTTCTCTTCTGTTAACTCCCCCTCCGAACTTCCAAGAAACAAAGTCCTTTAGTTCTCAAATTGGTTTAAGTGAGATTTCAAATAATTCGTCACTTTAATTTCTACCATATATCTGTTGGCATGAATGAAGGCAATCATACAGGTAACGTTGAAATATGGGCCTCCAGTATTCTGGGTTGAACTAACAAATATCACTGTGCCCTATAATGCTAGTATGATTTGACCTGACAGAACATACTTGTTGCTTTTCTTTGAAACCTAAAAGTGATTTACATCCAAGATTCCTTTGCAACGAGTGAATTAGTAAGCCACAAGTATGTAGCTTACAATAAATTAACTTGCACTTTTAGCAGTGCAAGAAATGATGCCTTGCATAATATTCTTTCCCTTTAAATTTTTTTATTTTTGTTTAATTTAATCCGGAGTAACAGAGCAGCAAAATAGCTGCCAAAATCAGTAACAGCCCAAACTAATATCAATAACAGGCCTGATACAATTCTTGCTGCTCCCATTGGCAGAGAATTAAGTGTGGTGAAAGGGCTAAGGCCATCTGGATGCCACACTGGACCAATCTCACAGTAAATCTACTTTTTTAATGTGCTATGCAAATACAATGGCTGGCTGCATCATATATTGACTATCTTCCTGCCTCTATAATCAGAGGAGTCACTGATGTTAAACTAACATTTTAATGTAGCTTAATATACTTAACTCCATCTTAGTGATATTTAAGCAGCTTAACTTATCCATTAGTTTATGATGGACGACATTTGCAATACCCTGTAATATCATACCACTTTGCTTTATATATGAACATAAACTGGCCACATGCCACGATTTTGGGTGGACCCAAGTTTAGTTTTTGTTTATACCTGATTTATTACAGCATGGTAATGATCTATCTTAAACAGACTTTATTACAGCCCAAGATGATGATTTGCCTCTCCCAGTTAATGCAATGTTGACCCCCAAATCAAGGTTGAGCAGTCAGCTTCAGAGTAGCTCACTGTTAAAGTCTTAATACAGCTTCAGATAGAAAACATTACAAAGCTTTTAAAAATACTTAGGCACTGTTGTTTCTTTACATTTGATCCTATCGCCGATAAAAATTTGTTCCAAAATACTTCATGTCGCCCATCACAACTCTACGTTGGGACACACAAAAACTATTTCTTTGCTGTCCCAGCATATTAACATTAGTTGAGGTTATAGTGGTAAACAAACACTCAAACCTATCAGGATATCAACACAGCATAGCTGCATTGACTATTTTTAGGGGAAGGCTTCAAAGCGTTTCTATACAGTTTCCTACTTCTTTCAAGCATAGCTATGAATTGCTTTGTCAGCTAAATGTGCTTAAACTGCCATTTACTCATTAGACTTGTGAAGTTGTCCAAAAAATGCTCCTTCCACTTAGTTTATCATTTGTTTAAATTCAGCTACACTGCCCTGTATATATTTAGTGGCAAAGCTAATAGCTTTCTTCATCACCACACCATTACTACAGAGAAACATTAATAGTACCTGAGGTATTGACTGCAAGTATTGGTGATCAGCATGTTACCATTCTCATTAGTTAAAATTTACTCTTGTCCAGAGATAAAGGAACAACATTTTTTTTTTGTTTTAATGGAAGGCTTCATCCACAGTAGAATAATACGGCAACCATCCTGAGAATGTTGCACAGCATTCCAACTTAACATGCGAAGGAAGATTTTCTAGCAATGTGATTTAGTGTATAAAAAGTTTCTTCCAGAATAAAGGGAGCCAGTTGTAAATTTCAGGGTACCAGATTACTGAATTTTGGTATCAAATTACCGATTGCACACCCCAAAATCATTACTATAAATCTTGGTGAAATGATTACGCCAATGTCATTTCTCTTGGATCAACAAAATATTGACGGAGCCGTTTAGTTCAGTTCACCTGGCTTTACCATCATCAATGTGATAAAGCAAAGTTTCAAAGTGTCCAAACTTGAGGAAAATCATTGTGATATTTGGTGACTGGTGGTGACCGAGTCTGTGCATTTTAGGTACACACCTCTAGTACATGAAAGTAAATGGCAGCATTATTATACACTGATAGCCGTTCCCCTTGAATGCATCTACTGGTTAATTTAGGCTTGCGTACCGTACACCGTTCTTCATGCATAAAGGCGATTCACATGCATAACTAAGTGGTACAAGAGCCCAAGAACACCACCCAGAGACAGGCGCATATAGATTTCAGGAAAACCATATCTTTCTTTTTCTACATTCAAATGGATAGATGAAATGCAAAGCTACTTTACCCTTGCATGGTAAATTTTTACAGAACAGGGAAAACTCACTGTTCAAATAGATAGGTTTTCATCTTTATAATTTTTGGGCCCCTGTGTTACTTTAAAATGCAAGTACATTTAAATATTCCTTGGCTGACTGATGCGTCAACAATTCTTCAGTTTTTCTTTCCTGCATTATTTCAACAGCTATCCGTAACCACTTCACAGAGCTGGCATTGCTTTTTAAAAAAAACGTTTATATTTATCATATTTTCCAGTAATAAGACAGCTGTTTGATTAAGGGTACAAAAAACAAAGGTGTCTGTCTTCTTGTGTAGTTCCAATCAAAACGTAGATGAGTACAGCTGAGCCAAGTCCTAGATGAATAAAACCATTGTAGAAACAGAAGCACGCTGAACAATATGGTTACGTTATTTACCTGCTGAGCACTCTCAGTACTCAAGTGCATTATCTGATGTGACGCACAGCAGCGCTACAAGCTTCATCTAGAACAGACTAGGACTTATTTTTAGGAATGTCTAACAGAGGTTTGAAAAGTCCAAATTGTGGGAACCAAAATGATACACGGGAATTGTGTAGCCTACTTACATAAGCCACAAAGTACAAAGTGCAGCAAAAAAAAGTTTGTTCTTCACATTTTTCACAAGTAGTGGAAGTGTGGAACCAGTAAACAAATTAACCTGAACACGTCACCTTTCATTACAGAGGCTGACAATGCCATTCTCCACAATACCATTGTATCTGTTCGCAGAGAACAGGGTAGGAACACACATTTCAGTTTACTTTGCTAAAATTGTTATTCCACCAATCCAACTGTTTAGCAGCACCTGATTTCTCTAAAAGAGTCATGTTTTTTCTGTACATGGAAGATTCACAACAGGGTCTATTTCTATTGTATCCTTACTTTCATTGCTCCGCAGGTTAATGCAGCATAAATAAAAGTATTACATACAGGAAAATTACCATTTAAAGAACTTAACAGTTTTCTTTTACTTTTGTAACTTGCAGGCATCTCAATAGTTAGGAACAGTATTCAGTTATGAATAAAAAGCTATTAGGTGTCACTGATGTAAATATCCTAAAATGTATTCACAAGAGTAACTGGGTTCCTATCCAGCATTAAAAATCTGGCAATCATTACCTGCACAATAAGGCAACCAACCCCCCTTTCCCCCCTCATTCATTTCTCTATCAATGGCCAAATAACATTTGGCCACTAGCTGATGATGCACTAGAGATGGGGGTGGGGGGAGAATCAAGGAAGCAGACATATATGCAAGTAATGTGTGGAGGGTGGTACTTTTTAAAAAGTTAATTCACACAGAACTTCTAATTTAACAAGCCATCCATTACATAACTACATTACTGTACACAGATCTGCTATCTGATGTAGGATTGGTACGCAGTACAAGTGAATCTAAACATATAACCAGTGATTGATTGAATGGCTTATTGGCTATTGTTAGTCAAGTTCATTAGCTGCATAACAATCAGACATCACAGCAGTGTACCTACTTATAACTTTGTCGATGCTTCTATGAACCAAATCTGTGCTAAATGATTTTTAGATCAAGGTTGCACAGACCAATTCCATGGAATGACTGTACTAATCTCAGTTTTTGCATTGCTACAGGACCAAGTAAATCAACCATTACTCTAATTGTAGAAACATTAATAAAATATAAACCCCAGGACCTCCAGACACAATGAATCTTGCTACACAAAAAAAATTAAGTAAATCTAGATTGGCGTTGGTTAGGTGGAATTAGCAGCTTTTAAAACAAAAATACATGGTGTGTTGATTTCCAAGTTCTGTTGTAGTGGGTGTTCCTCTGTAGTGAATTTCAGCAGGTATATTTGTTTAACGTTCCAGCTTGAAGTCACATACACTGTGCCCTTTTTTAAACAAGTAATGTAACTTCAGCTTCTTCTGGGACGGGCTACGTCCACTTCAGGGCTCTGGAAGATTTATAAAGTGTCGAGCTTTGTATTTTATCACGTTAAATTTGCCCTAAGTAAAATTGAACTGGGAATTGCATTGATTCAGACCCAGTAAGCAAAAAAAAAAGGTATGTTTTATGTAACTGCTCCCCGACTGCAGACTGCCCACAACTATGGTCAGCCAAGTCAACAGTGAGGAATTATTAGATTTTCATCTGTTGCATTTGATTACAGTTATCAACATTTGAAAATTCCTACAAGTTTTTTGCTTGAAATTTTTTTAAGTCACTTATTGAGACATACCATGATGCACAAGAAAAAAGTTTTGTATTTTACCAGTTCTAATTCAGCTTCAGGCAA
The DNA here is from genome assembly GCA_030390025.1 of Squalus acanthias. Classification (NCBI taxonomy): domain Eukaryota; kingdom Metazoa; phylum Chordata; class Chondrichthyes; order Squaliformes; family Squalidae; genus Squalus; species Squalus acanthias. The sequence continues at coordinate 15,691,569 of CM059426.1, forward strand.
TTTGTTCGTATCTGTAATTTGTTGTCCCAGTCGAGTACAAAACATATCAGATTATGGACTTATAAGTGGATCTTAAATTATGGCTCAAAGAGGTCTTGACACTCTTGTTTTTCAATTTCTGCGTTGTACTTCTCAATCTCTTTGTTGACTTCTGATAGATATTCTTCTATGAATGTGTCCATCACTGATTATAATTTAGAGATGCAAGGGAAATCAACCACTATGATCTTTTGACAACTTGCAGTGCAATTAATATTTGCTTGTCCATGAATCTCTATTGCCTCCCCTAATTATAAACACAGTTTCAGATGCAATTTATCCTATGTGCATTTTTTACCCCTGTTATAATTAATGAACACAGATTACCTTTACCTTTGTTAAGCACCAATAGGCTTACTCAGAACTTTGCATAATAACACTTGTCGTTAACCGTCTGATAGGCAATGCTAGGTGAGCTCAATTAGATAGGTCAAAGAGAACCATCCACAAATTTGATCAACAGATAGCCATTGCATTAGAACAGCCTCACACTTTCCTGACATGGAGAAACAAAAGGAAATTATTTTACCACCTAATCTGTTAACCAACATTTAATAATTAGTTATAACAACATCCACACTTTTTGTTTGTGCCTTTTTTTCTTCCCTCCCACATGGCAGCTGTCCTTCATTCTGCCAGCGCAATTCACACTTCATCTGGAGCCATCCTTTGTTCCTTAACCTGTCCCATTACCATTTCCTCTTGCCTTGAATATCTCTTAATGCCTCTTTACTTCTCCTGCCTTCCATCCTATCACTTTTGTTGTTTCATCCCCTTCATTTCCCAGCCCCTAAACTTGCTTTAAAATCTGTTCCCTTTCCTGCTTTTTTCCAGTTCTGACGAAAGGTCTTCGACCTGAAACGTTAACTCTGTTTCTCTCTCCACGAATGCTGCCTGGCCTGCTGAGTTTTTCCAGCGTTTTCTGTTGTTATTTTGGATTTCCAGCATCCGCAGTATTTTGCTATATTATTTTAATAATTAGTTTACTGACAAGGAACAGGTAATTGCTTTATTTGGTATAAACTTCTGTTCTATGTAGAAATTTGATATTATCTTCCAACAGAAAAAAATGAGGCAACTGTAAAATTACAAGACTACAGAAGAGGAGCACATTGTAAGAACACAGCACCTCACTGGCAGATTTCGCCTAATTAGTGAAATCTTTTTCCTCTCTTGTAGGTCTATGGGAAGCCACTGTGCGTCCCGGAGTGGCCCCAAGCACTAAAATAGAAAATGGAATTCCAATAGTCCTGAATGTTGAACTAGAAGCTCCTGAGTCAGGAAGTTTGCAAATAGATTTCAAAATATAACATATTTAATAAAAACTTATTTAGAATGCCCATTTATAGACCTCAATCCCAAATGACTAATTTTAAGGCACAAACTTGAAAGGATACATGGGTGATAGTCACTCTTCTCACCAAAGAAGTTAACAAACTGGTTCCCATTGTAAAACCAACCAGGTGGAGGTAGCTCCAAATGACGTTTCACCTGTAGGGTTAGAGATCAAGAATTTTAAGAAAACATTAAACTTAATACCATTAACATTTAATACTCACAATAATACACTTGACTAAAGAACTCTTGTTTTGAGGTCTAAAGATTTGTTAGAATTAAGACATGTGGAACAGCCTCTGGAAAATTCTGGCTTACAAAAACCCCACGTCACCTGCAATCATGAGAGACCTAAATAATAACTAAAATTGCTCAATCTCAAGGATTGTCTTTACTTGGATTCTTAGTCATTTGGTTTGGAGATTCATGTATTTTTCTACCAATGAGACCAGCTAACCATAAAAAAACCAATCTGATTTATATGAGAACTACTCAAGTTTCTGACTGAAAATATTGCCCTAGTTAATGGAAGACTGAAAAATAGTTAACATAACTTCAGTTTTTGAGACTTCTGAGAATACTGGGCAAGTTGGCCTGATAGCAAGTGTGACAATTTTGATATTAAATTCATGCATACTGAAACCTCTTGAGATTTGCAGAAACTGAACAAAAATCCACATAACACTGAAGTCAGCAATCGGATAGCACAGTGCTAAAGGCTGTAAGTGAGACTACTTCCAGGCCATTCAGCTCTCATGCCTGTGCCAGCTCTTTGCTAGAACAATTCAAACCCAATCTCCCTGACATCCTTTTCTGTCAAAAATAAAAAAAAATGGAAGAGAACCATCACAACCAGCAGTACAATACATTATATATAAAAAATTAAATAAGCGACTGATGTCAAAGAATCAAGCAGTTTAATGTGAATTGCAGACAGCAACTGTGTTTCAGCATGCGGAGCCATTTGGCTGCTTCAATTATCTCTTCCAACAAACTCATAACGATCAACAACCCATAACGATCAACAACCTAGATAAATAAAGTTACACTTTTACTTCAAATTATAACTAACATTTACATTTCTAAAAATATCAGGAATCATCATCACCTTTAAGCCACACACATTCCGGACTTGGACATATATTGTTGTCCCCTCATTGTTGCTGGGTCAATATTCTGGAATACCCAACCTAACAGCATTGTGGGAGCACCATCACCACAAGGACTACAGTGGCTCAAGGCGGCCCACCACCACCTTCTCAGGGGAACCAAGGATGGGGAAGAAATGTGGCCTTGCCAGCAGCCGCCCCATGAATAGAATAAAAACAATTTAACAGCCATTTTCTACACGCTTGCAATCTCCAACACAGTTTCCCAGCCAACATGAAAATACCTATTTAAAAAGGTGAAACTACCCAACTGGAAGAGAGCCAATTTCAGTGCTTTGAGAAGGGATCTAGCATAGGTAGACTGGAAAAAAAATTGGTCAGGAAAACAGCAAATGAGCAATGGCAGGCCATCAAGGCGGAGTACAAACCAAGCACATTCCCATAAAAGGAGGAAAGATGGGGCATCCAAAGCTAGCACTCCCTGGATGATGAAGGAAATAGAGGTTAAAATAAAACAGAAAAAAGGAGGTTTATGACAAATGTCAGGTACAGAATACAATAGAAAAATCAGGCAGAAGAGAGTGCAGGGGGAAGTTGAAAAAAGGATACAAGAGCAGCAAAGAGAGGGTATGAGAAAAGATTAGTGGGCAACATAAAAGGAAACCCAAAAATCTTTTATAAACATAAAAAGTAAAAGGATAGTTAAAGGAATGGTGGAGCTGATTAGGAACAAAAACTAAATCTTCTTGTGGAGGCAGAGGGCATGACTGAGGTACTGAATGAGTACTTTGCATCTGTCTTCAGAAAGAAGGGGATGAAGTTAATGTCGGAGTCGAGATATTGGATAGGATAAAAATAGATAGAAAGGAGGTGCTAAATAGGTTGGCATCACTCAAAGTTAACAAGTTAGCCGGTACAGATGGGTGTATCCTAGGTTGCTGAGGGAAGCTAGGATGGAGATAGCATAAACTCAGACCACAATCTTTCAATCCTCCTTGGATATTGGAGTGGTGCCAGAGGACTAGAGGATTGCAAATGTTACACCCCTGTTCAAAAAAGGGGAGGGGGATAAACCTGGTAACCACAGGCCAATCAGTCTGTCAGTGATAGGAAAACTAGAGACCATTGTCAAGGACAAAGTTAATTCTCACTTGGATAAGCACGGGTTAATAAGGGACAACCAGCATGGATTTGTTACAGACAGACAAATAGGGCTCGAATTTCCAAGCCCCGTGGAGGCGGGAAAATTGCAGATTCGGGGGGCACGTACCCATCCCGCCTCCATGCCAATGTCCCAGGAGGCGGGTACCCGACCTGTGCTGGGAGCCGCCTCCCCGAGGTGGGAAGGGGATTAGTGCCAATTAACTGCCTGTTAACAGGCAGTTTTTTGGCTAATCCCTATTTTTAGCCCTAAAGTGTGGGCTGCCCGACGGCTCTAAACCACGCCAAGTTAGCAAGGCGGACCATCAGTCTGCAGGGGTCGAGATGTCCAGTGTACAGGTGAGTGATGGGTGCATGAGTGCAGAGGTAAGTGTGTTTGGTGTGTGTATATAAAGTGTTTTAATAAGTTTTACTTACCTTTACTTTCTCCTCCAGGCTTCCTCCCTTCAGGTCTCGGGAGTCCCTCAGCTCACCGGCACAGAAAGCAGAACGGCCGCTGAGCTGTCAAAAGCTGCAGCCTCTGCTTTCTGGTCTGGACAGCTCTCTAACTGAGTCTGAGTAGAAGGACTCAAGTTAGAAGACAGATCGTCAGTGTTTGACAGCTTCACAGAGCTGTCAAATGCTGATATTTCATCTGTCAAAAGCTCTTGACAGATGAAATGTCAATTGCTGATGTCACCAGTATCCAGGTGTCCCTTAATTGGCCTGCTGAGCCCGCTGGGCAGGCTTAACAAGGTCAATCAAGGGAAAGTAGCGTGGGTTAGCCACAAATCGATGGAGGCGGGACTACAACCCAAAAAGTGGGAGTCCAGCCTCCATCACGTCCCCATTGACAAAATCCAGCCCATAGTGTCTGACTAACCTGATTGAGTTCTTTGATGAAGTAACAGAGGGTTGATGAAGGTAGTGCAGTAGATGTTGTGTATATGGAATTTCAAAAGGCATTTGATAAAGTACCTCAAACTTATTTGGAAAATAGAAGCACATGGTATTAAAGGGACAGTGGTTGGTACGAAATTGGTTAAAAAGGATAGGCAGCAGAGAGTAGTGGTGAGCGAATGTTTTTCTGACTGGAGAGAAATATGCAGTGGGGTCCCTATATATATATATATATATATATATAAATAAAAAATAGTGAGCATGATAGTAGCAGACTTCAGGAGTACAGACAGACTGGTGAAATGGGCCGACACATGGCAAATGCAATTTAATGCAGATAAGTGTGAAGTGATACACTTTGGGAGAAACAGCACGGAGAGGCAGTATAATCTAAATGACGAAAGGTCATCGACCTGAAATGTTAACTCTGTTTCTCTCTCCACAGATGCCGCTTGACATGCTGAGTATTTCCAGCATTTTCTGTTTTTATTTCAGATTTCTAGCACCCGCAGTATTCTGCTTTTGTATAATCTAAAATGGTACTATTTTGCACAGGCTGCAAGAACAGAGACCTGGGGGTGCATATTCACAAATCTTTGAAGGTGGCAGAGCAGGTTGAGAAAGCAGTTAAGAAAGCATATAGGATACCTGGCTTTGTAAATAGGAGCATTGAATACAAAAACAAAGAAGTCATGCTAAACTTTTACAAATCTCTGGTTAGGCCTCAGCTGGAGTATTGTGTACAATTCTGGGCATCACACTTAAGGAAGGATGTCATGGCCCTGGAGAGGGTACAGAGAAGGTTTACCAGGGATGAGGACATTCCGTTATGTGGAGAGATTTGAGAAGCTGGGATTGTTCTCCTTGGAGCAGAGAAGGTTAAGGGGAGACCTAATAGAGGTATTCAAAATTATGAGGGGCTTTGATAGAGCAAGTAGGGAGAACCTATTTTCTCTGGCAAGTGGGTCAGTAACCAGAGGTCACAGATTTAAAATAATTGGCAAAAGAACTAGAGGAGAAATTTCTTCAGAGGGTTGTTGAGCTCTAGAATACACTACCTGAAAGGGTGGTGGAATCAGATTCCATAGTAACTTTCAACAGGCAACTGGACATGTACTTGAAGAGGAATAATTTGCAGGGTTATGGGGAAAAAAACTGGGGTGTGGAACTAAATTGGTCAGCTCTTTAATGAGCCAGCATAGGCACGATGGGCCGAATGGTCTCCTTCTGTGCTGTAAGATTCTATGATTCCAAGAAAACATGGAAGTAACATTCTCCGAGTCGTTTTAGTACTCTGCAACTGGTCATTATGCAATAGCTGTGCCAGTGATGTGCCCACCAATTTCCTCTCCCTCTCCATGAGTTGGGAATCACCTCCACTCAGCACCTTTCTCCCCATATAGCTCAACCAAGAATGGATGCATGGAATTGCAGACAGCAACTGTGTATCAGCATGCTGAGCCATTTGGCTGCCTAAATTATCTCTTCCAATTAACTCAGACAATCCACAGGTTCAGGCTTCACTACAGTTTTGGTTTTACCTCCGTGTAATGAAAAACAAATATTAACAAATCAGTTGACTAAGTACCTACATGGACATTCTTTATTTCTTGCTTGGTGAGGGTCTCAAATGTCTTGAGTGGTTTCTTCTGTAGTTTCTACAGAGGAAGATTAGCATTAGTAAAATATTCACAGCATTCTAATCAGAAAAACAATGATTTCAATAAAATTTTAGTAGCAGAACCAGTGTAAGTGTAAAATGTCACAAATCTGGTGCAGTTTAAGGCTTAGAAATATAGCCACACTAGTATCGGACACATATATTTGCGTTCCAAATCTCTACCTGTCTTGCACATTGTCGCAGCCAGTCCTTCACGGTCTCCTCTTTCAGCATGCAACCGATGAATACAACAAAGCTATCAAGCTGTCTCCCTTTGGTCCTCCCATCACCTTGTAAAGGAGGTGGAGAAGGGCCATCTTGTAAGGGTACCATGGAGAACGCATTAGTCTGAGTGTTGTGGCAAATTTCAAACATTTTCTCAGAATCTGTAAAGCACAGTAAGTTAAAAATGAGACAAATGATTTACAAGAGAAAATTCTAAAATATGACCCACTGAGAACATGTTCACATGATAGAAGTTGTAAAAAAAAAATCTATAGGTTACAGAAAACAATCAATCATACAGAAAGATTTTATATTTAACAGATTAATTATCTTCCTCCCTTTGTTGCATGCCAGATCGATGCAACACTCGCAGGCAAGACATTACAAGATGCACTGCAGCAACTCGCCAAGGCTTCTTCAACAGCACCCACCAAACCCGCGACCTCTTCCACCTAGAAGGACAAGGGCAGCAGGCGCATGGGAACACCACCACCTCCAAGTTCGACACCATCTGGACTTAGAAGTAGATCGCCGTTCCTTCATCGTCGCTGGGTCAAAATCCTGGAACTCCCTCCCTAGCAGCACTGTTGGGAGTACCTTCACCACACGGACTGCAGCAGTTCAAGAAGGCGGCTCACCACCACCTTCTCAAGGGCAATTAGGGATGGGCAATAAATGCTGGCCTTGCCAGCAACGCCCACATCCCATAAACAAAGAAAAAACAGAAAAAGAAATTACTCCCAGGCCTCCACCAATTCAGTTCTGTAACAAGCTGCAAGGATGTGATCAAACATTACCAGGAGAGGCCGCAGGAATGACTGTGTCCAATCTTCTCTTGCCGCCTGTGAAAAAGGACCTAACATACATTTGGCACATGAGGAAACCAATCATCAGGTTGTCTCCAAACTAAACAAGTATTTATATAGCGCCTTTAACGTAGCAAAACTTCCCAAGGCGCTTCACAGCAGCGTTATAAAACAAAATTTGACACCAAGCCACATAAGGCGATATTAGGACTACTGAGAAATATGCAGATAGCACTTTAGTTTTCCAAATGTGGAGTGCGCACACTTTCCCCCAACGTGACACACTCCATTGACTTAAGCCCAGAGCAGGGCCAGTGGTACAGTTACCATGCAGCCGAGTAACACAGGGAACTGTGAGCTTCCAGTTGCTTGTCTAGCCAGGACCGCCCTACCAATTAGTGCATTAGCATGCGAGGTTAGAAGAACTTAAGAAATAGGAGCAGGAGTAGGCCATTCGGTTATCTAGAACTGAGTGGGAAGAATCCTTTACCCCAGTAATAGGACTACTCCCAAAAAGTCCATTAGTGAGCCTGTCTGGTTGGTCAATAGTCAACAGCGCCCCAGAATATTGCACACCAACACGGCTCAAGTATCACATTGTCAAGTCTGTCACTTAGGGCTAACTTAATTCCGAACTTCCATCTGCAGGCATGTCATTTTGGAGCCACCTCAATCCCAAAGACATCACTTACTTTTCCCAGAAGGAAGGTGGCCATACGTTGGGCAATCGACAACTGACAAGGTTTGGTCTCTCATTAGGTGGACAGCAGGTAGTGTGAGCAGCGGGGTGAACAACACGAATCACTATAAAATATGACTTCTCCATAACAGAAACAAACTTATGTGGGAAATCACAGATGCACAACACACTGGGTTTCATTCCATTACCATTTTCATATTAAACACATTTTAGTTTCCCTACACAGGCTGTCACTTCTATTCATCTGCATTTGCTGGCAAGCTAATGAAGCAAAAGAATTCTATTGCATTCCAGTACCCTAAGCTCTTAGCCTTACAGAAAACAGGTGTCCTGTAAAAAAAAAAGGGAGGAGGGAGGGGTGGGGGGGGGAGAGGAAGACATCAGTATTGGCCTTTCCATTCCAGTGGAACATTAAACTAAATTACTCAGTCAAGAGTTGGTATATAGGGAAGCTGGAATAAGACCTACAGAAGCAGGTAGGTAAATTCAGCAAGTCCACGCTCATAAGGAGTGAGTCAGAGAACTAGCGCTGTAGCTTCATCTATGACTCACACTGATTGCAGCTCCCTGTTGTAAAAGCTGTATTTACCCTAGGATTTAAGGGAATGCATTGATAGCTAAGTTACTGATTGATACACTTTTGTACAGTACAATTCAGATATGAAAAAGAAAACTCAGAAATTCATGACATTTTGTGAACTAACAAATTAGCCATGAATGAATAATGAACCCATCTTTCCCCCATTTTGACAGAGCAAATGGAGTTCACCAAAGTAATATCTTTGACAATTTAAAAGCATATTTAAGTAAAAGAAACATTGTTTTTGTAATAAAAACAGAAAATGCTGGATGCACTCAGCAGGTCAGGCAGCATCTATGGAGAGAGAAACAGAGTTAATGTTTCATATCGATGACTTTTCATTAGAACTGGAAGATGTTAGAAATGAAAAGCTTTTATGCAAGTACAGAGCCAGGAAAAAACTAAAAGGAATAAATCTGTGGTAGAGCAGGAGTGATTAAATGACAAAAAGGATAACGGTGCTAGGCAAAGGTTGTGCCCAGAGGAGGTGCAAATGTAAATGGTTACAGCAGAGGAAGAGGGAAGCATGGAAAATCAGGCGAAGAGGAGGCGGCTCCCATGGCCTCGGAATATGGCCGAAGGCAGGTAAACCCCAGGAGTGCAGACCACCCTGCCGGGTAGGGAATCCCCACCCAAAGCATCAGCAGAGACCTCCTCCACTCCCAGTGGCTCTGGTGCAGCCATCCTCCCTTACCAGCACCTGCTGTCTGAGAGAAATTGGAGTGCTGGTTAAGGTCTAAAGTTGTTAAACTCAATGTTGAGGCTGTAAAGTGCCTGCTCGAAAGATGAGGAGCCATTCCTCAAGCTTGTGTTAAGCTGCATGGAACAATGTAGGAGGCCAAGGACAAGGAGGTCAGAGTGGGAGTGGAATGGAGTGACTTTGAGTACTTGGAAAAGTATCAGCTGATTAAAGAGAGTCAACATGGATTTGTGAAGGGTAGGTCATGTCTGACTAATCTAGTTGAATTTTTGAGGAAGTCACTAGCATAGTGGATAGGGAGCGTATATACAAGTTATATATATGGACTTCCAGAAGACATTTGATAAGGTGCGGCACAAGAGATTAACAGCTAAAATGAAAGCGCATGGAATTGGAGGTAACCTTGTGACATGGTTGGTAGGTAGGAAACAAGCGTAGGGCTAAAGGGAATGTGCTCTGATTGGGACAAGTGATGTTCCCCAGGGATCTGTACTGGGGCCTCAGCCTTTCACCATATATATTAATGACTTGGATGAAGGGATAGAGTTCTATATCCAAGTTTGCAAAGGCCTAAATTAGGAAGCAAAATATGTTGCATGAATGGGAGTGAAAAGTTACAAAGGAACACAATATAAACTAAGTGAGTGGGCAAAACTATGGCAGGTGAAGTTCAATGTGGGGAAGTGTGAGGTCATCCACTTTGGATCCGAGAAGACAAATCAGGATATTTACTTAATGGTGAGAAAATAGGAATTGTGGAGGAGCAAAGGAATTTAAGTGCCCATGTACACAAATCACCAAAAGCTAATGCACAGGTACAAAAAATAATCAAAAAGGCTAATGGAATGTTGGCCTTTAATCTCAAAGAGATTGGAATTCACTGAGCCTCAGGAAGATATATTGGCCTTGGAAAGGGTACAGTGCAGATACACCAGAATGATACCAGGGCAGAAATGGTTCAATTATGAGGACGAGGACAGGTTGTATAAACTTTGATTGTATTCCCTTGAGTTTAGAAGGTTGAGAAGATCTGGTCAATGTGTTTAAAATGATAAAGGGATTCAATAGGGTAGATCCTAGAGAAAGTATTTCCTCTGATGGGGGAATCCAGAACAATATGACATAAATAGCATAGTGCTAAATTTAAGATTAAGAGTGAAATCAGGAAGTACTTTTTCCATGCAAAGGTTAGTGGAAATCTGGAACTCCCCAAAAGGCTGTGGTTGCTGGCTCATTTGAATTTTTCAAGACTGACATTGATAGATTTTTCTTTGATAAGAATATCAAGAGATATGGAGCAAAGGTGGGTAAATGGAGTTGAGATAGAGAGCAGCCATGATCTAACTGAATGGCAGAAAAGGCTTTAGAAGTTAAATGGCCTACACTTGTTCCTCTGAGCACTAAATATGTACCATACATGTATTATTTCCATACAGTATATTTTTTTTACATATTAAGACAATTTTGCAGGTTTAAAAATATTCATGCTACATTAGACCATAGTAATATGTAAAATAAAGTAGGTCAAATTAGACGATGAATTTCACAAATATTTCTGAATAAACTAAGTTTCACAGATCATTTTAAATTGTGCAGTATATTAGTTGAATGAGTGATACACGAGGTTAAACTGTAATCTTAAGGAGGCTGTTGAGTGTAATATCTATGCAGTACTGCTGTGCCCAAGGCAGAACCTGGATTAAACCAGAAATCAATGTACTTTAATGCATCCAATATTTGATCATTCCAATTTTCAATATATTATAGGGGAACAAAAGTATCTCAGTGGCCCCAGCAATTATTTCAGCTTGCACAGATGAATAAACATGCTACACAAGACATCGATGGAAATAAAATCCCAAAAAGTGTATACCTGAAAATTTCAGTTGTGCGCGAATGTGATAAATATTTCCATAGAAAGGACTTGACTTCAGTGTGGTCCTCAGAGCTAGATAGAGGCAAAAAACAGGTCAAGACTACTAAGGATCATACTGAAGGTATACATTGGTTTCTAAGTTTTCACATAAAAATTCTCAAGATTTGGATAAAGAAGCCCCTTCAGCTCATTTTATTTTATCCTTCCAAATACCAACCATTTTCCCATTATAGTATCTAACTCTACTTAAATGAACCTATTCTCTGGGCCAACCTTAATGGCAATTAATTCGTTGTTAAAGGAGGCGAGGTGGAGAGGCAGGGAGGTTTAGAGGGGGAATTCTAGAGCTTAGGGGCTTAATGGCTGTAAATCAGCTTGTGTGACTGCTCCCTGCTGAATGAATATGGGTGTAGCTTTAAAACATGGTCAAGTTCAGCTGGAATAGCCCATCAATAGTCCTTGCCTAAGCTTACAGACGTCCAATGCCACCTCAATTGATACCAGAGATGTTGAGAACATTGGTGAAATGCACCCCACCAAGAATTATCTGTGCAGGAGGACAGGGAAAGATTAATGGGGAGAATATATATTTTTTTAAGTTTACATTTCACTTTTTTTTGTGTTTCTGTAGTGTTTTAGACACTAGTGCAGTAAGCAGGCCAGACATGAACTTCTTCAGTACTCTGACAATAATACTTTGCGCTGAATGGACAGGGAAGGAACAAAACTCACAAAATTTTCACCTCAATGTGACACAGCATCCTAGTCATGGCCAAAACCTCTTAATTATGCCAGCCATATTAATGCATTAAGACACACAGGGATACACATCTTCCAGGTATGAAACCAAAACGTTATCCATCACATTCAGGTCTTTGATCTGTTTCTTATCCCAAGTGAATTATAATTTTTTGTAGTTTTATTCAATTGTCTGTCAAGTTGCTTATTTTTACTTCCATCCATTTCTTTTCTTTAGTAGAAGCAACATCGACAATCTCAAAATTCTACCAGACTTGAAGTGGATACCACTAGAAAGATTTACATTTCAGTATAAAATTGAAATGTACCTTTACACTTTGTCACAAATTGGGCTTTTTCAAGTGGACGGTTGAACCTGACGCAGATCGGAGTCATTTGGGGGAAAACTGGTCCTGATCTGAATTTGCCACTCCACCTGGACAAAACACAAAAATACTACATTTCTTTCCAAATATCCACAATAATTGAATTTTCTAAAGTAATCTTTAGCTCTGCCAATGTCAGTGATGTGTTTCACAATAGGCTATTAGTTTTTTTTTGGTTAGAGAATCTCATCAACCTTGTTTACAAGAAACTAGTCTACTCCCAAAAATTCCATCATATTTTGCACCAAATAGCCAATAATTTGAATGAAGCAATGTAAATAACACAGCTAATTTAGTGCCAAAAAATCCAGAATGTCTATGCGATTTCCCATCTTAAATTGTTCACCCTCCGTTTGATATTTCCTTAGCGCCAGCGGCTCAAGAACCATATTGTAGCATTGGACTTTACAGAACTTTCTCTCTTGCTTACCAGCCAGGAAACATCAAATAACGTGCTCTCAACATCAAGGGCTCTGAAAAACTGCTTTCAGATAGAATCATTTCAACATCAGCATTCCTATATTTTGGGAAAAAACATACAAAAAAAAGGGTAAAAGAGTATTTTATGAAGGAGATGGTGTATATTGGTTTCATAGTTTGAGGGATTGATAAAACTCATGCAATACCCTCAGTTTTAATCAGTCTGCAACAGTAAAGTCAAGCCTCATGCATCCTAGTTGCATTGCAACCAATATTTGTTTCCAATCGATTGCATTTAATAGGAATGTAAAATACCTACACTTAAGCTTATTCCATCATCCTTACTTTAGATTCATATTTATATTCATCGCTTTCCTCTACAATTTAACAAAAATATTAAAACTGTTTATAATACTTTTCATGTGGAACAATTGAGATTAGAGGTAGATTCTGAATTAGTCACAGACAGCAAGTGTCCAACTAGATTTTAATGCTAAAGCTGCAAGATGTTTGTTTGAAATTAACTTTATAGATTATTTTAAAATGGAGAGAGAAATACAACTAGTATTTACTATAATTCACTGGGTGCGCCTTTTAAATAAACACTGAAATCAGAAACATAGGTATTGCGCGTAAATGTGTACAAACTTTAATACCTGGTCACTGCTCCCTTTTCTGCAAGAACGAATGCAATGCTGGGGTTTGCTACACGAATCAACTTCTGTAGATGCACCAGAAGCAAATTTCTTTGCTCAGAAGTCAAGCTTGTGAAAACAACATTACTGACCAAGCCTACAAAAAACAGAAGTGAGAAATTCAAAGACTAAATATTAAATGAAAATGTAGTTTGTCTTAAGCTTTCTATACTGTTCCTCAGTTACAGAAGTCTCACTCCCCACACCCCAAAGGTTCCAATTCATTAAACCAACTACAATTGAACTTCGCTTGCCCCACCACCCCCCCTCCCCCAGTGACATTCTAGGTAAGGGTACCACACTATGCAGCAGCAGGACAATAAGACCAGAAGATCCCCAGGTTTCACTTGGTGACTTAGTTGATCTTAATAAGAGTAACAGTTCATTTGATATTAATCGTCTTAGCACACCGGGGTATCATAGAAATGTACAGCGCAGGAGGCCATTTGGCCCATCGTGTCTGTGCTGGCCGAAAGAGCTATCCAGCCTAATCCCACTTTCCAGCTCTTGGTATGTAGCCTTATAGGTTACGGCACTTCAAGTGCATATCCAAGTACTTTTTAAACGCGATGAGGGTTTCTGCCTCTACCACCCTTTCAGGCAGTGAGTTCCAGACCCTCACCACCCTCTGGGTGAAAAAAATTCTGCTGAAGAGCAGGCAAAAGTAAACTTTTTCCCAAATTCCATCCTGCGATTTCTCCTGGAATATGCACACTTATGGACACACTACGCAAGAACGGAATTGAGTTTGGCTATGATACCTTCCACGGTCGAAGTACCCATTAAAAGAGAATAGTCACTCAGATGGCTGAGTGGATCAGTGCAACAGGAAGAAACCTGGCTTGATCCATGTGCTGTTAGCTAATCTTGACTAGAACAAAAATGAATAAATACGATTGCAAATTAACTTCAACATCATCTAAAAGTACCAGTCCTGAATGCATAAAAAGGAATGCATCTCAGACAAAGCTGCAGATAAGAGTCGGTCAAAAGATTCTATTACTAGACCAAAAGTAAGTGTGATCATACACTTGCATTTTTGTCAGACAAAATCCTAAAAAATGCTACAGTACTTGCAGTAATTGGGACAGGAGTGCAGACCAGCAAAAGGGAAATTATTTTCAGCAACACACACACAACCTTTTACATCAATCTCACATACCTTGAGAGCACTGATCCAAAAGTTTGGGGAAAAATAACCTAGAAAAACAAAAGTAGTATTAAAGCAACACAAAATACCTCAACCGATATCAGGAAAAAAATACTTATATGGCTCTCTTACTGAAATGTCTAGAAATAAATCTGCAAATTAGCTAAGAAACATGAAGCGGTCTGTTGCCTTTACAACTTGTACAAGTTCAAGGTCGTTATGTTCTGATCAAGCTCACACTCTGTTCTCTGCCATCACATTCACTATCACAAGAAGCCTTGATACCAGCACCACGTAAATATATATCTTAAGTGGAAGTACTGGAACCCTCAAATCATTGCAATTAATAGCTATAAGCCTGCTTTTTATACAGAATGGAAGTGATAACTATACAACATTCTAAAAAAAAACTAAAACATTTAAAGCTTTAAACCAAGGTTGCTCATTTTAGAGGACAAAAAACAATGAAACTATCACCTAGCTAAATTAAAGGTCAGTATCTCTCGAAGCAGGTTTGCTCCCAATCGTATTTTCAATCAGTACAGGCAAGTTATTTCAAAGCATTGCTCACTGTTTGGTGTGAAAGCAGTATGAAGAGAAAATAACATCTCTCACCAAAATAGACAAAATGAACCAAAATGTATAAATGTCGACAAGAAAACAAAATCCACCTTCAGAGAGAAAGCTACAAGAAGCTGCAAAGGAATGAAGTGTTAACTCGGTTTCTCTCTTCACAGATGCTGCCTGACCTGCTGAGTTTCTCCAGCATTTTCTGTTTTTATTTCAGATTTCCAGCATCTGCAGTATTTTCTTTTTGTATAAGGAATGAAGGTGACTGGTCAAAGAAAGAGCAGCAGTAAATCAAGAAGAAATGTGTTAGTGCTTTCTGACTTTAGAGCCACCCATAGGAGTTCTGTCAGTTGAAGAGTTCCACTGATGAAATGTAACTAATTACTGTATGACTACTGTGAATTATAATGGTCAGAATCATGCAGAGAATTCCCCATCAGTCACTATCACACTGTAGGACAAGTTGCTTTCTAGCTTTGACAAGTTGAAAAGTAAAGCCAATTCACATACTTCAATGTAGCAGTAGCTGGAGCCATATCAGAAGAACCAATATTCATTTAGGATTAACAAGACTGCATTTTCAGATCATATCAACAGTCCTCCAGCACTCCTGTGGCTTACAATTGGCGTGAGTATCTAAGCCAAGTTGTGAACATCAATGAGTGTACTATATTGGAAAATTTTAAGTTTTAAAAGTGAATCGGCATTCATTCTGAACTCAAAAGCCTTCAGGGATTTGTGCTAAACAGATTACAAGATAAAGATTCAATAGTTGCTTTCAAAAGGGAATTGGATAAATACTTGGAGAAAAAATTGCAGGAATATGGGGAAAGAGCAGGGGAGTGAGACTCACTGCTCTGCGAAAGAGCTGGGGCAGAATCGATGGGCCAAATGGCCTCCTTCTGTGCTTTACTATTCTGATTCCATAAAGGATATGGCTCAGTTGGTAGTATCCCTCCCTCTGAGTCAAGCCACACTCATGAGCTCATAATCCAAGGCTTACACTTCAGTGCAGTACCAAGAGGGAGCTGCATTGTTAAAGGTGAGATTTTTTTGGATGAGATGTTAAACCGAGGACCTGTTTGCCCGTTCAGGTGGGTGTAAGAGGTCCAATGGTACAATTTGAAGAGGAGCAGGGAGTTCTCCCAATGTCAACATTTTTCATTCAGCTACCACCACCAAAAACAGATTGATTACCATTTGTGTGGCCTGACTGCACAACTTGCCAACACAATGACAACAACTACTTGCACTTATATAGCGCTTTTAAACATAGAACTACGTCCCAAGGTGCTTCACAGACGTAATCTGACAAAAGGCAATTCCCAATTGTCAACTGTAATTCTTTCTATGGGTACACAATGGGCAAATGACCTCCTACTGTGCTGCAAACTTCTACAGTGTAGTGGTTAGCAACCCAGCATCACAAATATCCTGAACAGAAAAAAACTTCTCAAAAAGGTTGCAAAAATTTATGGGAGTTTTCACTCAATGTAGTCAATTACTGAAACGCAGAAGCCTTCGATCAGCTTCTGCGCGGACACGGACACCAAAAACAAAACTGACAACTGAATAAAACTACATAATCACATTTACAATACCCAACATGAAAAAATATTACATTTCAAGACAGTAATTTCATCTCGAGGATCTTGCCTGAACAATAACTCAAATTTGTACAGTAGCTTTAATGTCATAAAAGGTCAGTCTACAAATGAGTTGACTAGCAGGTTACAGCAAGAATTAGTTTTCCTTGTTCTTATTTACAGGCTACAAGTTTCTATTGTTCACATTGTATATATAGTTTTTAAATATTTGGAGCGACACCCACAGCAGTTTAGCTCTCATTCTACAGCAGGGAACAATGTTCTCGCTGCCCTGTAAAATAATACTACATACAAACTGAGTAAAAATGAGTTTGGAGATACAATACTATATAAAGGAAGGGAGGATTGAACAACTGCAAACAGAAGATAAGGAAGGAGAAAACAAAAAGAGTTTTATCACTGGAATAATAGAATAGTTTGAATGAGATATAGGGTTAACTAGGAAACTAGGTCTGATGAATGGATTATAGATCTGGGAACAGAACAGACTAGCTGCTTTGACTGTTTTATTTGTTATTTGAACTTCATAGACAAATGGATAGTAGTTTTCTACAATGATGTCTCTGCACTGTTGCAAAAATTAATCTAAAATGGTCTGTGCTTTTGTGCTACGGAGGGTATAAAAAATTCAACTAAGGTTTCCTTCCCTAATGGCAATCCAGTGACCCCTGCTGGAAAGTGTGTATATGGCTGTCAGTTGAGGATAGGATTGGGCTTGGATACGATGCTCCCCACAGTCAAACAGCTTGCCAATGCTCACTGTCTAGGTTGTCATGTGAAGAACGGCCCTTGTGGGCAAGAGACAGGAATGGTACCAGAACACATGGAACTGTATCAAGAGTCAGGATCTTCAGGTGGGGCAGGGAATAAGTGACGACAGCAAAAACAGATTAATCACAGAATCATAGAATAGTACAGCACAGAAGGAGGCCATTCGGCCCATCGAGTCTGTGCCAGTTCTTTCGAAGAGCAATCCAGTTAGTCCCATTCCCCCGCTCTGTCCCCAGATCCCTGCAAATTTTTCCTCCTTCAAGTATTTATCCAATTCCCTTTTGAAGGCTAATCGACTTGAATACATCACTTGTTTTGGTCAGAGAGGAAGAGATTCTTCGAATAATCTCTGAGAATTGGTTTCTCTAACAAATATTGAAAAGGATTAAAAGAATTTCTTTTAGAATATAGAACCATAGATGTTAATGTCACAGGAGGCAGGGTAACAGGACAAAGTAGAAAGCTTTCAGAGAGCTGGCATAGGCGCAACAGGCTGAGCGATTTTCTTCTGTGGTGCAAATTTCTATGATTCTAAATAGATGACCCTTAAAACAGTCTTTCACGATTCACTCTATTAACACGCTTCATAATTTTAAATACGTCTATTAAATCTTTTAATTTTCAAAAGCTCCAGTGGAGAGTTTTTCCAAGTCTCTCTTCATAGGAGTACAGTAGTGTGACACTTACGGCATTGGACTAACAACCCCGAACTTGTGAATTCGAATCAACCATGGCAAATGGAATTCAATAAATCTAGTATTTGTGAGCTATCACAAGAAAAAATATGACCACGAAAACAATCAGATTGTTCTAAAAATTCAGTTTCCAGTTTGGCATACGCATGATGGCAATACATGATTGAATCTTAATGTCCTCTGAAGTAGCCTAGCAACTCACTCAGTTTAAGGCAAGTTGGGGTGGATACTATCTTACTTTGCCCTCATTCCAACAACCAAATTTTGGAAAAAAGTCAAAGTAGTGCGTACAGCATATTCACCAGAATGATATGGTCATGCATTTTTTAAATTTGGTTCTTTAAAACTGCACAGTGCTTGAACTATGACCTAAACATAGCCTTGTAGAAATGCTCTTGCACTCTTATATTTCTAAAACCCAAAATGCTAGCGCCTTTTTATAATTTTATCTACCTCTCTAGAACTCTCCACTCCACACCACACCCTTTAGTGCCTTTCAATTGAATGTACACTCCCATTCTTTGGAATAAGTTGCTAGCTTGTGCAGTGTGTGGTGACACTGCACGCCTTCAAGAAACAGCTGGACCAGTTCTTGGCTGGGGCAGAAATCGCATCTTAGAAAAAGGTAAGCAATTTATCAATTAACACAAGCATGGTCAATGTGCTCTCCTGGATTGGTTTTGAGAGGAATTTTCCAGATTTCCCCCCCTTTTTGGATCTGTTTTTTTTCTTATTTATTTTGGCCTTTCCTAGGAGATTACATGGCTGCTGGGGGATAGGGAGTGTCTAGTCTAGAGCGGAGTGTTGTCAGCTTACATATGGAAACTGACGCTGTGTTTTCGGCTGATGTCGCAGAGGGGCAGCATGTAGATGAGAAATAGGAAGGGGACAAGGATAGATCTTTGGGGGACACCAGAGGTAACGGTGTGAGAGCGGGTAGAGAAGTCATTGCAGGTGATTCTCTGGCTACGACTGGATAGATAAGAATGGAACCAGGCGAGTGCAGTCCCACCCAGGCTGGACGATGGAGGAGAGGCATTGGAGGAGGATGGTGTGGTCAACTGCAATGCTCCCTCTAAATTCTTTTTCGTGCGTGGTCATGCATGCACAGCATCACTTCCAGCGGTAGGAGCTGGTGAGCGTCCTGCGCAGAACCTTGCGATTGGTGCGCAGCCGCGTACCTAAGGGGGAACATGGGTCAACCATGTCAAAGGCTGCAAACAGGTCAAGCAGTACAAGGGATAGTTTACCTTTGTCACAGTCAAATAGGAAGCTTAAATACCATCCCTGTAAGTAACTATGTATAACTTTCAGAACAGGAAAAGACCATTAGGCCCAACAACTCAACTCGCTTTTGATAGATTAGCCTCATTTAACCGAATCAGTAGTTGAAAAATCTGATCCACGATTAAACTGCAACTGAAATGAAGCTTACATTTAAGCATATCAAACATGTATATGCAAAAACTTTTTAGATCAACATGTAATACATCTCAAATGGATGGTTAGTATCCATTTACCACAAGGTCAGCAAGAGGACAAATTCCAAAAGGTGCTAGCTTTAAAATATTAAGCAAGCACTTTAACGGCTTGTTCTAATGGTACCTATGTTCCATGGACGAGCACTGTGGGTCAACACAGGCGGTGACAGCACCGATGACGAATGCAGACTGAACCTCAGGGTCTGGATGCATCTGGATAGCCTGCACAACATCAATAACATCTGTGTATCTAGGAGAAGAACAAAGTGTAGATGTGTGAATTGAAAATTAGTTACAAGAACTGCATCAACATCGCACTAGCAGTGTGACAAGTTGAAGGGTTCTGAGAAAAGGCTGAACCAGCCACATGAGTTTCCCAGCAGTGGTTGTGCAGCAGAGACTTTTAATTTGAACAAATATACAATCTAATTGAAGTACTTCATCTGAAGAGCAATCTATGCACTTAGACCATTTAATCACCCTTTAAAATGAGTTGGAAGTACACCAAACCTTCAAATGTCCTTTGCAGTTCCCAACAGCTGAATCAAGAATTGAGTCAACCGGGCTAAGCATGTACAGGTCTCGATAGAAGATTTCAAAATGACACAAACAGATCAAAAATAAATATAGAAGTAGAATTGTCAAAAATATTCCTTCTTATTACCCAAAATGAATAGAACTATCCTCTGAAATATTTATTTTTATTGGAATTTTCCTTATTTGTTCCTTTATTCCATTTGACATTCATTTCTTCTTTATTTTTAACTGAATTAAATTTCCTTATCTTCTATAAACTCTCAGCTGAATTCTCATGCATACACAGCAAAACAAACAAAAAGTAAAACATCTCTGCCTTTTCACCGCACTACTATAACAACTTGTATTTATAGAATGCCTTTAACGTAGTAAAACATCCCAAGGCACTTCACAGGCACGTTGTCCAACAAAATTTGACACCGAGCCACATAAGGAGAAATTAGGGCAGATGACCAATAGCTTGGTAACCCCTGGGGGTGGGGGGGGGGGGGGGGGGAAGGGGATGGAGAGGTTTCACTCCTGCCCCTCTAAATTGTGGCATCTCCTTCTCTGGCACAGAAATGGGTATCCTGTTGCAATACTAGTAGATTTCCCTTCCATGAAATTGCAAGCTCCCTCTTTAGAGGGGATCGTGGCCTGCATCTATAAATGCCAGACTTATGAAAATGATCCGGATACGTGGCAGGGTTGGGGAGCAGTTAGAAGTCCCATCGCCCCAACCCACCTCCTCCAGTAAAATTAGCCTGGAGGACAATCCCGCTAAAATCTTCAAAACACAGAACAACACGCAACTACTGAGAATGATTAAAAAAAAAATTCTTGCCAATTATTCTCAGCACATTTGCATCGCTCAGCAAGGCATTAACAACTTGTTGTGGTATTAACCCACGTCTTCCAGCACCTTGTCCAAACGGTCGTCATTCATGTCAAAGCCTCAACAATGCTAGTCACCTGTATGGATATCAGTTCGAGTCCAACCTGGTTATCATTTGAGGCTCTGGATGGATTTCCCTTTCCGTAATATAGGAGCATCCAGCAAACGTGAGCTATCTAAGCATAGAGGGGCTGACTGAACTGGAGACCTTCCTAGTTTGTATGGCTCAGCTAAGCAGTGGATAAACTCAGATCCATTAGAAGAATTAGTGGAGTTGCCAAAGTTAGTTTGAGAGGTTTGGATTATTCTTCTAGGAACTCCTCTGATGGTCTGACAGGCAAAGGAATTGTCCGGAGCACTACTGAGACAAACAGAACCCAAGTCCCTAGATTTGATTTCAAGTCTGATGAGTTAGCTGACCGTCAGCTAGGACAGCACTTGGGATGCTACAGCTAGTCTCTGCACCTATAGCTGCCTGGTTGCCTGCTGGAAAGTGCGGGTTCGTACAGCTCAGGTGAAACTATGATCAAGTGAGCTGTAATCCCCTCTCAGGTTATACAGCCTGTCAATATCGACTCTCTAAGCTCATACATAAATGATGGATGCACCAGAAAGTTACCAGTACCCACTGGACTGTAACACGCATCAACAGATTCAGGAAAGGAAGAGGTTTCATTTACACCATTTGATACATTATTAGAACTACAGTACTTTAAATATTTTGAATTCTAGTCCAAGAAATTAGATATAGTTCATAAAACAGAAGTAATTCTTAGTTTTTACCAATTTATTTTCCACGTTCTTAGGTTCAATTAAGTAACATGCCATTTCCTGACCAGACAGCCAAGTGGAAAACTGTTCTTCCATGTCTTGATTCTCTTGAACCAACCACAAGCAGATGAGCCAAATGCCACATCCTTATACAGTATTTCCACCCCCCCCCCGTTGACATGCGGAGCATGGAACTTGCATGCAAAGCACATCCTAGCTACTCTGAATTACACTCACCCTGGTGTAACAATCAGCAGCCTCACTTTCTTTCGTGAATACACAGATTGACGAACAGTCCTATTCCGCTGTGCTTCAAGAACACTTGAAAGATAACGCTGGATTTGCCCAACATTGAATGGCTCACAGTTATCTGGCATCTGACGGTAAACTGACCACCTATAAATGAAAGGAGATCATAATTAGCTGCGAGAGGATTGAATGTAATAGTTTAGATTTGTAGTTGTCAGATTAGTAAATTTTACTGTGTGTACTCAGGCCAGGTTGCAACTGAATTGTTTGTTACTAGTGCTTAAATGTTAATGTTTTAAAAATTGAATAAGACGTGCATTTTATTTGTAGCATCCTTACAACAAATTGCTACATTGTACCGATTATACACTTCATTTTGGTGTCAATGCATTTTCAAAGTGCAATACATTGCTCAATTAACATAACATAACCAGGAAGCAAACTAGAACATGAATGAGCAGCTTAATACCAAGTTGCCTAAAATAACCTAATCACTTGTTTTGGGCTACAACAAACTTGCAATACTCCCAGTTTCTACACGATTAAACAGCTTTTCTGATTGTAGTGAAAACACATCTATTGTTTCAGATTTTCAATTTCATAGTCTTTATTTATCTAATCTCATCCTTGGAATAACATATGCAACCAAGGTGTGGAAGAGCACATAATCGACCTAACTTTAATCTTACCCGGACGACTGATGCTGGATGCATGCAACCATGTGCGGGAAAGGTGCTAGAATAGGAAACACTCCTTAATTAAAAAGTACTCTAAATTGTAAACTCAAACAAAATTGACAAGTAATAATCATTTAATTTACTGACCTTCCATGTTCTTGATTCAGATTGACAATATAGGTACAAAGATCTTCTTTATAACTACCAGGTAGACCTGCAATAATAGTGATCACCATCTGAAACAAATGCCAAAATAAATCCATTTATGTGAAATAGTGCTACAAGTATTGTTCATTTCTATAAGGAAAATGATATGAAACTCTAGGGGAATCAACTCAAAGCAACATTTATATGAATGGAGTCCACTGCACAACATTTGACAATTTTTACATTCCAGTAAGGTTGCTTGTTTTAACAGTAGTTGAGCGGTCTAACAATGTGGTCCAATGCAGTGGTTAGACACATTTTTGAGATCTATTTAGTCTCTGCCAGATGTAGCACACCATCAATTCCGGGAATGGAAGGAAAAGGGGAAGAGAGAAGGTAACAGTTTTATTTTGTACAACTTCAGGTAAGAATGATGCGTATCCTCTATAAAATGCTGGACCAACCTACAAAGCACTGTAAAGGGGAATGGTAATCCAATGAAGAAAAATAAAATGACCATAAGCACTCACTAACTCAGAGTTCCAACTCAGACTTTGTTTTCTTCATAGAGTTGATTTTTAAATTATCTCGAGGCCAGGTCCCATAAACATTAGGAGACAGTATTTAATCAACCTGGCAATACATCTTAGCACTATTAGTTTTTGCAATAGCCTTACTGTACTGGTCATGAACCTTCATAGATTCATACACTACAATACAGGAAACTTTCAATTATCCGGCACCCTAATATCCGGAATTCTCGCTTAACCGGCAAAAATCATGTAAGTTTTATTATACAGACAAGACCCCGATTCTGACCTTTCGCCCCCACAAAAGGGGGGTCAACGTTCTTCCGACTCCGACCTGTCGCCGCCACGGAGGAAAAAGCCGGAGTCTCGTTTACCTTCCCTCTCCGGGTCCCAATTGTTCAGCCTGTGGCCGTGTACGGGGCTCTCGTACCTTGGTAAGTATACCTCTCTGTAATCCGGCACTTTCGATCAACCGGCACCACGCCGGTCCCGTCGGTGCCGGATAAACGAAAGTTTCCTGTATCTAGTTCTTTCACTCAACAGCCTCAAGTTTACAACCCTGCATGACCTGCTGAAATGGATTTTTAAGTGGGTCCACACAAAAGTTTTGTAAAGGATGATAATTAAAACAAAACTGAAATCCTTATTGGAGCCCACCCAGCAATGAACCATCAACTTCAGTAACAACCAAGGCCACTGATTTACAGTTTTCATAGAAAAATTGATAGAACTGATTTCCCAAACACAATTAAAAATCCAGCAACCCCATGCAATAAAAAAACAGAATGTGACTTATTTGGTCACGATAAACCAATTGTTCTAAATATAAATGGAATGCAATCTCAAACACCAGTCAAAATTGCATGAGATGAAACCTGAATGCAACTGATTCAGTGACTTTAAATCAGTGGTAGTGGTACTTAGCTGTATTTTTACCATCCTCTAATAGGCAACAATCTTGATGCAAGAAAATAAGTGTCCAAAGGATTAATCCTTCAGATAAGGGTGAATTTCCAAGGTCACGTCAAGATCTGTATATCTAATTTCACAGTTTTCCAAACACTCATGCAAGTTAAACAAAAGTTTAGCTTTTGGGTTTCCAACACCCTTGTCACTGAAAAAAAATTGTTATCTGTCATTTCCCAGTAAGATCCTCATTTTAATAGGTCCGAAAGAATTACAACCCATATCCCCCAAAAGCTGAGTTCTGTAACCTAAGTGTTCTAATGTGAAGACAGATTTGTCCATTGTCTCTGTCTCTGTCTCAGAACGAGAACACGAACACGCACACACGCACCCACACTTCCATGGTCAGTGATAACTTTTCTTCTCAGATCTCCAAGTAGAACCTAAAGCGAGTCATCGCATGTATGTATAAATAAAACAATTCTACTGACTGACTCATGAATATAAAAAACAGTATTAACTCTGATGTCCAGAGCAAGATAAGGTATAGTTTTACTCCTATTAGCACAGCATTCTTGTAAGTAAATCACATTCAATATATCTTTTAATGTGCGGTGATATATTAATACCAATGTGTAGTTGGATAAAAACTACATAGGCCTACACCAAGAGATTAAAATGAGTGAAAAGGCAACTAATAAAATACTGATTGACCCAAGTACTAACCCTTTGGCTGATCACTATATTTTTGCTGTCCTGATGATACTAGCTGGGCATCCAAGTATCCACGTTCTCTCAATTCCACCTAGAATTTCCTGATTACTAATGAAAGAGTACATACATAACATTTTAAGTATTGGTCTTGAAAGAACATGCTTCATTACCTTGTTCTGGTCTTCACTGATTGAGGACGACAACCTCGGCTGCTGTAATAACATGGACAGATCAGATCTTCTCACTGGCTCATGGCTCACACGACTCACAGCAAAATGCTGTAAAAACCTGTAAACAAGAGAATTTAGAGACACATCTACTTTCCATTGTTAGTCCAAATCAGTATGTCAAAAACTGAGCTAAGATAATTATGGATGCTAGTCAGACTAAGAAATAAATCTTTATGCATATTTCAAATGAGTTCCTAAATTCTTTCTGCAAGCTCCAAGTTTTAATATTGGTAAAACTCCAGTATTGAAAACATGTTTGTAAATAGTACAAATAAATTTGTGTTCAAATTTTATTTAACATTTGAGCTCCCTTACTATTTGCTAGTTCTTCAGTGAGGCACCAGATGGCAGTTTCTCAGCTATACATAAAAATACTGCAGGTATGGGCATTCTTGATCAAAGAGTTGGGTTTTAAGGAGGTATTAATGGAAGGAAATGGAGAGGCAGGAGGATTTAGGCAGGTAATTCTAGAATATGAGACAAAGGCAGCTGAAGGGTTAATGAAAAGGTGTAAAAAAATCACTATATCATACAGTAATACCAAAGCAACTCTTACATGTCAAGGTCTGGTAGATCAGCACTGATTCTTTTTAAGCGGCTCCATCGTTCATCTCTAGGTATAGACTGAACCTCAAAAAGCTTCTCTAAGTTGAAGTATCTGACAGAAGAGCAAATAACAAAATAAATGACAGTTCATGTTCGCTGTGTTTCAATTTGTAATTTCAATATTATGGGGGAAAAATTCATTAGCGACCCATCGCCTGGGCGCTGCTAAAAATAGCTCTGGTGATCGCTAACTTCAGTTTTAGTGCCCTAAGAGGGGAGGTGGAGTGCTAATTCAAGCACTCCATTTCCTTCTTGGAGCATTAACCCCGAATATCGGGGCGGTGCGTTCGGCAGCGTTACGCACTGGGCCACGTAGCGCTGCCGCATGGAAGGGCTCTTCCCCTCATTAAAAGGGGAGGGCCCAAGCCCACAACTCTGCGGGTCCCTACCTGGACCGCCAGGGAGCGGGGAGCCGTACCAGCAGCCCGGCACTCAAGAGGAGTCTGCCAGATCGCGGCACGGACCCCGCGTTCAAAGACGCAACAGGTTTGAATTAGCACTCCACCTTGATTTCTGCTTTCATTGCCAATATCCTTGACTGGCTAAACAAATTACTTACAGCTTTCTCTGTTCCGCTGATAACTGATTATTCGGACACATTTTTAGTGCAATTCCAGATTCTCCCACCTGTTGCCATGGAGACATCACCTACAATGTAAAATCAAGATCAACTTTAAACCTATATTAAGAAAAAAAAAGGCTTTTCTCAGAAGTGTACACACAGTTGTGTCTGTCTAGCCATCCTGTTCCAAAGAATGATTCCAAAAAGAGAAAAGGCCAAGGAGAATCAGCTGGTGCCATAATACAATAAAAAAATCCCTTAAATTTTAGTGGGAACATCAACACCATCTGACGCTTGAATCGATAATTTCTGCCAATTCTCTAGCAGCTGAGTCCACAATAACTCAACATCTGAAATTCAGCAGGACCTTGTGCCTTTATTTGAAAAATGGTTTATCCACCCTCCAACTGAAGGATTGAAGGATAATGTGCATCGGTCAAAATAAAGAGCCAAATATGTACAGAAGTAAAATGTACACACACCATCTGCAATAATTCGATCATCCATCAGTGCATATAAAGAATTTGTCTTAGTTTATTTAAGTTTACTTGTGGCCAAGTACCAAGATCTTAAAAATTGTTAGCATCATGTATTGAAGTAACTGACATTTCAGAGAGCACCATCTCTCCAGCCTCTATTCATCACACCTTCCATTGCAGCTGGATGACTTTACACATTCATCACAATACACTCATAGCAAAAGGTTGGAGAGAAAGTCTAGAATCTTCATGGAAACTGCAATACTTGATTTCACGTGAGACTGTTAACAGTACAAGAGCTACATAAC
This sequence comes from Squalus acanthias, assembly GCA_030390025.1. NCBI lineage: Eukaryota > Metazoa > Chordata > Chondrichthyes > Squaliformes > Squalidae > Squalus > Squalus acanthias. The sequence goes on from CM059426.1 coordinate 15,718,742, forward strand.
AAAAAACGCTAGTGGATATTCCAATAATGTAGGGAGGAAAATCTGACATCTAAATTCACTACTCTTGATTTAGTGTTGAATTCATCCAATGTTTGTTCCTCCAAAACAATTTTCGTATTAAAAAAAAATCTAGAGTGGTTAAGGCAGAAACTAGGTTAACATTCAAGATTAGACTGGATAGGTGGGTGAAGAAAAATGTGTTGAAGGGTAAATGTGATTAACCTCCACACAAGCAAGTGATTCTGAACACAGACATGGACTGGTTAGGCCGAATGGCCCTATTCCGTGTTGTAACTTGTGTGTAGAGTAGCACTCCAAATGGAGTTTGACTAATGCCTTACAAAGCAACATCTGTATTCCTTGCTAATATAATCCAGTACCTTATACAATTGTCAAACATGAGGCTTAAATCCCAGAACCACTGAAAGTTAGCAAATGAGAATTTCCAGATGCTGTGTGTGTATCTGGACATAAAATGAAGTTTGGAAAATACACTGCATTTGCAGCAACTCAAGCACGTCATCATGGGCTGAACAATCACCTGTAAAACACTTCAGCTAATCCTTTTTTGTTTTCAGAAGTGTTCGATTGTAACTTAGAAAAGTACACTGAGTAAATGCAGCATAGATGGCATTTGAATAAATGCTGCATTTTACATCAGGTGCATCGACAGAACAATACATCAACCAAGGCAGATTCTTGCTTAACCTGTTCCTAGCAGTTTGTGGCCAAGACAGCCTATATTTTGCAGGATGATTAATGGGACTGTGACCCATGAACATAAGAACATAAGAAATAGGAGCAGGAGTAGGCCAATCGGCCCCTCGAGCCTGCTCCGCCATTCAATAAGATCATGGCTGATCTGATCCTAACCGCCAATCTACTATCTATCACAGAACCATCTCCTGCATCTAACAGAATTGCACACACGAAATAGGAGCAGAATCAGGCTACACAGTCCCTGGGCCCGCTCCACTACCCACAGGGCCATGACCGATCCGAACCTAGACTCATGTCCAAATTCCTGCCCGCTCCCCGTAACCCTTAATGCCCTTTACTTCTAGGAAACTGTCTATTTCTGTTTTAAATTTAATTAATGTTGTAGCTTCTACAGCTTTTTGTGGCAGCATATTCCATGGACCTACCACCCTCTGAGTGAAGTAGTTCCTCCTCATCTCAGTTTTGAAAGAGCAGCCCCTTATTCTAAGACTATGTCCCCTAGTTCTCGTCTCACCCGTCATCGGGAACATCCTCCCCGCATCCACCCGATCCAACCCCTTCACAATCTTATATGTTTCAATAAGATCGCCTCTCATTCTTCTGAACTCCAATGAGTAGAGTCCCAATCTACCCAACCTCTCCTCATATGACCACCCCCTCATCCCCGGGATTAACCGAATGAACCTTTTTTGCACTGCCTCGAGAGCAAGGATGTCTTTCCTTAAGTAAGGACACCAAAACTGTATGCAGTATTCCAGGTGCGGTCTCACCAATACCTTGTACAACTGAAGCAATACCTCCCTATTTTTATATTCTATCCCCCTAGCAATGAAAGCCAACATTCCATTTGCCTTCTTAATCACTTGCTGCACCTGCATACTAACCTTTTGAGTTTCGTGCACCAGGACCCCCAGATCCCTTTGCACTTCAGTACTCTCCAGTTTCTTGCCATTAAGATAATAAATTGCTCTAGGATTTTTCCTGCCAAAGTGCATCACCTCACACTTTCCAGTGTTGTATTCCATCTGCCAAATCTCTGCCCACTTACTTAGCCTGTCTATGTCCCCTTGCAGGTTTTTTATGTCCTCCTCATTCACTACTTTCCCTCCCATCTTTGTATCATCTGCAAATTTTGATATGTTACACTTGGTCCCTTCCTCCAAATCGTTAATATAGATTGTGAAGAGTTGGGGACCCAGCACTGACCCCTGTGGAACACCACTAGTTACTGATTGCCAGTCTGAGAATGAACCATTTATCCCAACTCTTTGCTTTCTGTTAGATAGCCAATCCTCTATCCATGCCAGAATATTACCCCCAATTCCGTGATTTTTTACCTTAAGCAATAATCTTTTGTGTGGCACCTTGTCAAATGCCTTTTGGAAGTCTAAATACACTACGTCCACTGGTTCCCCTTTATCCACTCTATATGTTACTTCCTCAAAGAACTCCAGCAAATTTGTCAAACATGACTTCCCCTTCGTAAAACCATGCTGACTTTGTCCTATTAAATTATGATTATCCAAATGTCCTGTTACTGTTTCCTTAATAATGGACTCCAAAATTTTACCTACCACAGATGTTAGGCTAACCGGTCTATAGTTACCAGCCTTCTGTCTACTGCCCTTTTTAAATAAGGGTGTTACATTAGCAGTTTTCCAGTCTGCCGGGACCTTAGCGGAATCCAGGGAGTTTTGAAAAATTACCAATGCATCTACAATCCCTACCGCCACTTCCTTCAAGACTCTAGGATGTAAGCCATCAGGTCCAGGTGATTTATCCGCCTTGAGTCCCATTATTTTACCGAGTACCACTTCCTTAGTGATTTTGATCGTGTTTAGCTCCTCTCCCCCTATAGCCCCCTGTTTGTCCAGTGTTGGGATATTCTTAGTGTCCTCTACTGTAAAGACTGATACAAAATATTCATTCAGTGTTTTTGCCATCTCCATATTTCCCACCATTAATTTCCCGGTCTCATCCTCTAAGGGACCAACATTTACTTTAGCCACCCTTTTTCTTTTTATATAACTATAAAAACTCTTACTATCTGTTTTTATATTTTTTGCTAATTTACTTTCATAATCTATCTTCCCTTTCTTAATCAATCTTTTTGTTATTTTTTGCTGCCTTTTAAAGTTTTCCCAATCCTCTGTCCTCCCACTAGATTTCGCTACCTTATATGCCCTTGTTTTTAGTCGAATACTATCCTTAATTTCTTTACTTAGCCACGGATGACTGTCCTTTCTTTTACACCCTTTTCTTTTCAGTGGAATATATTTTTTTTGGAAGTTGTAAAATAACTCCTTGAATGTACACCACTGATCATGTGTCGTCTTACCCTTTAATCTATTTTCCCAATCCACTCTACTCAATTCCGCTCGCATACCTTCATAGTCTCCTTTATTCAAGCTTAGCACGCTTGTTTGAGATCCAACCTTCTCACCCTCTAATTGAATATGGAATTCAACCATGTTATGGTCACTCATTCCAAGGGGATCCTTTACTAGGACATTTTTAATTAATCCTGTCTCGTTACACAGGACCAGATCTAAGGTTGCTTGCCCCCTGGTCGGTTCAGTTACATACTGCTCAAGAAACCCATCCCTAATACACTCAATGAACTCATCCTCAAGGCAGCCCTGCCCCATTTGATTTGTCCAATTAATATGATAGTTAAAATCCCCCATAATTATAGATGTTCCCTTATTACATGCCTCAACTATTTCCTGATTGATACTCCGTCCAATAGAGTTGCAACTGTTCGGAGGCCTATAGACTACGCCCACTAATGTTTTTTTCCCCTTATTATTCCTTATCTCCACCCAAACTGTTTCATTATCATGATTTTTTGACCCAATATCATTACTCTGTATTACAGTGATTCCTTCCTTTATTAACATAGCCACCCCACCTCCCCTTCCTTCCTGCCTGTCCTTCCTGATCGTTAAATAACCTGGTATGTTTAATTCCCAGGCATTGTCACCCTGCAGCCATGTTTCTGTAATGGCCACAATATCATAACCATATGTAGTTATTTGTGCCATTAACTCATCTATTTTGTTACGAATGCTACGTGCATTCAGATAGAGAACTTTCAAATATGCTTTGTGGCACTTAGTTCCTGCTTTTTCACTATTCAAGGAGTATTCAATTGCATATTTTTATGAAGCATTGTCCATTCAACAGTCAACCAAGTCACTGTATACATATAGCCTCTTTAGCATAACTGCAGCTATTGTGAACAGACCAAGGTAAAAAATGTTTTTCTTGAATAAGGAGCGTAAAAACTCCCTGCAGCTTCAGGAGTCAGGACGAATGAGGGGCAAGAATTTGAATGGCATAGTGACTGCCAGGAACCCAAATAATTCATCAGGATAGTTGGGTGACCCAACACCACTATTTTTAGACCTTTACCGCTTGAAATATATCCATTCAGTAAAATTATTTGGACAGGCTTTTTTCTGAGGGTCGTGGAAGTGTATGTGGGGAGAGAAGAGGGGAACAAGAAAAGGAGAGAAATTACTCTACTGGTAGTACTTCTGATTATCTGTACTTAAAAGTCAACACCAATGAGAAGTTAATTGATTTTACCAGATACCAACTGTTTAAGTCAATATTGGTATATCAATAATTATCAGACTGAAATGATAATTTTTTTAAAAAATTACTTCTTGGGACAAACTCTTGCATTTGGAAATTGTATCGACTTCTGCCCATGCTACAAGTAGGCATTATAGGGAAACAGATTTAATTATTGGAAATCATCCACCATTCTTGCCTTCAAGGCCATGTTCTTACCTGGGAGTAAAAGGATTTATAGATTTTCGATCTTGGCATAAGTGCAAACATCAGGCAATTCGATGCGGAGTGTAAATGAATGGGCAGGTGCGGAAGCAGCGATTTCTTGTATTCAATAATAAGTACAGCAACAACACCTGGGGTATTCTGGAAAAAAAAAATACATTTAGTTACACATGGCCTCTAAAAATCACTATCTGGTCTGGGGCAGAACTCTGATTCAAGGGTTTCATTGAGTTTATCAAGGAAAAAACAAAATGACAGTCAAAGAATGATTTTTTTTTCACCCAATGGACGTATTAAAAGAAAAACTGAAGCAGTAAGTAAACAAAGTTCGCGACAATTACCTAGTTTCTTTTAGCAAATACTGTTACATTTAGAACACTGAACACTATTTTAAAAAGTTAGAGTACCACTGCTCAACAGTCTGAACTGCTATTGCTAGAAGTAAGGGAATAATATTAAGTTGGTGAGTCCCCATCAGGTTTTTGGGGTTTTATGCTTTTTTTTGGGTTCAGTGTCATCAGCTACTTCCATAAGCAAACCTTGCATCCCTACAATCTGTAGTGTACCCTTTTCTGTCCAACAATTTCTTTGAGCAATACTGTTTGTGGGTGGGTTTCAACCACTCCCATCCTGTTTCTATCCATAAAGAATCCAAATCAAAACTTTAATACAGATTAAAAAGTGCATTTTTGTCACAGTCCCTTTTTAATGTTCCACAAATCTGCCTCTTCAGATCAACCAAAAAAAGACATCTGTCTGAGAATTTAACATTCACAACTCCAACCAAGAGACACAGGATGGATGCAAAAGCCTAAATTTAAAAGGATGGCAAATGAAATGGCAAGGAGGAGGAAAAAATGTCAAATCTGTTTTTTACTTAGCAAGCATCTGACAAAAGTAATGAGAACCTAATTTGCAAATACTCTGCAAGGCTATAGTATCACACTACCAGATGTCTGGAGTTTGACTGTACAGATCCAACGATAAAATAAATGTTTTACAACTTAACATTGTTCTTTAACCATTTACCTCCTGCATTTTTTTTGCAAATGATCACCTTTACAGTTCATAATTTACAATGTAGCAAACGACAAACTTTAAAACTTAAAAAGGAAAAATTGCAAATGCTGGAAATCTAAAATAAAAATAGAAAATTCTGCAAATAAACAGGTCACTCAGCATCTATAAAGAGAAATAAAAGGTTATGATGATTCCGGTGAGTACCCTTAATTTTTCTAAACCTCGATCATGAAGCCCTCCAAACATTTGTTTCCATCAGGACCAAGGGTTGTGAACATATGCTGACATAGGAGAAGGAATCCCACTGCAGTATATCCACTCCATAGAAGTGAGGCCACTAGTCATGGTTATCTGCAAAGTGGTATTTGCCTGCTGCCCTACAGCGTTGCAGCTTATTAGCTCCTGCTTACCTCTTATTTAGTAGCAGTGAGAAATTGATATCAAGTGCTTAATAGTAAGATGTTGAGTATGGAATTTATCCCACAAGTAAATAACAAATAACTCACAGCACTCTAGTGCTTATGCCATAGTTACTACAGCTGATGAGACGTTAAACCAAAGCTCCAACAACTTGTATTTATATAGTGCCTTTAATATAGTAAAATGTCCCAAGGCACTTCACAGGAGTGTTAAAACAAAATCTGACACCAAGCCACTTAAGGAGATATTAGGGCAGACGAGAGGTATCACAGAATCCCCACAGTGCAGATAGAGGCCATTTCGGCCCATCGAGCCTGCACCGACACATATCCCACCCTATCCCCGTAACCCCACGTATTTAATCCCCCCCAACACTAAGGGTCAATTTATCATAGCCAAATCAACCTAACCTGCACATCTTTGGACTGTGGGAGGAAACCGGAGCACCCGGAGGAAACCCACGCAGACACGGGGAGAATGTGCAAACTCCACACAGACAGTCATCCGAGGCCGGATTCGAACCCGGGTCTCTGGCGCTGTGAGGCACCAGTGCTAACCACTATGCCACCGTGTTGCCCGTAGGCTTTAAGGAGCATCTTAAAGGAGGAAAGAGAGAGAAAGAGGCAGAGAGGTTTAGGGAGGGAATTCCAGAGCTTAGGGCCTTGGCAGCTGAAGACACAGCCACCAATGGTGCAGCGATTAAAATCGGGGATGCTCAAGAGGCCAGAATTAGAGGAACGCAGACACCTCGGAGGGTTGTGGGGCTGGAGGAGATTAGAGAGATAGGGAGGGGCGAGGCCATACAGGGATTTGAAACCAAGGATGAGAATTTTAAAAATCGAGACGTTGCTTAACCGGGAGCCAATATAGGTCAGCCATCAAGCTAGGGGACCAACCCTGGTTCAATAAGGAGTGTAGAAGAGCATGCCAGGAGCAGCACCAGGGATACCTAAAATTGCAGTGCCAACCTGGGGAAGCTGCAACACAGGATTGATTACATGCATGCTAAAAAGCAGAAGCAGCATGCTACAGACAGAGCTAAGCGATCTCACAATCAACAGATCAGATCAAAGTATGGCAGTCCTGCCACATCCAGTCGTGAATGGTGGTGGACCATTAAACAATGGTCACTACAGAAAAAGTACTAGGCAAACTAATGGGACTAAAGGTGGACAAGTCCCCATGACCTGGTGGCCTGCATCCTAGGGTCTTAAAAGAAGTGGCTGCAGAGATAGTGGATGCATTGGTTGTAATCTACCAAAATTCCCTGGATTCTGGAGAAGTCCCAGCAGATTGGAAAACTGCAAATGTAACGCCTCTATTCAAGAAAGGAGGAAGATAGAAAGCAGGAAACTATAGACCAGTTAGCCTAACATCTGTCATAGGGAAAATGCTGGAGTCCATTATTAAGGAAGTAGTAGCAGGACATTTAGAAAATCATAATACAATCAAGCAGAGTCAGCATGGTTTTATGAAAGGGAAATCATGTTTGACAAATTTGCTAGAGTTCTTTGAGGATGTAACGAGCAGGGTGGATAAAGGGGAACCAGTAGATGTAGTGTATTTGGATTTCCAGAAGGCATTCAATAAGGTGCCACATAAAAGGTTACTGCACTAGATAAGAGCTCACGGGGTTGGGGGTAATATATTAGCATGGATAGAGGATTGGCTAACAGAAAACAGAGTTGGGATAATTTTCAGGTTGGCAAACTGTAACTAGTGGGGTGCCACAGGGATCAGTGCTGGGGCTTCAACTATTTACAATCTATATTAATGACTTGGATGAAGGGACCGAGTGTAATGAAGCCAAATTTGGTGATGATAGAAAGATAGGTGGGAAAGCAAGTTGTGAGGAGGACACAAAGAATCTGCAAAGGGATATAGATAGGTTAAGTGAGTGGGCAAAATTTTGGCAGATGGAGTATAATGTGGGAAAATGTGAGGTTATCGACTTTGGTAGGAAGAATAAAAAAGCAAATTATTTTTTAAATAGAGAGACTACAAAAGGCTGCGGTACAGAGGGATCTGGGGGTCCTTGTACATGAAACACAAAAAGTTAGCATGCAGGTACAGCAAGCAATTAGGAAGGCAAATGGAATGTTGGCTTTTATTGCAAGGGGGATGGAGTATAAAAGTAGGGAAGTCTTGCTACAACTGTACAGGGCGTTGGTGAGACCACACCTGGAGTACTACGTGCAGTTTTGGTCTCCTTATTTAAGGAGGGATATACTTGCATTGGAGGGAGTTCAGAGAAGGATCACTAGGTTGATTCCTGAGATGAGGGGGTTGTCTTATATAGAAAGGTTGAGCAGGTTCGGCCTCTACTCATTGGAGTTTAGAAGAATGAGGTGATCTTATTGAAAAGTATAAGATTCTGACGGGGCTTGACAGGGTAGATGCAGAGAGGATGTTTCCACTCGTGGAGGAATCGTTTTAGAATAAGGGGTCGCCCATTTAAAACGGAAATGAGGAGGAATTTCTTCTCTGAGGGTCGTGAATCTTTGGAATTCTCTACCCCAGAGAGCTGTGGAAGCAGGTCATTGAATATATTTAAAGGTGGAGATAGACAGATTTTTGAACTATAGGGGAGTCGAGGTTTATGGGGAGCAGGCAGGAAAGTGGAGTTGAGGCCAAGATCAAATCAGCCATGATCTCATTGAATGGCGGAGTAGGCTCGAGGGGCCAAACGGCCGACTCCTACTTATGTTCTTATGTAAACAGCTAATGGGAGGAGGAGGCTCCATGAATATCCCCATCTTCAATGATGGTGGAGCCCAGCACGTGAGTGCAAAAGACAAGGCTGAAGCGTTTGCAAGCATCTTCAGCCAGAAGTGCCAAGTGGATGATCCATATCGGCCTCCTCCTGAGGTTCCCACCACCACAGAAGCCAGTCTTCAGCCAATTCGATTCACTCCACGTGATATCAAGAAACGGCTGAGCACTCTGGATACAACAAAGGCTGTGGGCCCGACAACATCCTGGCTGTCGTGCTGAAGACTTGTGCTCCAGAATTAGCCGCACCTCTAACCAAGCTGTTCCAGTACAGCTACAACATTGGCATCTATCCGACAATGTGGAAAACTGCCCAGGTATGTCCTGTCCACAAAAAGCAGGACAAATCCAACGCGGTCAATTAACCCCATCAGTCTACTCTCAAACATCAGCAAAGTGATGGATGGTGTTGTCGACAGTGCTATGAAGCAGCATTTACTCACCAATGACCTGCTCACTGATGCCCAGTTTGGGTTCCGCCAGGACCACTCAGCTCCGCCACATTACAGCCTTGGTCCAAACATGGACAAAGGAGCTGAATTCCAGAGGTGAGGTGAGAGTGACTGCCCTTGACATCAAGGCAGCATTTGACAGAGTGTGGCATGAAGGAGCCCCTGTAAAACTGAAGTCAATGGGAATCAGGGGAAAAATTCTCCACTGGCTGGAGTCAATACCTAGCACAAAGGAAAATGGTTGTGGTGGTTGAAGGTCAATCATCACAGCCCTAGGACATCGCTGCAGGAGTTCCTCAGGGCAGTGTTGTTGGAGTTTCGCCATTCCTTGGCCCAATCATCTTCAGCTGCTTCATCAATGACCTTCCCTCCATGTCAGAAATGGGGATGTTCAGATGACTGCAGTGTTCAGTGCCATTAGCAACCCCTCAGATAATGAAGCAGTCCGTGCCTGCATGCAGCAAGATCTGGACTACATTCAGACTTGGGTTGATAAGTGGCAGGTAACATTCGTGCCACACAGGTGCCAGGCAATGACTATCTCCAACAAGCGAGCATCTAACCACCACCCCTTGACATTCAACAGCATTACTATCGCCGAATCCCCCACCATCAATATCCTGGGGGTCACCATTGACCAGAAACTTAACTGGACCAGGCACAAATACTGTGGCAACAAGAGCAGGTCAGAGGCTGGGTATTCCGCAGCGAGTGTCTCACCTCCTGACTCCCCAAAGCCTTTCCACCATCTACAAGGCACAAGTAAGGAGTATGATGGCATACTCTCCACTTGCCTGGATGAGTGCAGTTCCAACAACACTCAAGAAGCTCGACACCATCCAAGACAAAGCAGCCCGCTTGATTGGCACCCCATCGACCACCTTAAACATTCACTGTAAGAGTAAAAAAATTAATTGTAATAATGTAAGGGCAAATCAGTTGTAATGTTTAAGATTAGTTGAACTGCTTAAAGGACTATAGCAAAGGTCAAAGTATCTCCCGAAGGCATGGAGACAGGGGTATAATTAGATAAAAGACCAACTTGCTTAGTCTGCAGTATAGATAATGCAGACACTGCAGAACAAAAATGTGAATCATTGTTTTCTATAAACTAACCTCGAATAGGTGTAAGAATGAAACCTTGCAGCACAGATGGCTGACAAAAAGCAGAAGTAAAGGATAAGTTTCGCTAACAGTGTAAGATTCTAATCAAGTTGTTTTTAGAGACCATAAGGGTCGCTCATGATGTAATAACTGTGCTGATGTTTGTATTTTCTGGCTTCTGGAAGTGTATAAAGAAGCTTGGGTGACCACTATTCAATTGAGAAGCTGGTCATTAGACCGCAGGCTGTGACCCTTCTCCCAGAGCACTCTGAATATTAAACTGTGATCTTTTGCTTTGAAACAGACTCGAGTGAATTAATTTTTCACCAACATTCACTCCCTCCACCACTGGCGTACCATGGTTGCAGTGTGTACCATCTACAAGATGCACTGCAGTAACTCGCCAAGGCTTCTTCGGCAGCACCTCCCAAACTCGCGACCTCTAGCACCTAGAAGGACAAGGGCAGCAGGTGCATGGGACCACCACCACCTCCATGTTCCCCTCCAAGTCACGCCATCCCCATCCTGACTTGGAAGCATATCGCCGTTCCTTCATTGTCGCTGGGCCAAAATCCTGGACTCCCTCCCTAACAGCACTGAGGGAGTACCTTCACCACACGGACTGCAGCGGTTCAAGGAGGCGGCTCACCACCACCTTTTCAAGGCCAACTAGGGATGGGCAATAAATGCTGGCCTTGCCAGCGACGCCCACATCCCATGAACAAAAAAGTGGAGGAGTCGAGAGAGGTGGTGTGAAGGTCGAGCTGGGTGTTGTCAGCATATATGTGGAACCTGATGTGTTTTCGATTATGACATCGTGGGGCAGCATGTAGATGAGAAATAGGAGGGGGGTCAAGGATAGATCCTTGACTCTATAATGGTATGGAAGCGGCAAAAGAAGCTATTCCTGGCAATTCTCTGGCACGACTGAATGGATAAGAACGGAACCAAGATTGGTTCCCACCAAGGTGTCCCACCCAGCTGAACGGTGGAAGAGGCGCGTTGGAGGAGGATGGTGTAGTCAACCGTGTCAAAGGCTGCAAACAAGTCAAGAAGGATGAGGGGGGATGGTTTACCATGGTCAGTCACATTGGATGCCATTTGTGACTTTGATGAGGGCCTTTTCAGTGCTGTGGCAGGGGCAAAAACCTGATTGGAGGGGTTCAAAGATGAGCACGGATTTGGGAGGCGACAACGTGTTCAAGGTCTTTGAAGAGGAAACGGAGGTTGGAGATGGGGTGGTAGTTTGCAAGGACAGAGGGATCAAGAGTGGGATTTTTGAGGAGGGGGTGACGACAGCAGATTTGAAGGGGAGGGGGACAGTACCCGAGGAGAGGGAACCATTAACAGTATCAGTTAACATGGGGGCCAGGAACTGAAGTTGGGTGGTCAGCAGTTTGATGGGAATAGGGCCGAGGGAGCAGGAGGTGGGTCTCATGAACAAGATGAGCTCAGAGGGCATGAGGGGAGACAGGAGATAAACTAGATAAAAATGAGAGTTTAGGGCTAGGCAGCAGGGAATCTTAGGGGAAGTTTGACTTGGTGGGCTAGGGTAAGGGAGGGAAGCAGCAGAGGCACCTTAGCAACAAAGGAGTCCATGAGCTCTTCGCACTTGGAGGTGAGGGTGGAGGAGGAAGGGGAGCGGGGTTTCAGAGGATGGTTTGTCGTTCATAAGAGAAGCCAGGGGTTAGCTTTGCATTCCAGGATGATCCTGGAATAGTGAGCGGTTTTGGCCGAGGAGAGCAGGAGCCGATAGTGCTTCAGGTGGTTCAGCCAGATCTGGCAATGATTGGCTAAATCAGTTGTCTGCCATAAACGTTTAAGACTGCATCCTTTGGAGTTAAGGAAACAGAGATGAAGGTGGTACCAGGGCGACAGAGAATAATGGTTTTAGTGGGGACAAGTGCAGCAAAGGTGGAGGCGAGGGTGTGACTGAGCAGATCCATAGCTACAGAAATGTCATGGTGAATGGAGGGCCAAAGGCTAGACAGTTGGGAATTTGAAAGTGCTGTTCTAAGTGACTTGGGGGAAGAGTTTTTTCCCCAGTGGTGGACACAGAAGGAAGTAGGGTTAGGAAGGGGAAGGGAGATGTGATTGGATTGGGATACAAGGAAGTGATCAGAGAAGGTCTTGTGATCGACACAATGTGAGTTGAGAGGCCACGTAAGATGGCAAGGTCAAAGGGGTGGTCATGAATATGGGTAGGGCATTTATACGGAGGGAGATTATGGGAGGATAGGAGGACAGTGAACTCAGAGAAAAAAGGGTACGATGAGTTGAGATGGAGGTTGAAATCACTGAGGAGGAGAAGTCGCTCAGTGCAGATGGAGGAAAGCAGTGAAGATATCTGGGTGAGAAACTTGGCATGGTACTTAAGTGGGCGGTAGACAACAAGAATTTTAAAGGAGAGGTGAGAGGGGTGAGATGATCAAAGAAGGAGAAGGTGCCAGCGGAGCAGGAGGACAGACCAAGGTGTGATTTGGTTGTAAGTGCCACAGCGCCAATACGGCGGTCTGAATGGGGCAAGTGGTGGAAGGTATAGCCAGGCAGGAAATGGCTAAGGGCAAAGGTGTCATCACCCTTCAGCCAAGTTTCCGTCAAGGCCATGATGTTGATGCAATCATCCACAATAAGCTCATGGATGGCAAAGGTTTTGTTCCCGAGTGAACGTACATTCCGCTGTCCAAGTCCACAGGGTCAGCGCTGGGAGGGGCGAGTGGGACATGAAGATTGGCAAGATTAGCCCACAGAAGCTATTTGAAGGGTAGAGTATCAAATGGTGCACTGCATAAGAACATAAGAATTAGGAGCAGGAGTAGGCCATACAGCCCCTCCGGCCTGCTCAGCCATTCAGTAAGATCATGGCTGATCTTCTAGCTCAACTCCACTTTCCTGCCCGATCTCCATAACCCTTGATTCCCCTGCTGGATGCATTTCCATGAGAATGAAGAGCCAGGAGATGTGCAGAATCGATTGTGGGCCAGAAAAATGGTGACTGTGACATATACAAAGGTAGGTGGCTCATTGGGGAGATGGGCCACCCAGTCACTATGTCCTCCTGGAACTTGTTTGATCACCTTCAGCAGTCAGACAGGTATTTCCTGTTTTTTCCCTGAATTGTCCCAAGGTTTTTTTTACTCTTCTTTTTGCCCCTCCCAGGAGATCACATGACTGTGGGCAGGGGCAATGAGCCTGTTTTTTCCTCATGTTTCATAATCACAAATATTGTTAACAGAAAGACTCCCAGAGCAGATCCCTGTGAAATAGCACTGATAACTTTTTCCCCAGACAAACAACTTATAATTTATCACTGCACTTGGACTTTTGTTATTAAGCCAATTCTCAACATGTTCAGGCAAGGTTTTATCTGTTCCACAAGCCTTCCTTTCCTACTACTCTCACAGAAATATGTCAGATATCCTTTGAAAATCCAAGTAAACTACATCTACTGGATTACCCTTATCCAGTAACTACTGTGCCAGGAAAATTATCTGAATGTAACACACCAACATTTTGTTATTCTATATGTGTAAAACACTCAATTCAATTGTGCAGAGCAAAATGATCTGGACTTCTCCAGTTATTGGAAAGTAACTGACAAGTTTTTGTCTGCAGCATGTAATGCTGTCACAATTCTGTTATGAAAGTTACTAAGATGGCCTTTTCTTCACCCACTTTGCATTAAAGAAAGACAGACTTGCATTTATATAGCACCTTTCACGACCACCGGACGTCTCAAAGCGCTTTACAGCCAATGAAGTACTTTTGAAGTGTGGTCACTGTTGTAATGTGGGAAACGCGGCAGCCAATTTGCGCACAGCAAGGTCCCACAAACAGCAATCTGTTTTTTAGTGATGTTGATTGAGGGATAAATATTGGCCAGGACACCGGGGATAACTCCCACGTTCTTCTTCCAAATAGTGCCATGGGATCTTTTAACGTCTCATCCGAAAGACGGCACCTCCAACAGTGCAGCGCTCCCTCAGCACTGCACTGGAGTGTCAGCCTAGCTTTCTGTGCTCAAGTCCCTGGGGTGACTGAAAGGCGAGTGTGCTACCAACTGAGCCACAGCTGACACAGATGCAAACAAAACTTACTGTTTGTTGCTGCTTTCAGAAGACAATGCAGACAGCTATCAATGTAATCTCAAATCAAAGATGGTTTCAGGATACCCAATAAATGACATCTAGGAAACATTTCAGGAGAAATGGGTTCAATGCCAGGAGATCTTGAAGCAAACAAAAATGGCCATATACATGTAAAGAATGAAAGCAGTCAAAAATAACAAATAGGAATCTTGGAGAAAAGAATCGTACAGCAAGAAAGGGATAGATTTTGCCAAAACATTTTTAAAGCAATGCCAACATAATGTGACAAGTGAATTAATACAAGTGATTGTAAATCAGGATTCTATTAATTTCATTAAAACCTTACAGCACCAGCTGCTCAGCTCTCCACAGTACACTGACAATCTAGTTTTTTGTTAGTTAGAGGTAGTCTTAGACCCCCAAGTTCCATATTCATACCAGAAATTTAGACAAAAATTTAAATGGAGTAATTAACTGAGTGCAATAGGTCAGCAGCAGCAGGATACATTGTTGAACAGACATTTGATTTTGATTCTTCTGTACATTACTACAAGAATCTAATTTCAAGGTATTTGGTTGGCCCATCCTTAACCAGGAGTACAATCCAACAATTGCTCAGTTGGTTAAAATAGTGAGCAACTGAGCCATACTGACCAAGAAGGTCTCAGCTTTGTTTGTCCTGAATTGCTTATTCTCAACCAGGATGGCAGTTAATCCATTACAGATGGCCCTATGTCTGTGTTAGGGAGAAAAAATATATTTTTCCCTTAAAGTATTTATCCAATTCCCTTTTGCAAGTTATTGTTGAATCTGCTTCCACCATCTTTTCAGGCAATGCATTCCAGATCACAACAGCTCTCTGCGTTCAAAAAAAAAGTCCTCATGTTGCCTCTAGTTCTTTTGCCACCTTAAATCTGTCCCCTCTGGTCATCAACCCTTCTGCCACTGGAAACAGTTTCTCCTTATTTACTCAATCAAAACCCTTCATGATTTTGAACACCTCCATCACAACTCCTCTTAACCATCTCAGCTCTAAGTAGAACAACCTCAGCTTCTCCAGTCTCTCCACAGAGTCCCTCATCCCTGGTATCATTCGAGTCAATCTCTTCTGCATCCTCTCCAAGGCCTTTACATCCTTCCTAAAGTGTGGTGCCCAGAATTTAACACAATACTCCAGCTGGGATAGATGTTGGCACCCTCGAGACTAAATTGGACAGCTCTTTCAAAGACCCGGCACAGGCACGAAGGGCCGAATGGCCCCCTTATGTGCTGTAAGATTCTATGATTCGAACACCAGGCAAACTTCCCTGCTCTTCCTCGAATCATGCCATGGGATCTTTTATGTTCATCTGCAAAGATCTCTGTTTAATGAAGACAGCAGCTCCAATATCGCAGCACTCCCTCAATACTGCCCTGAGGTGTCAGCTTAGATTATGCGTAAAGTCTCTGGAGTGGGACTTGAACCCACCACAGGTTAGAGTGTTATCTCTGAGCCAAGGCTGACACCCGTGGATTTGTTCCTTAAATTATGTAAAAGATATTTTTATGCAATACGATAAACATTCTTAGTTGTAGCCTAATGTTAAAACCCTGTCACAATTAGTCTGTGTTGGCTAGTGCTCCAGCCTTACCCATACCAGATCACAAAACAATGACAATATCCTTCAAAACTTTACACTACAGAATAAAAACTGTCAGGAATTCAATGCCTGACAATTGGTTGCTACGAATACCCATAGTAAATGGCTACAAATTGAATATTTAGTTTAAAACAATCAGAGGAAGGTCAAATGGCAGCAGCAGTTTGTTAGGCTGTAAAGTTTAAACACTATCTTTGAAAGGCAATAGTCATCCAATGTAACATCACTCTGTTAACCCCTTCCAATAATGACAGCTGCAAGAATTAAGCTACAACAGGCCTGGCAGGTATTTGCATCATCTGGCAGCTCTTATTAGTAACATTTAACACCGATCCAGGTCTGAAATTACAAATCAGACATCACAACATAAATTGTAACGATTGTGATGATTTTTGATACCAAGTAAATGTTAAAGTCTGTGCCGAGTTGGTTTGTTTCAGCCAGCTTGGCAACTGGAATGCAAAATTGGCCTCAGTGCCCCTGCGTTACAGAGGGGGCAAAAGAAAAGAATCAACCGGGGTTCCTACTCCTGTAACTCCTTCTGGAATGTGCACGTCTGGCCATCAAGAGGACAGAATCAGAATCAGGATCAGGCTTAGCTGTTTCGGCTCAGCTTCGCATAGCTTCCAACGATCAGCCTCCTAGCTCTCTCCTATGTAGATTAGTGACTTAGGTGAGGTACCAGTGGAATCATACCTCACCCTAAGTAACTGTCTTCAGAAGAGAAGAAGAAGTGATGAAAATAATTTTTCACAGGACATTGAATTTTTTGACGAAGTAACGGAGGATTGATGAAGGGAATGCAATGGATGTTGTCTACATGGATTTTAGGAAGGCGTTTGACAAAGTACCACATAGAAGGCTGGTTATCAAAATTGAGGCTCATGGACTAGGTGGGTCAGTGGCAGCTTGGATAAGGAATTGGCTTAAGGATAGAAAACAGCGAGTTGTGGTAAATGGCTGTTTTTCAGACTGGAGGATGGTAGACAGTGGTGTTCCCCAAGGGTCAGTGCTGGGGCCATTGCTTTTTTTGATATAAATGACCTGGATATTGGAATACAGAGTAGAATTTCTAAATTTGCTGATGACACCAAACTTGGGGGGTGTGGCAAACAGTGAGGATGATACCAATCAACTACAACAGGACATAGAAAGGCTAGCAGAATGGGCAGATGGAATTTAATACAGAGAAGTGTGAGGTGATACATTTTGGCAGAAGGAACAGGGAGAGGCAATATACACTTAATGGCACAGTTTTAAAGAGTGTGCAGGGACAGAGGGACCTGGGAGTTAATGTGCATAGGTCCCTGAAGGTGGCAGGACATATTGAGAGAGTGGTTAGCAAAGCATATGGGATCTTGGGCTTCATAAATAGAGGTAGCAGTATTGAGTACAAAAGTAGGGAAGTTATGCTGAACCTTATAAAGCGCTGGTTAGGCCACAACTGGAGTATTGCGTCCAGTTCTGGTCACCACACTTTAGGAAGGGTGTGAAGGCACTTGAGAGGGTGCAGAGGAGATTTACCAGAATGGTTCCGGGGATGGGGGACCTTAGCTACAAAGGACAGGTTGGAGAAGCTGGATTTGTTTTCATTAGAGCAAAGGAGGTTGAGGGGTGATTTGATAGAGGTGTACAAGATTATGACGTGTTTGGATAGGCTAGACGGGGAAAGGCTGTTCCCACTAGTTGATGGGACAAGGACTAGGGGACACAGATTTAAGGTTTTGGGCAAGAGATACAAGGGGGATGTGAGGAAAAACTTTTTTACGCAGTGAGTGGTGAGGACCTGGAACTCGCTGCCGACAGAAGTGGTGGAAGCGGAGACACTCAATGTTTTCAAGGGGAGACTGGATAGGCACTTGAGGGAAATAAACTTGCAGGGCTACAGGGATAGAGCGGGGGAGTGGGACTAACTGGATTGCTCGAGAGAGAGAGCCGGCACGGACTCGATGGGCCGAATGGCCTCTTTCTGTTCCGTTATGACTCTGACAGCTTTTGCATTTAGAATGAACTAATGCCGCCGTTACGTTTTAGGATTTTTAAGCAAAATAGTCACAGGAGTAGCAAGACAAAAAAAATCACACCAAGCCACATGAGAAATTAGGGCAGATGACCAAAAGCTTGGTCAAAGAGGTAGGTTTGTTGAATGCAGAGTAATTTGTGTAATTCTCTTCATTAGTGTCCCTATAGCTGACTAAACAAAGTGTTAATTTCCAGAAATCTCTGATTATTCAAAGTATTGAGACAAACATACTGTGTAGTTGCCAATCTTTTGAGTAGTTAACCATCCAATATAGCCATGAGAGATGCAGTTTTTAAATTACCTTTGTTCTGACATATGCCATTTCTACCACATCAAGATATGTCAGAACAAATGTAATTTAAAAACTGCATCTCTCAGATATATTAGATGGTTAACCACTCAAAGGTTGGCAACTACACAGTATGTTTGTCCCAATACTTTGAATAATCAGTGATTTCTAGAAATTAACACTTTGTTTCGTCAGCTATAGGGAACTAATGGAGATAATTACACAAATTACTCTGCATTTAACATATTAGCATATAAACAACTTTAAGTTTGACAGGAACAAACCAGACATGTATTATAGTCCTTGACATATGACTGTAGTGCATATTCTCTGCAATTTGCAGGAACAGTTAGCACAAACTGAATTAAGTCTGCATGCGCTCCAAATTGCAAGAAAATAAATCACACCCTTTCTTGTTGATTTTTCCATCATCCAGCCTATTCTGCCAACCACAAGTCGGACTGTTTTATTTTTGTTTGCTTTTTCCTAGTTATAATTTCTTTACTTCAGATGTTAATTTGCTAAAAAAGTAGTTTTCTAGGTGAACAAAATTTTTTGAATTTAATTTAAATTTATTCTTAGCCTGTGGGTGACTCTGCTAAGGTCACACTGATTGTTCAATGAACCTTCTTAGCAATTTGTTCTTTGAACAAAGTGGCTTGCTAAAACTTTTCAGAAGACATTAAGAGTCAACCATGTATAGCCCAGACCCATTAGGGGTGCAAGCCTCCCTTCGCTGAATGATATTAGAGAACAACTGGGTTTTAACAACAATCCTGCTGCTTTTATGGTCAGTTTTTCTGGTGTCACAATTGGCCATGCTGGAATTTAAACTAATAACTTCGATTGTTAGCCCAGTGGTATAACCATGACACTACCGTATCGCTAGATTAACTGGTTATCTTTCAAACCATAATTTACATTTGACTATTGTGTTTTCAATAACTATTATATTTTTTAAAGAGCTCTATAAATAGCTGACAGAAACAACAGAAAAGTTGCAAGGTTTACCTGTATGTGGCTAATCATGTAACAGCTTTACATAAATCATTCAAAAGATTTGTCAGAATCTGAATTTAGACAACTTTATATAGAATGTCCTCATAATTTCATTAAATGATGATATCAAAGCTAAAGAGAGCCATGTATTATTGAAGACAGTAACTCAATCTCAGGACCTTTGCTCACAAGCAGCTGCATTTTTAAATAAAGCACACCAGCTAAATTTGACTTTGCAGCTAGCTGGAAATACACTGGGAATTATTAAGCTTTATCAGTGGATTATCTGCTAATAATCACCCCACTATTGTAGATATGATATTCAGGCATTGTAGTCAGATGTATACACATGGGCAACATCAAGTTGTCTAGAGCACCAGGGAGCAGTTCGACCAGTAGCTGAGGTTTCAATGTTAGCTTTTAGCTGGATTTGGGCTAATTTATTTCTCTACAGTAAGCAAAAGCGATGGAATAGAATGACTAGAATGCAATCAGTGATGGACGATTACAGTTATGAGAGACAATTAATTAGGGCTCTTGCAGGATAGTTGAGAACATTTCGGGATGGCCAGAGAAAGGTTTTCTGGATTATGAAGAGTTATGAAAAGGTAATTAGTGATATTATTGTGATTGATTAACAAGACAGATAGAAGAGGATACAAATTAAACATGTCACAAAAAAAATGGGGAGGTTAGAAAAAAGCTTTTACTCAGGATAATCAGAATGTGGAATTGTCTGGCTCGAATCAATTTTGAAGCAGCACTCAGTAACTCTAAATTGGGGATTAGATCGCTGCTTGAAAAAGAAAAACATTAAAGCGTATGAGAGCAGAACAAGAAAGTGTGATTGGATTATGTGGCTCGGTAGATGTGAATGGCCTATTTCTGAGCTGAAAATCTGTGATATGCATCAGCACTGTAATGATCGGCTTTAAATTTTATATCCATATAGGTCACAGTAATACCTCTCCACCCCAGACACTAGAATCTTTCCCTTTTTCTCTGACAGGAGGGGTGCAAGGGAAATGCAATGCCTCCACTTTGTGATAATGTGACAATTCTACTCAAAAGGCTAAATGTTTTTATAGGCAAACCTTTGAAGATGATTATATTAAACAAAAAGCAGAAGTACAACATAACCCCAATCATCATTATGCGTTGATAACTCAATTCAAGTGTTTTAAATTTGCAGATCTGATCAGGACCAGCAGTGATTACAAGTTCTTAACACTGAAACTGATCTTGAAAGATGATCAACACTGAATGACAAAGCCTAGAAAGTGAAACTACAACTGTACAATGAGGTTGAGAAAATGAAAGGCTGGCCTATTTATGCAGTGCCTTATTCTTTTTCAATCATCTCAAAGATCCCATAAACAGTAATTAGATGAATGGCCAGTAATCTTATTTTGGTGGTATTGGTTGAAAGAGAAATTTGGGCAGGATACAGGCATTACCTTTAACATCTACCTGAACCACCAGAATAGGTAGATGATGCATTATTTTAACATCTCATCCAAAAGGCAATACTTATGACAGTGGAGTAGAGCATGAATGAACAACCTTCCATTTCAGCAGTATGAATTCTATCAATTGAACCGAGTCGAGGGAAGGACTCGGAGGAAATATGTGGTACCAACTTGCAAGATAGCTTGTGTATTTGAACATATTTGAAAAGGGACAGCAACATATTTCCATGATGTAAAGAAAATGGCAATCAAAAATCAATTACATTTAAAATCAGTTATTTTATAAATAAACTGAGCTGTCATGCAATTCTGGATCACATTCCTGATCTAAAAAGAATGGCACACTTGATGTTACAAAATATGTATAGAATTTAGAACAATTGCATGCAAAGTATCTGGGCAGCTGCACGCCTCTGCATTACATAATACTTAGGCGGGTCCATTTTGGTAACAGGCAGAAATTAAAAACATTTTTTTTTATAAAAGTTGCATTATCTTTTCAAGGGAAGCCATTCCCCCGAGACTATAGTCTATTGTAAGAGTTTACAGGAAAATTCTTCATTCTACATTGTGTTCGACGCTCACCAACACGGAGGGAATCAGGAAATGGAAGTAATTAATGTGAAATCTCAAATACACAATTGAATAATGAAAGATGTTCAGTTTCAAGGAGTTTTTGTTGCCTGCAATAATTATATACTTTGGGAGATAAAAGAAAAATGGTTAATGCTAGAAATCTGAAATACAAACAGGGCTGTAAGCATCAGAAAGACAGGTAACCTTCATCAGCACAGTTTCAACCACTTAAAAAGGATTAAACTAGCATTTCTGCATCGAAAACAAATTTCTGGTGTTGTCACTTTCAGCTTCCTAGCCCAAAAAAACCCAAGTGTTTCTTTTATTCATTCACAGGATGTGGGCATCACTGGCAAGGCCAGCAATTATTGTCCATCCCCAAATGCCCTTGAGAAGGTGGTGGTGAGCCACCTTCTTGAACCACTGCAGTCCATGTGGTGAAGTGCTGATAGGGAGGGAGTTCCAGGATTTTGACCCAGCGACGATGAAAGAACGGCAATATATTTCCAAGCCAGGATGGTGTGTGGCTTGGAGGGGAACTTGCAGGTGGTGGTGTTATCATGCGCCTGCTGCCCTTGTCCTTCAAGGTGGTGGAGGTCGTGGGTTTGGGAGGTGCTGCCGAAGAAGCCTTGGCGGGTGTCTGCAGTGCATCTTGTAGATGGTACACACTGTAGCCACGGTACGCCGCTGGTGGAGGGAGCGAATGTTTAAGGTGGTGGATGGGGTGCCAATCAAGCGGGCTGCTTTGTCCTGGATGGTGTCGAGCTTCTTGTGTTGTTGGAGCTGCACTCATCCAGGCAAGTGGAGAGTATTCCATCACACTCCTTACTTGTGCTTTGTAGATGGTGGAAAGACTTCAGGGAGTCAGGTGGTGAGTCACTGAAAGACCCAGCCTCTGACCTGCTCTTGTAACCACAGTATCTATGTGCCTGATCCAGTTAGGTTTCTGGTCAATCGTGACCCCCAGAATGTTGATGGTGGGGGATTCGGTGATGGTAATGCCGTTCATTGTCAAGGAGAGGTGGTCAGACTCTCTTGTTGGAGATAGTCATTGCCTGGCACTTGTGTGGCGCAAATGTTACTTGCCACTTATCAGCTCAAGCCTGAATGTTGTCCAGGTCTTGCTACATGAGGGCATGGACTGCTTCATTATCTGAGGAGTTGCAAATGGAACTGAACACTGTGCAATCATCAGCGAATATCCCCACTTCTGAACTTATGGAAGGAAGGTCATTGATGAAGCAGTTGAAGATGGTTGTGACTAGGACACTGCCCTGTGGAACTCCTGCAGCAATGTCCTGGGGTGAGATGATTAGCTTCCAACAACTACAACCATCTTCCTTTGTGCTAGGTATGACTCCAGCCAGTGGAGAGTTTTCCCCGATTCCCACTGAATTCAATTTTACTGGGGCTCCTTGGTGCCACACAATCAAATGCTGCCTTGATGTCAAGGGCAGTCACTCTCACCTCACCAATTCAACTCTTTCGTCCATGTTTGGACCAAAGCTGTAATGAGGTCTGGAGCTGAGTGTTCCTGATGGAACCCAAACTGAGCATCTGTGAGCAGTTTATTGTGAGTAAGTGCCACCGAATAGCACTGTTGATGATACCTTCCATCACTTTGCTGCTGATTGAGAGTGGACTGATGGGGCAGTAATTGGCCGGATTTGATTTCTCCTGCTTTTTGTGGACAGGACATCCTGGGCAATTTTCTACTTTGGCGGGTAGATGCCAGTGTTGATCAAATTATAGATTTCGATAAAGAAAGTTCTTCAACCCATTTGATCTAATTGATCTAATCCTTCGAGAATACCAACTGTACTAACTTCCCATTACAGCATCTAGTTTTTTTCTTAAATTGGCCTCATTCACTCTGACAACACATTCAGCCTCTAAAGATACCTTCCATCACTTTGCTGCTGATTGAGAGTGGACTGATGGGGCAGTAATTGGCCTTCTAAACAAATGATGAGATTTGGCAGCAAGGTTGATGTGGATTATATGCTAAATGGGAATGTACTTGAGGTATCAGAGCTTATGGGGTTTTAGTGGACAGGTCACAAAGCATCAGCACAATGCCTTAACAGCCTGGGAACAAACAGAATGTTGAGATGCATAGCAAGGGATATAACATAAATCCAGAGGTCTTTTTAAAACTGTATTTGGCCCTAATGTGACTGCATCTGGAGTACTGTGTGCTATTTTAGTCTCCTTATTTCAAAAAGGATAGAGTTATTGGAGTGGGTACAGAAAAGGGATACAAAGCTGAATGCAGAAGAGAATAATATACAAGAAAAGATCCTGAAAAAAGACTGGGGGGGGGGGGGGGGATATGATAGAAATATTTAAAATTATGAAAAATTTGGGCAAATTGGATCCAAGTAAGCTTTTCTGCCATGTACAGAATTTAAGGAAATGCAGGATGAACTTGTTTTTTTTTTAAACTAAAAGGGTGGTAAGTATGTGGACCAGATTACCCTCATGGGTGGAGGAGCAAGAAGCCTTAACCGGTTTCAAAAAGGAAGACAGGTTCTAGTCAACAAATAGAATTCAAAGATATCAGAAATATATCAAAGTAATCCTGCGTATAGGTGGGCTAGACAAACCAAAGGTTTTACATAGAAATTACAGCACAGAAACAGGCCAGTCGGCCCAATTGGTCTGTAGCTGGTATTTATGCTCCACACGAGCTTCCTCCCACCTAATCCGATCAGAATATCCTTCTATTCCTCTCTCCCTCATGCTTATCTAGCTTCCCCTTAAATGCTTTTATGCCATTTGCCTCAACCACTCCTTGTTGCAGCGCGTTCTACATTCTTACCACTCTTTGGGTAAAGAAGTTTCTCCTGAATTCCTTATTAGATTTATAAGAAAGATTGAGAAAGAGAAAGAAAAGAAAGAAAAAGAAAAGAAAGTGAAAGCAAGAAAAAAAGAATTGCATTTCTATAGCGCCTTTCACGACCACCGGGCCTTGCAAGTGCTTTACAGCCAATTAAGTATTTTTGAAGTCTAGTCACTGTTGTAATGTAGCAAACGCGGCAGTCAATTTGCGCACAGCAAGCTCCCACAGTCAGCAATGTGATAATGACCAGATAATCTGTTTTTTTATGTTGACTGAGGGATAAATATTGGCCAGGACACCGGGGATAACTCCCCTGCTCTTCTTAAAAATAGTGCCATGGGATCTTTCACGTCCACCTGAGAGAGCAGATGGGGCCTTGGTTTAATGCATCATCTGAAAGATGGCACTTCCAACAGCGCAGCACTCCCTCAGTCCTGCACTGGAGTGTCAGCCTAGATTTGTGTGCTCAAGCCTCTGGAGTGGGACTTGAGCCCACAACCTTCTGACTCAGAGGCGAGAGTGCTACCCACTGAGCTACGGCTGACATATCTTATATTAGTGACTATCTTATATTTATGAGCTCTAGTTTTGGACTCCCCTACTAGTGGAAACATTTTTGATTTATTAGTGATGTTCTATTATTGTGGCAAAAGATCATACTGTTAACATTCACTGTACTAGTTGCCAGAACTTTGTCAATGTTATTCCCAGTTCCTGTATTAATTGTACAAGATCTATTATTAGTTGTTCCAGACTATTAAATATTTACACTTACCCAAATAGATTGAAGCTTACTGGAAATATTACCTAAATGCCATAAATGATCACAACAGGAATAATTGCTAATCCCTGGATCGACTCACTTTGCAAGAGGTAAAAGCAAAGATGTAGTTTTCAGATTGCTGGGGGTTTCTTTATCTATTCCATAGTGTATCTATGAGGTTATCTGAGATATCTCTTGTAGGTTTAATGGACCAGACTTTTCTGAAACGCTGTGGAACAGTAATGATGCATCTACGGCATATGCTATTAATCTAGTGCATATATTCCAGGAAATTATGATGTAAGTGATTTACGCCATGCCAATATTTCCTGGGCCCCGGTTCTGCTCAGCCAAACAGTGTTTTAGTTAATTATCGTATCACCCCACTAAAATCAATGGCGATCGTAAATTTACTGAATGGACGCTTGTTTTCTCACCACTGCCACTTAGATTGGAAAATAATGGAACTGATGACCTTGCAGTAGCGCGATTTATTGCTCCAAGATTGGTATGGAAAATGGAGAGCAGCTTCTTTAACTTCATTAGGATTTATATTCCTAAAATACATATCTGTACAGTATCTCTCGCACTTTCCCAAATGTTGGAATTATTTTAACAACTCCATGGTTATTATTTATTGTACATAAAGACCCTTCAAGATATCCTTGAATTTGATGACGTAATGAATTAAAACTCTGAAATCAACAAAGCTCCCATAAAGAGTCAGAATTCAATTGAAGTAAACACCATTCTGGACCATGCATCCTTAAACCATCAAAAAGCAGCATTCTAATATAATTGAATATAACTAATGTATAGTTTTGATGCAACAGAACAAATTGTAGCAAATTAACCTGCAGAGGCACGAGTCACAATAGCCTAATAAATAGCCATAACTCGTCCCGTTAATATTCATTTATCACGGAGATTCCAGAATCTGAAAGGTGTTCACAGGGCAGATATCTTAGAGCTGAAATGTACGATGCTCAATTATGCAGCAGAACTCAATTGACAGCAACTTCTGTCAGATTCATCGCCTTTTTAAAATGGTATTTTCCAGCTTATTGCTTCATCAAAATTGCTGCATGGATCGACTTTGGAGGCCAGAAGGGAGAAGTGAGAACTTAGATTTGGTTACAGTTTTACATAAAAAGTACGAAGCAGATTAGACAGTTGCTTTGACCCAGAAACAAATTTCAGTGAAGGTTGACCCACTCACAAATATGGTAATGTACAGTATATAATGTACTTCATTGGCTGTAAAACACCTTGGGACATCCTGAGGTTGTGAAAGGTACTATATAAATGCAAGTTCTTTCTTTAGTAGATATGAAAGGCTAAACTTCTACAATGAGGAGTTTTTGTAGTTTCAAGAAGCACAGACACAATGGGCTGAATGGCCTCCTTCTGTGACATACGATTCCATAATATAAAAAAAAAATCATAGTCACAGATGGGTGCCCCCAGTCACTGAGGGATAATAATATTAGTATGATTGCAAATATTTTAAGCAGATTGCCAGAAACAGTTTCAAAACAATGAGGGTTTCAAAATATCAAGTACTTGCATTCCCAGTTTGGATGCCAGTAATACATGAAAACATGCAGAAGATAAAACTCCTTTCAAAAATCATTCTGGTACCAGGGTTACATATGGCAACGTATGTAAGTATCAAGTATTTACTGTCTGTTCCGTATAGACTTTCTCTGAAAGCATCAAATGTTGGAATAACATGATACAAAACCGATCATGGAACTTGTATTTCTTTGCTTTGTAATAATTGACATTAAAAGAAAACAAATCAAATTTAAGAAGGGAACAAATTGTAAGATTTTATATCATCACAGACTGAATTGTAGCAAACATTGGCCACTGTACTTCTGATTTGCCGATATGCTCACTGCGACGTATTCCAATTAGAAAACCAGGAAATTTTGGAGTAAGTTAGCAATGGAGGGATCGGCAAAATGTACCGTGTACATCAATCATCTTGCCGTTACAGAAAATTCTACCTTAACAAGTCATTCCTTACAGGTTTTCCCTTCAACGCAATATCAGCCTTACTACTCTCCTGTGCACTGCCCCTAGGACCTGGATGGTCAACTTAGATTGTGCAACCAGAACTGT